>JALIGW010000001.1:98836833-100036833 GCA_023053685.1 Diadophis punctatus similis
CATCAAATTGTTTTCAATTTCCAGTTATCATATGTATAGATTTTGTCCCTTATGGGCTATTCTTAACTGGTTCAGGTCTCCCAGTCGTGCATTTATTGCCACTGGGACTAAGTCCATCCACCTGGCAGCTGGTCATCTTTTTCTTTTTTTTTCCTTCCACCTTTCGCAGCAGTAGAGCCTTTTCTAGAAAGATGGATCTTTGTCAAATGTGTCTGAAGTAGGTTAATTTGAACCTGGTCATTTGTGCCTCAAGTGAAAAATCTGGGTTGATTTGTTCAATGATCCATTGTTTTGTCTTCCTGGCTGTCCATGGTATTTTGAGGAATCTTCTTCAAGGCTAAAATTCAAAAGCCTCATTACTCTTCCTATCCTGCTTCTTCAAAGTTCAGCTTGCGCTTCCATAGAGTGTCACTGGGAATACTGTTCTGATCTTTGTAGGCCCAGACACATCATGCCATTTGAATATCTTTTCCAAGATTTTCACGTCTGCTCTACCAAGTGCTAGTCTGCTGCGTAATATGAAGACAGTTACTCTAAGTTACCAAGGCCAAGGAAAAGACAAGGAAAAGTATTTGTTTGCCTGAAAACAGCTTTCTTCAAACTGCTGCAGCTTACAAAACAATGACAAGTTTCAAGGATTGTCTTTCCCAGTGGTGGGTTGCTACCAGTTCGCCCCACATCGGGCGAACAGGTAGCAGCGGTGGCAGGAGGCTCTGCCCACCCGCCCGGACATCTCTGCGCATGCACAGAAGCTTCTGCACATGCACACTGTCACGGTGTGAATATTGTCAGTTGTATGTCTATGCAGGGTGATGCACCCCTATTCTAATATTATGGTATATTCCAATACAAGCAGAACACGTGATATGATCTTGTACGCATGTCCACATTCCTGATCCACCATTAATCACTTTTTGATTTGGCTCTTGACCGGGACGGTCGCTTTTTCTTAGCAAAGATGTAATTATTCAGGATTTATTGTTTTTGTACCGAAATAAATATTTCTATTAGACTTTTAATCTCGGCTTTATTTCTAACTGTCTGAATTCCAAGTAAAGATCCAAATGGCCTCTATGAGATTTATTCTCATCTCTCAACACACACTCCCAATAGCGAACCGGTAGCAACAGAATTTGAAACCTACTGGTCTCTCCCCCAGCACAGTATTCTGAGATAAACATTCAAAGGTTGTTTCCTTTCACTTTCCTTTTATCCCGTTTCTTTTGCAGTGTGAGCATCACTTCAGACTGTCAGATCAAAGATTACTCCTCTTTTAAAAGGTAAATTTTAAACGGGATCTTAAAAATAAGATAAATTTTTAAGACTCTGTAAACAGGGTACTTTTGCATCAAACTGGGAAGAATGCTGCCACAATTTGAAAAATATTGAGTTGATGTTATAGCAATAGTGGAAAAAATCAAGAGGAGAACAATATTTGCAGATATTGCAGGAATCATGTTATACTGAACATACTGTATACTGAACAAAGGTAAAAATAAACAAGATAGTATGAAAGAGTAAAAGAAATGTGGAATATAGTAGATGCAGAGAGAGAATGAAGTTAAATATAGTAAAATGTAGATTGAATTAACAGAAATAAATTTCTAGGTGATATTCTTATACAGATGGGATAACCCTTGATAAAATTAAAATTGAAGTTATTGTTGGAATGCCTAATTTATTTAAGTGATTTACAGAGATTCAATTGTTCAATTGTCTTGGATAAAATCTATCTATGAGGTCACTAGGAGTCAAAAGTGACTTGATGGCATATAATCTGTCAATAAAATGACTGATCACAGTTATTTCAGCTTGTTGACCACTGTTGTTGCAAAATGTTGTGCTTTTAATGATAAGAAAACATTTGCAGAGTTTAAGACTCTATAAACCAAAATATCAATTTTGAGGTATTATGTTAATAAAACAGTTACTAGTTCTGTTGATGCTAGTGCTACAGATTTGGGAGCAATAGTTTTCAGGATAATTTACCAGTAGCATATGCTTCTAAAACCATGGCAACTATACAACAGAAGTATTCCCAATCTGTGAAGGAAATTTTACCAATTGTATCTGCTTCTACAAAATCTCATCAGTTCATTATGGAAAGATAGTGGAAATAGAGACAAATGAAGACCTTTGAAGTCATTTTTAAAAAGTCAATGTATAGTGCACCTCCTAGGGTTTAAATATGGTTGTTAAATTTGCAGAAATACCAGTTACAAATTATTCATAGAGCAAGAAAAAAATTTAGGCTGTTGACAAAATGTCAGTTCATACTAGCAAAGTTGAATTAGCAGAGTAATGTTATGGTTATGTAATATTTGTAGATTTCTAAGATTGTAAATTGAGAGACTTTTAAGGCTGTGTTGGAGGGTGGTATTTCATAACCCTTGAATGATTTTATTTTGAAACACTGACTTCCAAAAAAGAACAAGAATGCTACAGATGAACTTTGTTGAAAGGATGAACTTTAATGAACAGATGAACCTCACAGGAATTTTACAGAAGAACAAAATACTCACGAGCACTCAGTTTTAAAGAGTAATTATACAGCAGTGCCATGGAAATTAAGAACAAAGTTCACAAGAATCGTTTAGGAACAGAAGCATGTAAGAGAAGGGCTAGAGATACAATTTACTATTAGGCACTTGTGCTCAAATTCATAGCTTAAGAATGAAGAATACATCAAACTTACATAAATAAAAATGTCAAGAAACTGGTGAAAAACATTAAAAATCCATTAAGTGCCATGGCAGAAAATAACAATGGATATAGCTGAATTTCAAAGTAAGGAGTATCCTGTTCTGATTGACTACTATACAAAGGTTATATTATTTGCAAAAGTATATTAGTAATGCTGCTATTATACAGAGTACATCGTATTTACTTGACACAATATTTTAGAAGTAATAGTGATTCTCAGTTCAGTTCAAACTAAATTTTATCCATTTGTGCAGTGATGAGGTTTTGTACATACTACTTCCTATCCTTAAGCTTAAACCAATGATTGTCTAATGCGAATAGTAAAAATAATGTTTAAAAAGTCAAAGTTAAGTCAGATTTATAACCTAGCTTTTGACATATGGAAATAATTCATTAGCTGTGGTCAATCTAGAGATGTGTGTGGCTCCCACACAGCTGATGTTCCATAAATCTTTTAAAAACTTGGCTGTTCTCCCAGATGTTGGAGAACAGTGCCTATACAAGCTTTATTTCTGTTATAGGAAATGTATTTATCCAGAGGCATGGATAATTTTTTCCCCTTTTTTCTTTTATTTGTAAGCCACCCAGAATTGTTGTGCAGCCTTTAAATCTTGTAAATCACAAACTGACTTTTAAGGCGTAGACACTTAAAATCAAGACCACCCATGACATTTTGTTATATTCTCAAGGGAATGTGAAAAAAAAACCACAATTGAGATAAAAAATAACGCCCCCCCCCACAAAGTAATATTATAAGGAAAAGATAATGTGAATATTCTGCAAAGTAGGTTTGTTTGCTTGTGTATTTTCCCATCTTACAACGGCAACTTTGAATGGCTAACAAAATTAAAACTCCATAGAAATAGATCAACAATAACAAAAAAAAGCTGATAACAATCTGTAGAGATTCTCAGTCATCCAGGTCATGGTTGTCCCAAAGGTGCTTTTTCAGGAGGCAACTGGACTTTCTTGTTTTTTTCCTTTTGAAGACTTTTTGTTTCTCGTCCAAGAAGCTTCTTCAGCTCTGACAGGATAGTGGGGAATGGAAGGATTTATATTCCTTGCAGAAAGTTGGTAATCTTCATCCTTTTAGAGGGTCGTTGAGGGTCCAAGTGCTTCAACGATCCTCTAAAAGGATGCAGATTACCAGCTGTCTCCAAGTAATATAAATCCTTCCATTCCCCATTATCCTGTCAGAGCTGAAGAAGCTTCTTGGATGAGAAGCAAAATGTCTTCAAAAGGAAAAAAAACAAGAAAGTCCAGTTGCCTCCTGAAAAAGCACCTTTGGGACTGCTGATAACAATATACAGAATAGCCACTGAGGGCAACAAAGCATTACAGAAATAGGCCTCTTAACTTCCTAACCATGACACTTGAGAATGTAGCCATATTTAAAAGTTCTCCAGAATGCTAGGAGAGTCAGGATTAGCCACATCTCCAAGAACAAAGTATTCCAGAGGGCAGGCACTATATGGGAACCTGTTCAGATAACAGAAATGCCCAAAACAATAAGAATTGTATATTGTATACATTAGTGAAGATATAGTTAACCATAAGAGAGCACTTCCATTGATTACAGGACAGTGGTGAAATCTAAAAATTTTCCCTACCGGTTCTGTGGGTGTGGCTTATTTTGTGGGCGTGGTTTGGATGTCAGGTAGGTGTGGCTTCAGGTGGGCGTGACTTGGTGTCAGGTGACTTGTTGGGCGTTCTTGGTGGTCAGGTGACCAGGTGGGCATGGCCAACTTGTAAAATGTGCTGAAACTCACTTAACAACGCTCTTGCTTAGCAACCAAAATTTTGGGCTCAATTGTGGTTATACATTTTCTTTCTTTCTTTCTTTCTTTCTTTCTTTCTTTCTTTCTTTCTTTCTTTCTTTCTTTCTTTCTTTCTCTCTCTCTCTCTCTCTCTCTCTCTCTCTCTCCTTTCTTTCTTTCTTGTCTCTCTCTCTCTCCCCCTTCCATTCTTTCTTTTTCTTTCTTTCCTTCTTTCTCTTTCTTTCTCTTTCTCTTTGTTTCTTTCTTTCTTTTTTTCATTCTCTATCTATCTATCTTTTCTCTCTCTCTTCCTTTTTCTTCCTCTCTCTCTCTCTCTCTCTCTCTCTCTCACACACACACACACACACACACACACACACACACACACACACACACACACACACACATGGTCTGGGCACATAGATGGAGCCCTTCCTGGGGAGCTTTCCTGCGTGGATGTGCCTGGCAGCAGAGGCGCTGGGGGCAGAGCTTGCCTGAGCTCTCCGCCATCCCGGAACTTCACTGCGCTGGGAAGTTTTCCGGCACGGAGCAGTTCCGGGATGGCGGAGAGCTTGTTTGGGCTCTCCCAAGCAAGCTCTGCCACCACTTGCTGGTGCCGGCAGCAGCGGCAGAGCACACCCTGCCCTTCGGGGGCCCGAGAGTGAGTGGCCCCCCCAGAAGTGGCGCATCCCCCATCATGGGCTGGATGTGGGGAGCGGGACCCGAGGCAGAGGGGAAGGCAAGTGGGCAGCAGGTGGATGAGCACAGCAGGTCTTTCTCCCCCCACTGCCAGCATCGGCCTTACATTCTGCTGCTGCGGCAGAGGTGGAGGCAGAGGGGAAGGAAAGCGGGCGGCAGGCAGACAAGCACAGCGGCTTTTTCTCTCCTCCCCCACTGCCATTGTCAGCCTTACCTTCTGCTGCGGTAAGCACATGTCCCCGGGCTGCTGCACATGCGCACTACAGTGCTAGCGCTCCCTCATGACATCAGGCTGGCCGGGATAGGGCCAGAGCACATGTGCAGCCCTGGGACATGCGCTTGCAGGGTGAGTGAGCGGCGACCAGGTGATCGGTTCGGAGGCGTGGCCAGCCAGCTGTTGCTACCAGTTCTCTGAACCACGGGCTGCCGGCACTACCGGTACACCTGTACCGGGCCGAACCGGTAGCATTTCACCCGTGCTACAGGACTAAGTGTCTCTTTGGAAAAGAGTCAGAATCAAAAGTACTGAAAGCATGAAAGAACATTGCTATATATAACAATGAAACAGATTAGGGTTTTGCAAAAGCAGTTGTAACATTTAGTGAAAGATCAGGGATGGCTATTGAAATAAATAAAACAGGGTGTTACGCTGACTGGATTACGTCTAAGAAATGGATTATTCATGTGTAAAGTGAAAATTATGGTAGCAATTTGATGGTATTTATATCATTAACAGCAGAGTGTTGGTAGATAAATAGAGGCTGTTGTGTTATTAAAATAGAGATTTTTATTGTCAACAAAACAATAAAGCTCTTTATAGTATTCCTCAGATCTGCCTTTTTAAATGCTTCTGTAAAGAATAATTATAATAGGTGTCTCTGGGACAATTGGTAATCTACATATTGGAATGCAAAGACAGAATAGTGAACTATGTCTGCCCACAATCTCTGCAATGTAATCAGACACCAATAACCCACATCAACCAATTCTAGAATCTGATGGCAATTGAGCATGAAATCATAACTGTAGTCCAAGTTCTCCAAGCTTTGCAAGGATTCAACGACTGCACAATGAAGAAAAGCTTTGCATTCAAATTTGTTTTGCATTTTATCACTACCATTTATAAATAATTAGGCTTCACGGTCTGCTTGTTGGCTTTATTCAATGTGACAACTGTGTGAAATCTTAAATGTTTTTCTTACCTTTGATATCAGTTTGTAAAAATCAAAACTCATCAGAGCTTCTGAAAACCCATTCAAAATAATTATTTAGCAAATCTATTGATGTCTCTATGTAAAAAGATGCCACTTGTGCAAGGTTGGAGCTAGCATAGCTGGCTATAGAAGGTTTTTATGTTCCGTGAACAATGACCATCACTAAGTGTATTACAAGGTTATTCTGGATTGATATCACCTCCCTAGAAAACATTCACGCTGTTTTAATAGCAAGTATGGGAAAAGGATATAGAATGAAAAATTGTCACATGTGAGATCCCATCTATCCAGTCTCTTAATAAAAAAAATTACTACAGCTTGAGTAAATTAATATGCAGCCTGAAAAGTACCCGATTATAAATGTATTTATTCAGTCTTCTGAAACACGAGACTGCACGTATAATTAATGTGGAAGCTGAGGCATATATTGATGGATAGCATGCACATTTTTTACTGCCACCTTTCCAACAACCTACTTCGATAAAACCACCTACTCAATGGCATACCACTATTCTTAAAGTGTTCAGCCAAGTACTTGGAATCTTCCTACCTTTCTGGTTTTTGGGGCGGTACCAGGGGTGGGTTCCTACCGGTGCGGTCCAGTGCGTAGCTCCAGTAGGGACCCACCGATAATGCAATTTGCACACGACTGCTCCGGTACCATCTCCACCGGGCAGTCGCGCGCATCGCCATCTTTTTTTATGAATTTTTGGGCGATTTTGCTTTTGCGCATGCACAGAAGCAAAATCGCGCCAAAATCTCACAAGGGGACGCGCACGAGAGAGATTTTGCTTCTGCGCATGTGTGGAAGCAAAATCATGCCAAAATCTCTCTCACGCGCACATCCCCTCGCGAGATTTTGGCACGATTTTGCTTCCGCGCATGAGCATGAAGCATGAAGAAACGCGGAGCAGTGTACCGGTCTCGGTAAGTAAGCAACTCGCCTCTGGGCGGTACAGCTCTGGTATATAGATTGCTGTCTACTTCTACGAGTAGAACTGCAGGATCAATCATGGCAGACTGTGCTAAACAGACTGAGGTGTTGGGGTAGGAAGGTCAAAGAACAATCTAAGAAAATGGGCATTCCCTTTAGAAGATACTCTGTGTGAATGGGAAGAAGTACAATCCATCTCACACATGCGATGTCCTTCAATAAGTATGGAGGAAGACCATGCTGATGAGACAAAATGCTGTGGATGTGGCCTGATACTGGGCAAATGTCATTTAGTTTTAGTATTTATTCTACAAACTTTTTACACTTGCTATAAATTCTATGACCTATTCTATTCTCTCTGTGTTGATTGTTACTTATCTATAATTTGCAGGTGCTTCTGACAGGAATAAAAAAAGTCATGGCAGAATGTTCTGTCAATTCCTCAGATTTAGACCCTGTTTTCTCGGACTTTCATAAAGACCCATCTGAGGGGGCCATGATAGGTATACTGTCTTTTTTTAAAATAATTTTAATTGGGTTATTTACATTTAAAAAACAGCAAAAAACTCATATACAAAAAATAAACAAAACAAAACAAAATACAATACAATACCATACAACTACACCACATAACCTCTAGGGTTATAATACAGCAATTTATATTGACAGTAAATTCATGCTTATGTGATCTTTTTCATTAACATATTTACAGTATATAGTCTTTTTCATTAACATATTCAATTATTATTCATTGATATAATTGTACCATTTTAACATAGTTGAAAGTCATCATATTTACACTGCAAAGTTAATTATTTACAAATTTATTTTGCTTTCTCTTTTCAAGCCAATCATATAATTTGTTCCAAATTTCATAGTATTCCGAATCCTTTTCATTCAATTCCATCGTCATTTTGTCTAATTCAGCACAGTGATAGGTATACTGTCATTTTCTTCAGAAGGTGCACCTTCTTTGGTTCTATTAATTTTGCTTCATCATGCTTATTAATTTAATTTTATGGTTTTATATACTATATCTTAAATAACAATTGTCCTCATTGGTCATATTCAAGTGTTGCTAAGCTGTATGATCTTTCCAATAGCCAGATGTTTCTGGAAAGTCCACCAGATGATAACAATAGTATTCAATAGCACTTTTGTTTGCTGAATACATTTACATATAGGGGCATTCTGTCTGTATTCATCTAATTGCTAGCTAATAAACTTATCCATAGTGAATGTATCTAACCCCTTTGACAGCCATCATTAAATCTTATGGCAAGAGGAGAGAAAAAAACACTCTTTATCTGCCCATTTCTCTTAGTACCAGCCATAATTTTATAAAATTTTGTATCCTCTGCTCCTGGCAAAGCTATTAACCTGACAGCAGTTTTATCTGCATTGATGAATTTGATCAGAGGATCATGTTCAATAGGTCTGTACTTTGTAATGTCTGCTGTAGTTATTATATTAGAAATCTAAAATTGGTCACATGAGTTTATGGCTTTGTTTGATGGAAATTATTTGAGTGCACAATTGATTATAACATCTGCATTTAGCTTTAGTTCAATTATTTAGCTTTTGTTATGCATTACATTGCTAATGGGAAGTTCATTGGATATTGCTAGATGTTCTATGAAGGTTGAAAGCTACCGAGAATGGGCTGTTTTGTCTCATAGGAGACCTAGAAGTATCTTTTAATTAATAAATAAATAAAACACAATTCTAACTTCATACACAAAAATTGCCTTTAGCCTTCCCTGCCATCTCCTATTCTCCCCATAATTACAATGTATAGACCAGAATAGGCTTTCTATCACATATATTTATTGCCAGAGCATCATGCTTACAGAAAATAGAACAAATAAAAATAATGGCCAATCTGGCTAAGAGAAAGAATCAGCTAGGACAACATTTGCAAAAACCTGAAGTGAATCTTTAACATTATTTAAGATGTACCATAAAGTGAACAACCTACAGTTGTTTGCCACTGGAGAAAGGTCATTCATTGCTTGACAGGGATCAGAACAAATTAGAATATGCTCCTAAAAAAATAAATGTTTAATGTGCACAAATTTCCAGGTCGTGTATTTACTTCAAATGGTTCTTGGTAGCTTGATGCTTTAAGTCATGCACTGTGTTCTAATGAACAATAGGCTCATTGTCTTAGTATCAAACTGTATTGCAAAATAGTCTGTACTCCAGCTGTTCTTGTTTACAACTTCTACAACTATCTTCTTTTTAGCCTTATGTTTATGCAGATAGCTGGTTTTGTGTTTGCTCCCTTTGCTAGGAACTGAACAATCTTCCAAACACAACTGTGAGATACATGATAGATAGATAGATAGATAGATAGATAGATAGATAGATAGATAGATGACAGACAGACAGACGGACAGATTTATTTATTTTTTATTTATTTGTCAAAACATGTACAAGATAGCAGGTATGGTATAAACATAAACAAAAGTTTAGATAGATAGAGAGAGAGAGAGAGAGAGAGAGAGAGAGAGAGAGAGAGAGAGAGAGAGAGAGAGAGAGGGAGAGAGGTGCAGGGCTGATTTAGAATAAAAACCTTTAAGAAAGTGAGAGCAATTTATTTATAATTTACAAAGCATGTTATATCTGGTTTGGAGAGAAGTTGCTAGTAATTGATATGCCTCAAGCGAAAAACCATTGTTGTGTATAGGGACTGTAATATAGGTAACATAGGTGGTGTATAATTAATACTCGGAATTAATTTATCTTCCTTAATTAACTGAAGACATTTGCATTCTCTTCTGAATAATAAAATGAACCATCTAGTGCTAAAAGCACAAGTTGGTATGCGCAATATTTTCATTACTTCATTATTTATTGAAAGCTAATATCAATCTGCTTCACAATTTCTTTTTAAGCTCTTAGTAACAACACACTGGTGCATTATTTCATTTTAGTTTTTTTAAACAAATGACATTTCAACTAAATCAGAGGACAGTTAGAAAATATACTTAATGGTCAATTTGGTTTTTCCAGTGTAATTGAACATTTCGTCTCCAAAATAAGAACTATACTGCTATGTTTTAAAAGATGTTGACACAAACTTCTAGATTTATAGCCCACTTTTTTTTGTATAACTCCAAGCAACATTGGTAGTGTTCCTACCAATTTTTTCCCACAACAGCCTTCCCTGAGCAAAATAGCAATCGTGCTTAGCAATAGCACTTAGATTTATATACCCCTTCACAGTGCTTTACCACCCTCTCTAAGTCAGCATATTGCCCCCAACAATCTGGGTCCTCATTTTACCGACCTCGGAAGGTTGGAAAGCTGAGTCAACCTTGAGCCAGTGAGGATTGAACTCCTGGCAGTGATCTGAATTATCATGCAATACTGCATTCTAACCACGGTGCCACCACGACGCCAGTGAAATGCATTATCCCATTGGAATGCTGCCAGAGAAGGTTACAAATCATACTCCTATGACCACTGGATTCTGCTACTATAAGTGGGAGCTGATCATGCAGGTACTGGGATAGCCATAATTTTGTAGACCAGCCATGTTGAAATTTCAAACAGTTACAGGACAAGTGGTCATTAAATAAGGACTGCTTGTAATGCAAGTCAGGAAATGTTCAGAAAGAGCAGAACAAGGCAAAAATAGCAAATAAGCCAGGAAACAGTTGTCAGAAGACACTGTCCACCACCTAATTAGGAGCTCTTTCCTGCTGTCTTTATAGCAATGCTGAGGAAATTAAATCTACAGAACATACTGAGGGGGTGGGCTTAAATTTCAGGCAAGGAAGATATGAGAAGCTATATGATAAAAAGCCAGAAGGAAGAGATTTTATTGCAGAGCTTTCTTTTGTTTTAACTTTTTCTCAAAATGACAGTTTTTGCCACTAGCTAGTTCTCCAGGCTCATTAGTACATTATCAGCAAAGATGCCCATTCTTTACTGAACTATATCCTTCCCTGTCAAGTATTTTATGATGATGTCTAATAAGTAGGTATTTGGGGAGTATCATGGTCCAAGCCCCAGCCTATAGGGTTCAGTGAATTTGTGTATGTATGTGTGTGTGTGTGTGTGTGTGTGTGTGTGTGTGTGTGTGTGTGTGTGTGTGTGTGTGTGTGTGTCTTAGTATCCTGAGATGGATGCAAACTCAGATGTGTAAACAGTCAAGTTCTGTTTGGAAAGGGTTTTTTCAGGAGAGTGAATTTCATTGTGCAATTTGTCACACTTCTCTGCCCGGAAAAAAATATTCAGGACTGCAATTATGAGATTATGCAGTGCTAAATTAGCCTAACAATTGCTTCCCCCCCCCAAAAAAATGAGTCAGTATCGTGTAGTGGTTAAGGTGCTGGTCTAGAAACCAGGAGAGTGTGAGTTTTAGTCTTGCCTTAGGCATGAAAAACTGACTGAGTGAGTTAGGGCCAGTGGTGGGTTCCTACCGGTGCTGTCCGGTGCTCTGTTCCGGTAGGGGCCCACCAATTGCATAATGACAGTGTGATGGCTCCGGTGCTTTCTTTGCCGGTCCGTGCGCGCTGCCATCTTTTTTTTATTTTTTTGCAGTTTTTGGCTCTCTGCGCATGTGCGGAAGTAAAATTGTCCTTCTGTGCATGCGCAGAGAGCCAAAATCATGTGAGAGGATGCGTCCGCACGCACAACATTGCGATGTGCACCGGTAGGAGAAGGTAAGAGGAATCTGCCCCTGGTTAGGGCCAGTCAGTTTCTCTCAACCCACCTCTCCCAGGGTTGTTGTAGAGAAAATAAGAGGAAGAAGGATTATTGTGAATGTTTGCTGCCTTGAGTTACTTATAAAGTAATAGAGACAGGAAAAAAATCTGCTAAATAATAAATAAATTTTAAAAAGGTTAATTGGCATGTGGGTTAGTAAATTAATAAAGGAATTTATCCTTGAGATGCCATATTGATTGCAAGCACTGTTATCAGTAAGAGTTTTAACCTGGATGACACAACAAGCCTAAAGTAGGGGTGCAAAAAATGTGCTCTATGCAGGATCCTTGGTGCTCTCTGATGCTTGGTGCTCATTTCAACTCTGAGCTACAAATATTCTCATTTATTGTGCACTATGGGCCTGTCCACTTCCCTTCCCCTTTGCTTCCCAGTTTGCATGTTTTGGATAGGAGGTTAAGGGGCAAGTCTTGCAGAAGCTGAAGGTACCCAGAGTTCACTTCTGAACCCCTTCCCGAAATAGATTGTAACCCTGACTACTTTTCAAATGCAGCTATTGACATAATACATAAAACCTGATGTGGCTTTTGATCTGACAGAAGTTGCACAACCCTATCTTAAAGACCCAGAAAATGGCCGCCAGGGCAAGAAAGGGGATAACTGAAAGGCTATGGCTTATGCCAAATGACTTTTGAAAGCCTTCATAGAACCTATATGCAACTTGTCAGCATATTTTGGTAATTCCAAAAATAAAGTGTGTGTGTGTGTGTGTGTGTGTGTGTGTGTGTGTGTGTGTGTGTGTGTGTGTGTGTGTGAGAGAGAGAGAGAGAGAGAGAGAGAGAGAGAGAGAGAGAGAGAGAGAGGGAGGGAGGGAGAAGGAGGGAGGGAGAAGGAGGGAGGGAGGGAGGGAGGGAGGGAGAGGGAGGGGGAGGAAGAGAGAAATCTATTTCTTTTCCAAGATTTATGAAGTTCACTCAGAGAACCAGCATTTATATTTCTGTATTGATTGTCTCCAAATTTGGGAAGTTGACTTTATGTCTAAACAGTGTCAGTCTTTCAAGTGATTTGCATACTTGTACTGGTGCAATTTAATGAATAATAGTTAACTCACAAATCAAACATCAACACTACAGTAATGGAATAGGGTTTACATTCTGCAAAAAATATGTGTTTCACTGCACTTTCTGCATTTTGGTTAGTTCATCTGTTCTTTTATGACGGAAGTTTATTGATGCTCAAGTTTTCACCAAATAAGGGATATCTGTGTAAAGTGTCCTTTTTTTGTATTGAAACTCTAGGGAGCTGATGTAGCATATCTAGTTTTAATGTATACTTCACTATATGCAGCAGTTTGCTAGAAAGGTGTAGTGAACACTATTTGTTATTGTATCTTTGTAGGTAATGCTTTCTGATGGATTATATCTGCAGTAGAATTTGTCATCCCGGGGCAATGAAGGACAAACTCTGATCTGCATTTGTTTCTAAGCGATTATTTGCATAAAGCAGCACAGAGATGATTTGCTATTATTACTGTTGTAGCAAGATACTCTGATAATTAAAAAAAAAGTCCAAACTCCAAAGCTATTTCCATTTTTTTTTTACTTTCATACAAGACTTCTCCAGCGTTATAATGCTTATAAACTGGGCTACATTTTTTCTTGAATTATGGATTGTTCTCAGACATAGCTTTGCAAGATCTCTTTAATAAGGCCCAATAGCTTTCAGCAGGTGCTAAAAAGGTCTTATGACCTCTTGGAAAAGTCAAGGCTTTCTATCTCAGTCAGAGGGTTAACTTACTCTTCCCCATGGAACAAGAAACACTTGCAGTTTCAACCTTTTGAATAAAATCTTTAATTAGTCCTAGGTTGACTTTTCTCCCCTTAGAATTTTCATAGAACACCATCTCATGCCATGCAAGGCAGCATAGAAGATTTCCCTTTACAAATTCCTTATAACTGCATGTGTGTGATACAGTATTTATTCCTACTATTTACCTGGGGAGAGGGAAAGCCAGCTGATCTTTGGGGTTACTTCACTTTATACATTCTCAGAGTCCTTAAATTACGGGAGAGTCTGCCAAAACCTCACTTCTTCAGGCCTTCTTTGCCTGTATTTCCCACCAACTTTAAAATAAATATGTTTTCAACAGTTTTATATGAATATATAGTGTTATGTTCCTTACAATATCTGTAAAAACAATAAAGACAGGAAATAAATAAATAAATAAATAATAAATAAATAAATAAATAAATAAATAAATAAATAATAAGATAACTCCTTATAGTATCACACAGGTAGTTTCAACTTACAATCACAACAACTCTGTGTCAAAATTTCCATTGCTAAGCAAGACAATTAAGTGAGATTTCCCTCCTTTTTACGACCTTTCTTGCCACAGTTGTTAAGTGAATCACTGCGGCCGTTAAGGTAGTAACGTTGTTATTAAGTGAATCTGGCTTCCCCATTGACATTGCTTGTGAAAAGGTTGCAAAAGGGGATCACATCAAGGGTGGGTTCCTCCCGGTTCGGACTGGATCGCCTGAACCGGTAGCGACCCGCTGGTGACGTCACTGTCGATGCCGTTCTGTGCGCGCCGCCATCTTTTTTTCAGATTTTATGCGAATTTTTCCCCTTCCACGGCTTGAAAAAGTGCCCTCCCGCCCGCCTGCGGGTGACTTCTGACCTTTATTTCTTTACCCAAAGCATAGCTGATGAGCTCCTCAGCTGTGTTTCGGACTAATTCCTGCTTCTGCGCATGCACGGAAGCCAAATCACACGAGGTGATGCGCGCACGATGTGAACCGGTGGCGAAGGTAAATGGAAACCACCCCTGGATCACATGTCCCTGGGACACTGCAACTGTCATAAATACATGCCAGTTGCCAAAGGTCTCAGTTTGGACCATGTGACCATGGGGATAATACAATGATTGTAAGTGTGAAAAACGGTTATAAGTTACTTTTTATAGTGGGTTGTAACTTCAAATGGTCACTAAACAATTGGTTGTAAGTTGAGAACTAACTGTACAGTCCCTTTCCTTCACTGATAAACAGCATATAGTAACAGAGCTGTGAAAAGATCATTCAGTTCATTTTGTGGGCACTTGTTCTCAAGTAAATAAAAAAGCCTATCTTATGTTGGTCTGGAGGTAAACAGGTTTGATCTACTCCTGATCAAATTGCCCTGCCCTGTTATCTCAAGGCAAAAGGATAAATACCTGACAATATCTATGCATTGAAGCAGAAGCTAGGCAGCCATCTGGCTGTGATGGATTCATCTGGATTCCTGCACTGAGTATGGGATTGGACCAGAGATGGGTTCCTGCCGGAGCTGTCCAATATGCAGCTCTGGTAGGGAGCGGCCGATTCCGCAATTTGCGCGCGACCGCTCCGGAGCCCTCTCTGACGGTCCGTTGTGCGCGTTGCCATCTTTTTTTGTGAATTTTTGGGCAATTTTGGCAAGATTTTGCTTCTGCGCATGCGCGGAAGCAAAATCACGCTGAAATCTCGCTCACTCGCGCGTCCCTCATGAGATTTTGGCACAATTTTGCTTCTGCGCATGTGCAGAAGCAAAATCACGCGAGGGGACACACGCGTGTAGCAAGCATGTGCACACCTGAAGTGTGGAGATGCGTGCGCAGCGCACCGGCACCGGTAAGGAAGCAACCCGCCACTGGATTGGACCTAATAGTCTAAACTGGTGTTTCTAAACCTCAACCATGTTAAGATAGGAAGACTTCAATTCCCAGAATTCCCCAGCCAGCATGCTGAGTGGGGTTTTCTGGGAGATGAAGTCCTCTCATCTTAAATTTGCTGAGGTTGAGAAACAGTGACCGAAATAGTGTCTCCCAACTGTATGATTCTAGAAATGGAAAGTTTGACAAAGGAAACAATTATAGGAACACAGATAAGTAAATGGATAAAAATATTATATTGTGTGGATTAATAACATGTTTTTATAATGCAAGTTTAGTAACTTTGAACAGTTAATGCTATGCCACATCATATTCAATTTGCAATATTAATACCATTATTATTCCTCTTAGTTGTAGATTTCCTATTTACACAGATTTATGCCCTGGCATATTTCACAGAACCACCAAATTGTCTTAACAGTATACTGCAGTATGTCCCATTTTTATGTTCATTAGTTTTAATAGTTGTTGTTTAAAGCATTATTAAATCATTAAAATGGTTTGATATTATCTAAAGCTGAGCAGTTAACCGTAACCATTTCCACTAGGGAAAAACTATTCCCTATTTTTCAGTTCCATTGTTCAGCTGGTCAGTCACCTGCTATTCCTCCATGTAAGTTCTGTTTGTCTCCAGCCTCAGATTTAATTAGCTATATGATCTGAACAAAGCTTTCTGAATCATTGCCTAACTCATAAAACTTGTTTTTGTTTTGTCTTGACCCACATGGTGGCAGTCTTAGATTTTAATCCTGTATTGGATTGCTTAGGCTAGAGCTAATCACAAATAATTAGCAACCCTTTCTTTGTTCTTTTTGTAGTTGAGGTAACTGAGAAAGAAGTGGGTAAAAAGTACCTAGCATTACCAGTAATTACAGGCAACAAACACTTATTAATGTACAGTTTATGGATAATTTGCGTTTCTAAAATACAATTTTCTTGACTCAACTAGGGTCACTTTCTACAAAAAGTCAATATTAATTTGATTATAGTTTATTGAAAATATACAACTAATTGCATTTGCCCAATACACTAAGCCATAAACTATCATTTACAATTCATGGCATTATTCATGCAAACTGCTAAACCCACTCCAAACTACATTATGATGTAGCATCTACCAAATTTCTCTCTCTCCTCTGTGGTAGACCATGTAATTTTAATATCTTACATAGGTAGATATTTAAGCTGCAGTTCAATTTCATCAGTCCAAATAAAATGGTCTTCCATGGCTTCTATTTTTCATACCACAGTCTAAAGTTAATCTGCAAAGTAAGCACATTCACTAACACAAGATATGTTCACCCTGGGGCTGCCAGAATGCTGATTTTATGCTGCAGATATCCAGAGATGTCATTCACCTTTGAGTATCTTGGTCACATGACCAGACTACATACTCAGTATAGGATCATCCATGGAATAATTCATTACTTATTTGAAACACATGGGCCAGTCTGCACATTGTCCTCCCTTGACTGTTGCCATGCTCACCTAAAGCAAAGATGTTCTTAAAGAAACATCCGATAAGCATACAATGCAATTCAGCCATGCCCATTCCCCCCCTATCCCAGATATGCTCTAGATGTAACTTAATAGACAAGAATGCTATATTCAATCATTCATCTTCACTGATTAATGATTATGCAACAGACATATTTTTAAGATGGCCTGGAAAACAGACTAGCTATTTTTTTTTATTCTTGAAATGCTTTGATGAGTCTGTTCTTCTAATTTGTGAGAGTCATGCATTGTAGCTCATATATGCATGAGAAGTAGCTCATACATATATAAGTTTCCTTATATGGAAAGCCATGAATCTATCTTGAGTGCGCATATTCAGCATGTTTTTTTACATACAACTGTCAGAAATAACAAATAACATATGTGATGCATATATGCAAATATATGGAACTCATCTCAGCTTTTGGCTTTGGCTTCCTAAATTTATCTCATAAGGATGAAACATTCAAAGCTTTCAACATTATGCTATTCAATAAAAGTATTTGGTTTGACTTGTGGTTTGTAAACTAATGCTAAACTATAGCTTAGTGCAGGGGTCAGCAACCCATTGCTCTGGAGCCGCATGTATATAGCTCTTTCATCCCTCTGCTGTGACTCCCTGTCCGGGTCGACTCCACAATTGTTAGGGCCTTCCGTTAGGAGAGGTAGAGGAAAAAGGATGCCACACTAGGAGGAGACTCTATGGTGGGGGAACCGGACTTCCGGTCGGCTCCAGAATTGAATGGGGGGCTTCCAGTTAGGACCTTTGTGGCTTTTTGAGTGTTTAAGGTTGCCGACCCCCTGGCTTAGTGCAATGTGTGAACCCAGATAGTTGTACCTTATCACAAGGTAATTGTGATGTTGAAAAAACAGCCAATGTCAAGAAGTTTTATATTAGTGGATACTCCTCCTCCTCCTCCTCCTCCTCCTCCTCCTCCTCCTCCTCCTCCTCCTCATCCAGATATAATATTTCAGATATAACATTTCATACATGATCTAACAGTTAATAGCTATAAATGTTTTATCAAAACTTCTCTCAGATTCCTACACTTGTGCCAGTTCTCATTTCTCCTTTACAAGTCTTAGGGTGACCACAAAATTGTCTCTTTTGTCTTTGCCACTTTGATATTCAGGTCTTTCATGCCGTCCCTCAGGCTTTGAACAGCTTCCTTCAATTCTGACAAAAGCTATCCTCCACATTTATGTCCCTGCTTAAAATCCACTTCTCTCTAGAAACCTTCAAGTACTGATCTCTTTGTTGAGGATAGGATCTTTCCTACCCTCCCACCATTGTGAATTAAATCGTCATCCCATTAATTGTTGTCTGCTGAAATGAGACTTTAAGCTCTTCAGGGCAGGGACATTTCTCTTATGTACTTCTAAAGTGCCAT
The DNA here is from genome assembly GCA_023053685.1 of Diadophis punctatus similis. Classification (NCBI taxonomy): domain Eukaryota; kingdom Metazoa; phylum Chordata; class Lepidosauria; order Squamata; family Dipsadidae; genus Diadophis; species Diadophis punctatus. The sequence continues at coordinate 98,855,397 of JALIGW010000001.1, forward strand.
GTACATTTAAAGTCTTCAATAAAGATTTTTTTTTAAAAAAAATTACAATGTCAGAAGACCTATAGTAAGTGCCAGAGGGAAAATAACCCCAGAAGAAATTAATTATAATGTGGAAAGCATGTCTTCTGGAAAGAATAAAAATTAAAATTATGAGAAAGATGCTTCAGAAGCTTTTCATAAAAGCACAAGGTTTTAAAATACATTTATCACAACAAAGACCTGACTTCCTTTTATTTCTTTTCCATATTAAATCACTGGCATACATACCTGCAGAAAGCAAGCTTCCATGTCTTATAATTCATGTGAAAATATTGAGTATTCCTAGGCTCATGATAAGCAGTTTTCATTTGGTTCAATGAGTCAGATACAAGGCCCTTGTTTGAAAATGTCAATCCTATATAAAATGCCTACTAAAGATTTAAGTCTTCTGATCTTTATGGGCCATTGTTAATCCTTAAAGAAATGTAAAGCTGACTTGAGCTCAGTTAAGAGACTGGGAGAGCCTTACACTGAAACCTAGATTATGCTGTTAACATACAAGCTTTCTGATTTTGTGAGGGTAGAGAGAGTTTAAAGAGAATCAAAGAATTCATATATTGTGCTAACACATGGTTTAACACTGATTTTTCAAATAAGCTGCAATTCTCTGGGTTTACGTGGCATACCAAACTATAAGTACTAGTTTATCAACCATAGTAACTGAATTCATACAACTCATTAAGCCTAAACCAAACACATTATGCCAGCATAAAACACAAGTCTTATTAGTCTATGGGAAAAAGTAGATTTCTTTCTTCTTTAGCTGGGATCAACCTTTAACATGTATTTGCATGAACTTGTAAGCAGGGCTGCAAATTATTTTAAAATATCCCTATTCATAGCAAGCTGGGTAAGAAGCTGCCTATATAAGGGAAGCCATTAGAGGGGATGTCTCTTCTCCTCATGTTCTCTCTCATCGTGTATTCTCATTGCTCTTCTCTGTGTATCAGTAGCTGCATGATAAGGTATTTAACCACGTATAAGTTTGTATATATTTAGCTGTATATAAACCACTATTAATTATCTAAGACTTTGTGTGCTGTGTTTTGCTCCTGGGTTGTCTCCTAATAGTAGTCACGCTGCAAATGCTCTGACATACAGTATGTCTGAAAACTTTAAAGGAAAGTGGGAATAATCAGACAGAGATGTGGAACTCAAGAAATGAACTAATGTTCAACTTTAAAAACACTTTATTATTGAAAAAGATGTAACTAGCAAAGGGGGCAACATAGCCAAAATCTTTTTCAAGATGAATCATCTCTAGATGTATGGACCTCAAAATACAATGCAATTGTCATGTTTGCTAGGAAATGCTAGCGTTAAAGTCTACACCTTTGAAAGGAATTTAGACGAGATGATTAAAATTTTGGGAGAATGTAGGGGTAGTTTATAAATACACAAACTGAACAGCGAACATGAATAGTTTGCTTTTTACTGAATTTTCAATATTTGCAGAGTGTCAAGATCCCTGTGTACTTTTCTGTTAGGAAAAAGGAACCTCAAAACATAGGTGGAATAATATCAAGGGATTTGAAAAATAAAGACTGACAATGCAAACCCTGAATAGGATTATCCATATATGTTACTAAAACTGTTATTGTCCTGACCTTTAACTGAACAAAATGGTGCGTTGTAGGGCAAATATTTTTGAACCAAAATCCCTCAAGTGGACTAATTTATAGAACGTTGTGGAGTCACAAAATCTGGGACACCATAACTCCAGAGAGAATGAAATTAGGAAAGCTGTGGTTGCTTCAGTGCTAATGGCTGCCGCTGCATTGCTGGGCTACTTCTGCAGTCATGTGACCTTCATTTTCAACATTCCATGACGATTTCTCAGCCAGTCTTGCAATCCTTCACTTCCTCCCTCACCCAGCAGCAGCTACTTTCCTGCCTGCTGGAAAGGTTAGGTTAGGTTATGTTAGGTTTCATTTCCAATGCTCCTGTCAGATTACCATATGGAAAATCAATGGAGAAACCAGTAGAAAGTTGCTCCTAATGCGTTTTACCTCACCCTTGGTCATTCTGTTTCTATGTTCAGAAAAGGAAATATTTTCAAAATGATAACCCAGCAGGGCACATGTTTTCTAGTAATAATCTATATATTGTTACCTCCACCTAAGACCCATTCACCTCTATAAGGCTCACTTCCCAATAGTCCCAAATGTTACAATAAATGTGCTTTTGTCTGAGTTTATAATTCTTAGGGTTGTATTATAATCACTTCAAGAACATACTAGTTGGAGAAAAATCTGTGGTCTAGAGGTGGAGCTCTTGCCTCACAATCAGAAGGTTGTGAGTTCAATCCTAGGTAGAGGCAGATGTAGGGTCTCCTGCTTAGGCAGGGGGTTGGACTAGATGACCTGCAAGGTCCCTTCCAACTTTGTTAAAGCTGACTCACAAGAAAACTGATAATGTGGAATTATATGGAAGATAAACAATAGTAATACAGAAAGGATTAAAAAAAGGAATATTAAATAATTAATATTTGAATTATTTGCTTAAAAAAAGGAACAATCCTTGTACTCTTGGAGTGAAAGGCTATTTAAAAAATAATAATTCTCAGTGAATACCAAGGTTGAATGCCTATTTGCTATAAACTTCTTATCAGCAAGAATGTCAAATGATGTGCTCCAGTGTTTGCTAGTTTTCATAGCTTTTAATAAGGACTGACCAACAAACAGGGTTATTTTGTGTAATTTTGAAGCACCTCAAGTTATGGTAAGATTGTCAGCCCATTGGAAATTGGACATACTCCCTTGCTCTGAAAGTTCCAAACTGACATTTAGAAAAAAGCTGATGAAGCAAAAGTAAGACTATACTGAGGTAATGAAGGAATACAGAGTTCATCAAGCAGTTATTCCGAGAAAGACAGAAATTGACTGAAATAATAAAATAAATATTTATTCTTCAAATCTGTTTCGGCTGAGAAGATGTGATGGCACAAATTCCTAAAGCACAAGAATCTCACTTGTTTGTTCCTTCTTTTTTTCTTCCTTTAGAAATGATTAATAAATTAATCACTAATAATCTCATATCCTGCTGACAAAAGATATTTGTGATTAACTCTTACTTTTTTTCTTTCTTATGTGCTCCTAGATATTCTAGACATGATTTTCATTTACACTGTCAATTTTTTCCCTCAAAGCAATTTTGTGTAGGCTGATCAAAATGTTTGGCCATTTATTTGATTATGAAGAAAAAAAAAGTTAAAAGCAAATTCAAGTAATTCTACTTCTTTTGAGGCTTTGTATGAATAAGCTATGTCAGGATATTCTACATGTTTCAACATCAGATTGTGAGGGTCATTTATATAGTCAAAACAACATTATAGCAATAGCAATAGCACTTTTCTTATATACCGCTTCATAGTGCTTTACAGCCCTCTCTAAGCGGTTTACAGAGTTCAGCATATTGCCCCCAACAATCTGGGTCCTCATTTTACCGACCTCGGAAGGATGGAAGGCTGAGTCAACCTTGAGCCTAGTGAGATTTGAACAGCTGAACTGTTGAACTAGCAGTCAGCCTGCAATGGCTGCATTTAACCACCGCACCACTTCAGCTCCATCACCACCACAAAAGTATGTATGTATCAAGTAGATACAGAGAAGCATTAAAATTTGCAAAAATATAGAAATATAGGTAATCCTCAACTTACAACAATTGAGACCAAAATTTGTGCGAATTATGCCCAATTTTAGAACCTTTTTTCTCACAGTTGTTAAGCAAATCATTGCAGTTGTTAAGAGAATCATGTGCCCATTAAGCAAATCTGGCTTCCCCAATTAACTTTGCTTGCCGAAAGCTAGCTGGGAAGGTCACAGATGGTGTTCACATGACCCCTGGACCCTGTAACTGTTGTAAATACATGCCAGTTGCCAAGCACCCAAATTTTGATCACCTGACCATGTGGATGCTGCATCAGCATTGAATTCTGGACATCTGTGCTGCAATATTTGGTTTGTCACTTAATCTATAACCTTGTTTTCACACCATGCTGTAAACCAGGGGTGTCAAATTCAAGGCCCATGGGCTGGATGTGGCCCGAGGGGTGCTTAGATATGTTACCATGGAAACAGCAAAGGACTGGCCTACGGTGCCTCTGCCAGAAAAAACAGAGCTCGTCCAGGCTCCATTTTCCCTGGCAGAGGGCTACAGGAGGCTGTCACAGTGACGTTGAGCTGGCCATGCCCCCCCAGCCCCCACCAAGGTCAAACACATCCTTGATGCGTCCCTCAATGGAAATCGAGTTTGACACCCTTGCTGTAAATCATATTATGATTTAGATTCTCATGTTGTCCAAACTCAAGCATGGATCAAGTTGCTGTTGTGATAGAACGGATGTTGTTTTCCTCAACAAATACACAGATGCAAACCAAGGAAGGAAGAGCCGAGTTGGTGCAGTGGTTAAATGCAGCACTGCAGGCTACTGCTAGTTCAGCAGTTTAGCTGTTCAAATCTCACTGGCTCAAGGTTGACTCAGCCTTCCATCCTTCCGAGGTGGGTAAAATGAGGACCCAGATTGTTGGGGGCATTATGCTGAACTCTGTAAACCGCTTAGAGAGGGCTGTAAAGCACTATGAAGCGGTATATAAGTCTAAGTGCTATTGCTATTGCTATCAATAGCCAAGCCCAGGCATCACATCCAGAGTCTCAGTTCATATGTTGTACTGAACATATGAACTGAGGCTTATTTGATATTAACAGAATAACGGAGTAGGAAGGGACCTTGGAGATGAAATCAGATAATTATGATGTATTTAGCAAACCATAGTTAAATAAAACATGGATTATGGAATGTGTGAACCAGCCAGAGACTTGGGATCTTAAGGACCAAAATAAAGGAAAATAAAGCTAGCAGAATCATTCCCATTATAAATTTTCCTAGGGTGGCCTATTAATATATATTATTGAAAAGAGACATATTAAGCATGGGCACACATACCAAATCAATTTACAGGTTTCAGTTTCATTAAAACAAGCAGAAAAGGAATAAGTGAAAAGATAGAGTAAAACATGTAAGATACTGTCATCATTAAACTGGCATATAAAATAGTCAACAGATTCATTATAACAGAGGAAAAGAGTTTGATTTTAAATATTCATGTCTCTATCTGAAATTCATCGCAATGTTTAAATTCAATAGAAATAGATAGTTTCTAATATTCAACAGGGGAATTTTTCTAAGACACAGCGAATATTTTGGAATTTTCCTAAAATAAAACTACCGTATTTTTCGGAGTATAAGACGCACCGGAGTATAAAACGCACCTTAGTTTTTGGGGAGGAAAATAGGGGAAAACAATCTGCCTACCAGGTATTCATCTGGCTAGCATCCTTAGTCTGGTCAGCTTCAGCACATTATTTTATCCCCTGGTTAGGACTTAAAAAAACCTTCTTCTGAGAGAGTAACAATGAAAGAGCATGCAAGCCAGTAAGAGCTGGGAAGATCGTTAGCACCTAGTTAGGGCTAGAAAAAAACTTATTCAGAGCAAGTAGAGCAATGAAAAAAACCCTGCAAAGACTTAGGGCTGGAAAAACATTCTTCTGAGAGAGTAACAATGAAAGAGCCTGCAAGCCGGTAAGAGCTGGGAAGATAGTTAGCACCTGGTTAGGGCTAGAAAAAATGTGTCTTATACTCCGAAAAATACGGTACATGGTTTTCTCCCTTTAGACCCACAATAAAAACATTTTGATAGCAACATTCCCAAACTCTTCAAACTTAAGCACAAACCAATGTAGTTAGATCAGCAGAGTTTCTTAAAATCTTGTAATAAAATTGCCTGGGTTTTAAAACACACATAGAATATTTAAATTGGTATTAATTGATACCATTGCTTGGTATATACTGAAGAAGGTGGAGGCTGCTTCTATTAATAGCAATATTTAAAAAATCAATCATCTTCAACATGTATAATAATAACAAGCAGAAAAGATCTAAAACCCTGTTTTAAAAGTTAAGCTTGTCCTTAGAATTTTATTTCTCTGAAGACTTAAAACAGAAAGATTTAATGCTCTCCTAAAGAGCTGAGGTGGCACAGTGGTTAGAGTGCAACACTGCAGGCTACTTCAGTTGACTGCTAGCTGCAGTTTGGCAGTTCAAATCTTACCAGCTCAAGATTGACTCAGCCTTCCATCCTTCCGAGGTAGGTAAAATGAGGATCCAGATTGTTGGGGGCAATATGCTGACTCTGTAAACCACTTAGAGAGGGCTGTAAAAGCACTATGAAGTGGTATATAAATCTAAGTGCTATTGCTATTGCTATTGCTAAGTAAACCGGTCTGGGTAGATTAGACATAACATAACATAAGCTTTTAAAAAATTATTATTATTATTTGCCCTATTTTGTGCCTATTAACTTAAATATGGACTCCTAGCAACTTCCTGAATTAGTCACTGTAGTTTTCTTGGCAAGATTTCAGAAATAGCAGTAGCACTTAGATTTATAGGAGCCGAGGTGGTGCAGTGGTTAAAGTGCAGCACTGCAGTTCAGCAGTTCAGCTGTTCAAATCTCACCGGCTCAAGGTTGACTAAGCCTTCCATCCTTCTGAGGTCGGTCAAATGAGGACCCAGATTGTTGGGGGCAATATGCTGAACACTGTAAACCACTTAGAGAGGGCTGTAAAGCACTATGAAGTGGTATATAAGTCTAAGTGCTATTGCTAAGTGCTATATACCACTGCATAGTGCTTTACAGCCCTGTCTAAGCAGTTTACAGAGTCAGCATATTGCTCCCAACAATCTGGGTCCTCATTTTACCAACCTTGGAAGGATGGAAAACTGAGTCAACCTTGAGCTGGTCAGTATTGAACTGCTGGCAGTCAGCAGAGTCAGTTTGCAATACTGCATTCTAGCACTACGCAACCATGGCTCTGAAATAGTTTGCCATTGCTTCCTTCCTAAGGCTGAGAAAGTGGAACTGGCCCAAGATATTACCAGATAACAAGATAACAATAAATAAACAAGCAAACAAACAAACAAACAAACAAACAAACAAATAAATAAATAAGATAACAAGATAGCAATATTACACTGCTAACTAGAGCATACAAAACATTAGCTAGACCCATTCTCGAATACAGCTCACCTGTCTGAAACCCGCACTGCATTTCGGACATTAATACAATCGAGAGAGTCCAAAAATATTTCACGAGAAGAGTCCTCCACTCCTCCGCTTGCAACAGAATACCTTATGCCACCAGACTTGAAATATTGGGCTTAGACAACCTAGAACAGTGATGGTGAACCTTTTTTTCCTCGGGTGCCAAAATAGTGCGTGCGCGCGCTATCACACGCATGTGCGTGCCCACACCCATAATTCAAAGCCCCTCACTTGCCCCACCCCCCTGTGCATGCGTGCGTGACCCCCCCACTTCCCCATTTTCCGACTTCCAGTCAGCCCGGTAGGCCCATTTTTTGCCCTCTCCAGGCTCCAGAGGCTTTCTTGGAGCTTGGGGAGGGCGAAAACACTCCATCCCCGCCACCCTGGAGGCCCTCTGGAGGCCAAAATCGCCCTCCCAGAGCCTCCGCGTGAGCCAAAAATCAGCTGGCGGGCACGCATATGCACACTGGAGCTGAGCTAGGGCAACGGCTCGCATGCCGGCAGATATGGCTCCACGTGCCACCTGTGGCACCCGTGCCATAGGTTCACCATCACTGACCTAGAACTATGTCGCCTTCGAACTGATTTAAATGTAGTTCATAAAATTATCTGCCACAATGTCCTACCTGTCAATGACTACTTCAGCTTCAACCACAACAATACACGAGCATACTATAGGTACAAACTCAATGTAAATCACTGCAAACTCAACTGCAGAAAATACGATTTCAGCAACAGAGTGATCAATGCCTGGAATTCACTACCTGACTCTGTGGTTTCTTCCCCAAACCCCAAAAACTTTAACCTTAGACTGTCTACAGTCGACCTCACCCCATTCCTAAGAGGTCTGTAAGGGGTGTGCATAAGCGTACCAGTGTGCCTACCATCCCTGTCTTACTGTCCTATTGTCCTCATTTATCTGTACTTACTTTGTTTATGTTTATGTTTATACCTATACCTGCTATCTTATACATGTTTGACAAACAAACAAATAAATAAAAATAAATGAATAAATAAATAAATAAAGATCATCCAGCTGGTTTTGACAGAATTAGAATTTGCAATCTCCTGGTTTCTAGCTTGTTGCCTGATCACTATACCAAACTGCCTCTCAGGCTAATTCTAGACCTCATGGAGCTGGTTTATACAATGCATGAAGTTTTTGCTTTGCTTAGCTAAGGTTTACTGAATACTATACACCCATGGTTGGCAGAGTTCATATAGCACACCAAGTAAAAACTAAATAAACTATGTTTGGGCTTAGCATGTTTTGTGCAACACACATTTCCAGCGATATCCCCCTTGATTTGCCCAAAGCAACCTTACGTCAACTTCAAAGCGTGATTTTGCTGTCGCAGCCATTGCCGCTTTTTAGCTTGCCACAATAATAGGGGAAAGGCAGAATGCCAGTTCCAGACAGCAACAAGAAATCATCCTGTGGGAACCAAGGTCATCTAACCAGATGTGCAATGAAGCCCTGGGCAGTTTATTTATTTCCATAACAAAGCTGACCATTGTCCAATTGGACAATGTAACTTACACTAATAGGGGGAGGGAGATTCTATTATTTAATTATGTGAAAACCATGGGAATTAGTTAGAGTTGCTTTTGCTTTCAATTTGTGCTTTTGCTTTCAATATGATGGACTCAATAAAGTTTTGCATTCAGATATCAGAATGTCTTAACAGTGCTTGCTTGGTTGGGTTCATCAGTTGGAATCTTGAAACCTTAACCAGGTAATACCCATATAATATTTTTGTAGCTTACACAGAATCAATCTTTTAAACTGTTTTTTCTAGAAAATCCTAGACCTTCTGGACCATTCTTTGAGACTCTATTGGTCATTCACAATATTAAAAAGATGCTAAGACTCTAGAAAGTACAGAGAAGAGCAATGAAGATGATTAGGGGACTGGAGTCTAAAACATATGAAGAACAGTTGCAGGAATTGGGTATGTCTAGTTTAATGAAAAGAAGGACTAGGGGTGATCATGATAGCAGTGTTCCAATATCTAAGGGGGTGCCACAAAGAAGAGGGGGTCAACCTATTCTCTAAAGGACCGGAAGGCAGGATAAGAAGCAATAGATGGAAACAATAGAGAAGCAACCTAGAACTAAAGAGAAATTTCCTGACAGTTAGAACAATTAATCAGTGGAATGACTTGCCTCCAGAAACTGTGGATGCTCCAACACTAGAGTTTTAAAGAAGAGATTGGATAACCATTTGCCTGAAATGGTATTGGGTTTCCTGCCTGAGCAGGAGTTGGACTAGAAGACCTCCAAGGTCCCTGCCAACTTTGTTATTCTGCTATTCTGTTTTGCTATTCTTTGAGTATTTGCTCATGTGAGATCAGCGTTCAATAAGAACAATAAAAGAGCAATACAAAATTTATGAAACATGAAAACATTTTAAAAGTCCTAAACTCAAATGATGATCTGCTAAAAGCATTAGAAGGCCTTAAGATTAACCAGAAGGGATTTTTTTTTCTTCAGATGGCAAGGAGAGAAAAACAGCAAAGTTTGTAGCTGCCAGGATGTCTCCACCTCCTCCTAATTGCTATGTATTTCCTACTCATGAATGCTATGACAAGTAAATCTAATTGAGGTTAAATGTCTCCTAGCTTTCTTCTGTTTTAAATAGCAAAAAAACCTCTAGCAACACACTGTTTCTTCATTTTTATTCTTAATAAAGGATTATACAGTTGTTTTATATGGCAGGAAGAAAAACACTTGGCTGAATCTCTTACTATGTGATGGGTATAATCAGGAGAGATATGACATTAACAGCTTTTTTTAAATTGAATTGAAATATAGATTTAAAATGATTTAAGACCACCAGGCTGAAAAACTAAACTGTCACAGAAGCAAAAGTTTCACAGTTGTTCTTTTTATGTTTGATTGATTACATATTAAAATGACATTCTTTGTCAGCGATTTGCAGTGGATTATAGTGCTGTTTTTTGAATAAACAGTTGAAACAGCAAAATGCTTTTTTTAAAAAAAAATCACCAACGTTGACAGGGCAAGCCAGTAGAATATAAAATGAAAGCAAACCCCACTCTTACCAGTACTGAATATGTTACCTAGTTTGGATAGTGAAATGTCTGCTGATATAGACTATGTTGGTATCACCCCCATTCAGAATGGCAAATAACAGTTCAACTCTGAATATTTCTCCTTCCTCACCCACCTCAGATACATTACTCTTTATAAATCTTTATAAATGTGGCAAGCTGTCTAAATAAGAAAAATGTTGCCTAGTTCCTTTTAAGAAGAGTTTTCCTCAATATATCCTGGCTAATGTAAAAAAAATTCCTATATCATTTTCTCATAAGCAATTGAATTGTTACCATAACAGAGGCCAAATAATAGCAATAACAATAGCACTTAGACTTATATAACGCTTCATAGTGCTTTTACAGCCCTCTCTAAGTGGTTTACAGAGTCAGCATATTGTCCCCAACAATCTGGGTCTTCATTTTACCCACCTCGGAAGGATGGAAGGCTGAGTCAACCTTGAGCCGATAAGATTTGAACTGCCGAACTGCAGCTAGCAGTCAGCTGAAGTAGCCTGCAGTACTGCACTCTAACCACTGCACCACCTCGGCTCCAATGCCCATTTGATGGCTGTCAAATTACTTTTGAGTATGTACTAAGATGTCTCTTCTTTCTTTATACTTTAATGTCATATACAAATATTGTGTTAATAAATTGAAAGTTGTTTTATAACCCTTCATAAACACTGTAGGATGGGCTATACATTGTATAGTTTGAATGGACAAGCCATAATTGCTTGATTGCATGTGGCTTAATTTTGTGCCCAGAAGTGATGAAATTCTGTTGTTAATGGCAATTTTGAGGAGTGCTTTTTTTTTTTTACTTCTGGGATATTTCAAGATCATGATTTTCCTCTTTTGACTTCTTGCTTACAACTATCAGCTTACCAAACCTAGTAAATGAATCAAGCATTTTAAAAAAACCTAAAGAACCCCACATTTCATCTCTATTTTCTACATAAAACCATTGTCTTATCAGTAGTAGCTATATAGTCCTGAGAAACTAGATCATAATTTAAACAGGAAGTATATACATTTGGTCCATCCTTTATCTATCAGGGCAAAGTCACACTTCAGAGCTGAAGTGGAGCAGTGGTTAAATGCAGCCATTGCAGGCTGACTGCTAGTTCAACAGTTCAGCTGTTCAAATCTCACTAGGCTCAAGGTTGACTCAGCCTTCCATCCTTCCGAGGTGGGTAAAATGAGGACCCAGATTGTTGGGGGCAATATGCTGAACTCTGTAAACCGCTTAGAGAGGGCTGTAAAGCACTATGAAGCGGTATATAAGAACAGTGCTATTGCTATTGCTATTTTAAATTTAAGCCAAGTTCACACTGGAAATTTCTCACATTCAGATAAAAAAAATCCTATCTAAAGTTTCACTTTCTGAAGCTAGCTTTTAACAAGTGATTTATTTTTACAAGTTTTTGTGCAAGGTGATAGAAATTTAGTGGTTGTTTTCCAAGCCAAACAAATAAATAAACAAGTCAGGGTGAATGAGAACCTGCTCTATTAGGATGCAGTCAAATATTTTTGTAGGTTCTTTTTTCCCAGTATCTGTCTTTTTTTTTAGTGTACATTACCACAATTACATTATGGACGAATAAGTTTTTAGCAATGAATCCTTGCATAAATACCTAGCCGTATCTTCTGCCAGATACATGTAACTGACTGACAATTGACTGCTTGACTCAATGACCATAACTGAGAGGAATTCAATTGGACATCTTCGTTTTTCAGGATTCTCACTGTCCCGGATTGAGAGCAACACACTGAGGGTTATTGCAAACAGTCTTGTTAGAGCAGCCTTTGGCACTTCCTCTAATGAAGAATTCAGTAGCATCTTCTTTATCTCAGTACATCTTCCAGAAATTCTAATAAGACAGCACTACTGGAAAATTAATTTCAACAAGAATAGTATAATTACTACAGCCATCTGGTATACCAGGATAGCTTAAACAAAGCAAATGTTTTCATCTCTTTCAAATCACTTTAAGAGCACAAAATCTCTCTTTTTCAACATGGTGAGGTGGAATGGTTGCCTCTCTACTGATGAAGAAAATGTGAATTTTGCCAGACAGGATGAACTGAATAGGATTCATGATGAAGAAGACGAAGGGGTAGACCTTTCTTTGGAGCTTGGTGCACAGGTGCAAGACCAAAACTGTGAATCCCAAGTGCGTATACAAAATGCTCAAAATACACTGATCACTACTTGGGAAGCTGGTTGGAATGTAACTAATGCTATTCAGGTAACTTGGTGCTTGATAACCAATTATGTTCATCTCTTCATCCTTTTCTTAAACTGTTTTCATTTTGTTACCATTTGAACATTTAACATTTTCCATTCAAAGGGCAAAACAATAGATAAAACAAAATAAAAAGGAAGAAAATGCCGATTGAATAGCGGTTCTAGGGCTTTTATAGACTATATTGATTTACATGTATCCTGTTTCTTTTTTTCCCTCCAAGTCTTAACTCCTTTATTTTTTCTCCCCAATTTTTAAAAATTAGTTTATAAGTACTTTGGGATAGGATCATCTCATCTTTGCTTTTCTTACTCAGTTATGTTTTATATATATAGTGATATTTCTGCCTAAGCAACTATAATTACAATGAGCTAGAAGCAAACGTCGTCATATTTTGCCAAAAGCCATTGAAATCATTTTGACATAAATTAATCAAAACTGACTTAATTTTGGTGGGTCTACTTAAGTATGACTTATATCTAGAATCACCCCAAGGAGGTTAATGATTTGCAAACTCCTTGATGGATGGAGGCTAAATTCCAATCAAAATTTTATTGATCTCTACTACAGCTACATGCATCAAATGTTGGTCCACATTATTTGGATTGCTTTCATTAATGGGATTCAGACTGAAGTACAACCAATTGTTTTTGGCTTGACTAGTTTCACTGCAACAATTGTAGCAGCACTGAATTAAGAACTGTATCAAAGGTGATACCTTCTTTTAATAAATATGTACAGTTGCCTACCTTATTTAATTGTGTTAGAAACTAAAGAAGTATAGAATAGAATAACAGAATAGAATAACAGAGTTGGAAGGGACCTTGGAGGTCTTCTAGTCCAACCCCCTGCTTAGGCAGGAAACACTACACCACTTCAGACAAATGGTTATCCAATATCTTCTTTAAAACTTCCAATGTTGGAGCATTCACAACTTCTGGAGACAACCTGTTCCACTGATTAAGAATGTATCTGTAATACTGCCTCAGCAACTGTAGATGTCCAAAAGAGGAAAAACATTAGGTTTTGCATATAACCATGATCTGCCTCCATGAGGTCAATGATTCAATCTGCCTCACCATGGCAAAAGTCCAGAAGTGACACTCTCCATTTTGACAAAAGGTTTTAGCCTTTTAACCAAAAAGCCTTAAATAGTGGCTTTGCCAATGGGCTTCTGTACATGCTTTGCTATCCAGCAAGTAAATCAACTGTTCTGTTAACAAGAAGCAGGGACCACTTCACTTCATACCCCCAGTTTCCAACCGATTGAAGTATTAGGTAGCACTTAAATATGGTTAGATATGGTATTTATAAGAGAGTTTAAATGAAAAAGTAAATATAAAAATATATTGGTACTTCTTTGCACCATTCCATTTTCTGCCCTTAAAGGCAAAGGCTAATTTTCAAATTTTGGTATTTCACTAAAGATGGGGGAGAAAATTGGTTTTTTATAATTTATTTATCGCAATGCTATTTCTTCCACTCAATCTAAAGATTCTATTTAGTTTAAAGAATGCCCGGGGGGGGGGGCATTATTTTGTTTGCAGAACTGTCTAATTGTATTTTTAAAAACCTGCTTTATATAGATTTGATATAGCATGCAGGACACTTTTCATCAATAGCTTGAAATACAGTTTCAATCTGTCAGAATATAGTGATAAACAAAAACCAGTTAAAAGTAATTACATCAACATTGCCAGAAAATATTAGATACCTTGTTTTGTCTAATGTCTTTGGAAATATAATATGCCAACATTGCAGCAGATGTTAATTAAAATGCAGTTTTAAATATGAGAGGTGTTTTAATTGTTTTGGTAATAAAATACTAATATGCCAATAATAATCAATGGTGTTAATAAGTAGCAAATACCCAATCAGTTAAAATAGCAATGTCAGAAGAACATATGCTGGAATTCTATGTACATTTGCTTGAAGTATCTTTCTCATGGTTCAGTAAAACTCCTTTGTAAGTAAGTATACAATTATGAATGATGAAAATTACATTTCAGAGAATCATTTTAGTGAGATTTTATAATGCCTATCTGAAGTCTGAAATAAGTTAGTCCTACATTTGTTGTGCACAACAGCAAGGCAGATTTTTCAGATGACTTGATTGAAGAATTTCTTTCCTCTTGATGCTTCCCCTTGAGCCGTAAAAACCATATAAGTTTACAACTGATTCCTAATATGCTTATATGATTGTTAAATCTTTGTTCTGTTACTCCCGCTGTTCTTTTCTTATTTCATCCAAACATTTCATGATGCTCTTATTCTATAGTTTATATGGGTTTATATTTCTCAATGTTTCTATTTGAGATGTCCTAATGTACCCATGTACTCAAAATCGTCTCATGTATACATGTTTATACTTTTACTGTAATCTTATATATGCTTGACAAAACAAACAAACAAACAAACAAACAAATAAATCACTAGGTACATCTCAGGGAAAGATATGACAGTGGAAATTCAAGACTACAAGGTGCCTTCAGATTCTATCATGCTACGAATAATTTGTCTAGAAGGGGAATAGGCCTCAATTTTGTACTGAGTTTAGAAAACAATTTGTTTTCTGACTGGAAAAAAGTCAGTTCCAAATTGTGTCAATCACAATACATCCTACACCAGTGATGGCAAACCTTTTTTGGTTCGCGTGCCAAAGGGGGGGGGTGCATGCACTAGCGCGCGCACACATGCCCACACCCATTCCCTCCCCCCACCCCCGCGCACAACCCCCCCCATGCTGCCCCCTGCGCATGTGCACACACACACACACACACACACACACACAAGCAAAGGCCTTACCGAAGCCTGGGATGGTAAAAAACGACAAAATGGGCAAACTGGAAGTTCGGAAAACGCACTTCCAGTTTGTCCGTTGGGGGTGTTTTTTGCACTCCGGGGCTTCAGGAAGCTTCCCTGAACCCTCCGGAGTGCTAAAAACAGCCCAATGGCAAACCGGAAGTGCGTTTTTCCAAACTTCCGGTTTGCCCATGGAGCTGACAGGGCAACGCCTCGCGTGCCCTTTGATATGGCTCCGCGTGCCACCTGTGGCACGTGTGCCATAGGTTCGCCATCACTGCCCTACACTAATCACAATGGTTTTAAATGGGAGGATCTTTCGATCTATTTTAGATCTGTGAACCATGTTTGAGTAAGTCAGTACTAACTCAGAACTAATAGATGCATCTTTGAAGATATTTTTCTTTGTTGGTGTTGTCCAAAACTTAAACTGAGAAATGATAATAAAGCATAGGCCTCATAGAATCTTAGAAACATAGTTGCAAAGGACTATTTAGGCCACCAAATTTAAACTCTTAATCTGTATAGGAATCCAAATTAAAGCATCTCCAACTTTACAGCTATCTCCAAATAGCTGTCAAATAGCTAATTCTTCTTGAACACATCAAAAAAATGGAAGCCACTATTTCTCTAGATAACACTATCAAAATGCTATTTCTGTTGTTGTTTTTTCTCTCCCTACCATAAAACTATTGACTCTCTTCCTGTGTTCTAAGGTCATTCATGTCCTTCATTCTGGAAACAACAGATATTGGCTTTTTTCTGTATTACATCTGTTTAGATATTTGATAAGTGCTTTCATAAATTCCCTTGTCCTTGTCTTTTAAGGTTATACATATCCCAATCCTTCAGTCTCTCTTTACAGGAACTAGGCTATGGTCCACTTTTGTGGAGTTCTTCCAGTTTGCCTGAATCCTTTTGAAAGGATGGTGCCCAAACTGGATGTACTATTTGAGATGGAGTGTCTGACCAATGCAGTATAAAGAAGAACTTGTGACTTGAATAGAATAGAATAGAATAGAATAGAATAGAATAGAATAGAATAGAATAGAATAGAATAGAATAGAATAGAATAGAATAGAATAGAATTCTTTATTGGCCAAGTGTGATTGGACACACAAGGAATTTGTCTTTGGTGCATATGCTCCAAAGGAGAGCAGTACAACTGTGATGGAAAGTAGTCTGGAGTCCCAGGAAAGAGTTATTGCTTCCCGAGGGCGAAGAGGCATGGAGCTTGGAAAGTCAGACAGGCAGGAAGAGGGCTAAGATGGCCCGATCTATAGCAATTCACAAGTATATCTATAATTAAACAGTTGAGTTATTTCTGAGTACAGTAGGTTTTTTATTATTGTTCACCTACAGACAGAATCTTGCCAGACTATAGTAAGATTCCAAACTAAATTCCACTGCAGGACCCCAACAGTGTGTATATGGGATACCTATCTACTTATGTGTTAACATTGGTTTGAATTTTGTTGCCTTTTATTGTAATAGAATTCAGCATTTCCTTAGTTTTTATTTATGGAATCCTGCTTTTTCCTTTAAAAGCAATGATAAGATGGGGTGAAAAAAAAATAGAAAAACCCATATGAAATAATAATGAATTGGAACTTGGAGGGAAAAGGTCTTTGCAGACCTTAGAAGAATGATTAAAGCAATCAGACTGCTCTTTACTGGTGGAAAGTGAGTGTTATAAATGAGAACAACACCGTTGTTTTGCCCTACCCTGAGGAAAGGGCAACAATCTTTTGCATGGCAATTAAGAGCTAGCAGTTTCAAGTTCTGTTTGAAGTCATGCAAGATAGCTAGCACAAAACCATCAAACGAGAAAAATGCTATGCTCCGAGTTGTTTGGGAAATAAGAATGGGAAAGGCTCAGTCACTTCAGGGTCCATAAGGAATAGAAATGCATTCCCGTCATATTCTATATTGAGTCTCGACCTTTATACCTACAAATCCCAACATTTCTTTAATGTTAATTGTTGCCTTCCAGATTTTAGCTCTAACTTGTTTCCAAAGCATCTTACTTTAACATTTAAAGTTACGTTAAACTATTTAAGGAATTAATCAACATCAGAGCAATGGGATAAATTAAAACAAATTAACCACTTGATTTAAGATCAACTTTAAAAATAATGGAATTCTCCAAAGCCCACTGGAAACTGCCTAGTGATGAGACTTTGCTTCAAATCCAGAGGGTAACTGCTGAAAGACAGCTCAATTTTAACTAGATGGAGGTGATTCACATTAAGGAGTATTCAAATACTCCTCCAATGTATGAGTTTAGAATATCTCAACCCTCTTAAGATGAACCAAGATTCCCACAGATTTTTCCCCTTATATTAGGAACTTTTTTTTCATACTCATGCTAACATTTCTGTTGTGGACCATCCTTTTTGATTTATTATAACTATTATTATTATTTCTGCTCCCAAATTTTGCTGGGAAAAGCAAGGATGGTAGCAACAAAACTTTTTCCCCCATTTTCTTGTGCCCTTTATATTATATTAGCTATCCTACCTTCTCTTTACCATTTTCTTTCTCTCTCATCTGTCTCTCTGTCTATAATATTGACATGTGTAACTCCCTGTATTTTTTTTAAAGTGTCATCTCAAAATAATACCCCTCATTTGTTAGAACTCAAATTGTTCAAATAGAATTCACTAAATTACAACTGTAAGGTGCAGTTTTTATTTAAGAGAGAAGGGATTTTTCTAGCAGATTTTGCATATTTCACATCCAGAAAAGAGAAACAGTTGAAAATACCATAAGCAAAGTTTACTAGGTGAGAAACAATAAGAAAAAAAACACCAGACATTCACTACAGTAGCAGATTTGATTATTGTTTGTTATAAAGCTCCTTTGGATCAGTTTTACCAACCTGACAAGCAGAAGGATCTATGAGTGCTAAACAGGCCTAATTGTTCAAATTTCATTTTTTTAAAGTCAGCTGGCACATTCTATACAAAGCACCTTGTAAATTGTTCCATGATACTCATCACATACATTTAAGGATTAGCTTCTTCATCCCCTTCGTATTTTATTCTTTCCAACTCAACAGAGTGCTGGAGAGAAATCCTGTAAAGGAGCACAGGAGTCTGCCATCAGTAGGCTTAGTCTCCAAAACTGACTATAACAAAACCAAATTTGAGATGGCAGGAGGAACCAGCAAAAGCAAAGCTTAACAAAAAAAGTGCTTTGGATCCAATCAGAGGCTGCAAGAAGAACATTGCAGGAAGCAAAATCCCCAATGCATCCTTAAAGGTAAAGGTTTCCCCTGCCCAGTTCTGTTCATCTCTAGGGCAAAGTGCTTATCTCCGTTTCTTAGCTGAGGGGACCTAGCGTTGTCTGAGGACATTTCCATGGTCATGTGGCCAGCATGACTATATGCTGAGGCACATGGAATGCTGTTACCTTCCCACTGAAATGGCACCTATTTATCTGCTCACATTTGCATACTTTCAAACTGCTAGATGGGACGGAGCTGGGGCAGAAAC
Organism: Diadophis punctatus similis; assembly: GCA_023053685.1. Taxonomy (NCBI): domain Eukaryota; kingdom Metazoa; phylum Chordata; class Lepidosauria; order Squamata; family Dipsadidae; genus Diadophis; species Diadophis punctatus. The sequence goes on from JALIGW010000001.1 coordinate 98,874,143, forward strand.
AGGAGCTCTTCTCATACAGCGTTTGGGTCTCAAACCTGGGCTGTCAGTTTTCCAACCGACAAGCTCACATCTTTAACCTCTGAGCCAGGGGTCCCAACCTCCCTCCCTCCCTCCCTCCCTCCCTCCCTTCCTCCCTTCCTTCCTTCCTTCCTTCCTTCCTTCCTTCCTTCCTTCCTTCCTTCCTTCCTTCCTTCCTCTCCAGATCAGAGTATGGACTGCTGGATTCTGTAAAAATGCTGTTCCTTCTCCTGTCCTCACTGCCAAACGTTTATTGAAACCTTGGTACAACATGTAAAGTTTAAAACCAACAAATTACATTATTAGTGCAATGACACACTAACCCTAATTTCTTGACCATGAGTTATTTAATGAACAACTGGCTTCACATAACATGCTAAGCTATACATATTGGTTTACAAACCTCAGTGGCTAAAAGGTTCTTGATGCTCTCTGAGCTTGATTGCTTTCTTGCAGATGTTTCATTACCCAAGCTAGATAACATCAATCAGTACGAGCACCATTCTACCACTGATGATGTTACTTAATTTGGGTAAAGAAATATCTGCAAGAAAACAGCCAAGCTCAAAGAATTGAGAATTCTTTGAAGCAGACGACCCTCTCTCTGTCAAAGACCTTGGAATACTCATCTCAAATGACCTAAGTGCCAAAGCCCACTGCAACAACATCGCCAAAAAGGCTTCAAGAGTTGTTAACCTAAACTTATTCTCCGGAAATATCACACTACCAACCAGGGCATACAAAACATTCGCCAGACCAATCCTTGAATACAGCTCATCTGTCTGGAACCCACACCGCATATCGGACATAAATACATTAGAAAGTGTCCAGAGATACTTTACGAGAAGAGTCCTCCACTCCTCTACTCGCAACAGAATAAATTACGCAACCAGACTTGAAATCCTGGGCTTAGAAAGCTTAGAACTACGTTGCCTTAGACACGACCTAAGCATAGCTCATAAAATTATCTGTTACAATATCCTTCTTGTTAATGACTACTTCAGCTACCACAACAATACATGAGCACACAACAGATACAAACTGAAAGTGAACCGCTCTAAACTTGACTGTAGAAAATACGACTTTAGCAACAGAGTGGTAAATGCCTGGAACTCACTACCTGATTCTGTGGTTTCGTCACCAAACCCCCAAAACTTTACCCTTAGACTGTCCACTGTTGACCTCACCCGATTCCTAAGAGGTCAGTAAGGGGCGTGCATAAGTGTACCAGCGTGCCTACCGTCCCTGTCCTAATGTTCCCTCTTATCAGTACCCATCTTATGTATATAAACAATGTTATATCTATGTATATTACCAATACACACTTAACAAAATAAATAAAAAAAAATAAATAAATACCAAGGACCCTTCATTTCAATCCTGAGCTACAAATATTCTTTATTGGCTCAGTGGCTAAACCAAATGAAAATAGGTATATCTTCAGCTTCATGGTTTATTTTGACTTGGCTGAGCAGCTTTTATGTGGATGCAATTTTTTTTTTGCTGGTAAAAAGCATAAAGTGCAAATGCAATGTTTGAACCAACCGATGATCTGACTGCTTTCTACTTTTGTCAAAATTAATATATTTCAGCAAGTATAAAATGAACCAGATCCTTTTCTAAGCCTCTCATTTCTGTTGGTTCTTGCCTTTTATGTCAGCAGGTCTGTGGATTGCATTTCTTATATATGCTCGTGTGACGGAATCAAAATACCTACCTATTTCATGCTTTTTCAAGTCACCTTTCCATGAAAGACATAATGATAAGGTTCTCACTCGTCACGTAGGGCCTGCCAGCAATCCTTTTAAGATGGTAAGAGGAAAGTCTGTACTATACACTACTGAAATATCTGCAATCCTGTTACCTAAGATGGATGCTGTAACTTTTAAAGCTTCCATTTCTTTCCACTTTATCTTTTGTGTAAGTAAATTGCTTTAATAAACTGCCTTAAAAGAAGAGGGAGGGGGGAAACTAAAGCAATGCTTTAAGGAAAACAAATAAAAAAGCCATAAACACCAGTTCTTGATGATTGACAGCCTAAGGCTAAAATTTTGCATAGCCGAAACTTTTTCTTTTTTTCAAGAAATTCCATTTTTGCTATGTTAGTAAAAAAAATGTTAAGCCAAACAAGAGTAACTCCCGGTGTTTTCAAGGAGAGGTTCCAAGAAAAGTCTGATGACTTTAGGGTAGAAATCTATATGCATAAAATGGCTGCACATAAATGGTATTTACAGCAGTCCTTTCTTTCACCATGTATCTATGGTTTAATCTATCATGCATTGCTAAGTGCATAAAGCCGGCAATAGTGTGCATTTTCTTGGGGAAAAGTAAAGCATGATACTTCCCTTGCTCAAATGAGCAAACAGAGCTATTCCAGAAAATCAAATGCCCTAAACACCGATTACACAGAGCCATGATGACAAATTATACCCTGTTTCTCAGAGTTACTGAGCTGTAGAGAATCTTTTCCCTTGGAGATAAATGGGGGGGGGGGAAACGAACCTTTCTTCCAATCACATAGCGTGATAAGAGGACAGTTGAAGAGGACCCACAATCTGAACCGATACTGTTTCTTGCCGTTGTTTCGTGATACTCAGAGGAAAATATCTTGCTAAGGCTGTTTCATTCATACTCCTTTCATTGTTTGGGAAACAAATTAAGCAAATGCCATCCTTACTTAAATCACTGGCTAGGTTCAGGTCATATAGTAAGTCATGTTGTTTAATTGTGGCTTGTTGAATAAGTCATGGTTGCCTGGGCTTAAATTGCAGGATGCCATAATCCATGGTTCAGAAGTTATAATGGTTGGGTTCACACAATGCCCTAAACTAAAACTAAGTAAATCTTATGAGGCTGAGCAGAAAGGGTGAACCCTGTCATGCGTTTGCTCAAACTAATAAGCCTTAAAGCATCATCATGCTGTCAGTTTTAACCAGAATCCTGTTTATATCCTTTATCGAAGATAAAATTAGCATGTATGTGGATTAGATAGATAGATAGATAGATAGATAGATAGATAGATAGATAGATAGATAGATAGATAGATGATAGATGATAGATAGATAGATAGATAGATAGATAGATAGATAGATAGATAGATAGATAGATAGATAGATAGATAGATAGATAGATAGATAGATAGATAGATATGCTACAACTGATATCTGTCAGGAGAAACATGTGCAAGAAATCTTCATTGTTTTGGGTTTTTTAAATCTGAATATGTGCATTATAAACATGAATAGTTAGATGTTAATAGTTAGTAAAGGGTCAAATTTTAAACCCCATTCTTCTTTCCCAAATGTTCCTTGTAACGTCTTTTTCCTATTTCCAGGGATAGGATAGGAAAGTGTATACAAAATGTGTATAGTAGGAGAAATATACCTAAATATGCGGCCTAGGTCTTACATCTTTAAATACATGTAAACAACTTGATATATTTACATGACAATAGGAAAAATATGTCAATTATCGGACCAGAACATTAATTGAGCATCACCATCAAACATTGATTATTAAGATGGCAGAAGATGTCTTTTGTATGTTTATCATGTCAGTAGTTCTCTATGTGGAATTCATGCTGCATCAATAATGTACACTAAGCCTGCTGAATTTTAAAGTACCAAACCACTGACAGGACTGGCCTTGTTTAGACATTCAGCTGACATCCAATATGTTCATGGATCAAGCTGGAAAGTGAACAGCCTGCACTTACTGGTCTTGGTCCATTCTCTCTTGAGCCCTGGATGCACTCAGCTACATTATGAAAAGGAGGTTGTATTTGAGTTATTGAATACAGCCAGGGGTGGGTTCCTCCCGGTTCGGACCAGATCGCCAGAACTGGTAGCGACCCGCTGTTGACGTCATGATGGCGTCACAGATCCGGTTCGGTCGATGCCGGTCCGTGGGCACCGCCATCTTTTTTGGGGGGATTTTTTTTCTCAATTTTTTACTGTTTGGAAGTTTTTTCCTCTGCTGCTGCTTGAAAAAGGGCCCTCCCGCCCGCCCCCGGTTTTATACTTACTTTTATTCTTTCACCCGAAGCACAGCTGATCAGCTCCTCAGCTGTGTTTCGGGCTGATTATAGCTACTGAGCATGCGCGGAAGCAGAATTGCATGAGGGGATGTGTGCGTGCGCGCGAGCGTATCGAGTGCGTGTGCGTGAAATGTTGCGATGCGAACCGGTGGTGAAGGTAAGTGGAACCCACCCCTGAATACAGCTCTTCACACAGTATGGAACCCTATTTTGCTATGGTTCTGGACTATTTGAAGATAAGTGCTCACATCATAGCCAATTTCAATACATTACCTCCTCCTCCTCCTCCTCCTCCTCCTCCTCCTCCTCCTCCTCGTATTTAGAACTATCTACTGTGGACCTCACACCATTCCTAAGAAGTCTGTAAGGGGGCGTGCATAAGTGTACCAGCATGCCTACCGTCCCTGTCCTACTGTCCCCATTTATTTGTACTCGTTTCATGTGCTCATGTCCATGTTTTTACTTATACCTGTTATCTCGTACATGTTTGACAAACTAAATAAATAAATAAAATAAAATAAAATAAAATAAATAAACTTCACTGAACAACTCCCATTTTTACTTACTTGGAAGCATTCATCTAAATTCCTGAATGGATGTCAAGTGTTTAAGAAAAACCATCCTTAAGGAAAACATCAGGTGTTATGTTGGAGGCAGAAATGTGACAGGATAATATCTTGATACCATGTTCTTTATTTTATTCTCTCTCTCTCCTCCTTCCATGTATTGCCCCTTCTCTGTCCTTTGTCTTTGCTAGTTTACAGCCACTATTCCTTTCCTCCAGGTATTTAAACTGGATCCCATTTTTGGAATGTTTAACCAGATGCTAATTTGCCCAGCTCAAGTCAGTTCACAGTTTTGGAACCCATCCCAACCTGCAGCAGCTGGATGGTGTACAAAAGACAGAAGATAGAGAATCAAAACAAGAATAGAATAGAAGTCTCTAGGTGGCCATCAGAAGCAATCAGTCCTGGTTCAAAACACCGAGTAATAGTGTTGCTTTAACAACTTTCTGAAATGCCAGAAATGAAGGGCTGCTTGAATCTCTGGAGTCAAGGAATTCCCAAATAAAGGAACTGCAACAGAGGTAGTTTGCCAACAGATTCCTCCCCCCCCCCACTTCATATGGAAGCTAATGCAAGCCTGGACCCAAACCATCATCACTTGACAAAAAAAAGGGGGGCATGCATAAGCGCACCATCGTGCCTACCCTCCCTGTCCTTCTGTCCTATTGTCTAATTTTTACCTATACATACTTTGCTTTTGTTTATGTTTATATCATACCTGTTATCTTGTACACGTGTTGACAAAATAAATAAATAATAAAAAAACAATAATATTTTGGCTTCCCCTTAAGCACAGCTAAGTTTTAGGTCTACCTTATGTCCTTCAGATTCAACTGAAGGAAGCATTCCTCTGTATTTCAGTTGTAAAATATAAGGTGTTTTTTTTCCCCATTTAGATTCAGCAGGCATTGAATTAACATGCACAGGTGCCAGAGTTCAAAGCAATCAGATTGCAATTGCTCCCCAAGGCACACCTTTTCCCCCCATAGATAAAACAACATTTGACAGTGATATTGTGTTTTCTTAGAAAATATGCCAGCAAAATGCATGATGCTGTGGAGGGAGGAAACAAGTAGAAATTTAACAGAATGTTCTTAGGCACAAGTTGGAAGACCATAGAAACGTAAAGAAGCCTTTCTCACCATTAAAATAAACAAAGAAGGAGGGTTCATTAACTTTCAATGTCAAATTTCTAATACAAATATCTACTGCAGATAGAAATCCTGTACAATCAGGCACCAACTACATCTTACTATTTTAAAGCTAAGAATTCTTAATAATGGAATAATATGATTCGGGGCCAAAATTTAGGATCTTGGATTCCTAAAAGATTATCCCCTTTTAAATCTGGGCAGTTGTAATGCTTTAAATGAGACGCCAGCTTTATATCTATATGCAAACACAAAGATAATAAATTTTCTAAAAATATACAATAGTCTATCTAAAGAGACATTTATAATCCTTAGAATATTTTGTACTAACTTTTTCCACTTAAAATGACTTATAAAGGCCTTCTTATTTTAATGCATTTCTGTTCCAATTACTTGTTTAAGCATGTAGCCACAACAAGTTTGGATTGCCCAAACATATTGCTTCACTGTAATGGCTCCATAAAGCTGGGAGGTTAATGTGGGTTAATTTTGCACTTTCTGTGTTTGTAAAAGCAGTGGTAAATGCATTGTTACTTAGAATGTTTGTTCCCAGTATTTTTCTAACTAGTTTATTGATGAGAAATGTTAATAAATTTCTGAACTAGGTCCTACTTCATTAAATGCATATAAACAACTTGGTAGAGATATACTTACATGACAGCAGAAAACAATATATGTCAACGCAAGGGCCAAAAAGGGTATTAAATTGTATAGCACCATCAAACAGATGTTTGGTAAAAAAAAATAGGGTAGAAGATAGAAAATATGGCAAAAAAAATCTTTTGTGTGCATCTCATGTTAGTTCTGTATCTGGAATTAATGCTATATCACACAACACAATAACAGAGTTGGAAGGGACCTTGGAGGTCTTCTAGTCCAACCCCCTGCTCAAGCAGGAGACCTAAACCATTTCAGACAAAGCGTTGTCCAATCTCTTCTTAAAAACCTTTAGTGATGAAGCAACCACAACTTCAGGAGGCAAGTTCGTTTTTCCGCGGATTAATTGTCCTCGCTGTCAGGAAATTTCTCCTTAGTTCTAGGTTGCTTCTCTTCTTCATTAGTTTCCATCCATTGCTTCTTGTCCTGCCTTCTGGTGCTTTGGAAAATAAGTTGACCCCCTCTTCTTTGTGGCAGCCCCTCAAACATTGGAAGATGCTATCATGTCACCCCTGGTCCTTCTTTTCAATTAATCAGCATATTTTAACCGTCTTTTTATTCCTGCTTCTTGGAGAAATCAGGAAATATCTCCTTGGTTCTTGGTTGCTTTCCATCTGTTGCCTCTTGTCCTGCTTTCAGGTGCTTTGTGGAATAGCTTGACTCCCCCTTCTTTGTGGCAGCCCCTCAAATATGGGAACACTGTCCCTCCAGTCCTTCTTTTCTCTAGACTAGCCAAACCCAGTTCCTGCAACCGTTCTTATATGTTTTAGCCTCCAGCTCCCTAATCCTCTTTGTTGCTCTTCTCTGCACTCTTTCTAGAGTCTCAACATCCTTTTTGTCTTGTGGTGTACTAAGCCTGCTGGATTTTAAAGAACCAAAACACGGACCCTGCTTAAAGTGTGATTCCCAGTATTTTACTTTACTGGTTTATTGATGCTGCCAAAATAGGTGGCTGGCAACCGTTCTTCCTATCCTGATATGAAGATCCACCATGATGCTTGGATTTGATATAAATAAAAGGAAATATATTTTAGAGAGCCACAACCAGAGCAGCTCCATTTAGGATGTTTAAGTTCAGCACAAAGATTGCTCCAATCAGTAAAAGTAGAAGAGATTTAAAGAAGCGAAAAGTGCTAGGTTCATCAATCACTACTCCTCTTACCTCTCAATCATCACAAAATATTTTAACTTTATTCATTCATGCTATGATAACGGAGAACAGATTCTTCCTCTTCCTTCAGTTGCATGCCTTGATTTTCAATTGGTCCAGGGAAGTATTTTGAAAATTGTTGAGCAAAGGGAGAGGGTGGGACATAGATAATGTTCTAATGAAAGCAATCTATTCTACACTTCATCCATTCCCATGGAAGGAAAATAGAAAGAGGGTAAATCTAGCAGAAAAGGGGAGAAAGGCAAGGGGATAGTTGGTTCCACAAACTGGAACAATGGTCAGATCAACATGGAGCTTTACCGATTGCTAAAGTGGAACAGAGAGCTATTCCTGATGTGTTGTATTTTAATTTTAATCCCTATCAGTGATTCCCTTTCTTTCCTTTCCTTCTGCCCCTGCCACCAAATTCTAGGGACATGTAGCAGAAGGAATGGCAGCCTGATAAACTGTCACATGACCAGGTTGAAGATCCATTATTTTCCATCACTTTGTCTTAAATCTATATAATATAAACTGATATTAAATTTTAAAGAACAGTTTTTCCCGAACACCATCACTCTGTTAAACAAATAATTCCCTCAATACTGTCAAACTATTCACTAAGTCTGCATTGCTATTACTATTAATCTTCTCATCATTCCTATCTCCCATCTCCTCCCACTTATGACTGTATGGCTGTAACTTGTTGCTTGTATCCTTATGATTTATATTAATATTGATTGTTTCCTGATTGTTTATTTGTACCCTATGACAATCATTAAGTGTTGTACCTCATGATTCTTGACAAATGTATCTTTTCTTTTTATGTACACTGAGAGCATATGCACCAAAGACAAATTCCTTGCGTGTCCAATCACATTTGGCCAATAAAGAATTCTGATTCTAATTAAATATGTGTGGTGTTACCTATAATCCTGAAGTGCTAAAGACTACAATCTGGCATTATTTTGGGGGTTGAATTCAGTGGCCTGTCGCTCCATATAACTGTTACACATTTGCAAAACCCTCAAGTCACTAATAAGTGAATTTGCCATAAGATCTGAGCAAACACTGAACACTGTACAGCTTCTCACTGAAACAGCTGTGCCAATACAAAGGTAATTAAGAGTATGAATGAAACACCTCCCACTGTATTGTTAAAGCAGCTGCATTATCTGCACAGCTCTCGTGGTTGGTTCAAGATCTGTTTGTCACTGTCTTGCTATGTGTGTGTGTACAAAATCACTTTCCAGATACAGTTTGGAATATCTTTTGAAGCAGGCATATAAACCTAGAAAAAGACACAGCTATTTTAATAATACTGAGAGGATTTGATAGATGGTTCCACACATTACAAAGTAGCTCCATCAAATTAACCAGTGAAACAGCTTGCCTCCAGAAGTTGGGAATTCTCCAACACTGGAAGTATTTCAGAAGGGATTGGAAAACCATTTGTCTGAAATGGTATAGGGTTTCCTGCCTGAGTAGGGGGTTGGACTAGAAGACCACCAAGTTCCCTTCCAACTCTGCTATTCTATTCTATTCTATTCTATTCTATTCTATTCTATTCTATTCTATTCTATTCTATTCTATTCTATTCTATTCTATTCATATAACAAATGCTTTACATGGTCCCTATGGTAGGTAGGTAATATAACTATATAAAAAGTCTGCCTATGGAACAGGCAATACCTAAATAGAATAATAACTCTCACTCTCAAAAACACAGCTGACTTAATATTCATTTCTTGGATAGAATCTTGCAAGCAAAAATGCAGCCAGAGGTGTTGCTCTTGGGCACACAGGGTCACAGGACACTTACCCTGATGTCTCTACTTAAAAAAAAAAGGTGATAGCAAATAATAGAAGAATAAATCAGGGGTGAAATTCAAAATTGTTCCCTACCGGTTCTGTGGGCATGGCTTGGTGGGCGTGGCAGGGGAAGGATACTGCAAAATCTCCATTCCCTCCCCATTCCAGGGGGAAGGATACTGCAAAATCCCCATTCCCTCTCCATTCCAGGGGGAAGGATACTGCAAAATCTCCATTCCCTCTCCACTCCTGGGGGAAGGATATTGTAAAATCTCCATTCCCACCCCACAGCCAGGCAGAGGTGGTGTTTGCTGATTCTCTGAACTACTCAAAATTTCCACTACCAGTTCTCCAGAACCTGTCAGAACCTGCTGAATTTCACCCCTGGAATAAATGTTCCTCACACTCTGAAGAGCTCATGCTAACATCTCACAGTAGTATCAGCTATTGTGGAAGTGATAGAAAGTCTGCCCTCCTTCTGGTTATTTTGGCATAATTGTGATTGGCTGAGCTAAAAAAAATAATACATTCTTGAGGAAATGATGTTAGTCTGTATTGCTGCCAAGAAAACCAAATGGACATAATCACCAGGACTCAATCTTGGCTCAAGGGAATCTTTACTTTTTGTAGACAAGTCTATTCTGTGTCATTCTCTAGGAATTTTTATTGTGTTGCTAAACCAACAGAATTGTGGGATAAGATGAGGAAGTGAACAGAATATAAGCTAAAATCAGGATCTCTGCAGCAGCATATTTTTTCCCCTTAAGTATGTATAATTAGGAGAAATATCATTTCTCTGCTCAGCACTGAGAGGAGAAGGTAACTTGTTTATGGGACTAAGCCAAAAGGAAAGGGTTTCCCCCACCCCAGCATAGACCCATGGGAATGTAGAAATACAAGGAAGCGTTGAAAAAGAGTATTGCAAAGTTAGAAAAGATTCATGAGAAGCTCCTCATGTTTATTTATTAGCATAACTGCTAAAAGTGTCATTTCCCTATTTGCATACAGCATGTGAAGACAGCTAAAGCTCTTTGATTTTATCATTATTGAACCACTATTGAACATTAATATGCACCATGATTAAATAGCTGCTTCAGAGCCTTTCAGAATTATGACTGTAATCACAACCAGCATTTAATATTTAATAAGAGCTTGTCTCTGCTGTTCACCTCTATGCAGCTTCCTAGGCTCTCTATGCTCCTGCCAGCAGTTGTGTTTGTATGTTTATGTGTATGTGTCTGTGTGTACGTTTCTTCTAACTTTGTACGTTGTGAATATATGCATTTTGGGGGCAACCATTATTTAGTGCAGCAGGTTAATGTAAGAGCAGACGTTCTGTGCAATTAGCCAAAGGTAGCCATTGTTAGTTGCAGGTTTGAATGGGCGATTTCTAAGCAACATCTTTCTTCAGGGTTTATTTTATTATTTTATTTTATTTTTGTCTTCTCTGTGTTTTGCCTCTAGGGGATTTTTGTTCTAGGCTTGCCATATGCTCTGCTCCACAGTGGATACAGTGGGCTGCTTCTTATTATCCTCGCTGCAATCTTCTGCTGCTACACCAGCAACATTCTTATCGCTTGCCTCTACGAGGAAAATGAAGATGGGCAGCTTGTGAGAGTGAGAAGCACCTATGAAGACATCGCTAATGCTTGCTGCAATAGGTTCTTTCAAAAACTCGCCGGCAGAGTGGTCAACGTGATCCAGATAGCGGAGCTGACCATGACGTGCATTTTGTATTTGGTTATTAGTGGGAACTTGCTGCCCCATAGCTTTCCGGCTTTACCGATGACCGAGAAAACCTGGGCCATAGTTGCGTTTATAGGTTTGCTGCTGTTTGTTTATCAAAACCTTGAAAGTTGTATCCAGGCTCAGTCTGCTCTGCTCCTTGGCCCATTTCATCACCATATTTGTAGTGATCGCTTACTGCTTGACCCAAAGGCACCGTTGGTCTTGGGCAAGGCTCAACCTGTCAGTAGAATTTGAAAGTTTTCTGATTGCAGTTGGTGTGATCATTTTTAGCTACACTTCACAAATTTTCCTTCCGACCCTTGAAGAAAGCATGCAAAATCCTAGCGAGTGTAGGTCTATGTTGAACTGGACCCATTTCTTGGCTTGCGTATTCAAGATAATCTTTGCAATAACGGCATTGCTAACATGGGGAGAAGAAACAAAGGAGGTCATTACGGACAACCTTCCTTCCTCCTTACAGACTTCAGTGAACTTATGTCTCTTGGCCAAGGCACTCTTGTCCTACCCATTGCCCTTTTTTACAGTCACAAAAATATTGCACGCTCACGTATCACCTAGGGACAAAGTCAACTATGCATCATCATGGCTCGCTGTACTTTTAAAAAGTGCCCTCCTCCTATTGACACTCCTGATGGCCGTGTTCATACCACATTTTGTCCTTCTTATGGGTCTAACTGGCAGTGTTACTGGTGCAGCTATGGCCTTCCTCCTTCCTTCTTTTTTCCACTTAAAGCTGAAATGGGAAAAGCTGATGCCCTTTGAGAAATGTGCAGACATATCAGTGTTTATCTTGGGTATCTTCTGTACCTTAGCTGGCCTCGTGTGCTCAATAAAAAGCTTATTGAAAGCTTTGGGATAAAATGGGGAAACCAAAGTACTGTATTTTTCGGAGTATAAGTTGCACCTTTTTGCCCCCAAAAAGAGGGTGGAAATGTCGGTGCGTCTTATACACTGAATACAGCCATTTTTTGGCCTCCCAAAGCCCCGCCCCTGCACCCCATTTTTGCAAAAAAATGAGCCTTTTTTGCAAAAATGGGGCGTTTTTGCCTTCCCCTACCCCCTAGGAGTGCTCTGCAGGCTTTCCAAACCCTCTGCATGCCCTGTTTTGCAAAAAAAAAAAAAAAAAAAAACACAAGCGAAAAACTGGAGTGTTTTTGCCTTCTAATTACTCCATCTAGCATGACTGGAGGAGGAATTCTGGGAATTGAAGCCCACTAGTCTTAAAGCTGTCAAGTTTGAAGTTTGTATACATGGTTATAAAAAGTATACATGGTTGTAAAAAGTATTCTGCTACACTGGTATTTTATTAAATAATATATTACTACACCATTTGGTTCAGAATACTTTTTCCATGTTTTCCTCCTCTAAAATCTAGGTGCGTCTTATATTCTCGTGCGTCTTATACTCCGAAAAATACGGTACTTTAATATCTTGCAACCATGAACATTAGAATTTAAGTCAAAACACAGGTCGATCTTGACTTACGACCATAATGGAACCTTTACCATTACATAATGGAACCTTACGACCATAATGGAACCTTTAAAATTCCTTTTGTTAAGTGAGATATGTGAGTTTTGTCCTATTTTATTACCTTTCTTGCCACAGTTGTTAAGTGAATCATTGAAGTTCATATGTTGGTAACCCCGTTGTTAAGTGAATCTGGTTTCCCCATTGAGTTTGCTTGTCAGAAGGTCACAACAGGTGATCACATGACCTTGGGACACAGCAACGGTCATAAACGTGAAGCAGTTGCCAAGCATCTGAATTTTGAACCCATGATTATGGGGAAGCTACAAAAGTTGTGACTGAAAAATGGTCAAGTCACTTTTTTTCAGTGCCGTGATAACTTTGAGCGGTAACTAAATGAACTGTTGTAAGTCAAGGACTATCTGTAAAGGATAGCATGGGTTTGGATCTAGAAGACAGTAGCCATGCTTCAGCCCCATTGAAATCAATGCAACATGATAGCATTGGTTAAACAGTTCCATTAGGTTCAATAGATGAAGGCAAAGGAGTTGAACCTTTGATCTGGGTTAAAGGCAGCTGTCCTTGGCTTTGGCCTACCCTGCTGAAAGACACACTTCAAAAACAGGATGGGACCAAAAACATGGGTGTTGCCATAACAAAAACTAGTTTTGATTTAATTGTAATTCAGTTAAATCAGTTACGATGACCATCCTTTTATTTAATCAATTTCTCCTTCTGTCTTGTTACCATTTACAGTTCAGCAGTCCTGGAGCGGAGCCCCTGTGCACATGAAGTACTGCTGAACTATAAAGCCTGTAAGCCTGTCCACTTCTACCAGAGCTAGTCCATGATTTCCACATTTGCATGCAAATATTCCTGATTGTGACATCTATATTTAAAGTAAATGTGATTCTTCAGAGATATTTTACAAGAGCCACAGCAGATTTTGGACAAGAGCCGAGGTGGCACAGTGGTTAAAGTGCAGCACTGCAGGCTACTTCAGCTGACTGCTAGTTCAGCTGTTCAAATCTCACCAGGCTCAAGGTTGACTCAGCCTTCCATCCTTCTGAGTTTGGTAAAATGAGGACCCAGATTGTTGGGGGCAATATGCTGAACTCTGTAAACCGCTTAGAGAGGGCTGTAAAGCACTATGAAGCGGTATAGAAGTCTAAGTGCTATTGCTATTGCTAAGTCAAAATGAGACAATGCTAGCTTCTCTTATATTTCAAAGTTAAAATGTTGGAGTTGGTATCGCTTCAAGTAATTCAGGAGAGAAATGTAGGAATATCTTAGCCAGACCTAGAGAGATAATATATAAGCAAATAAATAAATATCCTATTGCTTTTATCATGACCCTTGACTTCTAGTATGAGGAACATAAAGTGAAACTTGATGTAATTGATTAACAAAGGGCATTTTTATTTGTTTGTTTTTCCCTAGTAAAAGTTGTCTTGTTGGGAAGAGAATGATTTGCACTGAAGAAGCAATGATACATGGTGTGTAACTGTCTTCATTTACTACTTCTCCAAACCAAATTCAGTCTGCATGATACAATCTCGTGTTTTAAAAAGCAGCACAAGGGGTGCAGATTGGACCGGGGAAATAGCAGACATCAAGTATTAAGGACACCCATTGCAAATTTTCCCTTCATAAAAAAAGCTATGCGTATTTGTACATTGACTAGCTACTAAGAGCCAAATGGTGCCGTGTTATTCCTCTTATAATGAAATCCTAACCACATCTCTGGAAGACAAATGTCTTTGCAGGTTTCCCTTCTTATGATTTGTTATATAGTGTTGTCTTGCTGCATAACAGAGCCAATGCTTCAATAAAACTGCAGACTAAAAGCAGAAGTTTCTCTGCTAGCTAGACAAAAAACTGTTGGCTTTCACACAAAAAAAAATCTGATAATATCCTGAACAGTTTTGTTTGTCAAGTAAAGTAACGTACTGTCAAAATCAGCATGCAAAACATCATGAAATTATATTTTTGACATTTGTATTTTTTGTATTATTTATACTGCAGGGTTTATTAATTTTGTCTTAGCAAATGAATCTGTTATGAGAAATAAAACTAAAAAGACTGCTTCTCTTTTGTCCATAACATTATTAAAATATAAACATGAATTTAATTTAATTTAATAAGCATTCTTATAAGCCACCCAATGCCGCAGGACTCAGGGCGGCATACAACAAGGGTAAGAACAATGCAATAAAAATATAATAGTTTAAAAACAGAACATTATTTTAAAAAACATTCATTCATGGGGAATCTGATCTTCTTTTTTACCCCGCCTGCCAGAAGAGACATGTTTTTACGGCTTTACGGAAGGCCAATAGAGTGGGGATAGTCCGGATCTCTTGTGGGAGTTGGTTCCAGAGGGACGGGGCTCCCACAGAGAAGGCTCTCCCCTGTGGCCCCACCAACTGACATTGTTTGGTCAATGGGACCTGGAGGAGGCCCACTCTGTGGGACCTAATTGGTCGTAGGGAGGTGTGTGGTAGGATGCGGAATGATCTTACAGAAATAGTAATGGAGACATTATAGCAAATTCTGTCATAGTGGGATTGGGTTGATTTTAAATTAGTGGAATATGTGAGTCCAGCAAGTCTAGTTTGTAAACCATTGTTTATCTTTCATGTATTGTATAAATCAACTAATTATGGTTTAGTCAACAAATCATTCTTTAAAACCTGGTTTAACCATTGTATAAAGCCAGCCATTTTCAGAGCCAGCCATTACTTAAGTCTATGTTAGGCTCATGTTTATCCTAGTTTTGTTGAAGAAGACATTGAGGATTGGTTCAACCATAATGTTAACCTGTAATAGGCAGGTTTACATATCAAACCAAGTAGAGTAAAACACTTATGGTATAACATTGTGTGCAGGCAAGCCATGTTGATCAAGTTACTTGTACATTATTTCATTAAACTCCCATGTTGAAAATGCACCAGCCATTAATGTCGGTAAGAGTAATCTATCAATAAGATTTCAAATAATCAACAAAGTACTGCATCCTCTTGATTAATGTAAATCAGTGATATGCTGAAAAATGTACAACAACTGGCTCTGCCAACTCCATTACTACCATTCACATTGCTCCATGAATGCCCAAACAGCTGATTGGTGTGCTAAGTGTTCAGCTCTACTCTCAACCAGCTTGAAAAATTCCATGAATTGAATGAATTGAATGAATGAATGAATGAATGAATGAATGAATGAATGAATGAACAAACAAGCAAGCAAGCAAGCAAGCACTGGTGTTGATATAAAAATACTTTGTTATAAGCTAAACCTTCCATGTTACTTGATTCCCTATTGAACCACACAATTATTATTATTGTCTCCCTGGTTCAAGTCCTTAAGCAATCCATTGTTTAGAACTGATAGGTCAACTGACACTTGGTACTTATTTCCTTGGCTAGGTATCTACACTTTTTTCTTCTTATTCAACACAGTTTAATAGCAGAAAACTCCCAAACTGCAGAATACAGGAAGAAACTCAAATCTTAAGGATTGGTAGGGCCCTCTAGAAAGAGGGAAGAAGGTTTGATCTCACGGGATATACTCAGTGGTGGGTTCCTACCAGTGGTCTCCGGTGCGCCATTCCAGTAGGGGCCCACCGATTGTGTAATGTCGGCGAGATGGCTCTGGTGCTTTTTTTGCCAGTCCGTGCATGCCACCATCTTTTTTTGGAATTTTTTGCGGTTTTTGGTTCTCTGCGCATGTGCGGAAGTAAAATTGTCCTTCTGCGCATGCCTTCACCTACCAGTGTGCATCACGACATTGTGCGCACAACATCACGATGCAAGCGATGCACCGGTAGGAGAAGGTAAGAGGAACCTGCCCCTGGATATACTGTATAGAGGAACATGGGGCAAGCAACACATTGTGAATATCTCAACAACCAGTAATTTTGACAGCAATCCTTTGTTGTGGGGGAAAAATGTGTAAAATTGAAGAAAGGTTGTAAGTAAAGAGGTTAAGCCTTGAGAATTTCTTCCTCGCTTTTGTATTCCTAACCACATATTTTCAACACACTTGGTATACATCTTGAACTTTATATCTAATACTGGAGTAAGCCAGCCATTCTCCTCTACCCCTGCCCTTATTTATCTGGAAAAAGAGTTCTGGAGTTGCTAAAGATAAGCTTGTGGCAAGGAATTTGGTTATCATCATCATTTATTTTTGTTCTCTTCAGTATCAACACGGTAAGACTCATGCCTTTAGAATTTAATTATCTTGTGATAAAAGCCTCATTGGCTTCATCAAAAAAAATTATGCAATTTATTTGCTTTCTTTTTGTATGCAGAGCATTTCTTGATTTTTTTAATACTTTATCTGAGCAAATTATAAGCTGAATAAAATAAATCAGCTTCAATAAGCAGAGCCGTAATTAACATCCTGTACAATAGACTTTAGTTTTTAAAGATATTAAGTTATTAAAAGAATAGGAATCACAATATATTTTGCATTAGTGATAATCCGTTATGATAGGAAACAATCTAGACAGAAGTACTTTAATGAATACTTGGCATCTTAATATGCCAAATCTATCTTGGTTTAGATAATTAAAAGAATTGTTTGAAAGACAAAAAAAAGTTAAATTATCCTTACTAGCTTTCACTCACACTGGCACTGAGTCATAATAAAAATGTGGAAAGGGATTTGAATCCCAGACTTGTATGCCAAACAATAATGTCAAAATGTAGAAACCTGTCTTTGTACTTCTCAGCACCTGTGCCTGTGGTTTGAATGAACAAAAGTGACTTCTCAGCAGTAGCTTTTGCTTTAAATAGTTACTTATCCAGAAACATAAAACTATAATATTCTGCAGAACAGCCTTCTACCATCTTGGTGCCTTCTAGATGTATGGAATGTATATGGACAGAAGCA
The DNA here is from genome assembly GCA_023053685.1 of Diadophis punctatus similis. Lineage (NCBI taxonomy): Eukaryota > Metazoa > Chordata > Lepidosauria > Squamata > Dipsadidae > Diadophis > Diadophis punctatus. The sequence goes on from JALIGW010000001.1 coordinate 98,891,648, forward strand.
GCATATGTGTTTTTATTACAGAATGTTTTTTCCACCCTTATTTAAGATGCTCATAATATTCATATAAAGAGCATCTTCGCTATCTGACAAAATCAGAGTTGGATGTCTAAAATAAAATTAAATAAGATAAAATTTTTAAAAATTAAAATGTCCTTAAAAACACTAGCAGATTAGACTAAGTGTTCTATTCTGCGAACTGAGGGGTGACAGACTGAGGCGAGACAGACTTAAAGTCCCCTGGGAGTTGGGCGGCATAGAAATTTTATTAATAATTTTTATTAATAAAAGGCTAACACGTTTATTTCTAACAGTGATTGCAATACCAGGCAGCTAACATGATGCATGCTCAGCTAACTGCAACAGCTGAGACCCTGTTTGACAGCTCCTTTTGTACGGAGCTGTCAAACAGGCGGCCAATCAGGATTGAGCTGTAAAACAGGCGGTCAATCAGGATTGAGCACAGCGCCCCCTAGGGAAGTGGACCACAGTGAAAACTTCGGACACAACACTAAGAATCTAAGCTCCATAAGCACAGTGAAATAGCAATATCTTCCTTTCTTTTCAGTCAGGACTAGGTGGGTGAGTCATCAAGCCCTTGGTTGGCAACCACTTCTACAAGAAAGGTTGCCACCAAAATGGCTCTCTCATGCTCTCCTACTCTCTTATGGCCAGGAGCAGGGAAATCTGGAGAATCTCTTCTCAGATTGAATTCTCAGGATGAACAGACTCTGACAAAGGTCATTATAGATCATAATCAGAATAACGGAGTTGGAAGGGACCTTGGGGGTCTTCTAGTCCAATCCCCTGATCAGGCAGGCAACTCTATACCATTTCCGACAAATGGTTGTCCAATATCTTCTTTAAAACCTCCAGTGTTGGAGCATTTACAACTTCTAGAGGCAACTCATTCCATTGATTAATTGTTCTAACTGTTCAACACTTTGTTCAACACTGTTAAACTAACCAACACTCTGAACTGGATATGGAAACATATTGATAGCAAATATTGCAAGTACAATATACCGCATTTTTCGGAATATAAGACGCACCAAAGTATAAGACGCACCTTAGTTTTTGGGGAGGAAAATGGGGGGGGGAATTCTGCCTACCAGGTATTCATCTGGCTAGCGTCCTTAGTCTGGTCAGCTTCAGCGCATTCGTTCACTGGTTTTGAGCGCACGCGTGTGCTTTTTATCCCCTGGTTGGGGATAAAAAAACAGCTTCTAAAGCACAGCTGATCGTCGAAGAGATAAGCAATGAGAACAGCAGGCAAAGATCGCTTCACTCGCTAGCACCTCGTTAGGGCTGAAAAACAGCTTCTAAAGCACAGCTGATCGTCGGAGGGAGCAGAAATGAGAAAAGCAGGCAAAGTGCGGAAGATCACTTCACTCACTAGCGCCTCGTTAGGGCTGAAAAGAAGCTTTGAAAAAGCTACATTCGGAGTATAAGACGCACCCAAATTTTCAGCCTCTCTTAGGGGTGGAAAAAGTGTGTCTTATACTCTGAAAAATACGGTAGATCTTGCCCTGATGAAATGGTCCTCACTAGCTAACAAGCAAGTTGCTACTTCATCCATAGCAGTTTCTTCAAAAGTCATCCCAAGTAGGTGATGTTGTGATAATCCATAATGCTCTACCATCTTCTCCAGGACCCTCCCTAATAAATGGAGGATTGGAGACCAGGTAAAAGTTGTTCAATACAGTTAAGCTGAGAGGGGTGTTTTTTAAAACTTTCTTTTCAGGAAGGGTCAAACCACTAGCTCTTTGCAAGACACAAAATATTGCCCTCTTCTTCAATAAAATGTTACTAACCTTTCAAATCCACCCTCCAGTACCTGTCTAGATACCTGAAGGAGCCAGAACAACTCATGTTGCAAAGATGCCAGTCCATGAACTCCAACAAATTCTAACAATATGGTAAGATTTGCATGGGATTTTGCCACATGAAGTCTAAATCAGAGTGAATATGGGTGATTTTATCAACAAAATGATAGGCAAACAAATAATAGCATCCTGATATTCTTTCCATCCATCCTTACCTAATAAGATATATGGTTGATCATCTTAACCAGGGCCACTAGATTATTAGGTAATGCAACAATCCTTTAAAAATGTTGGCATTTACTGTCTTTATCACCACAGTCTATACCAGAACATAAGTTCCCATTGTGCCTGGTCCCTGATTGTATTCACTCCTTGTTGTCAGTTGACTATGCTCTAAAAATTGATCCTGCCAACTCATCCCTGATAGCTCCTCCATGAACTAAGGACAGGGGACAAAGATGTGAGATTGCTCAAGCACAAGTGGAACTATCCATCAAATGATTGGAAATATTTACAAATGTCTGCAAGAAACCAACCATTTATACAAGATTCTGGGCATACCATCCAAATTAATCCCTCACCATTGATGAACCACATGCTGACTATGAAGTTATCTGGCCATGACAAAATATTGATTATGATGCCCTCTATTTTGGTATCACAAGCCATATGCTCTTATGGGATAAACTAGACTCAACATGAGATCACCTCTATGAATCAAGCCAGATATCAGTTGAAATAATTCATGGAGGTGATGATTTTTTAATGTTCTGAACTCACCACCAGAGCATAGAAACTGAAACATATGCTACGTATGCTCCATTGCATCTTTTAAAAAAAGAAGAAGCATGATTTTATTACAGGGACCTGCATTCACAAGCACCAATCTGAGGTCAAAGCACCTTGGAATGTTATTTTCAGGTTCTTAGTAGAGCAGTTGGATAAGGAGGGGATCAACACTCAACTGCTGATTTCCCTACTCTTGGTACAGCTAATCAATGCCTCCCATCATAACTTCTTCTACCTGTTACTTTGATAATGTGCCCTTTGCCATCTTGACCATTCATGGCATTCAGAGCATCCCAGACAAATGTCACCCAACTCCTTATATAGATCTTCTAAGTTGGTATAGCTCTCTGGCCCACGGCCAGTCTAACTGACTAACCAACTTTTTCTCCTACATCCTACCCACCCTAAAACATACCTCAGCAGCTTGCCTAGTATTCCTCTTTTCCCCAATAGCTGTACTCTCTCTGGGACAATGTTTGGTGAGCTACTCCCATGCAGTTCAATAAGGAACCTCCTCAAATATGCTCTTCCTCTGACCGAAAGCGAAACTGTACAAGATATTTGTGGAATCAGCTCCCATCAAGCACAACCAACCCTGTGTCATTTTCAAATGGTGACAACCTACTGTAAATTCTACAATTCTATAGCATGTATTGAGAGACCACTAATCAAGAATGTTAGTGTATTGATAAAATAATATTGGAAGGTAATACTGCTATGTGACTCAAATTATCTTCTAACTCAGGAAAAAAAAAATAACAAAAACAACAATAATTCTTTATTCTACAATGTTTTGCCCATTCATTCCAAGGTAAGTGATAAGAGCTACTGAAAGTCCATAACTTCTTGTCCAGGCAAATAAAGGTGTTTTTTTTAAACTCAAATTTAGAAGGATTTCCATATGGGCAAAAAAAAGAATCTTATTTAAATATGTCCCATAAGAGGTTTATAGATTTTTTTTTCAAATTGTGACTCCATCATCTGCCTTATTGCATTCTGAACTAAATCCTTCTTTGTTGCTTTTCACATTTAGTCAGATTTAGATTGTCATTGCTTTGTTGGAGTGAGCTAAAAAATAGATTGCTGTATGAGGTACAATAGCCATTGGAAATGGAGTTTATAAAGAAGCACAAGGATTAGTGTTGAAAAAAATATACATTTTAAAAAACAAAATACAGTTTTCAGTACAGCGAGTTATGAGAATTCGTGTGGATGAGCAGCTTCTGGATTTGACAATGAACATATGAATACAAATAAAAGCATCCCACGTGTTTTAATATGCAATATAGGACAGTGTTAGCAGACAATTTGTTATAGTACTGCCATAGCTTTCAATGCTATACCATCCAAAATTTCCGGACTCCTAAAGATACCAATCAACGCAGATTTTTAAAAAGTATCTCACTGCATGAACTCTTTTTTTTTCAAATTGTATTGATTTTTTTAATTAATTACATTTCTTAGTGCTTAATAAACATCGTGTTGTCTGGGTATTTAATTTGTTTAACATTTCTGACTATATTCTTAATCTCCACCCCTTTTTTCCAACCACTGGTAAAATACATTCCATGTTTGATAGTATTCTGTGTCTTTTTTCTGCTTAATTTTCAATGTCAATCTATCCATTTCTGCACAGTCTAGTACAGTGATGGCGAACCTTTTTTTCCTCGGGTGCCGAAATAGTGCGTGCATGCGCTATTGCACGCACGTGCGTGCCCACACCCATAATTCAAAGCCCCCCACTTGCCCCACCCCCCTGCGCATGCGTGCGTGACTCCCCCACTCCCCTGTTTCCCGACTTCCAGTGGGCCCAGTAGGCCCATTTTTTGCCCTCCCCAGGCTCCAGAGGCTTTCTTAGCGCTTGGGGAGGGCGAAAACGCTCCCCCTGCCACCCTGGAGGCCCTCCGGAGGCCAAAATTGCCCTCCCAGAGCCTCTGCGTAAGCCAAAAATCAGCTGGCGTGCATGCACATGCGCACTGGAGCTGAGCTAGGGCAACGGCTCGCGTGCCGGCAGATATGGCTCCGCGTGCCACCTGTGGCACCCGTGCCATAGGTTCGCCATCACTGGTCTAGTATCTTCTTAACTATCTCTTCATCTCACAGTCTTTCTTCACTTTTCCAATATTGTGTGAATATAATCCTCGCGGCTGTTACAACATGTAATATTAAATACAAACTTTTCTTATCTAATTTTTCTGATATTATACCAAATAAAAACAGTTCAGCATCACTGCATGAACTCTTTATTATACTATACATCAGTATTGGAAGCAGGGGTGGGTTCCTCCTGGTTCGGACTGGTTCGCCGGAACCGATAGCGACCCGCTGGTGATGTCATGATGATGTCACCAAACCGGATCAGTCAGTGCCAGTCTGTGGGCGCCGCCATCTTTTTTTATTTTTTTTGAAATTTTATTATTATTTTTTTGAAATTTTTTTAAAAAATGATTTCCTTCTGAGCATGCACAAAAGCCGAGTCCCGGCACTGTGCATACGGTTGCCATCTTGTTTTCGGCTTTATTTATTTAGTTAGTTAGTTGAATTTTTTGTTTTTGAATTTTTTTTCTTCTGAGCATGTGCAAAAGCCAAGTTTCTGGCACTATGCATGCGGTCGCCATATTTTTTTCGGCTTTGTTTTTTTTTATTATTTTTTCGGATTTTTCGTTACTCCGCATGCACGCGAGGTAGCGAACCAGCAGCGAGGTAAGTTGGAACCCACCCTTGATCAGAAGCACTGAATCACTTCCATGATGAAAGAATCAGCCAGTGACATCACCATTGCCCAGGAGACATCCAGTTGGGGACTTCTTGCATGTCCCCATTAAGTTGCCCACTGAAGTGGTACCCATTATCTACTCACAGTCACTCACTTTCGAACTGCTGGGTTGGCAGGAGCTGGAGTGAGTGATGGGAACTCACTCTACCACACAGCAGCAACCGGATCTCAAACACAACCCTGCCAATTGTCATATCAGCATCCTAACCATATGAACCACCACACTTCTGGACTCTTTACTATAATAATAATACTTGCCACAGTTGTGTGAAAAGTAGAGAACTTCACTAGAGACACTCACAGGGGAATTAAGCACTCATTAAGCACCAGCAGATTATCAATGTACTATAATGTGCTAGCTAATATTAATAGATCAATATGGGATAATATAAAAATGTAAACTGACACTAATAGGATTGTCTTTAAGGAAAATAGCTGCAAAAATATTTCCATGTACATCTCTATTTCTATTTGGTTGGCCAAGCAATCGTCTGAAATTTGTAAAAATCCTGTAAACATTGTTCAATTTTCAGTTTAGTTCTGTAATATCATATGAACCTAATTCATTGCAGCTGTGCCTGCTTTGTTGAAATGTCTTCTAGTCAAAGCTTGGAATTAAGCACAACCATTTTATTATATGCCACACTGAAGGGGGGAGGGAGAATGTAAAAGATAACTAACACTGACAATAGTACTTTAAATATTCCTTTCATCATAAAACGATGCCCAAGGCAGCTGCAGCTTCTATATGGAAACTCGGGCAAAAAATATGTATTTCTTTTCTTTGTGAGTGATCAAACCGGCCACACTGTCCTGAATCCCCACGGCAACTATGACCTGGACTGGCACCAAGGTTCATAACTGTGGAACATATACAGTGAATTGGTATTTAAGAGGAGCCCTCATGACTAATCCCTAGTCCTAGTTCTTTCTGTGGAAGTTCTTTTGGTCTCCTCAGCTTTTTTCTGAATAAGTAGGCAAGGAGAAAAGGAAATATAATTAGCAGGGCCATATTCTTAGCCATTGTAAACTAGGGCAGGAAGAGAGGCACAAAAAGGGGAGAGCAAAAGAATCAAGGAGGGAATAGAGTCATGAGAGAAACAGATCTAAGCCCCCTTCTCCCCCAAAATGGGTGACACAAATTAATGAAAGCCTCAGGTAAGAAATTACTGAATGAGGAGCAGATCTGGTAGAGAATATATTAGTGAAGAGTGCAAGTCTGAGGTTGCTCATTCTTGATATGGAAAAAAAGAAAGAAAAAGAAAGAAAAATGAGTTATAGGTTCAGATAAAGATTTAAGTGAAGAGGGATGCTTACAAAACTACCACTGTTGTTTTTTTATTGAGTAATACAGAGCTTATGTGTCCCCAATTACAGGTAGTCCTCGATTTACAACAGTTTATTTAGTGACCGTTCAAAGATACAACAGCACTGAAAAAAGTGATTTACAACCATAAATTTGAATGCTTGGCCACTGGTCCATATTTATGATGGTTGCAGTGTCCTGGGGTCATAGGATCACCTTCTGTGACCTTCTGACAAGCAAAATCAACAGGGAAGCCATTTTCACTTAACAACTGTGTTACTCACCTTACACCTGCAGTGATTCACTTAACAACTGTGTCAAGAAAGTTTGTAAAATGGGGCAAAACTCACTTAACAAATATTTCACTTAGCAACAGAACATTTGGGCTCACTTATAGTTGTAGGTTGACAACCTATATAATTTCATAATTTCTTGAATTGCCAATTAATTAATTAATTAATTAATTAATTAATTAAATGATGTCTTAATTAATCAATTAAGACATGATAATCCTAGTCTCTCTTGGGTCCAAATATACCTCAGGGACCTCGTATGTGATTCAGATAATTTCTCATTGAATTTGTAATTTAAACTGCTTTAAAACCATTAGTCCCATATTTGACAATCTGTGATCTTAGGTGAATCACAATTCAAGGCTCCTCTGCCAATTAGCTGGGATCTGACTCTACTAACAGTAATATTGGAAAGATCTTTCCAGTGATGATAATGCAAATGATAATATGCAATTTGGATAGAGGAGTGGTGAATTAATAATGTTCCATTCCAGGAAGAAATGTCAACAAAAATAAAAGACAAAACAAAACCCAGAGCAAAAAGGTTGCTTTTTTTAACCTCCTCCAAATAATCTCAGCCAATTCCAGAATGCTAAAATAAGGATAATATCCAAGTCTGCTTGCATTTCAGCATCAGTGGCTTCTTTTAGCCAAATTAAACACCAATATCTGGTTGAAATACCATCATATGATCTGGGACAAGTAATATTGGAAAACTAATGAGAAATCATTGCAGCTCAGTCGATTCAATTGTTCCTAACTTGCCCCACTGTCAGGGTTCCAAGTAATAGATCTATTGCAAGCAAAACCTCCGAGGCAGGTGAATTCCTCAAAGAATAGCTTTACTGGAAATATTATATTGGCACACATCTGGTGAAAACCGACTCTGAGGGGCACCTTGGTTTACACCTAATTAAAAGTAAAAGTTTTTCCTTCAACCCCAAACAATCAGTCACATGGCCCAATTAAGGCAGCATCCACTGGTCTGGTGACATCACTCCTCCTTCCCCTGGCCAGGTGTGAGAACGTCCTTGGTTCCCAAGAGAAAGTATTTTACATTGACTACACAACCCCAGCTATCTCTAATCCCACCCTCCCTATCCCTCACTCCAGTGTGGCAGCACTGAAGCTCCAAGATGGCTTCACCCAGGTCAGTTTCAGGGTTGACACCCACAATAACCCCTGTGTTCAACCCCATGAAAACATTGAAGCTGTGGTGAACTTGACTAAAGCCCCCTGTCCCCAACTTCATGCTGTGGGTTGTTTTCCACATTCCTGCTCAGTGCTCTTTTTTCTCCTTCAATTATGATGTTATATGTATTTCTTTGCTAGGTGACTGATAAAGGGACTTTCAAGATGGATCTCAGAGAATATTGAAAGGCATTTGTTGAGACCAAAACACTTTTATTAAATGTTCCTTCTGATTATCATGAAATGCACCATGAGCCAAAAGCTGAATTGTTGCTTCCTAAAATTCATTTTATTCCAGACATCTAAGAAGAATAAGAAAAGGAGGGGTGTGCAATTGGGAAAGTAGTAGCTATATAAGGCACATTATCTATGCTTCAAATAATAGACTGATGGCTATCTAGGAAAATGCTAAATCAAGTTTCAGTTTTCAAACTGCTATTCATTAGCTGTAAAGCTTCAAAACTCATACCCAACTGCTGAAAATCATTTTTTCTGCTCGCCTGCACTACTATTAATACCAAGATAATCTATCTCTGTTTAAAAAAAAAGTTTAATCTTCCAAAATTCCTGTTGAAAAGGAAATGAAGGGTTTTGTTTTTTTTTTAAAAAAGGATAATATTTCAAGATTTACAGTCCAGGAAGCTTATATGTGAAATAAATGATGGGGAATTCATTGCAGTTTTAATCATTTGTATTGTATTTCAGACAGCAGAGACAAAACCTTGGAGGTATTTTTGTCACAATCTAAAGTTGCCAGCTTATTTAAGCAGGATAGTTGCTTCGTATTGTTTCTGGTTTGAAACCTTGTGCAGTTTGATGACTAAGATCCATAGTTTGGATTAGGATGTGCTAAGATGCATCCCAATAAATTCAGACAAAATTTATACCTGTTGATTATATTTGGCAGAAGAGGTTACAGTTTCCAAGTACTGTTATTTCTTGGTAAGCCTACAAAATCTTATCAATATAGATCAGCGTTTGTCAACCCCAGAGACTTAAGATGTGTGGATTTCAACTCCCAGAATTCCCCAGCCAGCAAATTGTGAGAAATAGCACTTTCTATAACTCATCAGCAGAGCTTTGAAGAATCCTTTCATTGACTTTCATTTTGTAGTTATATCAATTAAGTAATTCTTAATAATTTACAACTGTTATACTTGTGGGTAGAAAAACTGCACATTAATGTTCAATAAATCAGTGAATCAGTAAAATGTTTATTATGGTCAATGACCAAAACTATATGCAATTCTGAAAATACAGTTAAAATGAATAAACAAATATATTATGTATAAATAAAAAATAAATAATTAGAAAAGATCTATAGCACAGAAAAACATGCAATATTACAAGGGCTAGATTGTAGAATTACTATAACTAAATACACAAGTTCAAAAAAATATTTGAATTCTGGTTTAATAGTTCTTACAATCTTAAACTAGATTAAAAATACATCTAGGGTATGATAAATTTAATTTTATAGCTAAAAAGAATGGACCTGGGAATAAGTGAGAAAAAATTTACAGTAGTTTTGTTCACTGGCTATTGCTCAAACTTAAACATAATGTAACCAAATTGGAATTTAATTGTATGATGTTCATAAGATTTAGGATAGCAGAAACTATATTAACTCTTATGAAGCAGCAACAGTGATCAAACATAAATTAGCTACTTTCCTAAGGCTATCTTTCAGGCATCTTCTTAAAAGGAGAGAATAAAATAATGGTTTATTTTGTGATGTTAAGAGTGATCCGGTCAATTTTTGAACCAGTTTGAATGAAAAGGGCATATGCAGTTGATCCAATTCCTCCCAATGGACATAGGCATAGGTGATATTGGTACAAAGATTGTTAGGTCTTTTTCTTCATTAAAAGGATGGGGTCTATTCTACTGCTCTATCTCCAGGATATTTCAAGCTGTTGATTTTATATCCCAAAACATCTGGTTTACTTCTGCTCCAGCATTTCACATTCTTGATCAAACCAGAGTTTGGAGTTATACTTGACTACAGCATTAGTAATTCATGCTTTAACCAAAATTTCTGGGATGCTGGAAGTCAACATTTGCAGATCGCTAACCATATTTGTGGTTAAGGGTCCACTGCAGATAGAATAGTAAAGCTAAGAAGCTTGGTCTGAACCAAGAAGAGTTCCACCTTACTCTCTTGACTCCCCCCCCAAAAAAATATATTACAAAATGTATTAAGAAAAGGTAAGGAGTTAAGTGCATGTGCTTTGAAAAAAAAATATAAATATATTTATATGCTTTCAAATTATTTGAAGTGTTTGTTTATCTGGATCTTTATCTTTTAGAATGTACCATCTGTGTAAACATGTGACCTCTTTACAGGAGGACAGAACTCAGCCTGGCCCGATCACTTTAGGGTTTTTTTTTATTTCACTTTGCAATGAGTCTACTTTTTCTCTCTCACTTCAGACATTGCTTAAATCCCATTCATTTCAGCAGGATTTAAGCAGCCTAACCATGCAGAACCCAATCTTATGCTGAAGTCTCATGCTTAAGACTCTCTCAGGCCTGGGGCATTATTTTTATTTGAATCACCCTCTCCATTTATTTTGACTGAGTCTCTCTCTGAGAAAGAGAAAGAGAAAGAGAAAGAGAAAGAGAGAGAGAGAGAGAGAGAGAGAGAGAGAGAGAGAGAGAGAGAGAGAGAGAGAGAATCAGTCCCTGCCAAATGAGCAGGACTTGCTTCAAAATATGGAATAACACTTTAAATTAGACTTTCCTATATCTCTTGGGAATAAAATCTACGGTATCAGAAACCAGCCTAAAAGTAGCTTAAACAATATATAATTGATGTGTCCACCCATCCCGAAACAAAAAAGTTCCATGAAATTAAACTAGTGTGAACTAGGAATCTTTCAGCTAGGCATTTGCAATCCACAACTGCCCACACAGAAACATTTATGGAAATTGGAGATGATTGTAGATACGGTTATCACAAGGCTGAATTAAATCAGAATGCCCTTTACCTCTTTAAAAGCACTGCGCCTCTTTAAAAGGGCTCAGTAAAACTATCCGTAGGACTAGTTATAAAAAGGCACTGAGTAATTTAAAATATTGTCATGAAAGGTGTCTCATGGGAAAGAGAGACCAAAAAGTATTATTCACTGTGTCTATATACCCAGCATCTGTTCCGGCAGATAAAATTACTCAATGCATGGATGAACTTTGGTGTCAAGAGGTTGCTAACTATGCATACTTAGCACTTGGCAAATAATAATAATTTCAATAACAGTTGTAATTGAAATGGGAATAAATAAGGTGGAGAGACAAAAATTCACACGGTATATGCAGTGTTACTAGAGAACATGCCAAAACTTGAATTCTTATCACAGTTGTCTTGGGGATACCAAGTGGCAAGGGACAACTGAACCTCTCCATCATCACCATCTGTGGCTGGTAACCATAGCCAGCTAGAGCAAGAATAAACAGGGAGGGTGAGTCGGGAGAAAGAGCCTCTGTTAGGAGATATTGACTAACAAGTCATCAGCCCTGGGCAGAATGGTTTGCCCCCACCATAGATTTCTAGACATCAGAAAGCAATTTGAGGAGAGTTCCCTTCTGAAACAGTTGCCTGGTTACCATTCACAGGAGATTGACAATGGTTAGTAAAGTGCTATTACTGTCCATTAAGAAAAAAAAGGGTAGGGGGGAGGAATGATTGTATGCAGTAATGTCTTGTTAATCTGAGAGCTATTTTAGTAGAGAAGGGGAGAGATAATCAAAGAGAAAGATAATTGAATAGAATTATTCATCAACCCAGACTATTCCTTTTCATAGTAGAGTAGGACTCTTGGTTAGGCCAAAAATCGCACTCAGTCTTGGTTTGAAGAAGAGAAGAATAGCTCTCTGGGTACTAGTCAGCATTTCATCTCATGAGGTGACCCACAAGATGCATCTAGGAAGCCCACCAACATAACAGTAAAGCAAATCCTCCTTCTCCCATTGATCTTCTGCTGCTGTTTACCTAATAAAATCCAGGGTATTAACCAAGGACAGACCTCTGCTCCAGGATTTTGTGTTCTCCCCTTTTGAAGCCAAACTAGCAATTCACACCACAAATTGTGAAAACATATCCCAGTGGTTGATTATATAACATGTCAAGAAAATTTGCTAAGCTCTACTAACTAAGCTTCATTATGTGGCTTCTGGTTTTAGTATTACAGGAGTTCTACTTTTAGTATGTACAGTATTATTCATCCTTTTTTATTCCTGTCCATTATTTTAAAAAACTTCAGTTGTATTCTTTTATAAGTACTTTTTCTCTAAACTAAACAGCTCCAGTTATTGCATATGTCTTTACACATTACATCAAGTCCTTTGGTCCAGGGGTGGGTTCCTACCGGTGCGGTCCAGTGCGTAGCTCCGGTAGGGACCCGCCGATGACCCAATTTGCGTGCGACTGCTCTGGTACCGTCTCCACGGGGCAGTCGCGCGCGTCACCATCTTTTTTCTGAATTTTTGGGCGATTTTGCTTCTGCACATGTGCGGAAGCAAAATCGTGCTGAAATCTCGTGAGGGAACACACGCGTGAGATTTCGGTGAGATTTTGCTTCTGCGCATGCGTGGAAGTAAAATCGCGCCAAAATCTCTCGCGCGCACGCATCCCCTCATGAGATTTCGGTGTGATTTTGCTTCCACGCATGTGCAGAAGCAAAATCGCACGAGGGGGCGCACACGCGTAGCGCGCATGCACGCGCACAAAGCATGAAGAAACGTGGAGCAGCGCACCAGTCTGGGTAAGTGAGCAACTCACCCCTGCTCTGGTCATCTTAGTAGCCTCTTCCTGGATTTTCTACAGCTCTACAAATAACCCTCCTGATATATTGTGATTAGAACCATGCACAGTATTCCAAGTGTTGCTGTGCTATAGATTTGTATAGGGACATTATAATATCAACTGATTTACTATCTATTCCTTTTCTAAGACCTGTGTAAATCGGGGGGGGGGGGGAATCCCAGTCTGGATTGCCAGTTCAAATAATTCAGTTTGAAAACAGGCAATCCAGTTCAAGTTGGAGGTGGAGGGGGGAGCCAATTTGAACATTTGTATCAAATGTGATTTTGACAATTTTATTTGACTTGCCAATTTAGATCAGAAAGATTATTTAGTGTGATGATTTCATCAAAATGTTTTTGAATTAAGTCGCACAGTTCTGCACAGGTCTGTTTTCTTTTCACTTAAGCCCTCGGGGGGGGGGGAATAAGATCCAGTTGTTGCTGTGTTCCCATACATGTGTTGTCAAAGGTTCCCGAGACAATTTAATGTGACTATAACTATAACACTGTAAGGCACAGAGTATGAGTTCTGATCTTCATGATCCTACTGAGAAAAAATGGGCTTCGATCAAGAACTGTTATCAATGGGCTGGAGAAAAACTTCTAGGTGGATGTTGCTCTGGCTTAAAATGCCATAAGAAGTTTCAGTTTGCAGCAGAATGGTGAAGCAACAATTACTTCTCTCACATCTCAGTTTTATGATGCAATTATTAATTCTCTGTTTGGTTCAGAAAGTACATCTGTTGTACTACCCCAGCAACCTACAGACATATCACTTTGGGGTCCAAACACCTTTATCAGCCTGATGAAAGAATCATGAACATCTACATAGCCTATACCTAGGGCAGCTGCCTTTCTGGAAACCTTTGCTATCTATTTGATTGGAGAATGTGAGATTTACATACTTTCCTGCTGCTGCGCACTAACCCAGAGATGGGATAATCAGGCCCCTAAGGCTGAATTGTCAATCTACACACATTATATTTTCTTCAACTGCCTTGAAATTTCCTTGTTATGCATGGAAGGGGAGCAAATAGTGCCTTGACTAATCAACATAAACACACTTGATTTGAAAATCTGATGAATGCTTCATCTTTTATTTAATCTTTCTCAGAGTAGTTCAGGAAAGTCAAAAAGAATACTTTTTTGATGCCAAACTATCGCAAACTGTATTAGATTTAGGTAGGGGACTGTTAGTTTGCTATCCCAGGGCAGGGGAGTTCTAAGAGTACACTAGGAAAATTAAGGTTTTGGGAGTGTTGGAGAATAAGAATGGCAGTTTATATTGCATTCCTAAATGAATACTAGCAAACTATCACATCAAATAAAGAAAAATAGGGAGAACTTACATGTAAACAGTTTCTCAAAGTATTCTAAGTAAAAAGGTGTTGTTTCTTTGTCTGTTAATTATATATTACATTAACTCATCAGTTTCACAGATATGTAGCCATGAAATAAAGAGATTTCTGCTACTTGGGAGAAAAACTATGACAGGTCTATATGAACTATTAAAGTATAGAAATATCAAACTCACAACATATTGTCAATGTTGTCATATTGTCAATGAGGAGGGGGGAGGGGAGGGGGGAGGAGGAGGAGGAGAAGAAGAAGAAGAGGATGAAGAAGAAGAAGAAGAAGAAGAAGAAGAAGAAGAAGAAGAAGAAGAAGAAGAAGAAGAAGAAGAAGAAGAAGAAGAAGAAGAAGAAGAAGAAGAAGAAATTGTTAAAGATTTGAAAATTGAGGCTCAACTCCTGGTTAACAAATACTCTTGCTTTTTTGTGATAGAAGTCCATTTACAATTACCTTGACTTATTGCTTGTTATAAATACTCTGAATCCATGAGAAAACCAAACCACAGTTCATCTTCTTATTAATATGGTTATGAATATGAATCAAGTTACAAATATGAAAGACCATTCTAAAGTATCAAAAGCTTTCTCTGAATTAAGAAAAATCATAGCCAGTTTCTTATTTTTCTAGTTGAATGACATTTATAATATAGGTGATGTTATCTTTGATATATCTCTTTGGACAAAATCCATTCTGATTAGGATGTCAGCTGTTTTACATCTTTTCAAGAATAGCTACAAAAAAATCTACATTCAATAAGGAAATAGAGCTACAAAACTCTGAATTGTTTGATCCATTCCCCTGTTATAAATCAAAGATATTAAAGCTCCTGTCACAAAGGAAGGAGTGTTTGGCGTTGTTCATTACTTGAATTAGTTTTTTATCAACATTTCTTTGAAGGTTTTATAACATATTGCAGAAAAATATGATTCTGGGGACTTATTCAGTTTTAACTTCTGTATTGTTTCCATGTTTCGCTTCTGTAATTGGTTTGATTTCTTTTGTTGATCTATAAATTTTGTAATCTGTGGTGTAGTTCTCCAAACTTGATGTCTATTTTCCATATAGTTGAGAATAGTATTTAACAAATCAATTTATTATTTCTTCAGAAGTTAAAACATACTTCTTACTTGTACCAAATTAAAGCGTTATTTTATTTTCTTTCCTTGGTTTATAAGCCAACAATTTATGTGGTTTGCTACCTTTTTTGACATGCTTCTGTTAAACAACATTTATTTTCTTATACATTTCATTTACTTCCAAGAAACCTAGTTGGTTACAAATTGCCTTAATCTTTTGTTCTACTTTCTGTATCAGATTCTGCTTATGCCTTGATTCAAATGTTTTAAATTGCTCAGTAATATGTATTTCTGTCTTTGTACTGTGTGACTTTCTATTTTATGTCAAAGAAATAAATAAGCATCTCAAATGCTTTAACATTCACTCTGTGAATAAGGAAACATCAGGAGTTGAGATGAGTTAGTTTAGAAGTCTGTTAGTATAGAAGATTTGTAACTCAGACTGGATTTTTCAACTTAATAGCTTTTGGAATAATAATAGCACAGAAAGAGCTGTAAACCACAAGCTGTTAAAATAAAGAAAACTGATTTGTGGTTCAGGGGTGGGTTCTGACTTACCTCGCTGCCAGTTCACTTCCTCACGTGCTGCATGGGCGCATGGATGCACTTTGTGTGTGAGCATGCACAGTGCTAAAAACCCAGCTTCTGCGCATGCACAGAAGCAAAAAAACAGCTTCTGCATGTGCCTATGGTGCCACCAAGAGAACCAGTTCGGGGGCATGGCCAGCCGGCCATCGCTGCCGGTTCGGCAAGCAGGGGGAAATTCCCGCTATCAGTTCTATAGAACCGGTCCGAACTGGCAGGAACCCACCTCTGTTGTGGTTGATGATTAAATGGGTAGCCATGTGGCCTGCTGAGCAACCTAGTTTGTGTTTTGATCACCCATGTCCTGAAAAATAAAGCTCTTTGTTAGCAATAGTAATGTCAATAAAGATAGATCATCCTTACATGAAGAAGTATCTTTTCCCTAAACCGGCTCTTACATATTCAAACAATCAAAGTAGATTTGTGAAAGATAGATTGGCTTTGAAGGGCTTATGATGGGCACAGAATTTTATTAAAATCCAAATCCCTAATTATCTCCTCAGTGTTTTTAACAATGAAAAAATCTCTGGCATTCTTCCAAATCTATCCTAACCATGTGATCTAGGATTCTGACATTAAACCACTATTACAGGAGAGAAAAAAACCTCTTGCTTCATTACCGCTAAACTAATTAGACAGGAAGAAGAATATAATTCTTCTATTGGTAAGATGACCTTGGATGGGAACAAGAAAGCATGCCTTAGGGAGTTGTTAAAGCTCTCATTGTCTGAATATCTCCCTGAGGAAGATTTAATGAAGAACTTCTATAGTTGGCTTTTGAAGATGAAGCAAGCAAATATTACTGGTTGGTGGGAAACCTAAACCAAACATTGGCAAGATTGCACAGAGATGTTGTCCCATATATTAGTCTCCAGTCCTTAAACACAGATCAAGAATAATCTGACTGTAAAGTGTACCTAAAAATGGTTAACTTTATGTGATTTAATAGTTTCGAATGCACTTGAATACCCCTCTTCCCAATCTTAAGCCTCACACATCACTAGCAAAGGGATGTAAAGAAATCAGATATTGTGAACCAACCAGATATTGATGAAGGAATCAAATCAGAATTACTACCCAATAACTAGCAGAATCAGAAGCAGTTCTTGGGAACAAATGCTAAATATTCTATGGTTCAAAAATACACCACCACTCCCTTGAATCATTCTTTGCCTCTTCTACCTGAGGACACATGGAACTAATAGCTTTTTACTACCTGTTGAGCATTCAATGGGAGATCCTGCTGACTTTCAAAAGAAACTGATCCATCCTGTATGGTTTTAAATTCAGCATCATTCTCTTATAAGAGATTTAGAACTGTGGGACCTTAGAGTCCAATGTCTATATCTCATTTCCAGTTATACAGTATGCTATGGCAACTTCAAAAAGTAAATATGTCTCAGCATGTTAAGTTCTACTATACCATCTCTACTTTTCATGAATAGTTCTGTGGCTCACAATTTTTCTAACTGTCCTGAACTTAAATATATGTTTTTCTTCTCACTACATTGGTAATGGTTCTTCCCTCTCTGATTCAAGGCCATCCTCTTTACTTTCTACATCAGCTTACAAAATTCAGAATCAACCAAAGCAAGATATTAAATATTAAAAGGCAATCATGCTAAACCATGCTAAAGAGAAGGAACAAAATCAGAATTACTACCCAATAACTCGTAGAATCACACACCACCCTAGCCAGAACCTGCATCTTAAGTTTCTTTCTGAAAGCCAGCAAGGTCAGAGTTGTATAGTTTTCAGGAGATTAAGAGTTTGCCTTCCACTTGAAATTAGTGGGACATGAATTGAACTTTTAGCCTCCAGAGTTTTTTTTTTAAGCTTCTTCTCCCTTGGCATTTAGAAGATCACTAAAGACAGTTTTCTTTTATCAAACCTTCAGCTTTCATGGGGCTGGGTCATGGGGTTCAACGTAAAGCCAATCCTAGTGTTATTATTTTTATAACTGCTTATGAAGTTAATGGTCCAGCTCTCTTAGGAGCCACATATCTTCAGTTGACTCTGCCTATCCAGTACAGCTAAGCAGGGTGTGTATGTTTTGAGTTCCATCAATTCAGCAACTTTATTGTACATAGTTTGTTGCCAGTACCTGCTGTCTGGGATCATATCTCCAACTTCCACAAGAGATCCATGTTATACCCAATCATATGTTGTTTTGGAAAGTGTGGAAAACCTAGTTGTCCTCTCAGGCCTTGGAAACAAGGCGATTGTGGAATTCCCTTGTTTTGTTATTTATTTATTTGTTTATTTATTTATTTATTTATTTATTCATTCATTCATTCAATTCATTCAATTTATTTATTTATTTATTTATTTATTTATTTATTTATTTATTTATTTATTTATTTATTTATTTATTTATTTATTTATTTATTTATTTATTTATTTGGTTCTTCTATGCCGCCCTACTCCCTAAGGACTCGGGGCGGCGTACAACATTTTAAAAGAACACTAAACAATAAACTTCATTTAAAAACAATGTAAAAAATTAAAAAAGTTAAAAAGACATTCAACAACATACATACAGGGGGAGATCTCGGATAAAAACTAGTCTCAAACCCCTGCCTGCAGGAAGAGCCATGTCTTGACAGCTTTCCAGAAGGCCAGCAGAGTGGGGATAATTCAGATCTCTGGGGGAAGTCGGTTCCAGAGCACGGGGCCTCCCACAGAGAAGGCCCTCCCCCTCGGGCCCGCCAGCCGGCATAGTTTGGCTGGCGGGCCAAACATTTAAAGTTGATGTTCTGCTCTTCTCTCCATTTTTTCCCTTATATATATATTGTTTTTATTTGTAAACTACCCAAGAGTTATCTAGGAATTAGGTGGCCTCAAAATTTAACGAAATTTTAAAAAATTAAAATGTACCCAACTAACCAACCTATGCATCCTTGACAGTGCCTGGAGAATGCCAGTATGAAACAGAGGCTATCTTAATAAGATCCAGCTAAACATTATCTGTAGAACTCTACAGCACCAAATCCCATGGCAGGAAGGTCAAAAATCCTTTTTTTTTTCTAGCTTGGCATTTAGCTTGTGTATGTTCAATTCGTCTAGAATATTTGTAATATATTAGAGACTGGAGAGATTAGAAGAACTGAAAATTTACAGTCTGGAGGACAGAAGGGAAAGGGGTGACATGACTGAAGCCTTTAAATATAAATTAAGTTGAATGTGTGAATCAGGGGTGGGTTTCACTTACCTTCACCATTGGTTCGTGTTGTGACGTTTCACACGCATGAGCTAGCTATGCTCTTGTGCACACGCGCATCCCCTCACGTGATTTTACTTCCGCGCATGCTCAGAAGGTGGATTCAGCCCGAAATACAGCTGAGGAGCTCGTCAGCTGTGCTTCGGGCGAAGAAATAAAGGTCAGTATTAACCGGGGGCGGGCGGGAGGACTTTTTTCAAAGCACAGAACGCTGTGAAGCCATCCAAACACAGGAAAATCGGCCGAAAATTCAGAAAAAAAGATGGCCGCGAGCACGGACCAGCACAAACAGAACCAGATCCATGATGCCAAAATTACATCACCAGTGGGTCACTAACGGTTTGGGTGATCTGGTCCGAACCGGGAGGAACCCACCTCTGGTGTGAATAAGGCTCTAGAAGGCAGTATTTTCAATATTAAGCAAAAATCAAGAACACGGGGGCATAACCTCAAACTAACAGTAGGGAAGTTCAAAAGTAATGTTGGAAAGTATTAAATAACTGAATTAAGTAAATGGATTTAAATTCAGTAACTGAATTTAAACATGCTTAGGATGAACACCATAATTCAACATCATCCAATAAAAATAAAAAATAAAATAAAAATAAATGAAACATAAGCATAATGATTTAAAAATATACAAACATACAAACATAAAAAAGAAAACAAAAAAGTAAATAAACTCAAAGGGTAGACTTGGTGGATCACTAGGTTTTTTTCTGTCATCAATTTTCTATGTTTCTATGTTTAATATGAATAGCTGAAAATTTTTTTTGGGGGGGGAACCTGTCTAAAAGCCCAAGAGGTCAAAAAATATCTTGTTCATTAAATTTCATAAATTCCCGGGAACAATTACATAATCCAAATGGCACCACTCTGTTCTCAAATTTCCCATAATGTACTATTTGTCAAAGGCAGTTAATCCTCGTGGCCTTTCTTCATTCACATCAAATTATAAGCTCCTCTCAAGCCCAATTTACTGAAAAAAATACTTGACTTTTGAAGATGATCCAGAAGACCAGAGCTAAGTGGCAGTGGAGTATAATATCTAATGGTTACATCATTTACAAAAATTTGAATCACGAAGTCTTGTCAGACAGTTGTGTTTCTTCTTGACATAGGGAGAAGGGGGACTTTCAGGAAAGGAATCGTGGTCTAAGGTGGCTTTGCTTTTAGCGGATCTGCTGATTGAGGTGGAAACAAGGAATTGGCTCCTCAAATTCCTCTGTGGATGAAGGAGAGGGGATTGCCCAGAGGGTTCCTGATTGATGCTCCCCTTGATGGGACAATACAACAGCAGTCTCCAGTGGACAGGAGCTCTGGGAGGGACAGCTTTTCCCAATAATACTGACAAAGATGTTATATAGGATGTACAAATGAAGCCAGCTGAGGTTTTAATAGTTAAGAGGCACACACAAATAATAAATCAGGGTAACTTGGATACATAGATTTTAACTCAAAAAGATAACATGGACAATTTTCTTATTTTGGATTTACAAAAGAGAAGTACTGTACTTATGGAGGAATTCCTAAGAAAAGGAAAAGAGAGAAGAAATCAACTTTTGGGACATTACCTAAAAGGAATAATCAAAACCTTTAAAATTAAAACGAAGGTTTATTAAACTGGTTTATTCTATCAATATTAAACTGTATAGTATATGATTTCTTTTTTTCTTGACTAGAACTGAATGATGAGGCTTTAAAGATTTGTTTATAGATAAGATATATGAAAAAGAGAGTTTTGTTGTATTTTTAGAGAACGTGATAAGTTATGTTATTAAAATTGAGAGAGGAAGAAGAGAAGAGAAGAGAAGAAATTAATTTGTGGAATGCCATTTAAAGGGATTAAAGATTAATATTTTAAAGTTTCTGCTAGCTCTGAATTGATTTTTTCCCAATAAATATGAATGATGAGGTTTTAAAGGTTTGTTTATGGATATGAGATAAGACATGGGAAAAGGAGTTTTATATATACAGTAAACCTCAGAAAACATATGTGTGTGTGTGTGTGTGTGTGTGTGTGTGTGTGTGTGTGTGTGTGTGTGTGTGTGTGTTTAAAAGGTATTGTGTGAAGTGAAGGAAAGAAATATTTGTTTGTTTGTTCAATTTCTATGGCCACCCATCACAGAAAATGACTCTGGACAACTTACAATTCATAAAATATAGTACAATAAAAATTTAAAACATTAAAACATTTTTTGTTGTTTTTACAACTCTTTGATCTGGATTGGGCTGCACTTGGGGCAACTGAGTGGAGCTGAGCATTTACTGGCTGAATGCCCTTCCTGACATCTACAAGGAGTTTGCAGCAGATATTTTCTCTTTTTACCCATATACAGAAACATCTGCAGCTGCCTGGGCTTGAACTATGAATCTTCCAAGTGGGAGGTGAGCATCTTCACCTCTAGGCCATGGCACCACTTTAAAATAAATAATAATAAAATAAAATAAAATAAAATAAAATAAAATAAAATAAAATAAAATAAAATAAAATAAAATAAAATAAAAAAAATAAAAAAAATAAAATAATAAAATAAAATAAAATAATAAAATAAAATAATAAAATAAAATAAAATAAAATAAAAAAATAATATATATATATACCCAAAGTTTTTGGCCCACACTATCATTGTTTATTTTACCATTTCCTCCTCCATTTTACATTTTAGAAGACAATTATATATCTTAGTAATCATTTTTCCATCTGTGCCTGTTAATATTTTATCAATTTCTTGTTGCTCATTTTGAAAACCATGTTGTTCTAAATCCTTTTTGTATTTTGTTTGTATTTGTAGATAAGGCCACCAGTCTATTTTAATTCCCTGTGTTTGCAATTCCTGATTTGATTTCAATTTCCCTTGTTCATCTAACAATTCATTGTAAGTTACTATCTTATTTAAATCTATAACATTTGGATAAACCAATGCTTCCATCATTGAGACCCATCTCGGAATTTTTATATAAAAATTTTGTTTTATTTTCCTCCAGACTTCGATTAATGCATCTCTCACTTGGTGTCTGTGAAAATATTTGTGTGCTTTATCCTTTCTCTCCAACAGGAATGCATGCTAACCCCATTGTAAATCATGTCCTTCAATAGCTAGTATTCTCTTATTTTTTAAATTTACCCATTCTCGGATCCATGTTGCTGCGGCTGCCTGATAGTACAGTTCCCAGTCTGGTAGGCCAAAGCCCCCTCTCGATCTGGAGTCCTGTGATAATTTACATATAAATTAGAATTTAGAATTTTATTCTAGCCTTTTTCCCTTGCCATATAAATTTTAATGTTATTTTATTCAATTCTTCCCCAAAAAATTATTTAATTTTATTGGAATTGTTTGGAATAGATATAAAATTTTGGGTAAGATATTCATTTTAATGGTGGCAATTCTTCCTATCAAAGATAACTGTAATTTTGCCCAGTTTTCCAAATCTTTTTGGGTCTGTGATATTAGTTTTATATAGTTGTCTTTTTTTATGGAGGAGCATTTTGTGGTCAGCCAAATTCCTAGGTATTTTGCTTTTTTAACTATTTGAAATTCTAATAACCTCTCCAATTCTTTATTTTGATGATGTGTGAGATTTTTGGTTATTATTTTTGTTTTGTTTTTATTTATTTTTAGCCCTGCAGTGTGCTAGCCATTTCCTTTTCAAATGCATCACAAAATCAGAAAAAAAAATTCTGGATAAAACAGGAGAACAGAGCATCAATGGGATTTTAATGCTTGTAATCATTGGCATTTGCAGAATGGGTCAAAGAAGGCAAGTTGTTGATTGTATCAGCACATCAAAGCCCTGATATGTGTTAATGCTACCTTTGTGGTCAAAGGAGTGTGGCTATTATTGCGATTCAATGAGCACACAATTGCTATTTCAATCACCATCTCCTCTACCACCAACACCGCTGTCTGTAACAGTGATATTGACACATTTGTGATCTAAAGCAGTGCTCCCCAACCAGTGTGCCGTGGCACACTGGTGTGCCATGAGGCCATGCCAAGTGTGCCGTGGCAAAAGCTCCCGTCATTCAGGGGTGGCCAAACCGTGGCGCATGCGCCAAATGTGGCGCATTGGATGATTGCAAGTGGTGCATTGCAATCATCCAATGGCTGACGCCTCTCCCGCCCGCATGACTTGCTGTCTTTTAAAACTCAAGCCGCCTTGGCTTGAGTTTTAAAAGACAGCAAGACATGGGCAGGAGAGGCAGGTCTGGTCATTAAGCCTGCTGGCCGCTGCAGCGAGGCTTAATGAGCAGACCTGCTGCCCTGGACACAACAGCGAGGAATGTGAGGAGGAGGTACCGGGGCATGTTCCAGGTAGGACAGCGTCTCGCGCTGAGGGTTGGCAGGACGGGTGGGGCAGGACTGGCGGGCGGGATGGGGCGCGTGTCCTACCTGGGACTTTTCCCGGTAGCTCCAGTCGTGTTCCTTGCTAATAGCATCCAGAGCAGAGCAGCCCCTTCCAAAAGATAACGTCTCGTGAGATGTTATCTTTTGGAAGGGGCTGCTCTGCTCTGGACGCTATTACGGTAGCAAGGAATGCAACTGGAGCTACCGGGAAAAGTCCCAGGTAGGACACGCGTCTCGCACTGGGGGTTGGCAGGGCAGGCGGGGCAGGACTGGCGGGCGGGACGGGGCACACATCCTACCTGGGACTTTTCCCGGTAGCTCCAGTCGTGGGCTGGCTTGATTTGAGGCTTGGCAGGGGGGCATGGCGGGGCAGGGCGCGAGTCCTCCCTGCCGCTTCTGTTTGTGGAAGCCGAAGAGCCTTACCGGTAGTTTGGGAGAAAGAAAGTTTTTTGCTGCTTTCCTTCAGTGCACTCAAAAGCAGAAGCAGCAAAAAACTTTCTTTCTCCCAAACTACCAGTAAGGCTCTTCAGCTTCCACATACAGCCTGGAAAGCAGTCTTGCGCGTCTCACGCTAGGGCTGGCTTGATTTGGGGCTTGGCAGGGCGCGAGTGAGGAAGGCATCGGCAAGAGGCGGGAGGACGACAGGGATGTCTGCTTCTTAAGCCAGCAAACTTCCTTGTCACCAAGCTCCGCCTCTTGCCGACACCTCCTCACTTGCTGGATTGACTCGCCTGCTCTGGGCTGCCTTGGGTGGCTTGAGTTATAAAAGACAGCAAAACGCAGGCGGGAGAGGCAGGTCTTGCTCATTAAGCCTCGCTGGCCGCTGCAGTGAGGCTTAATAAGCAAGACCTGCCTCTCCCGCCCACGTTTTGCTTTCTTTTAAAACTCAAGCCGAAGAAGCAGGTGGCGGAAGCGACCCCCGGCTGCTTCCCCCGCCCACCTGGACGCCGCCATTTGCGGTCTTTTGCCCTCTGCACATGCGCACAGCGTTCTGCGCATGCACAGAGGGCAAAACTCAAATGGTGGCATCCAGGCGGGCCCGCCCACCCGGGACACCTGGGCCAATTGGCGCATGGTATCATTAAGGTTGGCCACCACTGACCTACCTAATTATCAAATAAAATAATAAATCAAATAATTCTGTTATGCCCAGTTTGACATTCCTATACTATTATACTCTTCAAAACGATATTTTGAAGATTATATTTGTTTTTTATCCAATTTTTGTATGTGGTTTGCCGTGGAATTTTGGGAGAGGCTATGCTGTGCCGAGGGTGACAAAAGGTTGGGGAGCACTGATCTAAAGGACGTAGTCCCTTGAGATTCCAGTGAATGTCGAAATTGTGCCTGTCTAGCAAATCCATCCCTAAGACAATTGAAACATGTAGTGAAGAAGTTAAACAGAACTGCAAAATTTTCTGATGATGGGTAATGAAGACAGAAAGGAGAGAAGTATGTATTGTATTGTCATTTTTGGGGGTTAGGAATATTAGGGTGAGATCATCCGACGACATGGGGTGAGGTATCAGCAATATGCTGATGATACCCAGTTGTACATCTCCACCCTGTCTCAATTCGGGGAAGCCGTAGACGTAATGGGCCGCTGCCTGGACGATGTTAGGGTCTGGATGGGGAAGAACCGGCTAAAACTTAACCCTGACAAGTCTGAGTGGCTGTGGATATTGCCTCCTAAGGACTCGTCCAACTGTCCCTCCTTGGTTCTTGGGGGGGAGAAATTAGCCCCCTCAGAATGGGTCCGCAATTTGGGTGTCCTCCTAGATCCACAGCTAAAATTGGAACAACATCTTTCAGCTGTGACTAGGGGGACCTTTGCACAAGTACGTCTTGTGCACCAATTGCGACCCTACTTGGAGAAGGAAGCACTTCTCACAGTCACTCATGCCCTTATCACCTCACGGCTGGATTACTGCAATGCGCTCTACATGGGGCTACCCTTGAAGAGTGTCCGGCGACTGCAATTGGTACAAAATGCAGCTGCGCAAGCTGTGGTGGGTGTACCTAGATGCACCCACGTAACACCGATCCTCCGCCAGCTGCATTGGCTGCCCATTAGTCTCCGGATCCAATTTAAGGTGTTGGTCGTTACCTTTAAAGCCCTACATGGTTCAGGGCCAGGTTACCTTCGGGACCGCATCCTGCCACATACCTCCCTACGACCGGTTAGGGCCCACAGAGTGGGCCTCCTCCAGGTCCCATCGACCAAACAATGTCAGTTGGCGGGGCTGAGGGGGAGGGCCTTCTCTGTGGGAGCTCCCTCCCTGTGGAACCAGCTTCCCCCGGAGATCAGGACCATCCCCACCCTACTGGCCTTCCGGAAAGCAATAAAAACTTGGCTTTTCCGGCAGGCGGGGTGAAAGTGAGACCAATTAGATTAGATATGGGTCTCCCCCCCTTGTTTATGAATACATGATTTTCTTTTTAACTTTTGTATTTTTTAATCACTATATTTTTATACTTGTAATGGTTTCTAGCATGTTGTGAGCCGCCCAGAGTCCTCTGGGAGTTGGGCAGCATAGAAATCCATTCAAATAAATAAATAAATAAATAAATTAAATAAATAATAAATTTATTTCTGATGGTTTTAATCATTTAATGCTGCAAACCGCCCAGAGCTTTGAAACAGAACTGAGCTGCAAATAAATGTAATAAATAAATTATCAGTGGTGGGACTTCCTCATAGAAGTATTATGGTTTCAACAAGGGTTGGATTTTCTACTGTCTGAGTAGGTAAGACAAACAAACTGCCAGAGCCAGTTAGAAAATCACTAGCAAAATTAAGTATTTTTCCTTGGTGTATGATGTTATGATGTCTTTATTGGACAATTTGGTTTCCTTCTTATGCTCCTGAAAGGAAGTTGTGACTCATTTCCCAAACTGTCAAGCTTGGAATAATTAGAACACCTATCAGCAATACGTCCTTTAATTTCACAGGTGTGGAATTTCATAGCTAAGCAAGGATAAGAAAGTTTAGCTCAAAGTGTCCTGAATGCTACAATAAGGACGTAAACTGAGAGCACACCTGTTTTATTTCTCTATAACTGACAAGGTGTTTGTGTGTATGTATGTGGGAGGGAGGGAGGGAGGGAGGGAAACTACTTCCTGTTGCATAGGATCAATGCAGTAGTGGGTTTCACTTACCTTTGCTACCGGTTTGGGAATGGGAGTGTGCAGAGCGTTTTTGATGACGTCCGGGTGGTTGGGCGGACCCTCCTGCCACTGCCGCTACCGGTTCACCGAACCAGTGCGAACCGGTAGCAACCCACCACTGGATCAATGCCACAAGCATCCAAAGAGTTAGTAAAAAAAGACAGACAAACATAGAAAGGGTGTAAACTTCCCTAGTCTCCATGCCAGTGGTGGGTTCCTACAGGTGCGGTCCACTCTATAGCACCGGTAGCAGCCCGCTGGTGATGTCACAGTACCGGTGCGGTCAGTTGCCGATGCCTGGGTGCCGCCGTTTTTTTAAAAAAAAATTATTATTTTTTTAAAAATTTCTTCTGCGCATGCCCAGAAGCCAAGCTTCCGGCATTGCGCATGCGCTGCCTTCCTACCCCACAGTGAGTCCAAGCAGGGGAGGATGGCTGAGGGAGCGTGTGAGATGCTGAAAGAACGGGCGGCAGGAGCTATCTCCCTTCAGCAGTCCGAGAAGGCACGAACGCGCGGTGATGATCCTAGGCATTTTTGCACGTTCGAGGCTTCTCGAGCTGCTGAGGGGAGGGGGAATGGGCGGCAGGACCTATCTCAGTTCCCCTCCCTTCAGCAGTCTGAAAAGCCACACCCACCCGGTCACATGGCTGGCAAGCCACACCCACAAAATAAGCCACACCCACAGAGTGGTAGTAAAAAATTAGGAACCCGCCCCTGCTCCATGCCTGTGTGTCAGATCTTCTAGCTTTTAGCTTTTGTCTATAATCACACAGCATTGAAATAGTCCTCTAAATTGTGAGGCATGCCTTAGTTAACTAACTTATCTCACAGTTCATTAGCTAGACCTTTCTGAAATTGATCTACTAAAAATGATTCATTCAAGCTAATGTACCTAGCATGCAGCTGAAGTTCTGCTATATATTCACTTTTTACTTATCTTAGCACAATCTGTGAATCTCCCAGTTAGGAATAGGGTCATCAGAAGCAACTCTAAAATGTCTAAAATGAACATAGTTATCCATGATAGGGTCATTGTGATAGGAACTTTTCACTTGGCAGCTCCATTTGTTAAGAGCCCAAGAATAAAAGCCATTCGATTTGTGATCCTTGGATAATTCAATAGTCAGCTTAGTTTGGGTGATGAAAAGTTTGGATTTGTCTTGAGTGGCATTAGGTTTGTGCTATAAAGTTCCAGGAAAACAAAATAGCATGGGCAAAGGATCAGGATTAGCAGGAAGAGCAACACAATGATCACTGTTAATTGTAACACATGATCTATTTGCTGTATCATTTGTGTAACAGCATTATTCAAGATATTGGTCTGTGCATCTGTCTGTTTTGAAAATAAGGCATTGGTGATCTATTTAACTGTTCATGATGCTCCCAGTAGGTTAGTGGGATGGTCTAAGTCAGGGGTAGGCAAAGTTGGCTCTTCTATGACATGTGGACTTCAACTCCCAGAATTCCTAAGCTAGCATGATTAGCTCAGAAATTCTGGGAGTTGAAGTCCAGAAGTCATAGAAGAGCCAACTTTGTCTACCCCTGTTCTAAGTTAAGCAACTCACAATCTAAAAATTAAGGTTTTCGTGGATTCGTAGGCAGATATATTGCAAAGAATAAAGGGGTCAGATTTTGGAATCTTGGAAACTGAATATGTGTACCTTGGCCCACATTTATCAGTGAGGATGAGGAAGCAAGGCCTTTCTAATACCATTAATCCCCTTAATGGCTTAATAGTGAGGATGTTAATTACATATTTCATACTACAGTCAGTTCTTCTACAAAATTTTGTATCTATTTTCTTTACCAAGTTAGATAAAGGTTCTGCTGGTCCATGTCTGTCTTCTCCTTTACAGTCTGTTAAATCAAGTTAAGGGCAGGAGTACATTTGAAGATTGCCTCCTACTAGATTTGTTGCTAATGTTGACTTTACCATTATATTAGAAGCACTACATGCTGATTTAGTAAGACCAAACTTGGAAAACTGCATCCAATTTTGGTCATTGTGTTACAAAAAAGATATTGAGACTCTGGAAGAGCAACAAAGATAATAGGGGACTGGAACATATGCTCAACTGTTGCAGGAACTATGCAGGGGTGGGTTCCATTTACCTTCACCACCGGTTCGCATTGCGACATTTTGCGCTCACGCACAAGCGGTGCAACGTGTGATTTGGCTTCCGCGCATGCTCAGAAGCAGGACTTAGCCTGAAATACAGCTGAGGAGCTCATCAGCTGTGCTTCGGGTGAAGAAATAAAGGTCAGAATTCACCCGCTGGCTGACTGGCCCTTTTTCAAGCCGCGGAAGGTGAAAAATTCGCACAAAATCCCAAAAAAAGATGGCGGCACGCATGGAACGGCACCGACAGTGACATCACCAGCAGGTCGCTACTAGTTGGGGCGATCTGGTCCGAACCAGGAGGAACCTGCCCCTGGAACTATGTATGTCTAGTCTAACAAAGAGAAGGACTAGGGGTGACATAACAGCAGTCTTCCAAAGCTGTCACAAAAAAGGGGGGCAACCTGTTCTCTAAAGCCCCTGAGGGCAAGGTAAGCAGTAATGGTTGGACCCGGCCTTCGCAGACGGAAAGAAACAGACTCCCCTGCAAGGAAAAACCCCTCTTTATTTACACATTGCGAATTAACTGCATTCACCAACAGATAGTGCAGGCAAGAGTCCTGCAAGAAGTTAACTGATACAATAGTCCTTATCAGCTCGTTATGATAAATGGAAGGCTGTGAGCTCCCAGCCTGCAAATTATGTCAGTTCAAACAGAGAAATAGATAAACCTCAGTTCTGGCAAGGCAGTCTTTGTTGCACGAAACATACAAGGAGCAAACTTTCCAGAAATGTGAACTGTTGTCTGCCACAACCAAACCACTCCCCTTTCCTCCAATTTATTTCCCAGCCAAGGAGGGGCCAGTCAGCGTCCACATTTGTTTTGCTTCCCGAGCCGGCTCATTGTCCTCCATTGTTCACCTCTCCTATCTGCTCTGCACATACACGCATCTGGAAGAGGCCCCAGCTGTTCCTCCTCCTCACTCATCTCTGACTCCAAAGGCAGCTGCTTCTCTGGTTGGGAAATGTCGGACAGCCCTGGCTCTATTTCTGTCTCCGATGCTGAGCATCCATCAGAGCCTTCCCTGGGCTCCAGAACTGGCACAATTTCTTCCCCAACCTCCTCATCGACCAAGTCTGCCGCCAGTTCTGCTGGCAGCTGGCGGGCCACAACACAAAGAGAAATCCAGCCTAGAAGAAATTTCCTAACTGTGAGAACAATTAAACAGTTGCCTTCAGAGGTTGTGAGTGCACCATCAGTAGAGGTTTTTAAGAAGTGTTTGGACAGCTGTTTGTCTGGAATGGTATAGGGCAGTTATGGCAAACCTATGGCACAAGTGCCACAGGTGGCACGCAGAGCCATATCTGAGGGCACGCAAGGCGTTGCCCTATGTCAGCTCCAGTGCACATGCACATGCTGGGCAGCTGATTTTCGGCCTTTTCAGCCATTTTTGCTCTCCCCAGGGTTCAGGAAAGCCTCCTGAAGCCTGGGGACGGTGAAAAATGGCCTAACCGGCCAACCGGAAGTTTGGAACTTCCGGTTGGCCCATTGTGCCATTTTTCACTGTCCCCAGGGTTCAGGAGGCTTTCCTGAACCCTGGGGAGAATGAAAAACAGCCCAATGGGCCTACCGAAAGTCCGGAGGCTTCAGTGAGGCCTGTGCACATGCGCAGGGGAGCAGCGTGGGGGGGTTGTGTGCATGTGCGAGGGGCAGTGTGGGGCTTGTGCACATGTACGGGGGAAGGCATTGCATTATGGGTGTGGGCACTCACGTGCACACTATCGCGCGCGCACACACCCTTTTGGCACCCGAGCCAAAAAAGGTTCACCATCACTGGTATAGGGTCTCTTGCATGAACAGGGGGTGGGACTAGAAGACCTTCCAGGTCCCTTCCAATTCTGTTATTCTGTTATTGGGCCTCAGTGATGAAATCATCTACTATTACTGCTTGTATCCATGCATATATTACACTGATAAATTACAGCAACTTAGGTTTGTAGGAAGAACTTGATTTCTATGAAAGCCAATACCTGCTAAAAAAAACCTGGCAGCTGTGATTTCACATTGCTGTGGTGAAATAATCTCGTATTTCAGAATCTTGGAAACTGGATATGTGTCTCTTGGCCCTTTCACAAAAATCATGAAAGACTGGAGAAGGAGACATCAAAGTAAAGCTACATTTGGTGGAAAAACTTTGGCAAAAATATAATATAATATAAATATAATAAAATTGGCAAAAGTTATTTCCTTCCTTCCTTCCTTCCTTCCTTCCTTCCTTCCTTCCTTCCTTCCTTCCTTCCTTCCTTCCTTCCTTCCTTCTTTCCTTCCTTTCTTCTGCCATAAAATGTCGACATCTTATTAAACTGAGCTACGTTTTGATGTTTTGTCTATAAACTGCATGTTTTTGTGTGGGGATGTGTAGATATAAGTGTCTGTATACATACTCAAAGGGAAAGACCACATTGTTCATTCATAAACATTCTGGTCAGCAGTTTCACTTACCTTTGCTACCGGTTCGGAACTGTGAACGCACTTGCGTGCGCACTTGCTTTGCGTGCATATAGCACTTCTGCGCATGCACAGAACCTTCTGCCCATGCACAGATCGCCCATGATGACATCCGGGCGGGTGGGCAGAGCCTCCCGCCACCGCTACTGGTTCACTGAACCAGGGCAAACCAGTAGCAACCCACCACTGATTTTGGTTCAATTATTTGATTGCTTGTTAGATTGTCATCCTGCCTTATGTTTAGGAATTAAAGTTGGCATATGTTATACATCTTCTTTCATTTTTTCCCTTTACAATAATCCTGTGGGCAGAGAATGACTGATCTGAAATCACCCAGGAGATTTCTTGGCTGAGGATGTACAGGTAGTCCTTGACTTTTAACAGTACATTTACTGACTGTTCAAAGTTACAACGGTACTGAAAAAGTGACCTGTGACCATTTTTCACACTTATGACTGTTGTAGCATCTGCAATGACACCTGATCAAAATTCAGATGCTTGGCAACTGACTCATATTTATGACGGTTGCAGTGTCCAGGGGTCATGTGATCACCTTTTGTGACCTTCTGACCAGCAAAGTCAATGGGGAAGCCAGATTCATTTAACAACAATGCTACTAACTTAACAATTGCAAGGATTCACTTAACAACCAGAAAGGTTGTAAAATGGGACAAAACTCACTTAACAAATGTTTCATTTAGCAACCCAAATTTTGAGCTCAATTGTAGTCGTAAATCGAGGATTACCTGTATTTGAATAATCGTAGTCCACACCCTAATCACTGGCTACTAGATGTTTTGAAAACTGGAAGCCTATGACATGTTGCAATTCAAATAGAATGTCTGCTTTTGCATCTTGCTATTATATTTGGTATACTCTAAACCCTGAAGGCCAGTTTCAAAATGTGAATGAGGCATTTGATAGCGGTTACCTTTGTCAAAGTACTTCTACACAAGTTCTTTGTCAAATGCTTGCAGGAAGCAAACAATCTCATGATCTGTATTGTGGTACTTCTGCCAAACAGCATACCTCAAAACTAGAATCTAGGACACTGATAAAGAATGCATACAAACATAGGCAAGACAAAAGGAACGCAGCGATGTTATTCTTCTAAATGTACCATGCTAAACTTCGTTGCTCACAGACAACATGGGCATTGTTTGTATGCACAATGGTGCATATTGTTCCAAAGCACCAGAGAGGAAAGAAAGGTTTTTCTCAATCCCGGAGCAAGCTTTGCAATATAAAGGGGCGCACAATTCTGATAAAATTATAGTATACATCGAAAATGGAATCCAGAGGGGGGGGGGAATGAAACCAGCCTATAACACAACTCAGGAGGTGGCAGGGAATATGGTATTTTGCTACCGAGTGCAATGTAAACATCTTCTGAAATTTAGTTGTATATCTATTGGATTTCACAGAAATGGCATTCCACTTTGCTTTTGTATGACATTCTTCACAAAAGTTTATGACAGATTTATCTAGATACATTTTATAACCATAGATATATAGCTCAATATCATTCTTCTGCTTTCATTAGAATCCAGAATAAGAAATACTATCTGTAGATGATATAAACATTCGTTGTTTAGGAGAACATGGCCTATAAATCAGGAGTGAAATGCTACCAGTTCAGCCTGGTCAGGGCATACCGGTAGCGGCAGCTGCCAGTGGTTCGGAGAACCGTTAGTGGCAGCAACACAAGGCTCTGCCCACCCACCTGGATGTCGCCATTTTTATGTTTTTAACCCTCTGCACATGCACAAAACCTTCTGCGCAAGCGCAGAGGATGAAAAAGTGTGTGCGACGGGGGGGGGGGGCGTGCAAAGCGCGCACTTCCGAACCAGTAGAGAAGGTAACTAGATTTCACCGCTGCTATAAATACATTAATACCTATTTGAACACTGGTCTATTTGATGCAGAATAATAGGGCAGGCATACGGAGAGTAAGGATTTGTAAAATGTGTGAATAGAAGTGCATGCTTTGTTTTGAAGCTAGGAGTTCCCCTTTGTATTGGTTGCCAATATAGATAGTTCCCAACTTACAACCTGTCACTTAACAATTATTTAAAGTTATGACAGATCCTCCCAAAGGTACTTACAACCAGTTCCAAAGTTCCAATGGATACCCGCCCATGGTCATGTGACCCCATTTTGGGTGCTCAGCAATTGGCCTGCATTTATGGCAGTTTGCAGCATCCTATGGTCATGCAATCATGATTTAGGACATTTCTGCCCAAAACCAGTGCTTATTTCTGGGTTTCAGCAAAAGCGCCCCATAGTAAACAATGAGTTTGCTTAACAACTGCCAAAAATAATGTAATCAAATTGGGTCAGTCACACTTTATAGCCACACAGCTTATGACTGTTATTAAATTGGTGGGTGAAGTTGACAGGAATGGAGGCAGACTCAGAAGTGAACAGCAAACAGCAAACCTTTATTTCAGCACCACAGAAACAGAACAGAGAACAGGCGTCTTGACAGCTCCTTTTATACCGGAGCTGTCAAACTCCCAACCAATGACAGGGCTCCAATTTCCCGCTTGCCAGCTGCTCACGTCAGAGCCAATCAGGCTTGACTAGCAGCTGGCGCGGTCGTAACTGCAAGGACTTAACAACTGTAATAGGCAGGCTCCATTATGATCATATGTTGAGGACGTACTGTATTTTCTTTGGGGGGGTTAGGAGCTTTTAACAATAGCTTTCAAGGAAGAGGTTATGCATATACTCTATAAGATGGAATTTTGCTTTATTTTAAGGTCCATTCCAATCAAGGATGGCCACTCATGCATTGTGAGAAGAAACCTCCAAAATGTGCATGTGCTGATGGATGTCCCAGATTCAATTTTAGAAATAGTTGCAGCAATTGAAATAGAAATCTAATATATCTCATCATAGCTGACCATAGGAAACCCAAAGGACAATATAAGATTTCCTGTTGTCTGTCAACTGGTAGTAGAGAGATCCTTGGTGCTCTCTGAGCTTGGTTGTTTCTTGTAGACATCTCATTACCCAAATTATGTAACAACATCAGTCTAGTAAGAAATGGGGTTAGTTCTCAGTCCATGCTCTAGTGGCCTGCCCTGTCAGTGTTGGTGGGAGTGATCTTGGTGGTTCTTTGGTTGCGTTATTTACTGTTAGCTTGTTTGGCAGTTCCTTGATTGAGATATTGTTTACTTCTGGATTATAAACAGTCAAAAAGTGCTTCTACTGGTAGTAGAACACTGTCTCACTACTGGAGTTTATGCAGACTTACTGTATTAGGTTTAATAACTTTGTTCTTCATAAATTTGTTCTTCGTAAATTTGTAAATTTCTTCGTAAATTTGTAAATTTGTTCTTCGTAAATTCGTAAAAGAGCCGAGGTGGCGCAGCAGTTAGAGTGCAGTACTGCAGGCTACTTTAGCTGACTGTGATCAGCAGTTCAGCGATTCAAATCTCACCGGCTCAAGGTTGACTCAGCCTTCCATCCTTCCGAGGTAGGTAAAATGAGGACCCAGATTGTTGGGGGCAATATAAAAATATACATTGCTTACTGGTGTAAACCGCTTAGAGAGTGCTTGCACTTTGAGGCGGTATACAAGTCTCACAAATAAATAAACAAATAAATAAATAAATAAATAAATAAATAAATAAATAAATAAATAAATAAATAAATAAATAAATAAATAAATAAATAAATAAATAAATAAATAAATAAATAAATAAATAAATAAATAAATAAATAAATAAATAAATAAATAAATAAATAAATAAATAAATAAATAAATAAATAAGCAAGCAAGCAAGCAAGCAAGCAAACAAACAAACAAACAAACAAACAAACAAACTTGTCTAATCCCTTTAAAAAGTCTTTTAACTACATAGCTATCATACTTTGTGATAGTAAATGCCATAATTTGCAGGAAGCCCATATCTGTTCCCCAGTCCCAACCCTTCTGCTTGTTATTGTGAAATGCGGGGAGGTCTTCTGAAAAGGGGTGCAAATAAAGTAATTATTACTGAATAATTACTGCTGAAAAGCTCGGATGCCTTGAAGGTGAGCCGTCACTTATTCTCCTATTGAGTTTCCTCAATATTTCATGAAAATCTCAAGTCTTCTTTCTAGACTGTATTCATGATATGCTGTAAAAGTCAGAATGTTTGGTCATTTTGCACAATCATTGTTTCTATGGCTCCGTTTTGCTGTTCTGTTTGCTAGATCTGATCACATTTTTTAAAAAAACTGAGTGGCTAGAAACTGCATTAATTTTAAAAAATAATTGAACATATGCAGAGGTGGGTTCCTCCCGGTTCACACCGGTTCTATAGAACTGGTAGCAAACCTCTGGTGACATCACGGTGATGTCATGGAGCCGGTTCTGTCGGTGTCGGTCTGTGGATGCCGCCATCTCTTTTTTTATTTTTATTTTATTTTGATTTTTGATTTTGGGGGGGGGGGCTAAATTTTTTTCTGATTTTTTTCTTCTGTGCATGCGCAGAAGCCGAGTTTCCGGCACTGCACGTGCATCGCCATCTTGCTTTTGGCTTTTTGGGGGGCTTTTTAAAAAAATTTTCGGCACTGCACATGCAAGTGCGCACGAAGCACGCTTGCACCCATGAGACACGGCCACGCAGCATGCTGAACCAGCAGCGACGTAAGTTTGAACCCACCCCAACACATATGGCTCAATGCAATGCTATGGATATATTAATTTTTAATTTTTGAAGACAAATCTCAACTAATCACAGTAACTCACAAAAAGGCAGTACAGAGTGATCTCTATTTACTTATCTAAAGTGATCCCATCTTTCCAAGAAGTATCAAAAGATTAACTTTCAAATATCAAAATGAAAGTTCAGTCCCCCCCCCCAAATGATGTCCTAGTCTTCCTGTTGCATAGAGGAACTATTTCTTTAAAAAGTTCAGAAAATAATCTCATGGATTAATTTTATATAAATCTTATTATGGAGGGTCATCTTCGCATGTTCGGCCTTCATTTTTTAAATGGGGTTTCTGTTACAGCTTCTAAGGAATTTATATCAAAAAATAAAAATTGAATTCTTTAAGAAATTGAAAATTGTTGGCCTCAAACGTTTAATCAATAAATACAATTCATCTCTAGTTGAGAACTGTTTGCAACAATTCTCTACCAAATCAAGGTTGTAGGCAAAACTGTAAACCTTGAACTGTCCCCCTGTAAACACAATGGTCTCAAATTGTGATTAACATTCATATGTGAATGTCACATCACCAAGATAAAATGCCTCTAAAGTCTGAACTTTTCCTTAGCTGATGTTTTCAGTTAATGTATATGCCATAATCTGCACACATAAATGAAAATCAATAATGAGCTAATGGAAAGAAAATGCTTTAGCGTTCCTCCAGTATCACACAGAAGTTTCTTACAGGGAAGGAAAACAAGCACTTGAAGTTAATGAATAAAAAGAGTGGATTGTTTTGTAGAAGAAACAGATCATGAACTAGCCAAGTCTTTCATATGATGCTTATCTTGGACAGACAATCTTCCAGTGAGCGAAAAGAGTTTCTACTCTATAACAGTTATAAGAACAGCCCCTCCTAAAGAAACTGTGGTGAGAAACATCCAGCATTACACGGCCTGTGCTTGGCTTCTCACAACAAAAGGCCAATAGATCTTACCTTTATCAGACATACAGAAAATAAATTTTCGAGGATCTGCGCCTTGCACATGATGGATGTAATAACTTCCACGACACAGTTTCTGTTTTTGAGGGAAAAAAGACATAGCAATTTCCTGTCTAAGCTTCTAATACGCTTTATATTAATTTCCAGTAAGCAAAGGGAATATTTTTCTCAAATCATTTTACACACCATCTTTCACATTAGTAGGTTTTGTGTGTGCCGTTAGCTTGTACAAAACTTACTTGTAAACTGCTCAGGGTCACTTAGAAAGTGAGATGGGTGGCGTATAAATGTGATTTTTTTTTAAAAATGGCCATAGATTCATTTGGCCAGCTTTCCTACAGAACATTGTGCATTTTCTGTTTGTCATCTGAAATTATAAGGAGGGGAGCAGTTCCTCTTCATGGGAATGATTCTGAATACAGAATAATAGAGGTGGAAGGGACCTTGGAGGGCTTCTGGTCCAAACCCCTGCTCAAGCTGGAAACCCTGTATCTAATTCCATCAAATTGGTCTTTCTTTGATAAATGAAGCTATTTTCACAATGCAAGTTTTCATTCAATTGGCTAGAGCACTTCAGGGCTCAGCTACTTGGATATGAGCATGCACAAGCCTGTCACATGTATCAGTCCAGGAGCAAGTACAGCCAACAGTGGTTTGTATCAAATAGTGGTTTTTATCTATAATAGGAATATAGGAATACTATACATACACGTGCTCCAAGCAGTATCTAAACAAACAGCAATTACAGCAGGGAAGACAACTCGACAAACCAATGAACACGCCAGCAGGGCCTCCTCTTATTACACAGACTTGTAAAGGGAAAACAGCCAAAGACCCTGCTGATTCATTCCACTCATTGCACCAGCTGGTCAGTTCTTAATTATCACCTTGACAGGTGGTGTATAAATGTGATTATTATTTTTTAAAATGTGGTCATAGATTCATTTGGCCACCTTTCCTATAGAACATTGTGCATTTTCTGTTTGCAATCTGAAATTATATGTAGGAGAGCAGTTCCTCTTCATGGGAATGATTCTGAATACAGAAGAATAGAGGTGGATGGGACCTTGGAGAGCTTCTGGTCCAACCCCCTGCTCATGCAGGAAACCCTGTATCTAATTCCATCAAATTGGTCTTTCTTTGATAAACGAAGCTATTTTCACAATACAAGTTTTCATTCAATTGGCTAGAGCACTTGAGGGCTAAGCTACCATATTTTTCAGAGTATAAGATGCTCCAGAATATAAGACGCACCTTAGTTTTTGGGGAAGAAAATAAAAAATAAAAATTCTGCCTCTGCCTACCAGCATCCATCGGTATTCATCTGGCTTAGCGTCCTGTCAGTGTGTGAGAGAGTTGAGGGCTGTTTGGAAACTAAAACAGTATTTGCTGTGTGAGCAACAAGGAGACAGCAAGGAGCCTGGGCATGGCTTAGCTCTGCAGCTCTGAGTCTGTGCTGAGCTCTGAAACTAGTGTGCTCTGAAACTGAAACTCCTCTCCTTTGCTTGTGTTTTGCTTGTATTTACTACCATGTTGGAAAACCTGCTTTTGGTGTTGCATATTTACTTCATGTGTTATATTATATGTAAAGAGAAGTTATTGAATCCTGCTGAATCAGTTACTTGTGTGTGCTTTCTGGATGGGATTGCTGCTGCAAACTCTGACACGTCCTTGCAGCAAATAGCGAACATCTAGGTCAGCTTGAGCACATTATTGCAGCCTGATACACCACAAGCAGCTGATTGGAGGGTGGATCGGCCTCCCAGAATACCCCCCAATCAGCTGTTCCAGGCAGCAGGGATTGCCACAGACCATCGCCTCCTCCGTGCCTCATGGGTGGGGCTACATTCGGTGTATAAGATGCACCCAAATTTTCACCCTCTTTTAGGGGGGGAAATAGTGTGTCTTATACTCTGAAAAATGTGGTACTTGGATATGTCTACAATAAAAGCTCCTTTCCTAGGAACAGAAGCATGATTAGAGCAATAGTTACAAGAAACTGTCAAGAGGGTAAGGGAATCTTATTTATATACCTGGGGTTGAAAGTTTTGTAGAATATATGCCCTTTCTTTCATCTGCTAGCAATAAAGGTGGTCCACAAATCTGTTATAATATTTGATATATATATATAATATGATCCAAAGTTAATATATTGTAAAACTGGTTAATATACAAGGAAGAAGAATACCAGGCATCATGGTTTAAGTTTGTGGAATTGTTCCATCTATACCACCATCTTCCAGCCTCCCCCTTTTATTTTCTGTTTAAATAATTATGATCATTAGATTTAAAGTTGTACCATCTTTGGTTAATTGGTTAAATCATGAACAAGCATTAAACTCATTTAGATCATTTATACTCATTAAATATTAAATAATTAGATTAATTTCTCATCCTAAAGAACATCTATCCATTAGATCCTTAGAGTTGATACCGACTCAACAACATGTAATCAGTGAATTTGTAGAATTAAGTGTATATATGAAAAGAACTCCTATTCTGCATAGGAACAGCAAAATGAATTAGTAAAAAAAAACATTCTTGTTACTGCCAGGCTTAGATTGTCAGCAGACAGGTGGCATGGCATCTGTGTGTGCTTTGGGAGCAACAAGGATTGGTGAGGATGAAGCCAGCCTAGTAATTCAGTCGCAGAGTGGAAGGATTCAATATTATTTCAATCACACAGATATTCTCCCAACAAACCATGCCACAATGTAGGAATTTGGGACTTAGGCTTGGAAGCAAAACAGGCCAAGCAGAAGTTGCATTAAAAAAAACAAAAACCCGTGAACACTTTTAGAGTGCAGAAGCCATTCACATAAAAATAGAAGTGGAAAACACCATTTAGGCTCTCAGGTTTAACATGCTGCCCAGTGCTGGCTATAAGTGAAAACATCCCCAATAGATGGCAGTGTAATCTCTCATTTAAGCAAGTGAAGATGCCTTCACTCCCTGTACAATTGGCTCCCCTGTTAAACTGTTTAATGTTTTCCAATGTAAATTGGAATCTTCCTTTCTGTAGTTTCCCGTAGCTTCAGTCCATTATTCTGTATCTTGCACACTGGAATGATAAGAGAAGAAGGCTTGGCCTTTAAGCTATTTGAAGAATGCTGTATTCTCTTCAATTCCCTCAAGTCTTCTCTTCTCTTTTTCATATATTGTTTATTAAACACTTTTAAAAGGAAGACAAAAGTTAATGCAAACTAAGATGAAGTAAGACAAAGAAAAGAGAAAGAAAAAATAAAAAAGAAAGCTAAAAATTCAAGAAAGGGGAAAAAAGCAAAAGAAAAAAAGAAAAGAAAAAAAATCCAATCTTCTTTTGTAGCAATTATAGTAGTTACAAATGTATATCTTACTCTATAGCTACAACATAACTCTCTTATTTCTATAATCTTATCTTGTCTAATTATCAAAACAATAAACCATAAATTCATTTTATTTCTCTTTTTTGCAAAATATCCACAAGGGATTCTCAGTCATCAATAAACATACCGGTAGATATTGCCTTTTTTTTCTGATCAAAGAAATCAATGTAACCATCTCAGCAAGTTCCATCATGTTCACCAACCATTCCTCCATTGTGGGTAGTACCACATCTTTGTGTATACAATAATCTTGCTACAGTTGTTATGTACAAAAACAAAGTTCCAGAACGAGGAGGTAAACTTCTGGTTCCATCGGGCCCAGGAGGTTATTCTGCCGCATTTTTGCTCCAATCCCAAACATCGCCTGGAGCATCAATGGCATAAGTTAGATGTTAGGAGGGCTCTCCGGATCTATCTAAAAAGGACTTCCTCATTTAGAAAGACTGAGGCATTATTTGTCTCATTTCAGCCTGCATCTATGGGGCAGAAAGTATCTGCCTCAACGATAGGCAGATGGATTAAGGCGTGCATCACCACGTCTTATGAAAGTCAGGCCAAACCAATACCCGGTCGCTTAACAGCTCACGCCACTAGAAGTGTGGCCACTTCGACTGTGTGGGCCACTCAAGCGTCCATGGAAGACATTTCCAGAGCAGCGACGTGGCCTACACCATTGCCCTTTGTGAAACACTATAAACTGGACTTGTTTGCCTCAGCTGAGGCGTCATTTGGACGTCAGTCCCTTCAAAGAGTCTGTTCCACCTCCAATACCCTGGATTTAGCTAATCCCACCCATGGGACTTAAACTTTGGCATATCTCCCATACTTGGACTCTCAAGCAGCACACAGGAGAAGGAACGTTGGTTTACCTGAACATTCTTCTATGTGTGCTGCAGAGAGTTCAAGACCCGCCCTGACTATAGATCCAGGGTTGGGCTTTGACTGATTTGCACTAATCTAGACTGATTGAATGTGTCTTCAGGTCTACTCCTGCGTTAAAAGAACTGAGGCAGATCAAAGCCAGGGGAACAGAAGAGGTGTGACCATGTCTATTTTTAACTCAGTCCCTTAACAACGACAGAAGTTAATCTCCCATACTTGGACTCTCTGCAGTGCACATAGAAGAACGTTCAGGTAAGCCAACGTTCCTTCCATGACTTCTTTTCAAATTCTTTGTCCACAAATCTCAAAAGGAAAAACTTCTGTCGAGTTAATACTCAACTGTGTATTAATTTTTAAAATCCTCTGAATCGGCATGTGCATGTGAATCTTTAATTTTCTAAGTTTTATAGTATTCTATACACATGATAAAATGTTGCTTCTTGTTGTTTTACATTTCCAACATAAATATGAAGTGCCTTTATACATTCTCAAGTTTTCTCTTCTCAAGGCTAAAATAGGCCTTTCAATTTCTCTCTTCAGAGGACTTAGGGCAGGGGTGCCAAATTCGCCGTGTCACATTGTCGTCATGTGATGTATCATGACTTTTCCCCCCTTCGCTAAACTGGAAGTGGGCGTGGCCAGTGCGTGATGCATCCAGCCCACGGACCACAAGTTGACACCCCTGACTTAGGGCGTGCCCTCTTATACTGTTTATGTTGCTTCTTTCCAGTGCTTAAACTTTAAACCAGTTTAAGACATATATATCCACCCTGAGATACTTTGGTAAAAGTTTGCACAAAGATAAAGAATCAAAATGCATGTGCATGCACACAAACATGCACACACATGTATGTACTTCCAAACATTCTCTCAAACCGATGTCCTTCCCACATGTCTTCCCTGGCCCATATAGCACTCTTGGGCATGGCCACATAGATCCTTCCTGACTTCTGACATGTAGGGCCTCTCTTGCACATCCTTCCCAACCAGTAGTGGGTTCTAAAACCCTTTACTACCGGTTCACGCGCCACTTCTGCGCATGAGCAGAAGTGTCCCGGGTGGGTGGGCAGAGCCTCCCGCTGGCAGCACTACCAGTTCTAAGAACCGGTCCAAACCGGGATCAGTCCACCGCTGTTCCCAAACCATGACACCCCTCCACACACTATCCCTGATTAGCGCAGCACCTCTTATACACCCCTGCAACCCCGTGCATTCTTCCCTGACCTGCACCACTCCCCTTACTTGACCTGTGCTACACCTCTTAAACTCCTCCATGACCCCCATGAACTCTTCTTGACCTGCATGACCTACCCATTCCAAATAACCCTTCTCATACACCCCCATGCACCTCTCTCAATCTATGAAATCTCCTGGACACTCTCTCAGCCTCTGCTGCCCCATTACATGTCTTCCCTAATCCACGCCAGCCCTGCATGCCTTCCTTGACCCATGCAGAACCTCCTGCACACCCCCATGCACCCACCCTGATCTAAGTGCCCCCCCCCACATTCCCACTTGCTTGTTTTCTTTTGTTCCTTCTTTAGATATTAAGAACCTGTTTCTTAAAAGGACCTGAAAGCATTTTTGAGTTCAGCAGGATAGAATCTTTTCTTTGACTT
Organism: Diadophis punctatus similis; assembly: GCA_023053685.1. Lineage (NCBI taxonomy): Eukaryota > Metazoa > Chordata > Lepidosauria > Squamata > Dipsadidae > Diadophis > Diadophis punctatus. The sequence continues at coordinate 98,934,460 of JALIGW010000001.1, forward strand.
CCCAGAAACTAGTTTCCTTCACTGGACTTGCTCCTTTGTGTGATCCTCTTCCTTTGTTAGCTCCTCTTATAATTCCTTCTTTATCTGGTGTAATAAACTTTCAACTTCTGTTATGTGCCAAAGGATGATAACCTACTACCCTGATCCTGTTTTTCTTCAGATACTGGTCTAGAAGAGCACTGAAATATAAACAAGCAACTGGTTGTTTATGACTCCAAAGCAGCACATCCTCCACCTCTACCCTGCGAGGATGACCTTTTCTTGGTGCTTTTTAAAAATTCAGAAAACAGGGGGATTATTTCCAAAGCTTATTCTGACCTCTTGCCCTGACTGAGTTAGAGAAGATCTGCTTCTCTCGCTGTTAAATAAATAATCAGGATTAAAATCTATTTACACTTCAAGATATTTAATTATGCATTAGGATAGGTATTACCAAAATGTTTCTTGCTTAAAATCTTATTTATTTAGAGAGTATAACTATTGCCCTACATTAATTCAATTTCCCAATAAAAGCCACTGTCAGTTTCATTTTTCTTTTCTCCATTGTTGCAACTTTCTCAGAATCCCTGGGAAGCCCACGTGTGACTTTGCTCTCTAGTCACAGTAAAGATGTCGACTTGAATGACTTCAATGCACAATACACACATAGACACACACACACATATATTGCAAACCTGTCATGGGAAAGTTCATAAATCAGATTAAATAAAAAAAACAAGACGTATGATGGTTTTACACCACGTACTAATTTAACCATTATTATTTAGCATCTCAAAATGACCTTAAAGAAACCAGAATCTACTTTCCCATGACCAGAGGTCGTATTCAGCTGGTTCGGACCGGTTCAGGTGAACTGATAGTAGCGACCACCCCCACCCACCCCCACCCACCCCCACCCACCCCCACCCACCTCAGCCATCCTATTTAGGCACATTTTGAAGCCGCATGCATGCGTGCAAGCCGTGCATGGAAGCAAAGCAAGCATGCACAGAAGGTGCGCGTGCACCCGAAGCGAGTGTCTGGGCGCGCACACTCACATTTGCGAACCAGTAGGGAAAGTTGACGGATCTGGAGGGCCAGTTTCCTCACTGCAGAAAATAGCACTTTGATCAGCATCAGATATATTCATTGATTATTTGAGGGACCATTGATGATATTTCTAATAACCAGGAACCAGGAACCAATGCTATGTGCCAGAGTATTAAAGGAAATTTAAAAGGCGACGTGACACAAGAAATGATTGCTTTGTTTAGGCAAGCCTTAAAACCATCCTGAAATTGTGCAGAGATGACTGCGAAATAGTCTTTGGGTTTGTGCAACACCACTGTTTAGAGTGATCCAGCACTTTCAGTTAGTTAGCCGAATATGAAACAGGTTGCATTCCCCATGTCCAAGATTAAACAAAGAATTATATCATAAAGCCCCTTGCTAAAGAAAGTCTTTTTTAGTGGTCTCTTGCCTTTTGTACTTTACAACTGTAGGCAGACAAGTGCAAAAGCTTTTTCCAAATTGCTCTACAGATGGTTTTGACCTTCCTGTTTCCTCTAATTAACTCAGCTTAATTAAAAGCAAATTCTCTGTCCCCTCTTCCTTGACTGTAGAAAGTACCTCAGGCAAAATTCCTTTGAATAAAGTTCTCCTTTCTTATCGCTTTCCTTCCACAGCAATCCCAATTAAAAGAATGCTTTAATAATTTTTATTCCTGAGGAAATCTCTTGACATCGACTCATCTTTCGGGAGAGGAGAGCCAGATAGAAGAGAAGTGGGGGCTGAGGCAAATATATATTCCACTCAAGTCTGTAAGATGATCAGGCTCTTTCCAATTACGGGGCAAGTGAGTTTTCTTTTCAAAATAGCAATAACAATATACAGTTTCCCAGTACCTTACAGCCCTCTCTAAGCAGTTTACAGAGTCAGCAGATTGCCCCCAACAATCTGGGTCCTCATTTTACTGACCTCAGAAGGATGGAAAGCTGAGTCAACCTTGAACCTTGATACTGCAAAATCCCCATTCCCTCCCCACTCCTGGGGGAAGGATATTGCAAAATCTCCATTCCCACCCCACTCTGGGCCAGCCAGAGGTGGTATTTGCTGATTCTCCAAACTACTCAAAATTCCCGCTACCGGTTCTCCAGAACCTGTTAGAACCTGCTGGATTTCACCCCTGGTCCAGTGGTGGGTTCCTACCAGTGCGGTCCACTCTATAGCACCGGTAGCGGCCCGCTGGTGACATCACAGTACCAGTGCGTCAGTTGCCGGTGCCTGGGCGCCGCCATTTTTTTAAAAAAATTATTTTTTTAATTTTTTAAAAAAATTTCTTCTGCACATGCCCAGAAGCCGAGCTTCTGGCACTGCACATGTGCTGCCTTCCTACCCCACAGTGAGTCCAAGCAGGGGAGGATGGCTGAGGGAGCGGGTGAGATGCTGAAAGAATGGACGGCAGGAGCTATCTTCATTCCCCTCCCTTCAGCAGTCCGAGAAGCCACGAACGCGCGGTGATGATCCTAGGCATTTTCGCACATTTGAGGCTTCTCGAGCTGCTGAGGGGAGGGGGAAGGGGCGGCAGGACCTATCTCAGTTCCCCTCCCTTCAGCAGTCTGAGAAGCCATGCCCACCCAGTCACATGGCCGGCAAGCCACGCCCACCCAGTCACATGGCTGGCACACCCACAAAATAAGCCACACCCACAGAGTGGTAGTAAAAAAATTAGGAACCCGCCCCTGCCCTGGTCTACATTACAGTATATAACCCGGAAAGAAACTACCACTGATAACTATTTACGGCCCTGAAAGAAACTACCATTGATCTCAATTAAGTGTATTCTTGAGTAGACATGGATAGAATTTCACTATCAGTGCAGGCATTTTTCCAGTTTTCTGTCATCACTTGAAACCATATGGGGTTTTGCAATTAGCAGGCATTCCATTCAGGTACTAACCAGACACTGGTTTGTTTAGGTTATGACAAGTTACATACCTTGAAAATTCTCTCTGTATAATTTGTCTTGTCCTTGAAGATGGATAGGGGAGTGAAAAATAAGGCAAAATTCTGAGATACCTTGCAAGGAAGGGAAACCATTTGAGGAGGTTGAAGAAATAAATAAAAATTTAAAAGTTTCCTTCTCATGTGTCTATGGTTCTTCGATAGGAAAACATATCCGATACATCAAATTTCATTGGAAGTAGAAAATAATATCTTGACATAGCAGTCCCAGCCTGATAAGCACAAGAACATGAACAAAATACTGGAAAGTGATCACAGGCATGCATAAACAGAAGATTTCCATATAGATTGAAGTTGTGCTCCTTGGGGTCTACAAAGATCTCAGATCAACCCTAGAACACATGTGCAATCTAGATGTTGGAAATAGAAACATTCATCCCTAAAGAAATAAAAAATAAATGTCAAAGGAAAACTACAAAAATGGCTTTCCTGACACTGAGGGGCACTTTTCCTACCTTAAAATGTAGTCTTGACCATTGTTTTAGATATAGATGCCTCTTTCTCCTACAGAATTCAGAAAGTCAGAATTGTTCAACTTCCAAAGCTCCTCCAACAATAACTTGCAAAGGCACATTATCTGGTGTTTTTTCCCTCATTTGAGAATAACCCAGGCCATTTTCAGTTATAAACAAAAATGGCTTTTACTCCAGTTTATGCTTGACCAAAGACAGCATACAAAAAAATGCTACTGAAATGCAAAGAGGAATAGAATTATAATTGCTATGAATCTCAACTTGTGCTACTTAAGACTGAAAGGCAGGATTTTCTGCTTCCCTGGTTTCCCATCTCCATACCATATAAGCACTTTTGGATACTGCATATCTGGGGTTAAAAAATGACCATTCTAGCAAATTGTTGTAGGGAATTCAAGATTTGTTTGATAGGACTCAAGAAGAAAGGATTTTCTGCTGTGATCTTCTGCTGTGAACATCATCAACAGAGGTGAGATGGGCCCCAAACCTATTGGCCTTCTGGAACATTTTTAAAACTTGGTTCTGCTGTTGGGCCTGGACTTCCCATGAAAGTGTGGAGTCCATTAAATCTCTGTATTTAGACTATAATAGAATGGAATGGAATGGAATGGAATGGAATGGAATGGAATGGAATGGGATGGGATAGGATAGGATAGGATAGGATAGGATAGGATAGGATAGGATAGGATAGGATAGGATAGGATAGGATAGGATAGGATAGGATAGGATAGAATATAATTTTTATTGGCCAAATGTGATTGGACACACAAGGAATTTGTCTTGGTGCATATGCTCTCAGTGTACATAAAAGAAAAGATATGTTCGTCAAGAATCATAAGGTACAACAGTTAATGATAGTCCTGGTACAAATAAGCAATCAAATCATATTAGGAACCAGTCAATATAAATTGTAAGGATACAAGCAACCAAATTGCAGTCATACAGTCATTAGTGGGAGGAGATGGGTGATGGGAACAATGAGAAGATTAATAGTAGTGCAGACTTAGTAAATAGTTTGACAGTGTTGAGGGGATTTTTTGTTTAGCAGAGTGATGGCGTTCGGCAAAAAAACTGTTCTTGTGCCTAGTTGTTCTGGTGTGCAGTGCTCTATAGCGTCGTTTTGAGGGTAGGAGTTGAAACAGTTTGTGTCCAGGATGTGAGGGGTCTGTAAATATTTTCACAGCCCTCTTTTTGGCTCGTGCAGTATACAGGCCCTCAATGGAAGGCAAGTTGGTAGCAATTGTTTTTTCTGCAGTTCTAATTATCCTCTGAAGTCTGTGTCTGTCTTGTTGGGTTTCAGAACCGAACCAGACAGTTATAGAGGTGCAGATGACAGACTCAATGATTCCTCTGTAGAACTGTATCAGCAACTCATTGGGCAGTTTGAGCTTTCTGAGTTGGCGCAGAAAGAACATTCTTTGTTGTGCTTTTTTGATGATGTTTTTGATGTTAGGTGTCCATTTTAGATCTTGCGATATGGTAGAACCTAGAAATTTGAAGGTTTCTACTGTTGATACTGTGTTGTCTAGTATTGTAAGAGGTGGAAGTATGGGCGGGTTTCTCCTAAAGTCTACCACCATTTCTACGGTTTTGAGTGTGTTCAGTTCCAGATTATTCTGGTCGCACCCCAAGGTTAGTTGTTCAACCTCCCGTCTGTATGCGGATTCATTATTGTCTTGAATGAGGCTGAACATTGTTGTGTCATCTGCGAATCATCAGTAGTTTAACAGATGGATCATTAGAGATGCAGTCATTGGTATATAGAGAGAAGTGGAGAGAGCACACAGCCTTGGGGGCCCTATGTGCTAATTGTACAGGTATCTGATGTGATTCTGCTTAGCTTCACCTGCTGCTTCCTGTTTGTTAGGAAGCTTATTATCCACTTACAAGTGTGGTCAGGTACCGCTAGCTGGTTCAGCTTAGTTAGAAGAGTGTCTGGAATGATGGTATTGAATGCTGAACTAAAGTCTACAAAGACTCTTGCGTAGGTCCTTGGAGATTCAAGATGTTGTAGGATGTAGTGCAGAGCCATGTTAACAGCATCATCCATTGATCTGTTTGCTCAGTATGCAAATTGCAGGGGGTCTAACAATGGATCCATGATGGTTTTCAAGTGGGACAGCACTAGCTTTTCAAAGGTTTTCATAACTACAGATGTTAGAGCAACTGGTCTGTAGTCATTCAGTTCCTTGATGGTGGGCTTCTTCGGCACTGGGATGATAGTAGAGCATCTCTAGCAATTTATTGAAGATTCGGGTGAAGATGGAGGCCAATTGGTCAGCACAGACTTTTAAGCAAGAAGGAGTTATCTTGTCTGGGCCTGGAGCTTTTCCTGGCTTTTGTCTGTGAAGTAGGTCTTGCATTTCCTTTTCTGTGAACACTAGGGGTTGTAAACCCAATGGTATGGGGTCAGTTGTAGGAGACTTGGCTTTTGTTGGTGTGTCTGAGATGGGGGTTGTGGAGATAGGTGGCTGTAGTTTCCTATCAAACCTACAGTAAAACACATTCAGGTCATCTGCCAGTTGTTGATTTCCTTCAGCCTGGGAAGGTGGTTTGCTGTATCCAGTGATATTTTAAAGAGTTTTCCACATGTTTGCTGGTTCATTTGTTGAGAACTGATTCTTTAGCTTTTCAGAGTAGCTTCTGTTTGCTGCTCTGATCTCCCTTGTTAATACATTTCTGGCCTGATTGTACAGCATTTTATCACCTTTTCTATAGGCTTCCTCTTTGGAACAACGTAGCTGCTTAAGTTTAGCTGTGAACCAAGGTTTGCTGTTGCTGTATATTCGCAAGTTCCTGGCCAGTACATATAGGTCTTCACAGAAGCTTACATATGATGTTACAGTATCTGTGAGTTCATCCAGGTCTGCAGAGGTATCTTCAAAAATATTCCAATCAGTGCAGTCAAAGCAAACCTGAAGCTTTAACTTTGCCTCCTCAGTCCAAGCCTTCACATTGAATTGTTGGTTTTGTGGTTTTAAGTCTTTGCCTGTAAGCAGGTACAAGGTGAATCATGCAATGATCAGAGTGTCCCACAGCTGCTCGTGGTAAAGACCAATAAACATCTTTTAGTGTTGTGTAGCAATGGTTTAAAGTGTTCTTTCCTAGTGGGACAATTGACATGCTGAAAGTATTTTGGTAGCTCTTTCCTTAAGTTTGCCTTGTTTAAATCTCCCAAAATAATGGCCAGTGAATCAGGGTATTTGGCTTCAGCCTCCATAATTTGGTCAGCTAGAGTTCTTAATGCCTTGTTTACACAGACTTGTGGCAGGAGATACACAGCAATTAGTAGAAATGATGAGAACTCACGTGGAGACTAAAATGGTTTACAGTTGATAAGTAAAGACTCTAGGTTTTTATCACAGAATTTATATATTATAGTTTTATCCTGAGACCAGCTGTTGTTGATATATTAATTAATGTTTGTAATTTAGATTAATTGTAATTTAATTTAATTACAATTGTAATTAATAGATTAATGTTTGCAATTTAGAATTCACTCTCCTGCCTTTTTTTTAGCTATTACAGTTTTTAACTGTTTTAATTGAACTTCAATAGTTTTGTTTTGACTATGTTAATTGTTTGGTTTTGTGTTTTGGTTTGCACTGCCCAGAGTCACAAGTGTAAGATGGGCAAATGTAATAAATAAATAAACAATTGCTAGAACAAGATATGAATTAATCATGTTTTACCATGGTCTATTGAACAAGATACTTAGAAAACAAAACTATAAACCAAGATTTGCAAACTAAAATGAGTAGATTTACATATCAAGCTAAGCCAAAACTAATAAGTATTGTTACGGTTCAGTGCGATTTATGTGGACATATGTATTACATTATTCCATGTGAATAATACATAGGAGTGTATGACTTTCTGGATGAAGCTTTCTTTCACTTGAAAAGGGATCCACCAATAGCTGTGAAAGAAATATGTGTAGAAAAACGAACTTGAATAGGTCTTCACAGGTAGATTATTTAGAAAACAAGAATACTGAACAATGCTGTTTGGATGTAAATACCAGAGTTTCCTAAGTATTTTTATTCATTGTATTGTCATGATCTTTTAGAAGGAAAACAAGAAAATTACCCAGTCTCATTTGCATAGGAAAGAGCTGACAAATCTGGAGTCTAAACAGTAAGTCACTGCTAAACAGAAACAGTAAATCACTGTGTGTGTGTTTTTTTTGTTGGTGTTAATTATACTAATTAAAATTAGATTTTCCAACATTAAGATTTCTTGCAGCTGTGTAATGTTAACTGCTATGGTTAACGTGTGTGGAAATTCTCCAAGAGAAGGCACTAAGAATTGCTCATAATCTGAACACCAACGCAGTCTTGTCACATTGGAAGGGCTGCAGACAGCATAACTAATAAACTTATTGTGCTCTTTTGAAAGAGTAATAGCATGCTTGAAGAGAGCATATTAACCCTGTTGTAAAGTATTGATTATACTCTATAGTAAAGGAAATGAAACAACAAAGGCTTGGCATTTAAACGCTTACCCTATTTTGGTGTTCGTCGTTTTACTTCCTTTCATTGGCATTTAATATTTAAAAACACTAACAAATGTATCATTTGAGACCATACATGCGCGCCCACACATTTTCAGTCACACACTTCTTTTATTATTGTTTTAACTTGCCTATGCACTGGTTCAATGGCATTCAGAATGAATGAATTCTATTAATATTTGTTTGGCTAAATTCAGTAGCCAATCACCTCTCACATCAAAACATGGAACTAGAACTTTGCCATTCATTGAATAATTGTTTATGTTAGCACAATGCCAAAGATTTAAGAAGAATAAAAATTAATACTGGAAATTTTACCATTTGTATTACACAATCAAATACAAATAGACCTTATTTAATGATCACAATTGAGACCAGCAACATAATCACTAAGCAACATGGTTCTTAAGTGAAATATCACACAGCTGTGTGCAACTTACATAGGTTCTCTGGTCATAGTTGTTCAGCCTGATATCATATAGCAGTGCCTTGCAAGCTTCTCCATTGATGAAGTGCTTGTTGAAAGCTGGCTGAGAAACTTGCAGATCAGAAGTGGGTTCCTACCAGTTCTAACCGGTTCTTTAGTAAACCCATGGTGACGTCATGGAGCCAGTTCTGTCGGTGCCAGTTCATGGGTGCCGCCATCTTTGATTTTGCTTCTGCGCTTGTGCAGAAGCTAATTTTTGCTTCTGCACATGTGCAGAAGCTTTTTTTTTTCAATTATTTTTCGGGTAGGGATGCGCGCAAAACGTGCACTTCCGTCGCGATGCGAACCGGTGGGGAAGGTAAGTAGAACCCACCCCTGTTGCAGATGGCAATGATATGACTGCAGGATGCTGCAATCATCATAAAGGCATGCTGGTTGCAAAATGCCTGTGAAGATGAGGTAATCATCATAAGTTCAAGAGTCTTAAACTTACTTATTCAACACCATCATAATTTAAAGCAGTTTAGTCCCTTTTAACAATTTGAACAAAGCAGTTAAAAGATGAACAGCGGCAGATGCAAGCATTTCATATTGACTTTGTCAGTACCAAACTTACAATAACACAGTTAAAAATCAACATAGAGCATAGTCCAGCGAGAACGTTAATTAGCTATATAACGTATGAACACCAGCCAACGACAAACCTTACGCCCACAGAAGTAGCAGTTGCTAAACAGGGTATTATTACCAAGGATCACCTATAAACAGAAAGATGGAAGACTTACCTTAGTCTTTTCAATCTTCAACCAGGTGATATTTAGACTTCTTGGAACAATACAGCTTCACTCACACATAGATAAAACCATGATTTGTTGAATAACCTTAGCAGTTTATTTCATGTCAAACACTACGACACCCATCATGTCAAGCTTTATTTTTGCATTAACATTACTTTTGAACCCAGATATAGAATAATACTGTATTTTTCTGAGTATAAGACGCACCTTAGTTTTTGGGGAAGAAAATAAGGGGAAAAAAATTCTGCCTACCAGCATCCATCTGGCTAGTGTCCTTAGCAAACAGCCTGGAACAGGTGTATTAGCCTTGCAAAGCTCCCTTTGAAAGGCTGCTTTTTCAGCCTTGCAAAGCTCCGTTTGAGAGGCCATTTTCAGCCTTGCAAAGCTCCGTTTGAGAGGCTGTTTTCAGCCTTGCAAAGCTCCATTTGAGAGGCTGTTTTCAGCCTTGCAAAGCTCCGTTTGAGAGGCTGTTTTCAGCCTTGCAAAGCTCCGTTTCAGAGGCTGTTTTTAGCCTTGCAAAGCTCCATTTGAGAGGCTGCTTTTTTATAGAGTCTATAGAGTCAAGTTAGATGATGGTCAAGAGTGGCAAAGGCATATCGACCAACTCAGAAGCAGGTTGGGAGATTCCTGGCTTCGCCAAACAGAGACTACAACAACAACTGAAGCCTCAGCGGAAAGCCAGGAGCAACACAAGTCTCTGCCCCGCAGGCCATCCAATACAAGTCACCCAGAAGACCACAGCAAGAACCATACCCTAGCTGCAAGACACCAAGGGAACCTGAACTCAAGCCTGGAGAGGGATAGCGAACACCTACCTGCCGCCACCAGAGTCCAGCAAAGTCAACTGGGACTGGAGAACGACGATGCAGAGACTTCAGCTGCCACGCCTGGAGGCCGGTTCCAGATTTTTCCACAAAGCAGAGAAGGAGCAGCAACAGGCATGTCCGCTCCAGTCAAAGACTCCTGAGGAACTGAATCGCGCAGGCCCAGTAGAACTATCAGGCGTCCTGTTTACTTACGGGACTATGTGACTTACGTAAGTTCCTGATTGGACATTTCAGAAACTAAGAGGGGAGGGGTGTTATGTACTGATGTACGGAGTATAAATTTGCATAGCCGCCACTGATTGGCTAATCTAGCAGCGACAGAAATAAACTGCTGTCAATAGCTAGCAGGCTTCAGGGAAGCCATTAAAAGCAGCTTCTCTGCAGCCTGCCGGCAGTCTGTATTAGTTTAGCTAATAGACAATAAAGGTGCTGAAATGTTCCTAAGTCTCGACGGTAATAGTAAATAATATAAACTTGTTTATAATAGAGTATGTTAGCCACATATATTTTTCAACCATGGTTGATAAAGCTTATCTGCTTAGGAAACTATTATTAAAAGGAAACACAGTTTCAAGTCTGTAACACTATACTCTCTTTGTAATGGAGAAAGGGAAGATGTGAATACAAAATTGCATTCAGTTGTGATAAAATTGTATTTTGCCCAAAATATCTGTTTCAGATATTATGACTTCTACATTCAAAAACAGTATTGGCCAAACAACTTTCTAATCCATTGCAGCTATAAATCATTGATTTACACGTTTATAACACTTCATTCAATTGTTTTGTCTTTTACTCATCCTTGCTAAATTTCCTTCTATGATATTCCAGATATGTTGTAAAATTACTGTTGCATTCTCCATGGGGGCACATTAATTCTATAAGAGAATAGCAACATGTAAAGCCAAACTGAGCCAAAGTATATTATATTTTACAGGAGAATGCACTAGCATAAATATTTGCAGACTGGTGCAAAGTATGATAGATGATATTGATATGACCTAGTAAAATAGCAGAATAGCATAGTATATGAAAGTATCTTAGAAACTTTATTTTTTACATTTTCAAAGGCTTCAATGTTTGCTCACTAAATTCTCATTGAACCTTAGAAGTGTTGGAAAGGATATTGGAGATCATACACTCAAACCCTCTGCCCCATTCAGGAATCTCCGCACAGAAGTCCTGAACATCAGTTCCTGAAAACATGATAAAAACAATACTGTTGATATTGCAGTTTTAAAATCCAAGTATGGTAAACATAAATACACATTTAGATGATTTGTGAAAGTTAAATTACAAACCTTCTTTATGTTTTTTACCACATATAAACCAATAAAGCACCAAAATAATGCTCCTTTTATTCCTTATGACTACGGTATTATTTGCCATCCTTCTTGTGAAATGATTGGATGCTGGTAAAGCCACTTGCCTTTTCTCTTCAAAACTACTTGCATGTCAGGAATCCTGTAATTGGAGTTTCATCTTTTCCAGTGAGTTTCTGAAGAATATTTGGCATCTCATCTGCAAAAACAGCAAATGGAAAAGGGCCTTCCTGTGAAGGGAATTTGCCATTTTTGTTGGAGATTTAATAGATACCATGGATTTCCTGACGTGCTCTAGATTGCATGCCTTCACCAAGCCATTATTTGTCCCACTCGCTTTTAAAGGAAAGGAAAACAATTACAGAGCAGAAGAGAGTCAGCTTTTCATTGAAAGTATCATCTCAATTTAACCTGTAAGATGAAGGAATGTATCACTTGACAAAGTAAATGTAAAAATGACACATTTGCACCTGGGAGAATTGGCAGTTAAAACAAAAATCTGGATTCACACTCTTTCGGCAAGCTGATAAGATGATTTCCGAGTATCAAAAGTGTTCAGTATGCTAATGTCAATTTTATTAAGCCATAAAATACAGCTATTGCTCCATGTTACTATCCCCCAGGGAGGATGGCCTTGTGAATCAAACAATTGCATGCAACTGAAATACAAAAATCTGTCTTACTGAAGCTTAACTGAGGGCATAACTTCAGACCAGAAACATTGATCCAGCCCATCTTTTTTTCCTGTTTCAGGGATCTCCAACCTTGGCAACTTTAAGTCTGGTAGACTTCAACTCCCAGAATTCCCCAGCCAACAAAGCTGGCTGGTGAATTCTGGTGGTTGAAGTCCTCCAGGCTTAAAGTTGCCAAGATTGGAGACCCCTGCTATAGATTACTCAGCCCAACAAAATCACCAGCACTGTCCTTAACAATTGAAGAGGCTGGAACCTTAAGAAAGTATTTCCTTTAGTCTCACAAAAGGATACTTCAACCGCAGCAATACAAGAGCATGTAATAGATTCAAACTAAATGTAAACCGCTTCAAACTCAACTGCAGAAAATGCGACTTCAGCAACAGAGTGATCAATGCCTGGAATGCACTACCTGACTCTGTGGTTTCTTCCCCAAACCCCAAAAACTTTAACCTTAGACTGTCTACAGTCGACCTCTCCTCGTTTCTAAGAGGTCTGTAAGGGGCGTGCATAAGCGCACCACTGTGCCTACCGTCCCTGTCCTACTGTCCTATTGTCCTCTTTTATCGTTACTTTTTACTTACGTTTATACAAACTACTACTATCCTATACATGTTTGACAAATAATAAATAAATAAATAAATAAATAAATAAATAAATAAATAAATAAATAAATAAATAAATAAATAAATAAATAAATAAATAAATAAATAAATAAATAAATAAATAAATAAATAATTTGCATGAGGACTCTCGTGTCTACAATTGGGACCTAATTTAATCAATTAATGTTTGAATGCTCAGGGTGATAGAAAATTAGGTTATCCAATTGGCAGGGCGAATGATACTTCTGGATTGCTCCAGATTGCACCTTTCCCTGCTTACCTGGTCTGTAGTGTAGAATTTCCAAACTGTTCTGCTTCTTCCATGGACCAAGAAGTGCCTTATCCACACTTTCCTTCTGGGATCAGAAAGGACAGCACTGCCTCCGGGGATGGTAGAACAAGTCAAAATGGTGGCTGCAGGGGTACAAATGAAACTCCACCTGTTTTTCTGTGTGTGGTACATAGAAAAAGCAGGCAAAACTTTGATTCCATCTTCACAGCCAAACTTCTTGCCTATTTTTACTACACCCTCCCTGCAGATTACCCTGAGAGTGTTATGTAATCTCCCTAAAAGAGAAAATTGCTCTGCCCAAAAAGAAAGTAGAACATTTAGATATAACTAGCCTATTGATCAGAAGGTCAGCAGTTCAGCGGTTCAAATCCCTAGTGGCGCATAATGGAGTGAGCTCCTGTTACTTGTCCCAGCTTCTGCCAACCTAGCAGTTCGAAAGCACATAAAAATGCAAGTAGAAAAATAGGGACCACTTTGATGGGAAGGTAACAGCGCTCCGTGCACCTTTAGCATTTAGTCATGCCAGCCACATGACCACGGAGACATGTTCGGACAGCGCTGGCTCTTCAGCTTAGAAACAGAGATGAGCACCCCCCTAGGGCCAGAAATGAATAGCACACATGTGCAGGGGAACCTTTACCTTTACCTTTAGCCTATGTGAAGCTGTGTTGCTGTACAGAGCCCCTTTAGCTCCAATAACTGAAACAATCTAAATAGCATGATATTCCACCACTATTTCTTCATTTGAGGGCCGCCATTTTATTACTGCCTGCCACAATGTTTTGTCAGATTGCCATCAAAACTGTCTTCTGAACATATGTACAGTGGTACCTCGAGATACGAGTGCCCTAACATACGAGATATTTGAGATATGAGCCGTCGAGCGAGCGAAGTTTTGCTTTGAAATACGAGCAACATTTGAGATACAAGGAACGGCCGGCTGCACATGACCCACCAGTTTACTGCGCCTCGTGCGCCTCGTGCATCTCGCATTATCCCACACATCCCCCCAGTGTGCTTGTTTACCTCGCTGTCGAAGCATCTTTGATAAGTTTTTCTAGGGCTTTGTGCTTTTTGTGCATTTACATAATTTATCACATTTCTTTTTATAACCATGGGTCCGAAGAAAGTGAGTGGAAAGGTCAATGCTCAGAAGAAGATGATGTCTATTGAATTAAGGCGTAAAATCATAGAAAAAAATGAGCAAGGTGTGCGAGTAGTTGACTTGGCGAGGCAGTACGGGTGTAGTACTTCAACGATATGTACTGTGCTTAAACAGAAGGAGTTGATAAAGGGTATAACACCAGCTAAGGGCGTTATAATAATTTCTAAGCTCCGGAGCTCTCTCCATGAAAAGATGGAGAAACTGCTGATGGTTTGGGAGATGGAGAAGCAGCTTAAAGGCGATACCTTAACACAGGGCATCATATGTGAGAAGGCACGAGCAATTTACGGTGATTTGCTAAATCAGACCCCGTGCACTTCCACGGACGAGGCATCAGAAGACTCGTTTAAAGCCAGTCGAGGCTGGTTTGACAACTTTAGGAAAAGGACCGGCATTCACTCCATTGTCAGGCATGAATTGGGGGCTGGAACGGATTAATGGCATTTCAATTAATTTCAATGGGAAAAATTGCTTTGAGATACGAGCAAATTGACATACGAGCAAGGTTACGGAATGAATTAAACTCGTATCTCGAGGTATCACTGTAGTTTATTATGTGGCCACACTCTGATGAGGCTTCTATTAAATAGAAGTCCTAATATGAATAGGAACTCATTTTAATAGGGTTATAATATAAAAATAATTTTAAAAATGCAATATAAACTAGGGAAAATTGAGATTAGATGTGCTTGTGCCTGCTTAGCCTGCTGTCCAGGATTCTAATTGTTGAAAGGGAGAGACTTCAAGGCACCTGATATCACTTCATAGAATAGAATAGAATAGAATAGAATAGAATAGAATAGAATAGAATAGAATAGAATAGAATAGAATAGAATAGAATAGAATAGAATAGAATAGAATAGAAGTCTTTATTGGCCACACAAGGAATTTGTCTTTGGTGCATATGCTCTCAGTGTACATAAAGAAAAATAAAATACATTCATCAAGAATCATAAGATACAACACTTAATGCTAGTCATAGGATACTAATAAGTAATCAAATCATACTAGGAAACAAATAAAACAATATAAATTGTAAAGATACAAGCAACATAGTTATAGTCATAAGTGGGAAGAGATAGGTCCTAGGAAGGATGAGAAGAATAATAGTAATACACTCTTAGTAAATAATTTGACAGTATTGTGGGAATTATTTGTTTAGCAGAGTGATGGCATTCGGGGAAAAAGCTGTCCTTTTGTCTAGTTGTTCTGGTGTGCAGTGCTCTATAGCGTCGTTTTGAGGGTAGGAGTTGAAACAGTTTGTGTCCAGGATGTGAGGGGTCTGTAAATATTTTCACAGCCCTCTTTTTGGCTCGTGCAATATCCTCAATGGAAGGCAGGTTGGTAGCAATTGTTTTATTTTAATATGGTCTTTGAATGGACATCTATTGGACATGTGATGGCCGATCCCCGGAATCTCTGCTCCATATTACATTCGTATGCCCCCACTATCGAGACATAAGATCAAAATTCATCTCCCTTATTTCCCAGAGATTCCTTGGTTCACCGGATCTGTTCAGCCTTTATTTCCTACTCCAGGATATAGACCCTAATATAACCTCAAGGGTGGCAAAAAAATTTGCTGCAGTCGTGGCTGAAAAACGGAGGAAAAGACGGGTAACCCCTACGGCAGAGGATCACTAGTATTGACGGTATAGATTGTAGTAGATGGTGTACTGTCACATGATCTATCTAAATTTGTAAAATTTACCCCTCTTTTTATGTGTATTTTAAATTGGTCTCCGACCGCAATAAAAGCTATCTATCTATGGGCTTTGAATGGACAATCTTCAAACAAATAGAAATTTCCTCTATAAGTATAGGCGTGTGACTGTCTTCAATTTTTGTTTCATCCTTCTTCAGAAAGAAGAATTAGAGGCATGAAGGCCTATTTTTCTCTGACATCATGACTGAGTTTACTCCACTTGTTAAAATGGGAAACAACAGAGTAGCATGTTGAGTGAACCTGCAAATCCAGTTACTGCTAGAATAGACAAGGAATAGTTTTAACCTAAAACCAATACTAGAGCTTTTGTGAATCAGAGGCAACAGTCCCTAATCTTTCCAGCTCAGCGGACTGGTGGAGGCAGAGATGGCAGGAGTGAGAGGGGATGGTTTCGCGTATGCATGCTACTTTCACAAATGCAGCTTCACGCATGCATGCCCACCATTTCTGCATCCCGATTCTTAATGGGCTGTGGCCTGGCACAAGGCCGCGCACCAGGGGTTGGGGACCCCTGCAGTGGTGGGTTTCAATTTTTTTTACTATTGGTTCTATGGGCGTGGCTTTGTGGGCATAGTGTGGCTTAGTGGGCGTGGCTTAGTGGTGTGGCAGGGGAAGGATACTGCAAAATCTCCATTCCCTCCCCACTCCAAGGGAAGGTTACTGCAAAATCCCCATTTCTTCCCGATCAGCTGGGACTCAGGAGGCAGAGAATACGTGGGGGTCTGGGCCAGTCAGAGGTGGTATTTACCAGTTCTCCGAACTATTCAAAATTTCTGCTACTGGTTCTCCGAACTACTCAAAATTCCCGCTACCGGTTGTCCAGAACTAGTCAGAACCTGCTGAAACCCATCTCTGGACCCCTGAGTCAGAGTATCCTTTTGACTAGCCATCCAATCCAGCATTATCTCATTAGCTCTCCAAGAAAAAGTGATGGAGCCTATAGGACAGCTAAAAGTAGGAGGAGTTTCATTACAAAACGGCATTATGAATCTTTCAAATCCTGATTGATTGCAACCTTAAAATCATCTCTTGCTCCCTGACTGGTCAAATAATAAGGCTCTATTGATGTGACAGATTTTGTGTCTTGGCTTGATCATTTGCTCCTGATTCTGAATTTTAAACTCGCATCTGACTAGAATCTCTCTGAAGTGGACAAGAAGTAGAACAGCACTGTGCAGGGAAGGAACAATCCGTAAAAGATTAAGCTCTGCCTTCTCTCTAGTAAAACCTTTGGCTGGATTTCATTCCCTTTCGTGAATTGAAAGCATCCTTTTTCTTTATAGAAGAATAAGTCACCAACCCACACAGCTACATCTATATTCTGTCCAACACACATATCCATATAGACTTCAAAGGCTTGAAATACATTTAT
Organism: Diadophis punctatus similis; assembly: GCA_023053685.1. Taxonomy (NCBI): domain Eukaryota; kingdom Metazoa; phylum Chordata; class Lepidosauria; order Squamata; family Dipsadidae; genus Diadophis; species Diadophis punctatus. Next base: position 98,951,674 of record JALIGW010000001.1, read on the forward strand.
TTAACATAAAGACATGTTTATCTTTTTGGCGGCATGTATTTACTTTTTGCAATGTTTATACACTGACTCCATGAGGACTTTAAATCGTTTACAAAATTGAACATAAAACAAGTTCACACTGTATGCAAATACGGTATGTATGTATGAAGATATCGATATAGATAGATACGCATGTTATCTATAAGGATATTTATATCCAGTAATATTATATATCAAATGCTTTATAATGGAAAGATTCTTAATAGCCTTAAAGCTGGACTCTCTGCCCCTTCCTCCCCATTTATATCCAATTTGTTTGGGTTTTTTAAAGCCATAACACTTTAATGTGTTGGCAATCTAATCTTCCTCTCAAATTTTCAGGTCCTTTATAGTCCAAAGAGATCTTTTTATAAAATGGAACATGCTACAGACACTGCTGTCAACACTGAAATCTATAGCAATTTCAGCAACTCTTATTAGGCCCAGACTATGCTTTGTAAGGGATACATGGCACTGTTTTTCCATGGGCTGCTTCCAAGTCTTCACAGAATCTTTAATTAAAGAAGATGTAGAATGTGACAGCATTGTCCTTGGATTCTCTCCATGCTGCTCCACGTCCTTGGAAGCTGTTCCCAGGGGAAGGAAAATATGAATATGATGACATCTCATCATTAATTTAATGTTACTAGGGAGACGTGGAAAGGAGATGCAGAACATGACAGCTATGAGTTCCTGATAACATATCCTTTCGACAGATTGAATTCCATCATCTCTTAGCTGGATTTACCCACCACAGTGGTCTTCCTTGTTAATGTTCATTTCTTTTTACCATTGTATAATTGTTTTACAGAAAATTGTTATTTTAAAACAAAGTAATAATATTACGCAAGTGATCTAAATCTATGGACAGTAGGTAGAATGGTAGAATCTTGTTTCTTGTATCTGAAACACGAAAAAGAATAAATAATTCCTAAGTATTTCTTGAGACTAGTTTGATGCTTACCTCAAATTTTCTCAGAAGGATGACAAACTGTGGAACTGAGTAGGCAGGACAAACTTTCACCACCTTCCTGTTTTGAACGCTTATGGATTCTTGGGACATAAAAACAGGGGCTCAATCTCATCTTAAATGAAGTAATGAGTCTAGAATTTAAATCTGAATTTTTAGTTAATGTATCATTTAACTGTCAAAAATAAGAGGCAAGGAGAACAGTAATTGAGAAACTAGTTTTGTACCACTGGAAGAAATCTGCAACTGCTATCTGTTTCATTATGTTATCAAATAAACTCAGTTACATGAAGTCCAAGACACTATAAAGTGTTATTCTCTGACTTCCAAGAAATTTTTTAAAAATGGATCCTTTAATCTGGGATTAAAGCATAGGAGCTATTCAGAATTCCTGAATGCTTCATTAATTTTCTCAGAAGGCTTAATATATGCTAAGATAGGTATTAAATAAAGATAATTGCCTTTTGGCAGCTACAATTTTGACTTAGTGATTTGAAATGCTAAGGTATGTCATAGTGGCAAGTAAAATGCAGTAGAAGTGCATTGTAAGATTTCTTGGAAGAGTGAACTCTGTGGCATTGTCTCTTCACTACATCATGATCCACTGGCCACAGGAGTCAGTAGGGATGTAGAGACTTAAGGATTTATTCTATGCCCTTCTTTATCAGTTTTCCTATCTCCTGTTTCCCTAAGACAGGGGTCAGCAACCTTAAACACTCAAAGAGCCACAAAGGTCCTAACCATAACCCCCCCGTTCCGACCGGAAGTTCTAGGCACATATGAGCAGAGTGCTTTTTCTCTTTCTTCCTGGTGCTAGGAAGTCCTAAGGCTTTGCCTATCTCTTAAAATAATCATCCTTTCTCTTTATAGTGATAAAATCTGTGCCACTGATAATTCTCAGTTAAATTTTCGCTCTCAATAATGTTCTGGTGCACACCAAACTCTTCAACTCCAACATTATAGATAAGGACGGTTATTTTCAAACATTGCCACCTTATAATTCCAGATCCCATAAAATATGTCAGAATCATTCTTCAAGGGGTGGAGGAAGAGGTGTAAAATTGGCTGCCCTCTCTCAGCCTTCACAAAAGACTTTTTGACTCAGAAAACAGAAAGGAAAAGACTCAGAGATTTGTAGGTATGAAAGACTACAGAATAGAATAGAATAGAATAGAATAGAATAGAATAGAATAGAATAGAATAGAATAGAATAGAATAGAACAGAACAGAACAGAACAGAATAGAATAGAATAGAATAGAATAGAATAGAATAGAATAGAATAGAATAGAATAGAATAGAATAGAATTCTTTATTGGCCAAGTGTGATTGGACACACAAGGAATTTGTCTCAGTGCATATGCTCTCAGTGTACATAAAAGAAAAGATACGTTCATCAAGAATCATAAGGTACAACACTTAATGATAATCTGGGTACAAATAAGCAATCAAATCATATTAGGATCCAATCAATATAAATCGTAAGGATACAAGCAACAAAGTTACAGTCATACAGTCATTAATGGGAGGAGATGGGTGATGGGAACGATGAGAAGATTAATAGTAGTGCAGACTTAGTAAATAGTTTGACAGTGTTGAGGGAATTATTTGTTTAGCAGAGTGATGCCATTCAGGAAAAAACTGTTCTTGTGTCTAGTTGTTCTGGTGTGCAGTGCTCTATAGCGTCGTTTTGAGGGTAGGAGTTGAAACAGTTTGTGTCCAGGATGTGAGGGGTTTGCAGATATTTTCACAGCCCTCTTTTTGACTCATGCAGTATACAGGTCCTCAATGGAAGGCAGGTTGGTAGCAATTGTTTTTTCTGCAGTTCTAATTATCCGTTGAAGCCTGTGTTTGTCTTGATTGATTGCAGAGCCAAACCAGACAGTTATGAAAGTGCAGATGACAGACTCAATAATTCATCTGTAGAACCGTAGGATCCATTGTTTTGTCGGTTGCTGTGTATGTCCTCCTCAAATTGATTCCTCGGAGCTGGAGACTTCATGTTGGATCTCTCTATATTGACTTGCGCAATCATTCTGTCAAGTCTTAATCATAATGATCAACATCTGCTAAGAATCTTTTCTGTAACTCTGTATCACTGTGACCATATATAATGTATCTGTCTTTGGTATCCAGATTTGTGTTCTTTCTAAAGCATGTGTACAAAAAAAATTACACAGCAATTAATATATTTCTACCCAAATACTTTAGAAATCAGTAGTTATTAGTATTTGTTTGAAATACTTCCCAGTCGCTGGGGAACTAACCTTTAAATGTTCCAGATGAAGCTAGACCATGCTAACAAGGTAGTTAGCAAAGCCTATCTTTTTACAGTCCATTCCATATCTGCTATATGAATAAACAGAGAGCTTCAGTCTCACCAAGATGTCAATCTGTCACATTTCCCCTACACACAGAATAAATTGAGCCTGCCTTATAAAAGGGCTCCACTGTGAATTGAGAAGACTTGTTAATTTCAATGTATATAAAAGCATGAAGAAGCAATGTCAAATTACCATATCCATATTTAGAATTCTATTTCAATACAGCAGCTATGCATAAAGATTGTTAAAACTGATTTGGGTAATAAAGAAAAGTATAGGGAGTTTGTTATATTATATTTATTATATTTATTATATTTATTATATTTATTATATTTATTATATTTATTATATTTATTATATTTATTATATTTATTATTTCTGCGCCAACTCAGGAAGCTCAAACTGCCCAAGGAGCTGCTGATACAGTTCTATAGAGGAATTATTGAGTCTGTCATCTGCACCTCTATAACTGTCTGGTTTGGTTCTGCAACCCAACAAGAAAGACACAGACTTCAGAGGATAATCAGAACTGCAGAAAAAACAATTGCTACTAACTTGCCTTCCATTGAGGACCTTATACTGCACGAGTCAAAAAGAGGGCCGTGAAAATATTTACTGACCCCTCGCATCCTGGACATAAATTGTTTCAACTCCTACCCTCAAAACGTCGCTATAGAGCACTGCACACCAAGACAACTAGACACAAGAACAGTTTTTTCCCGAATGGCATCACTCTGCTAAACAAATAATTCCCTCATCACTGGCAAACTATTCACTAAGGCTGCATTACTATTACTATTAGTTTTTCTCATCATTGATCTCCTCCCACTTATGACTGTATGACTGTAACTTGTTGCCTGTATCCTTACGATTTATATTAATATTGATTGTTTCCTGATTGCTTATTTGTACCCTATGACAATCATTGTGTTGTACCTCATGATTCTTGACAAATGTATATTTTCTTTTATGTACACTGAGAGCATATGCACCAAAGACAAATTCCTTGTGTGTCCAATCACACTTGGCCAATAAAGAATTCTATTCTATTCTATTCTAAAGTTCTACATTATTTTTTCTATACATTCCATATGTTCCCAAAAGAAAGAGCCAAACATGCAAGTCAGGACAAGGCAGCGTACATGATAAAACATGTACCATGACATCATAGTACAAAAAGCACAACATGTACTCATGTCAAAAATCAGAATGCAAATACTCAAGAGCAGGATTTGTATCCTCGCGTCACCAAACATGTGACATCATTTTGTCTCAATCCCATTTTGCTGCAAATACCTATATAAGTAAAGATGCAATCACATTGAGTTTGATTGTTCCTATGTCCCAGTTTTCCTGGGACCACTTTGGAAATGGCTTGTCATTGTTTTCTTCCAACATGCTTTTCTTTCAACTCCATGGTCTAGCCAACAGCTGTAGAATTCCCAAATGCTGACACTGAATGACATAATTCACTAAGCAAGCTAGCCTTGTGCTATGGGCTAGCCATGAAAAGCACTACTGTGGATTTAAACAGGCAGATTTATCCAAAAGCTTTTTCCCCCTGAAGCTATTATGTGGAGAGGACCAATAATTATGTTGTCAGTCACAAGGACTCAAAGATATCTTAGATAGATAGATGATAAACAGAAGATAGATGTATAAATGTTAGAATCCATAATGCTATACGCTAATAAACAGAGTGGCTATTTTGCCCCTTTATTAATGTGCTCTGTATATAGAAATGATTGAGAACAATTTAGTTTCAGTTGTTCATTCTAATAGAACAACACATTCTATTTTGAGGTTAGAATCAATTCATTTTAACTCATAATGTGGTTTGTTTTGTTTGGCTTAGCATATTGTGTGAATTTAGTCAATGTAGTTTGTAACTCTGATTTATGGTTTAGCTTCATGCATAAAGCAGTCAGTTGTAGTTCAGTCAATAAACCACAGTAAACAAAATGTGGTTTATCTTGATGGGTCAACCCACTCACTATCTTGGACTATACAGTGAGAACAAATAAGTTATTCTTCAGAAGGAAAATAGCTATGCTATTTATTCTGACAACGTGTTTGACAGTTATGATGATGACAGATAAGTCATAGATCTGCCAGCCAGAATACCAGGGTCTATGCAGTTTGTTCAATACGATTATTTAATGTTATTTATTGACATGCAATGCAAAGGAGATGCATTTCTAATAATATTGTCTTTGTCTTCTTTTCTCTAATTTCTCAATACTTGTTTTTAGGTTGAAAAAAAATGGAGGAACTATCTTTTTAAAAAGCTTCCTGGGAACCCTACTGATATCCACCCAGCAGGACTGCACTTTCTGCAGTGTTTACTCTGTTTCCTTTGCTTTTGTAAAAACAGTTTTATCGCTAAGTCTCCAATATTATTGACCATGACTCCATTGCTTTCATCCTTACTTTGAAAGGGGTTTATCAGATTAGCATTTAAAACATTCAAAGTCTAGTATTATTAGGAAAAAAAATATGAAAATTGCGGTAACAGATCATAAACAGGCAAAGTTTATTAAGGCAAGTATAATATGTTATCTGCCAAGTGTTAAAAAATCCAATCACATATTTTTAAACATGCCAGCAATGTGGTGAGGTGTTGTGGTTGAGTATGAGTCACTTGGCAACCCAAAATAGAAGAAGGTAATAACTTGACTGGGATTAAAATAAGACTTTCCTGGCAATAAATGTACATGAACTTTCTCGTGCACACATGTACACACAGATGTCACTGCAATACTTAATTTTTTAAAATAACGAAGTTTGGAAAAGGCAACGAAACACTGCTTAACTCATGTGTCCTCATGCCCAATGTTATCACCCATATGCAAAATCTTATCACATACTCACTCTAATTATTCCACCTTAAAGAGGGTTGGATGTTGGGAAGAGCAATATCTTTTCTATATATTTATAAAGAATGTGGGGATAAGATTTATATTTATAAAATTAAAAAATAAAATTTCAAAAGAGAGTCATTGTGAACATAGAACATATAAGACCAGGTATTTTTTGCTAAACTCTTTGAACCATCCAGAATAGTTCCCTTCTCTTAAATGCACCAAAGCCAGGTTTCCAGTTGAAATGAGCTAAGAAGACCACATGGAGTGGAGTATAACTTTGCCTAAAAACATGACATTTCAAAACTGAAGGTAAAAGAGACATTTTTAAAACTAAATAAGTTGCAGAAATAGATAAGCCTCCTGCAAGGATATTATCTAGCCAGTTTGGTCTGTTTTCAGGAGAACTTGTCAATACTTTCCTAAGTTCACTTTGCCGGAGGCAAAGCATGCTCAAGATCCATTGCACTGCAGGTGCTTGGCTACCCAAGTATTTTGAAGTAACCTGATTTAGAGGAGGGGGTCGTAGCACAGCCTGGCAGGCATGCATACTCTCTGTTATGCCTTCTTCCTCCTCCTCCCCTTTCTCGTCCTGCATGTTTCTGGTGCAGAGGTGGGTTTCAGCAGGTTCTGACCAGTTCTGGAGAACCGGTAGTGGAAATTTTGAGTAGTTCAGAGAACTGGTAGCGGAAATTTTGAATAGTTCGGAGAACGGGTAAATACCACCTCTGACTGGCCCCGCCCCCATCTATTCTCTGCCTCCCGAGTCCCAGCTGATTGGGAGGAAATGGGGATTTTGCAGTAACCTTCCCCTGGAGTGGGGAGGGAATGGAGATTTTACAGTATCCTTCCCCTGCCATGCCCACCAAGCCATGCCCGCCAAGCCAAGCTAAGCCAAGCCACGGCCGCCAAGCCACGCCCACAGAACCAGTAGTAAAAAAAATTGAATCCCACCACTGTTCTGGTGGTGCAGTGATTAAAGTGTAGTATTGCAGGCAAATATTGCCTACAGTCTGGAGTTCGACCCTGATAATGTTCAAGGTTATCTCAGCCTTCCATCCTTCCAAGGTCGGTAAAAATGAGGACCCAGATTGTTGGGAGCAATATGTAAATAATGCTTCTACATGTAAACAACCCAGAGTGCTGTAAACACGATGGGGTGGTATATAAGTCTAAATACTATTGTTATGTCTCCTCCAGCAGCAGTCTCCTTCTGTAATTGGGAATGTTAGCACGTCTCATGTGATGGACAGTGGTAGCTGTTCCTCCAACAGTTTGGATGCTAGGTAACCCCCCAAACTTCCAGCTGCTTTTATTGGATCCTCAGGTTGCAGTATAATGATATACCAAAGTTTTGGAATCTGCTGTTTATTGGGAATTATAGTTGTATCAAACACGTGGGGTGGCTAGAAAGAATCATACTGGGAAACTGGAAATGTGATTATTATTTCAGATGCCAAGGAATGGTGGTCAGAAATATGTTATCTATTTTTTAAAAAGCAATGTTTTCTACTTATCAAAGGATACAGCATATGTTATTACATCTGAGATTTTTTTTAATTGACTATAGTAATATATTTATTATTAAACTAATGATATAAATGGGTTTTTTATTTATTTTTTCTTAAGTTTGTATTTTTCTTTATTTTGGGGTTGTCCCCTTTTAATTCATCAAAGCATTTTTCATGTTTAAAGATTGCCTTGTTAATTGGGTATGCATAAAATTTTTAGACAAATAAATGTTAGAAACCTGGTCAAGACAAAGTTACAAATCAAACCTGCACCACATGGCTTATGAAGCTGACTCAATCTGGAGGCTCTTGTAGGAAAACAAGTTTCATCAAATTACTGTTTGGTGGATAATCTTAATTATTCTGAGTAATCTCCCTGCAGTTGATTCTTTTGCTTCTTTCTTTCTTTCTTTCTTTCTTTCTTTCTTTCTTTCTTTCTTTCTTTCTTTCTTTCTTTCTTTCTTTCTTTCTTTCTTTCTCTCTTCCTTCCTTCCTTCCTTCCTTCCTTCCTTCCTTCCTTTCTTCCCTCCTTTCTCTTTCTTTCTTTCTTTCTTTCTTTCTTTCTTTCTTTCTTTCTTTCTTTCTTTCTTTCTTTCTTTCTTCTTTCTTCTTTCTTCTTTCTTTCTTTTTCTTTCTTTCTTTCTTTCTTTTTTATTTATTTTTCTCTTTCTTTCTCTCTTTCTCTTTCTCTTTCTCTTTCTCTTTCTCTTTCTCTTTCTCTTTCTCTTTCTCTTTCTCTTTCTCTTTCTCTTTCTCTTTCTCTTTCTTTCTTTCTTTCTTTCCTTCCTTCTTTCCTCCTCCTCCTCCTCCTCCTCCTCCTCCTCCTCCTCCTCCTCCTCCTCCTCCTCCTCCTCCTCCTTCTTCTTCTTCTTCTTCTTCTTCTTCTTCTTCTTCTTCTTCTTCTTCTTCTTCTTCTTCCTCCTCCTCCTCCTCCTCCTCCTCCTCCTCTCTCCCCCCCCTCTCTCTCTCACCTAATGAACAGCACATAACAGTACAATAGGAAAATATTGCCATTCTTATTAATGATTGGTATGACATGGAAGAAAGATTGCGACTATTGCTAGGAGAGCCTGACTTTTTTCGGAATTACAATCTGTCTATCTAGCACCTATCCACATTCCCAAGACTATTGCATCATCCACTTTCAGAATGAACTAGAGAAAGCATTAGGGACTGTGAGATAAGGATAATGTAGTCTGCACTCTCAAGGCACTTCAGTTTTCTATTACATTCAGCTATGTAATATTCTACAAAAAAATATTTTCTTTCAAAAAGGACCTTAGAATCGCATCAATTATTTAACAATACAATAAATTGAGCAATCCGCTTCTCGATACAGATCAAGCTCCTGCATTGACTATTACATTGGAAATGTTAGACCCAACAGTTTATTTTCTCAAAATGAAATCTGTTTGGTGTACAAATCTGAAATACAGATTTGTTGCTGTTATGTAAATCAAGCACCATGGGACACGTGGGTGTTGTAGGTTTTTATATTATATTGGTTCCTCTCAACTTGTCCCCTGGTTTGTCATTAAAAGCAAAATAGGAGGTAAAGATAGTGATTCTTCTGATTAGACTGCCAAAGTCCATGGCACAGCTAATTTGTATATTGTTTTGTCTAATGAGAAAATAAACACAACTAACAAAAGGTGATATGATCTTTGTGGGGTTTGGAAACCAAAGCACCTCCAGAGTCCTATCCTCACCTATTCTATTTAACTTTTATAGAAAGCTGCTGGGGGAGGTAATCCATTGGTCCTGGGTGAGCTACATCAGTATGCTATTTGTATATAGTTATGGATCATCACCCTAGGCTGAGATGGAGATATTCTGGAAATCCAGAACCAGTGAGATATTCTGAATGGGATAAAATAAGTTTATATTAAATCCTTGCAAAATAAAGGTTTTGTTTGTCTGGAAAGCAGTGGGCATCTCAATAGCTTTAGTAGTGGCTCTGGATAGTTTTACTCTCCCAAAAGGAGATGGTTCATGACTTGAGAGTTCTCTTGGGGTTGAAGATCCTGCTCAAACTATAGGTAGAACCTGTGGTCAGGGGTGGCTTCATCTAACTCTATCACTTCGCCAGTAAAAGATATAATGATAATTATTATATGTGGGTAATTTACAGTTAATTTATTATAGCAATAGCACTTACACTTATATACCACTTCATAATGCTTTACAGCCCTCTCTAAGTGGTTTACAGAGTCAGCATATTGCCTCCAACAATCTGGGTCCTCATTTTACCAACCTTGGAAGGATGGAAGGCTGAGTTAACCTTGAGCTGGTCAGGTACAAACTCCTGGCTGTGGGCAGAATTTGCCTGCCATACTGCATTCTAACCACTGCACCACCACAGTTGTATTACTATAATCTGCTAAAAACAAAGTGAACTCATACTCTATGAAACTCTTCCCCCAAGACCCACACTCTCCTTGCCTTTGGAAACAAATGAAGACAATGTCTAACCCTGTGCTGACTAAATCTAGTATATATCAACAACATTCACAGTATCTATTTACACCTTTCTTTCCTTACAAACTATTCTTACTTCTTCCATGCCCACACTGAAATTTAAACAATGCCTTTTGCTCTTTATGATATCCTTTGCAAATAAAGTATTATTTTATTTGCAGTTTCTCTAACACCTGTAGTTATGAAAACCTTTGAAAGGATAGTGCTGTCCCACTTGAAAACCATCACGGATCCACTGTTAGACCCCCTGCAATTTGCATACCGAGCAAACAGATCAACAGATGATGCTATTAATATGGCTCTGCACTGCATTCTACAACATCTTGAATCTCCAAAGACCTATGCAAGGATCCTCTTTATAGACTTCAGCTCAGCATTCAATACCATCATTCCAGATATTCTTCTAACTAAACTAAATCAGTTAGCTGTACCTGACAACACTTGTAAATGGATCATAAGCTTCCTAACAAACAGGAAGCAGCAGGTGAAGCTAAGCAGAATCACATCAGATACCTGTACAATTAGCACAGGGCCCCCCAAGGCTGTGTGCTCTCTCCACTTCTCTTCTCTCTATATACCATATCGCAAGATCTAAAATGGACACCTAACATCAAAAACATCATCAAAAAAGCACAACAAAGAATGTTCTTTCTGCACCAACTCAGAAAGCTCAAACTGCCCAAGGAACTGCTGATTCAGTTCTACAGAGGAATTATTGAGTCTGTCATCTGCATCTCTATAACTGACTGGTTTGGTTCTGCAACAAAACAAGACAGACACAGACTTCAGAGGATAATTAGAACTGCAGAGAAAACAATTGCTACTAACCTTCCTTCCAATGAGAACCTGTATACTGCACGAATCAAAAAGAGGGCTGTGAAAATATTTGCAGACCCCCTCACATCCTGGACACAAACTGTTTCAACTCCTACCCTCAAAACGACGCTATAGAGCACTGCACACCAGAAGTATTAGACACAAGAAAAGTTTTTTCAATAATACAAAATTTTAGACATACAATAAAAGACTGTGCCAATTAAAAAAATAAAAACCGTAATTCAATGGTTTAAACGTATACATGATATCACTCTAAATTTGGGGAAATCTAAGATTTTGCAAAATCTCAGTGGACTACTAGACCAGTTCAGGCATTTTAAACAATTCCAGATGGAGCCATTTGATTTCAAGTATGTACTATTTTTCTGTCAGCTTAGTTATTTCTTTTAAGTAAATTTCTCCCAAAATCTACAAGATGAATTTTTTTTCATAAAATCATTCAGACATCATATTTGAAGAGTTCCTGTAAATGTGAAGTGTAGAAGACTAACACAAATGGTTGATATTTTTTCTAGTGTTGCTGAAATTTGTGGTCAGTCTAAGCCAGGGTTCCCAAAGTAGTCAATATTGACCGCCAAAGGTTGATATGTTGTTTGTAATGTGTGCCGTCAAGTTAGTTTTCCTGAAGACTTCTTGGACTAGTCCTTTAAGTTTTCTTGGCAAAGTTTTTCAGAAGTGATTTACCATTGCATGTTTCCTAGGGCTGAGAGAGGTAGACTGCCCCACAGTCACCAGCTGACCATCCCTAAAATTGGATTAGAATTCACAGTCTTCTAGCTTCTAGTCTGATATCTTAACCACTACTTCAAAATGGCTCTCATTATTCATAGCGCTATTAATTAAAGTAGCATTTATAAAATTATTTTCATATCATCAATGGGGGTGAATTAACAATCTGAAATTTCATAAATGGGGTTGATGAGCTGAATTGCTTGGGGGGCCCTGGTCTAAACTAATATTCCAATAGCACAATAAAAACATAAATTGATTCTTCAGATCAATTGGCACTTGATGCCTTTTAAAATTTATTGGAAATTTCCTATCAACATATCTGATCTGATCTGCTTTGTTAAACTGGTTCAGCTTACTGTTGTTCCAAGTTGCTATTTATGATTTCATTATTTCTTTCAAATGGGTAATTATAATTCTAGCAGAAGCAGCTTAGCACTGTATGTGAACCCAGCCACTGCATTATATAAACCATGTGTTGTGAACTGGAAGGAACAGTAATTTAAAACCTGATTCTGAAGGTTCCCCAGTAAGAGATAATTAAGGTAGTCTATCAACACTCAGGCTAGAGCTTCCTAACACACCCCATTTGTCTTGCTAAGGAGCTCATAGTTCTTCTACCAAAACTTCTCTCTTCAGTTCAGCTCTAGTTAAAATAGAAGTCTGACAAACCTCTATATTGATATGACACAACAGTGCCCCCTAAAGCATCTGGTGAGTTGACTCCCTGTTGCAAGGACTGAATAAATGGAATTCAGCTTTTGTTCCTCAGAAATACCTCAACTGCATCTTCCCATTTATACAATGGACAATAGGTGAAAACTAGATTGCACCCCTTCATTCCACCAGAGATCCTTGGGAAGATGGGCTTAGTCATCATGTGACTTGTGATTGGCTGGTTAAGCCCAGAACATCAGAGATAGAAGATTTTCATTGGTTGGATAAAACAACAGTCAACTTCCTCATCCAGAGGAACACCAACCAGAGTCACTTCAGATGAAATGGGCAGCTATATAAATTTTATAAATAAATACATAAATAAACAAATAAAAGAAGGAATCTGACTTCAATTTTTCCTTCAGAAGCATTGTACCTAAAATTGAACAAAGTGCTGAAGGAGAAGTGTCCTTTTTTATCTTAATCTTAATCTTCTTTTCTTTCTCTCCCTTTCCCCCTTTTAATTGTTATTTAGAATTATGAATGTATCATTTTGAAGTTGCATAATCTCATTAGTACTTTAATAATTAGCTTAGCAAAACAAAATGGTTTTAAAAAGCAGAGAAAGAAAAGAAAAAAAGAAAAGAGAAAAGAGAAGCAAGAAGCACTTTATTATTATTTATTTTATTTTATTTATTTATTTTGTCAACAAGTGTACAAGATAGCATGTATGATATAAACACAAACAAAAGCAAAATATGTATAGGTAAATTTAGCCTAATAATTTCTTTGTGGGTGTCCCAGGTGATCTCATTGCTACCTTTTTCTCCACTGTGGACTCAGTCTGTGCCAAAACATTTATTTAGTGATGTACTAAGTAACTAATTTAGCTAGCTAGATTGAGTCATGTGGGATAAATGGAGAAGTGGTAGCTTAAGGTTTAGGTACTTCCCAGCTGCATAAAGTAGACTGCGTCAGGAGGTACAATCTGCCAGTGTGGTAAATATAAAACCAATCACTAAAGCTTCTGCCAATCCTGGAGGGAGGGAGGGAGAGAGGAGGGGAGAGGGGGAGAGGAGGAGGGAAGGGGCAGGGAAGGGGGAGGGGAGAGGGAGAGGGAGGGAGGGAGAGAGAGAGAGCTGTACATCCATAGTTATAAACAAAAGTAATATAATCAATTCAAATCATTTCATTTTGGTTAATTTATTTATTTATAAAACTTATTGGCCACCCATCTTACAATAAGGTAACTCTCGGTGGCTTACAGACATAAAAATATATACCGTATTTTTCGGAGTATAAGATGCACCTTAGTTTTTGGGGAGGAAAATAGGGGGGGAAATCTGCCTACCAGGTGTTCATCTGGCTAGCGTCCTTAGTCTGGTCAGCTTCAGCACATTATTTTATCCCCTGGTTAGGACTTAAAAAAACCTTCTTCGGAGAGAGTAACAATGAAAGAGCCTGCAAGCCACTAAGAGCTGGGAAGATCATTAGCACCTGGTTAGGGCTGGAAAAAAAGCTTCGAAAAAGCTACATTCAGAGTAGAAGACGCACCCAAATTTTCAGCCACTTTTAGGGAGGAAAAAGGTGCATTTTATACTCCGAAAAATACGGTATCTACATGAATAAAATATGAATAAATTAAATTCAAAGAATAAAACCAAGGACATGTGGGGAGGGTGGGGGGTAGAAGGGGGGAGGTGGGATCTGTTGTTACTTGATCAACCACCTCCACTGCACTGTTCCCCCATTGGGGCCCCAGGCCAACAGACAGAGCCAGGTCTTTAGACCTTTGCAAAAGGATAGGAGGGTTAGGGCCAACCTCACATGAGGGGGGGGCAAGATATCCAGATTGTAGATCTATAAGGTGATAGAAGAAGTCTAATTGAAAAAGCTTCTCTTTCTCTCTCTCTCCTCTTTCATTTACCTTGTTTGAATAAGCACTTTCCCTTTAGCATATATTCAGTGATCATTGAACAATTGTGGAGTCCTTGGGTGTCCTTTGAACTTGGTTATTTGCTTGCAGGGGTTTTATTACCATACTAGGTAACTTCATTATTGAGAACACCAAAGGCTCCTCAGTTCAACCATGAATCACATACATATTGTCTTCTATAGGAATCACTGAATAATGTTGGACAGAGACCATTTCAGCTTTCCACTTGGATGTTGTTAAGGAGGCCTTTGTTTATTTCTTCTCAGCACTATCCTCAGTTTTACAAACCCGATAATTGAAAGCATATTCTCCTTGGGATGACTGTTCTTTGTCTAAACAAGCAGCATGCTCCATCTTTGATATCCTGGATTTAGCTAACAAGTTATCTAGCAGCTGTATTCATCTTCCTAATTGCCTTAGGGTCAAATGATAAAGGCACAGATTAATTATCACATGTTGCACTATTCTAACAAAGAATGAGGATTTTTTTTGGAGTGGGGAGAAATAAGAGATGAATTTCATCTATTTGGGTCTCCCCACATGGGGTCAATTTACCAGATGCTTTGGGGAGCACCATTGTACCATACTAAAAATTAGGAGGCTGCCACACGTGATTTATGCTTAGTCCAATGATTTATCACAGCCACTATGATTTATAAACGATGGTTAATGGCATAGTAGGAAGAGAGAACCAAGTGAGTGTCAGAATGCTCTCCCACATGAAATATTGTCAGTACCAAACTAGCATCTCAGAGTTCTGTTAGTACTTTTTTTCCTAGCATAACTTAATGTCTGTTGAGAAGCTTTTGTGATTTACTCCTGTATTTGCAGTCTGGTACTTCTACTTGTAATATTTTACAGATACGGAAGTGTAAGGTTCCTGCCCACTAAGGTTTTAATGTCAAATAGCATCACTGTTGGAGTTTGCATAGTTCAATGGCAGTGAACCGCATCATTCCACGATGTTTGTCAAAATTTACTTGTTAACACTCATCACATAGAATTTAAAATGTAATGCTTAACCGAAACAAACACGCACTTCTTTTTGCACCAGTTCTTTGTAAGGGTTATTTCAAAACTGGGAATGAACCTTAAAGTAAGGGTTATTTCAAAACTGGGAATGAACCTTAAATAACAGGTATTAGGTCACTCAAGAAACATTGGGCAATTTTCACTTGCTTAAATATCATAGGAGCCCTTCCCCTCCCTACCCTCAAGCATTGGAGATAGTAAGGAAAGTAAAGGAATATCTTAGGTGAAAAGTCAAGTGTGGAAAATTACTATTCTCTTGGTCAATGTTGAAGCAAATCTACAGGTGAATGCAGAATACGGACTCTTACACAATTCCCGGCCTATTATATTACAGCCTGGACCTTTAGAGAATAAGGATAGAAAGAACAAAGTTAACTACAAAGGCTTTGACAGTCTCAGAAATTAAAAAAAAAAAGACAGAGAAATTCTTGTAGGAATCACAGCTCAAAAAAAAAAGAAAAGAAAAATTCATCACTCATCAAACACCCTGGTTAAGTAGTGAATGCCATTTATTTAGAGAGAAAGCTTTTAGAGAACATCTTGAAGCATGATCTCATTGTCCTATTAATAATCAGATTAGCCTCGCTATAGCAACTAATTTAAACAAAAACCAATTTACAGTGAGAGCAAAGACGGCCCAAATTCCAGCTACCAGAATGAGCAAACTGTGGTCTCTGATAAATTTCTCTTTCCATTCTCGGCTCTGTTCTGTTTTTCTTTTACTCTGAAATCCTGGATATCCACAGTCAGATTAAAAGCTACACAAACCCCTTGCTCATCTATTGTGGGGATCATTTATTGCTGGACACCTTCCACGTGCTTAATAGTCTCTGACAAATTCATTTCTGTTCCAAAAGAACCGGGAAAAGGTTGCTCTGTCAGCATTACATCTCTTCCTCTGCAAGCTGAGGACAACAATGAAGCAGGCATGATTCAGAGCTGTATAAAATACAGTAAAAAATCTGTGAAAGGAAAATCTATTGAAAGAGCTGTATCCAACAGCCATGAACTGTTATCATGCACTTTCAATGGATTTGAAATAATAACAGAGAGCTGTGGCAGGGAATGGGTTGATTTAGAGGGACACTAGGCTGTGAAACAATAAAAAAGGAGAGAGAGAGAGAGAGAGAGAGAGAGAGAGAGAGAGAGAGAGAGAGAGAGAGAGAGAGAGAGAGAGAGAGAGAGGGAGGGAGGAGGGGTGTCAAATAATGTAGATTTGGCTCCTGTTATTATTATTGTTATTTTTTTATGATTGAGGGATGATTGGTCATAACAGAGCTGCCTGTTGTTATGAGGGATTCTAACTATTCCAGGCTGAGTCTTTTCTGTTTTCTTATAGTTTTCCAAAAGCTCTTTCTTCGGTCAAATGCTATGAACTTTAGTCATATCCTCATCTCTAGATCATGAATCAAAAAGTAGCTCCGTTGAGGAAACCATTTGAACATTTTCCTCCCCCTCCAGATATATAATGCCTACAGTGGCTGACTCTTAAATTATTCAAAGTATCTATCACTTTAATGAGCTATGTAGCCTATCTTTTATTCCTAAACCGAGCCTCCATCTCTGCTAGTTAGAAGGCATTTTGTATCTATTTACCATATCTGCTCTTCTTATAGCAATTCCCCGTTCTTTATTTTATGGAAGTAAATAGCAACAACTAAATTTTATGGTGTTTATCTTATAAAAGCAAATTCTAAAAATATACAGCTTAGGCTGTTATTCATACTGTGATGAATCTCAGCCAGTTCTGGTTGGCTTTATATATTTTGCTGTATTTTCTAACTCAAACCTGTCCAAGTTATATGCCTACAGAAATATTCAAGATTATTCGGCATGGTATTTAGTACTTCCTTGCCGATTCTTGCTTATCTAGGTGAATTGTGATGATAGCTCCACTGGTCATTCTTCTGCCCACCTGTACATTTGCCTACAGGTAGTCCCTCAACTTACAACCATTTGTTTAACAATTGTACAAAATTACCATGCCATTGAAAAAAAGAAGATTTACAACCAATCCTCATACTTACAACCATTACCCAATCCCTATGATCACACAATCAAACTTTGGGTGCGCGGCAACCAATATATATTTACCATGGTTGCAGCATCCTGGGGGGGGGGGGTTTGTCATGTGATGGCCATTTGCAACCTTCGAAGCTGGCTTCTGACAAAGCAAAACCACTGGGGGAAAGATGGAATCACATGGCTTAACAACCATGTGATTCACTTAACAATTGCACCAATTTGCTTATCAACCATGGCAAAAAAGGTCATAAAATCCAAAATGACTCACTTAACAACTGTCTTTCTTCCTTGGCAAATTCTGGTCCCATTTTTGCTATATTAGCTGGGAACTACCAGTACTTGTAAGAAGAAGAAAAGCTATCAATCATAGTCCTTATACTACTTGAACTTAGCAAAAGGTCTTCTAAAAAATTAATCTGATATACCTGTCTGTAACTTGCATTCAGGTTAACTCTGTGGACCAAAAAATGAATGATGCATGTAATAATGTTCAGTCGGGAATCCTAAAAAGTATTTGAAGCAGGTATGCTATTTTTCAACATATAAATCTAGATAGACAAACATTCTGCTATAGGATTTATAGATTTTGTGGTTAATATTTAATAGTTATTCTTTCTTTCTGGGTTTTTTTTTTTTGGTCTTCCAACTCTTTCTTATTCTTTCTTCAACAAACCTTTACCGAGTCCCTCGGGAGTAGGGCGGCATAGAAGAACAAATAATAAATAAATAAATAAAAACTTCTAATTCAACTTTTTTGTTACATTATAACAACACAAATCCATGTGTGTGTCTTTCTACATACACCCACACACAGGTACACATATACAACACACACACATATATGTATGTGTGTATGTATGTATGTGTGCATACACACACACCAGAGGTGGGTTCCTCCCGGTTCGGACCGGTTCGTACAAACCGGTAGCAACCTGCTGGTGATGTCACGATGATGTCACGGAACCAGTTTGGTCGATGCCGGTCCGTGGAGGCTGCCATCTTTTTTTAAAAAAAAATTTGCATTTTTCCCCCCTGAATTTTTTTGTGGGGGGTGGGGGAGATTTTCTCCCGGATTTTTTTTCTTCTGCGCATGCATCGCCATCTTGTTTCAGCTTTTTGGGGGGGAATTTTTTTCCAAATTTTTTCAGATTTTTTGCCACTGCACAAAAAAGGAAGCAAACCAGCAGCAAGGTAAGTTAGAACCCACCCCGACACACGCATACATATATATACATATGTGTACACACACACACATACACACACACACACTATAATATATAATATAATATAATATAATATAATATAATATAATATAATATAATATAATATAATATAATATAATATAATATAATATAATATAATATAATATAATAATATAATATAATATAATATAATATAATATAATATAATATAATATAATATAATATAATATAATAATATAATATAATATAATATAATATAATATAATATAATATAATATAATATAATATAATATAATATAATATAATATAATATAATATAATATAATATAATATAATATAATATAATATAATATAATATAATATAATATAATATAATATAATATAATATAATATAATAATATAATATAATATAATATAATATTATAATATAATATAATATAATATAATATAATATAATATAATATAATATAATATAATATAATATAATATAATATAATATAATATAATATAATATAATATAATATAATAATATAATATAATATAATATAATATAATATAATATAATATAATATAATATAATATAATATAATATAATATAATATAATAATATAATATAATATAATATAATATAATATAATATAATATAATATAATATAATATAATATAATATAATATAATATAATATAATATAATATAATATAATATAATATAATATAATATAATATAATAAATATAATAATATAATATAATATAATATAATATAATATAATATAATATAATATAATATAATATAATATAATATAATATAATATAATATAATATAATATAATATAATATAATATAATATAATATAATATAATATAATATAATATAATATAATAATAAAATAATATAATATAATATAATATAATAATATATTTCATTTCATTTTATTTATTTGTCAAACATGTACAGGATAGTAGTTGTTTGTATAAACATAAGTAAAAAAAGTACCGATAAAAGAGGACAATAGGACAGTAGGACAGGGACGGTAGGCACAGTGGTGCGCTTATGCACGCCCCTTACTGACCTTTTAGAAACGGGGAGAGGTCGACTGTAGACAGTCTAAGGTTAAAGTTTTGGGGGTTTGGGGAAGAAACCACAGAGTCAGGTAGTGCATTCCAGGCATTGATCACTCTATTGCTGAAGTTGTATTTTCTGCATTCGAGTTTGGAGTGGTTTACATTAAGTTTGAATCTATTACGTGCTCGTGTATTGCTGTGGTTGAAGCTGAAGTAATCATTGACAGGAAGGACATTTTAGTATATGATTTTATGAACTACATTTAGATCAGATCAGAGGCGATGTAGTTGTAAAAGGGCGTTGTTGCTTACCTGAACGCCCATTCTCGTAGGGTGGCGCTAGCCTCCAAGATTGGGATGACCTCATCCATCAGCCAATCAGGACTGAGTCTGACCTAATATAAAATCTGTCACTGTGCCATAATCCCCCTCTTGAGACGAAGGAGTAGGTCAGACCCATAGTTTTTTCCCACGCACACCTTCAGTAAGCACAATACCAAAAAGGGAGGGACTTGGAGGCTAGCGCCACCCTATGAGAATGGGCGTTCAGGTAAGCAACAACGCCCTTTCTCCATAGTGGGTGGCGCTAGCCTCCAAGGTTGGGACATACCAAAGCCGTATCGTCCCCTAGGGAGGGTTGTCACCAGAATCGTAGACCCCGTCAGGAGCCACCATGGTCTGTAAGACCCTGCGCCCAAAATCCGCCTCAGCCGAGGCAAAAGAGTGTACTTTATAATGTCTAATAAAGGGCAACGGAGAAGACCACGTCGCCGCTCGGCAGAGTTCCTCCAAGGAGGCATTAGTAGTCCAAGCTGCCGTGGTGGCGGCACTGCGCGTCGAGTGCGCCGTCAGGCGTGGCGGACGAGGCAAGTCCTGCTGTCGGTAAACATCCGCGATCACCGCGCGTATCCAGCGACCGACCGTCGCCGCTGAAGCCTTGCGACCCATGGACGAGGCGTGGAACCCCACGAACAAAGACTCCGAAAGGCGGAAAGGAGCCGTGCGGACATTGTATATTTTGATCGCCCGCTGGACATCGACAGCGTGCCATTTGCGCTCGGTCGGCATTGTAGGTGGGGAGCAGAATGAAGGAAGAACCACTTCCTGTGCCCTGTGGAAGTATGTATTGACCTTGGGCAGGAACGTGGGGTCAAGGCGAAGCACCACCCGGTCCGGATGAAAGATACAGAGATCGTCCCGGACGGATAGGGCTGCCAGTTCGGATATTCTCCGGGCTGAAGTGATCGCTACCAAAAAGGCAACCTTATGTGTAAGGTGCTGCAGCGAAACTGTCCAGAGGGGCTCGTAGGGGGCCTCGGTCAGTGCCAAAAGAACCTTCTGCAGGTCCCAGGTGGGGTACCTATGTACCACTGGAGGCGAGATATTGACCGCCGCCTTCAAGAAGCGAACTACCAAGGGATGCGTTGACAAAGGCGCAGAAGAGTGGCAGGAAAGGACCGTTGAGAGCGCTGCCACCTGTCGCCGCAAGGTGCTGGGCAAGAGACCCTTGTTGAGGCCCGCTTGCAGAAATTGGAGGATCTGTATGACCGA
The DNA here is from genome assembly GCA_023053685.1 of Diadophis punctatus similis. NCBI lineage: Eukaryota > Metazoa > Chordata > Lepidosauria > Squamata > Dipsadidae > Diadophis > Diadophis punctatus. Next base: position 98,972,864 of record JALIGW010000001.1, read on the forward strand.
AAGGTCGATCGGGTTACAGCCGGCGTCGACACACCAATCGTGAAATGTCCTCCAAGTGGAGTTGTAGATGCGGATGGTGGAGGCCCGGCGTGAAGAGAGCAGAGTACGGACAATGCACTCGGGGACCCCGCGAAGAGTTAGGGTGCGCCGCTCAAGCGCCAGGCGGTCAGTTGGAGCCACTGCGGATCCGGGTGCTGAACTGACCCCTGGGAGAGCGACGATGCGGTCTGCGGGATCCTCCAGGATGGGCCGGTTGAGAGCGACTTGAGGTCCGCGAACCATGCCCGTCGCGGCCAATGGGGGGCCAATAGGATCAGTTCCGCCTGCTCATCTAGCATTTTCCTGATAACTCAGGGAATGAGTGGAAGGGGCGGAAATGCGTAGAGGAGGCCCCTTGGCCACGGGCAATGGAGGGCGTCTGTGTCCATCGCGCCAGGTGTCCGATACCGCGTGATGAAGCGCGGGAGCTGGGCATTCAGCGGGGTCGCAAAGAGGTCAGCCACCGGGTTGCCAAACCGGACAGTCAGCTCCCGAAAAATGTCCGGGTGCAGGGCCCACTCCGCCGTGTCGACTTCGTGGCGGCTGAGCCAGTCCGCTGTGCGGTTCGACACCCCCGAGATGTGCTCCGCCTTGAGCGAGAGGAGGTGTCGTTCCGCCTAGAGGCCCAATTCCTTGGCCTCGGAGAGCAGGCGGCGCGAGACAGTCCCACCTTGCCTGTTGATGTGGGCTTTGGTGGTCACGTTGTCCGTCAACAGGAGGACGTGTTGCCCAGTCAGGAGGTGCTGGAACTGCCGGAGGGCTAGGGATGCCGCCTGTAGCTCTAGGAGGTTGATACTGGCCATTGACTCCGCTGCAGTCCAGGTGCCCTGTGCCACGTGAGACGATGTGTGAGCGCCCCACCCGTAGAGGCTGGCATCTGATGTCACCGTTACCCGGCGGGGCTCGAGGAAGCTGGAACCGTTGCTGATCGCCGGGGACCGCCACCAATGCAGAGATCGCCGGATCGCCGTCGGGAGCTGGACTTTGGCCGATGAGTTGGACTTGTTCGCCCGCTGAAACGGCAAAAGAAACCATTGGAGGTCTCTGGAGTGCAGTTGTGCCCAAGGTGTTATATGTATGGCGGATATCATCTTTCCCAACAGGGAGGACAGGAGGTTCAGCGGAACCCGCCCCTGTCCAAGAACCTGCTGGGTCAGAGAGGAAAGACTGAGTTGTCTTTCCTCCGACAGATACACCCTGCACTCCAGAGAGTCCACAATGGCCCCCAAGTGAGTGATGCGAGTGGAGGGAGTCAAGTGGCTCTTCTCCAGGTTGAGAGAGAAGCCGTGGTATTGCAGAACGTCCATGGTGGTCTGCAGGTCCAGCTCCGCCCGGGCCCTGGAAGATGACTGAATTAAAATGTCATCGAGATAACACTGTATTCGAATCGGCACAGCCCTTAAGTGAGCTGCCAGGGCGGCCAGAATCTTTGTGAAGACCCTGGGTGCCGAGGAGAGGCCGAATGGCAGGGCCGAATACTGATAGTGTTCATTGTCATAGGAGAACCGCAGGAACTTTTGGTGGGAAGGCCGAATCGGGACATGTAAATATGCCTCAGTGAGGTCGATGGAGCACATAAAGTCACCCTTACGAATGCCGTCCAATATGGACTGTAGAGTATGCATTTTAAATTTCTTGTACACCAAGAATTTATTGAGGCACTTGAGGTCCAAGACCGCTCTCCACCCACCCGACGATTTCTCCACGAGGAACAAATTGGAATAGAATCCATGCCCCCGCTGGTCCTCCGAGACCCGCTGGATGGCCTCAATCTCCAACAGATGCTGGATGGCTTCACGCATCTGTGCCTGCTTTTGCGGGTTGGAGGACTGGGAGCACCTCATGAAGGAATCCGGGGGGGTGGAGAGGAAGTCCAGGGCGAGACCGAGTGACAGGGTCTCGCGGACCCAAGCGTCCGTAGTAATCTCCTCCCACCGCCTAGCGAAAAAACGCAGGCGACCCCCAATGGGAGAAGTTGGGTCCACTACTTGTAGCGGCGGAAGGGGCGACCACCTGCCTTCCGAAAAGGGCGCTTGGAGGATTGACTGGAATTGGCCCTGTCCTGTCCCTGGTTCTGACGGGTCGAAGCCCGTGACCTGTTTGGAGCGTACAGAGGCGCCCGATATTAGCGCCTGGGGAATGCCGGGGCAGGGGTTTGTGGCTTGGCCTGTGCCTTCCTAGTAGAGTTGGGCAAGACCTTGCGCTTGTCCTTTGTCTCGATGAGGTAGGGTTCCAGGGCCTCACCGAAAAGCGACTTGTTCGCCACTGGAGCCCCGGCAAGGCGCCACTTGTGACGGCAGTCCGCGGGCCAGCTCCTCAGCCAGTGCATCCTGCGCACCACCACCGATGTTCCCATGGCCCTGGCCGCGAACTGGGTGGCCTGGAGCGTGGCGTCCGAGGTAAACTGCGAGGCAGCGATAAGTTTGTTGATGTCCTGCCTTGCACGGATGTCTGAGGGAGGCAGGTGCTCCTGCAGAGCCTTTAGCCAGCAGATGGACGTCCGGCAAAAAAAGGATGCCGTTGCAGAAGCCTTGAGCGCCCAGGCGGCCGCCTGATGCGTCTTCTGCAGGGCTTGTTCTGTGCGCCTGTCCTCAGGGTGGAGTAACTCCTCAGAGTCCCCGGGCATCTGTGCGGGAGAGTACAGTGCCTTGATGGCGGGTTCCACCGGGGGAACTGGCAGATGTTGAGCCAGAGCGGTGGAGACGTTAAAAAACCGCTTGTCCGCTGCAGAGGGGGTGATGCCGGCTGTCGGTGAAGCCCACTGCTTGAGCACCGACTCCACAAACAGTTTTGGGAGCCGGTACCACTTCAACCTGGGAGGTGGTCTCCTCAAAGAGGGGGTCCTCCGGTTCCTCTCCAGCTGGTGGTAGTTCCTTTGCGGAGAACTTGGCCGTGGCCCTGGCCTTATGGAGCAATGACTTGAATAAGGCCGGGTTAAACAGTCCAGTGACCACTGGGGCTTCTGGGGCGAGGTCCTCATCCTCGGAGAGTTCCAAGTCCACGACCCCTCCTGGCACCTGGTCGTCCTGGGCGTGAAGCGATAACGGGGACCCTGGATCGGCGTCAGCCAGTGGTGGTGGGTCGGCAGCTGGAATGACCGGTAGTTTGGGCCGAGATGGCTGGATGACCGGCGAAGGGGGAGGTGCTGCCTGGGCTACATGCCTCATACCTGCCTCTATGCCCTGGGCGATGGCCGCTTGAATCAGGGCCTGGACCTCAGGGCTGTAGAATTGAGAGTGTGTAGCTGCGGGCAGCTGGGTCTCAGCATTGCTTGACCCGGGTCTGGGGTCCTCCCAGATATCATCCTCCTCCCCCAGGCAGAGATCAGGGTTGTCCAGGGAGAGGGTGCCCGAGGAGCGCCTGTCCCTCTGGCCAGAGGTGCCAGAGGGCTCATGGTGCACGGTGGGTGGTGCGACAGCAGGGGGTGCTGTGGTGCGTTCCGGATCCCTGGGGGCCTTGTCCCTGTCCTTGCTAGAGCAGCTGCTCCTGGAGGGAGTCTTGGCCTTGTCCGGCTCACGCCTGAGGGGGGAGCGGTCCCGATGGCTAGATGAGGAGGGTGGTGATTTTGCAGTCCCGCCCTCCTTATCCCTGGCCTGCCTGTGCTTATTCCTGCCCGAGGAGGCCTTGTCGGACATGCTGGCAGGGACTTGGGCTGGCAGCGAGGAGGTGGCAGAAGGGGGCGCTTTTACGGCCCAACTATCTTTCAGCCGGTCCTGGAGGCGTGGAGCTCTCTGCCGAAGTTGCAGGGACTGGCTGCCTCACGGGATGCTGCCTCCGTTGCCTCTGCTGCTCGATGCCTCGATCGGGAGGCGCGCGGCGAGGGAGACCGGTGCGGCGAGGATCCACTTCGCCCTGAAGCCGCGGGCCAGCTGGGACGATGACGCGCCGCAGGGGGATTCCCTGTGACGCGAGCAGGCCGACTGCGGCTGCGCCAAGGCCTGGGATCCGCCCTCCGGCTGAGGGTGTCGACGGAAGAGTTCCTGGCACTGATGGAGGGTCAGCGTTATGCGCCTGCGCGAGGAGCCGCTCGGCGCAACAGCTGAGGGGCGGGTGAGTCGCTCCTCCGGGCGGGAAACCTCGGCCGCTCGCAACAAATTAGGGCAGGGCCTCGCAGTCGATTAACTGCCGAAGAGGCCGCAAGCCACCCGACGGGCCTAATTAGGCCTGGAAGCCGACCCAAAGCTGGGAGCTTCACAAGGGCGGCGAGGAGCCGGCCGATGCCCGGCTGTCCCTTCGTGAGGAGGGACGGTCACGCAGGCCGATGTGCCGCCGAGTGGACCGCCAGACACTCGCCCTCATGAGGGTCGCTCCCAAGGGTCAGACAGGAGTCTGTGGGCCCAGGAATGGGAGCGGAGGAAGAGAAGAGACCAGGCCGCTCAAGCGCCAGGCTTCTGCGGTAGTGGTGCAATAAAGGTCTCTCTCAAGCGGAAGTGGCACAAAAAAACCACCCTGGCTGCTGGTCACTCAAGCGCCCGGCTTCTGTGACTAATGATGGAATCAGGAATGCCAGGCCGCAATGTGAGGCTAACAGCCAGCCACTTAAGGTGGCAATAGGCCTTGGACCAGGCCGAAGCCTGTCCAGGTATTCCCAACACCCCCGATGGAATTGGGCGGGTGGGAATTCACTCACATTCAATGATGAATTGATAGTTGATCAGAAAAACCATAGAATCAGTAGAAGGTGATAAACTGCGAAGATGGGAGAAAACAATCCTAGGCTAGGACTGAGTCGAAAGAGGGGGATTATGGCACAGTGACAGCTTTTATATGAGGTCAGACTCAGTCCTGATTGGCTGATGGATGAGGTCATCCCAATCTTGGAGGCTAGCGCCACCCACTATGGAGAATTGTCTAATCCCAATATTTCAAGTCTGGTGGAACAATGTATTTTATTGCGAGCAGAGGAGTGGAGGACTCTTCTTGTGAAATATTTCTGGACTCTCTCGATTGTATTAATATCTGATATGCAGTGCGGGTTCCAGACAGGTGAGCTGTATTCCAAAATTGGTCTAACAAATGTTTTGTATGCTCTGGTTAGCAGTGTAATATTGCCAGAGAAGAAGCTACGCAAGATTAGATTAACAACTCTTAGTGCCTTTTTGGCAATGTTGTTACAGTGGGCTCCAGCACTTAGGTCGTTGGATATGAGTACTCCAAGGTCTTTGACAGAGTGAGGGTCATCTACAAGTTAATTTCCTCCAAGTTTGTATTTTGTATTCTGATTCTTTTTGCCAATGTGTAAGACAGAGCATTTGTTGGTTGAGATTTGAAGTTGCCAGTTGTTTGACCATTCTGTTACATGATCTATCTATCTATCTATCTATCTATCTATCTATCTATCGATCGATCGATCGATCGATCGATCGATCAATCAATCAATCTCTATCTCTATATCTCTATATCTCTATCATCTATATCTATACTGTATCTATCTATCTATCTATCTATCTATCTATCTATCTATCTATCTATCTATCTATCTATCTATCTATCTATCTATCTATCTATACATACATACACACACACACACACACACATATATATATACTGTATATATATACTGTATATATATATGTGTGTGTGTTATATAATATATAATAATATAATATGATATAATATAATATAATATAATATAATATAATATAATATAATATAATATAATATAATATAATATAATATAATATAATATAATATAATATAATATAATATAATATAATAATATAATATAATATAATATAATATAATATAATATAATATAATATAATATAATATAATATAATATAATAATATAATATAATATAATATAATATAATATAATATAATATAATATAATATAATATAATATAATATAATATAATATAATATAATATAATATAATATAATATAATATAATATAATATAATATAATATAATATAATATAATATATAATATAATGTATAATGTATAATGTATAATATATAACACATCACATCACAACACAACACAACACAATGATAAGCCTCATCCTACTTGATCCCAGTGTAATCTTCAATGTATATATGCATATATATTTTTTAACATATACCATCAATATCCATATTGATTCATTAGTGTTCTGTAAATATGAGCTGTTCCATATCAACTTTCACAATGAGATAAATCATATTGATTTTAGAAATAAAACTGTGCCTATCATTCTGGAAGTGGGTTCTGCACTGATATTTGGAGCTCAATACAGGATCATTTCAAGCTTAGAATATTTCAGAAGAGTTAGGACAATGTTAGAACGCTTTCAGTGAGGTTGGCATTGCTATTTTAGCTTGAAAGAACATTTCAAAGTTGTAATAGAGAGCTTCAGGCTTGGAAATGTTTTGAATTTGAAATGTTTTACACATCACTATTAAGGCTATAAAGCAGGGGTGGGCAGCTGTGGTCTCAAGGCCATACCAAATCCCCAAGCCCTGTTTATGCCATTGGACGTTTGTAAACCACTTAAAGTTTTTAAATTGAAGTGGCACAAAAGTTACAGTAGCAACTAACTAAAAAAGTTTTTTTTAAAAAGAAAAAAGAAAACACACCAGTAAAAATATCCCAGCCATTCTTGATGGGGCTACTCTACCTACTTAACTTAAGCTTCTCAAAAACAAATGTAAGCATGACCCCTAATCAACAAACTTTGTCTATTACCTTTTGCTCTATAATCGATCCTTACCTGCATTATTTTGTATTGAAAAAGACCATAAAGTGAGAAATTAACTGAGTTTTTAAATCTTAAACCTCTGAATGACATTTGCATTTTGGAGAATGCTTAATCAGTTTAAACTGAACTGGTGTGGAACTGTAACCAAAACTATTCCCGCTAATTTATAAGCAGCTAAATGGTGCTTTAAAATCTGCTGCTCAAAGTGTTAAAAACAAATAACTCACTTTGGTAACACAAACAAAGAAAATATCTTCTAAACATATGTGTTCAGATCTCAAGCAAACCTTTAAGAGACTGCAGGGCCTCTAATGCTCGACAGAGCTTTATATAAGAAGTTCTCAGCTTACGTCCATTTGTTCTGCATCATTCAAGGTTATGCTGGTACTGAGAAAAATGGACTTATGACTGGACAGCATCCCTGTGGTCACATGATTGTGATCTAGGTGCACAGGTACCTGGCTCATGATTACGACATTGCAGTAAGGCACATCATGTGATCGCCATTTGTGATTTTCCCTGCTGACTTCCACAATCAAAGTCAATGGGGAAACCAGTAGGGAAAGTTGCAAATTGCCCTCGGGGAACTCTTATTCTGAAGTACCACTCTCAACTCCCCACATTCCATAGCATCAGTGGTGGGTTCCTACCGGTGCGGTCCAGTGCGCCGTTCCGGTAGGGACCCGCCAATTGCACAATTTGCGCGTGACGGCTCCGGTGCCGTCTTCGTCGGTCCATCGCGCAGCGTCATCTTTTTTACTTAATTTTTGGGCTTTTTTTGCTTCCTGCGCATGCGCGGAAGCAAAATCTTGCGAGGGGATGCTCTCACGCGCAAGATTTTGCCAATTTTTTGCTTCCTGCACATGTGCGGAAGCAAAATTGTGTGAGGGGATGCACACACGTAGCAAGCATGCACGCATGTGAAACATGATGATGCACGCGCAGCGCACCGGTAGCCAAGTAAGAGGAACCCGCTCCTGCATAGCATGCACCCATTTGCAGCATCTCCCACCCTCCTGTGGTCTGTGCCAGCCCTCCCACAACCACCACCACCTACCCTAGGCTTCTGCTGGAGTTCCCACAGCCACCAGTGACCTGCCTGCACTCCCTAGCTTTTATGCACAGCACCCCTCCACCACTGCCCAACAACTTCTACATAACCCCTCCTGGCATCTTTATCTTTTTCTGCTTAATGACCTGCAAGTCCTGAGCTTATGCCAGTACTAGGAACTCTCAGGATTGATGTTGCTAGGTGACTTGGTCACATGACATTGTGCTTTATAACATCACTTGGTGACATCAATCCCAGTCCCAATGACTGCCATAATTCAAGGACTCCCTGTAGTCTATCACTCTTGCCAAGTATTTCTCTACTATTTTTAAAACAACACTGATTAAAAAAATGTAGGAAAAAGTATCAGATACATTTTACAAACCCAACACTATAGAATGAAAGAAAAATAAAACATCATGTTTGGTAAGATTCATTTAGTCCAGCTCCCTTACTAGTACATAAATTATTATAGCATCCCTGAAAGATAGACATTTTTAAAGTCCACCAACTCTTAAGGCAGTCTGTTCTCTTATTGAACAGATCTTACCATTTGTTTTTGTTTGTTTTGTTTGTCTGATGTCCACTCTAAATTGGTTTCCCTGTAATGTAAACCAATTGTTTCTTATCTTTTCTTTGGGAACAACTCTGAACAATACTGCCCTTTCTTTTATATGATAGCTTTTCAGATATTTGAAGACAGCTCTCATGTGTCCCCGTGGTGTTTGCCTTCCAGGATAAACACAGCCAGCCTTTCCAACTGCTCCTCGTATGTTTTTCCTTTCAAATCCCTTGTCATCTTTGATGGTGTCTTCTGGATTCTCTCTATGTTAAGTAGGTAGGGAGGTGCAGCTGACAGAAACGAGGCAGACTCAAGAGTAACAGCAACAGCAACCTTTATTCAGCACCAAGGAACAGAACAGGGAACAAGTGGCTTTGACAGCTCCTTTTATAGTGGAGCTGTCAAACTCCGAGCCAATAGCAGGGCTTAGTTTTCCCGCTTGCCGGCTGCTCGCGTCAGAGCCAATCAGGCTCGACCAGCAGCTGGCGCAGTCGTAAATGCGAGGGCTCAACGCTCTAGTTTGTCAATGTCTTTCCTACAAAGCTATGCTTCAAACTAGACTTAAAATAGAGTGGGATTCAACTTGATCTTGAGCTTTACTTTTATTGATTTGCCCTTTTTGGCAGTTGCATCACAATGCTGATACCTGTTTAGCTTTGTGATCCACCAAGACATCAAGATCTTTTTCACATGTACTCTTGCATAGTACAGTTCCCTTAGATCAGGGGTGTCAAACTCAAGGCCCACGGGATACTTAGATTTGGCCCATGGGGCCGCCCTGGAAACAGCGATGCTTCTGCCAGCGAAAATGGAGCTCGGGAGGGCCGCATGCAGAGGGTTGCAGGAGGCCGTGGCAGCTGAAAATGGAGCTTGGGAGCCTGCTTTCTCTGGCAGAGCACTCGGGCCACCACAGGGATGTCGAGCTGGCCACGCCCACCCTGGCCAAGCCCACCCTAGCCATGCCCACCCTGGCCCCCTGAGGTCAAATACAACCCTGATATGGCCCTCAATGAAATCGAGTTTGACACCTCTGCCTTAGATGTTCTGTACTCAGCCCTTTGATTTTTTTCTCCAAATGTAAGGGACTACATTTATCATAGTTGAAATTGATCTAACTGGTTTCTGCATGTTGTTTCAGCTTCTCAGGTGCTTCCTGAATCTTGATACTGTCCTCTAAGATGTTTGCTATTTCCTCTACCTTTGGACCATTTGCAGATTTGATCATTATAATTTCTAATAATGCATCCAATGTTGTTTTATTATTATTACTATGCTGAACAGCACATGATCTGTAACAAAGCCTTGTCGTATACCACTCAAGGATCCCTTATAGCTTGATATGGAACCATTTGTATAAACTCATTTGGTAAAATTTGGCACCAGCATTTTAGGCATCTAATCTTAGTATACTTGATACTAAGGTATCAAGTATACTTTATATTTTATGTTTATAACATATCAAATGTTGTTACCTTCTCTATTAGTCTCATAAAAATTCTTTATTGAATGCATTCCTATGGTTACCTAAATTTTCTCACTCTAACAGAAAAGAACAAGTTAGAACACAGAACATAGAATGCTATTGTGGACTAATAAACACTGTTATGGTTGACTAAAGTTGACTAAAAATATTTATTCTTGATAAACTCAGCTGGCTCCTAATGAGCAATGTCTTCTTTTCAAAATGATCACAGACTACTTGATTATTTGTTCTAGAGTTTTCCCTGGTATTGACTTCAATCTGAGCAATGTGTATTAACCAAATCCCCTTTTTGAAGATAGGAATAAATGAGCAACATTTACCATCTTCAGTCCTCTAGCACTATGACCTCCTCATAATTTAGATTTTAGATTTATTATTAGAGTTGGAAGGGACCTTGTATGTCATCTAGTCCAACCCCCTGCTCAAGCAGGAGTTCCTACACCCTTTGAGACAGATGGCAGTCCAGTCTCTCCTTGAAGGTTGCAAGTGTTGGGGCTCTCACAACCTCCGCTGGCAAGCTGTTCCACTGGTTGATCATTCTCACCATTAGAAAGTTTCTCCTCACTTCCAGGTTGAATCTCTCCTTGGTCAGCTTCCATCCATTATTCCTTGTTTGGCTTTCTGGTGCCATAGAGAACAGCCTGACCTCCTCCTCTCTGTGGCATCCCCTCAAGTATTGGAACATCGCTATCATGTCACCCCTGGTCCTTCTCTTCGCCAGACTGGCCAAGCTCAGTTCCTGCAACTGCTCTTTGTATGTTTTATTTTCCAGACCCTTTATCATCCTGGTTGCTCTCTTCTGCACTTTCTCTAGAGTTTCAATGACTTTTTGTAGTGTGGTGACCAAAACTGGATGCAGTACTCTAGGTGTGGTCTGACCAAGGCTTTATAGAGTGGTACTAGTACCTCTCTGGTCCTTGATTGTATCCCTCTATTTATGCAGCTCAGGACTGCGTTGGCCTTTTTGGCTGCTGCTGCACACTGCTGGCTCATATTTAGTTGGCTGTCTACCAAGACTCCAAGATCCCTCTCGCAATCGCTGCTATTGAGTGTGGTTTCGCCCAGTTTGTATGTGTCAAAGTTCACATAGAGGGGCTCCCTTCAAGATTCCTGGATGTAACTTGTCTAGTCTTGGAAACTTAAAGCCGTGGGTGGCGCAGTGGTTAGAATACAGAATTGCAGGCTAACTCTGCATTCCACTGCCAGGACTTCGATCCTGACGGGCTCATGGTTGACTCAGCCTTCCATCCTTCCGATGTCAGTAAAATGAGGACCCAGATTGTTGGGGGCAATGTGCTGACTCTGTAAACCACTTAGAGAGGGCTGTAAAGCACTGTGAAGCAGTATATAAGTCTAAGTGCTATTGCTATTAAAAGTATTCATCATAGCTGGATACTTTCTTACCATCTCTTTAACTACCTTGTGTTGCCAATCCCCCTCTTTTATCAATTTTTCTGCATAAATCTAATTGAACATGGTCCTTTCAGGAGAGAAGACTGAAGCCAAGCAGGGTTGCAAGAGTTCTGATCTCTCATTGCCACTTGTTACTTATCCTACCATCTTTTCTTAGCATGAGCCAGGAGGAGATCCATCCCTTCCCTTTTCTTCCTTTGACTACTAACATACTCCCAAAGCTTCTTTTTGTTGCTTTTAACTTCTCTTGCTGCTAACCTAAGTTTCCTTCCCAGTTTCTTTAGCCTTTCTAGTTTTCTTTTTTTGACAGTTGTTACCTGCTGTTAGACTTCCTTTGTGATTACACCCATATTCCATTTATTATCCACATACCTTTTAACTGTTAGCACAATCAAAAGCTCCCTGTGCATCTACAATGGTTTTGTAAATTGCCTCCCCTCCATTTTTCCTTAACTGGAATGATGGGGTTTTACTTCCAGTATCTTATTTTTTTTTAAAGGCTCCAGGCTTCTTATGTTACTTTTGTTCTGACAAGAGCAACCTCCTCCAGAGGTGTCAAAAAAGGCAGAGTCAGCATTGTAATGTAAAACCCAATGCTTTTGTACATATGTGAAAATCACATGTACATACAAAGTGGGGGGAGCTTGCATTGAGATGACTCTTTTATCATCCTGCCTTTGACAAGATGAAGTGAAGCTGCTGCCTGAGGATTTTTGTCCATTGGATTCTGCTTAGTACTTCTCCAAAGTAATTAAAACCGACTTTCCTGAAATCTACAATTTCTTTTTCAGTGTCATCTTAAATCCCAAAGTAATGTGTTCACTTCTTCCCAAAACTCCCATTGTTTTATCTTTGCTAGCAATTCTGTATTGGCTAGAATCGGATCTAAGATAGCCAATCATGTTGTCTCTTCTTCCATCTTCCATCTTCTGGAAAACAACATGGTTAGCAAGACTTCTAAGAGATGGGGCAGTGGTGGGCCGGTTCGGGCGAACCGGTAGTTGTGACCTGTGACCCACCCATCTGGGCGCAATCCCATCCTATATCGCTGTGTTTTTTTGATGCCACACGCATGTGTGGACAGCGCGTGCTCACATTTCCAGTGCTGGGCGAACCGGTTGTTACAGTATGTGACACCCACCTCTGAGATGGGGGGGGGAGGTGTGCAGTATAAACTGAGATAGTTGTCCAAAACATGTCTGGGTAGTTGAAGTCTCTCGTTATTACTATAATAAAGTAAGAAGTTATGCTATAATCAATCCTGAGTTTTAAAGAATTTTATCATTAAGAGGAGCATGAAAAAACCTGAAAAACAATAGAACTGTACTTAAAATTAAATGCTATCAAAAAAACACCACCCCAAACTTTGAAATGCTGTGAGATTCTTTCTTTAAGCCTATACACGTGCGTCTATGTATGTAGAGAAAATTACACCAATCAACAGTTTTTAGGACTTTTCAGAAATAATTCTGTCCTCTCTTCATTCAGTAATTTAAATAAAGCATTCAGTGTTCAAAAGCCTTATTTAACCCTCTTCATTTTCAGAATGGCCATTAACCAAAACAATGGTATTTCTGTAATATATTGGTTCTGCCAAACATTTGAAACTCTTAAGTGCATTCTTTAATCTTATTAGGGTTTCAAGAAGCAATTGGTATGCTGTTGTGCAACATTAGCTACATTATTTAGGTGGCTCAAAGAGAGAGAGGCGTGAGCACTGGGTTGTTGTTTCTTTTAATGCAAGCTTCTTGCACTCTGCACCCACTTCTAAAATTAGAGTAATAGTTTTTTATTCATGAATTAACAATCAGACTTGGGCAAAAATTATTTCTAGAAATAAGTGACTGCATTCTTATGCCAGCTTTGAAGGTTTCTTTGTTGAAGCTCTTTATTTGACAATTCAAAGAAAGCTGTTAGAACAATGAACAGATTTCTGACTGTAGAGGTTGGAAAAAAATCCAATATAACACTCAGTGTGTGCTAAACGTTACAATTGCAGTCCAGTTAATAAATCTATCTCCATAAGGCAACAAATTTGAACCCAGCCAATTTTGACTTGCTAATTACTACACTACCAGAGCAGCGCAGTGGCCTGGAGATGAAGATACTCACCTCCCACTTGAAAGGTTGAGAATTCAATCCTAGGTGGCAACAGATGTTTCTCTATCAGGGCGCAAAGAGAAAATAAGTGCTGCGAACTCTGCTTAGGCATCAGGAAGGGCATCCAGCCAGTAAACACTCAGCTCCATTCAGTCACCCCGACCCTACTCCCAAGCAAGGGATTATGGAGTCGTAAAAAGAAAAAAAAATACTACACTACCAGAAAAGGATTTGCTTGTGTCATGCTGAGATGTTACTATTTCCATTTTCTGCATAATATCCAAGATCAGATGAAAAATTATCTGGCTCTCAGCTCTTTCATACCAAAATGAGGAGGAAGCAATCACTAACATTTCTAAGCAAATGGACAAGCATATCTTGAAATGAAAATTACTCAGAGGTGGGTTCCTATCGGTTCTAACCAATTCTTTAGAACCATTAGTAACTCGGCGATGACGTCATAGAGCTGGTTCTGACGGTGTCTCCGTGGGCACCGCCATCTTGGATTTTGCTTCTGTGCGTGTGCAGAAGCTAATTTTTGCTTCTGCGTATGCGCAGAAGCTATTTTTTTTATTGCTGTGGCCGCGCGCGACCCTGAGCGAACCGGCAGCAAAAGGATCCAGAACCTACCCCTGAATTTACTACTTAAGTTTTGGTACTCTGAGTTCACAATGGAGTTATATCAATATTTAAAATATTTTTAAAGACAAATCACATCTGTCTTAACACCCCATCAAACATGGAATTCTTTTCATTTCAAAGTCGAACGACAGATGCAGTTGCAAATTGCAGAAAGGGAAGTTATACAAGAGCATTTCAAAGGAAGGAGTATTAAGAATAAAGAAGGTTACCAGATAAGATGCTTTGTGGGGATGTTAGTAAGAGACTGTCTAATTTATGTTAGTGTTCAAATACATCTTGTGAGTTCTCATTTATACCTAAGGAGAATATGAGAATTTCCATAAAGAAATCTACGTGCATGTACATGGATTTCCAGAGCAAGCATAAGATATGTTAAAGACAATGCACATAAGAATTTTCCAATCTAACATCCAACAATGATAGCACAACTTGTCATGTTCCAAACTTCTTGTTTCTCACCATGCCCCACCTTTTTTAATGCATTTATATAGCTTTAACAGCAGCTTAAAAAGTAGAAAGTGTTGCTTTTGCTGATACTATTCATCATGATCATCTCTGTTACTAATATTTATATACAGGCCATCGAGTATTGTAAAAATACGCTCGCAGCTGAACCGTAAGTGCAGAGTGCAGAAATAAAGGTTTGATAGGGATAGTCTGCATCATGTCAGGATGAGGAGCAGGAAGAAAAAAGTGATCAATTTCTTACCAAGTAGGTAATAAAAAAAAATAAATGGCTTGCTTGTGATTTAGCTGACCCAATGATTCTGGCCTGTGAAAACCTGTTAACAACCAACATTTCACACAGTAACATTACTGACTCTCAGTGGTGCCCTTGAATGTTTAGAAAATAATGGAGGAGTGATATGTTGAATGGCTGTGATTTCCATTCCCTTTTTTTAAAATAGTGCACCTCTATGTATAGCTATTTGGAAGTTATTTCTTCTGATTTCAAGTAGCATAACAAAGCACTCCTAGTACAGAAACACAGCCTGGAAAACTCCCTGCATCCACATTGACTGCCAGCATGAGTGCATCTTCAGAAGAACTCAAGCTGAGATTTTTATACTTGAGGCAGGCAGAATTATCAGAGACCCATCTGAAGGCACAGCTGAATGTGAATTTTAGGGCTTCAAATTCAAAGACAAAAAAAAAAAGGTGCTATGGAGCACGTGAAGATGCTCACAATGCACCCGTGTGAAGCACCTTAATGCTGCTGTGCTTTTTTTCCCACTACGCTTCTCCCCAATTGTAGTAACAAACAATTGCAGCCGTCAGTTGCCATTACCTGAATGGCAAGTCATTTCACTTTATGTATACGTTTATGTGACCCTAAAATATCTACTTGATAGGACTCCAGCCTGATAGTACAGCTCTCACTAGGTAAATTGCCATTTAACCAAATGTGGTGGTTTAGGTAAACCTAATCAAGTCCTGCTCCTGTAGCTCCTACCATTGTCAGTCTGTAGCAGTGGTGGGTTCCTACTGGTGCGGTCCGGTAAAGACCCGCCGATTGCGCAATTTGCATACAATGGCTCCAGTGCTGTCTTCGCCGGTCTGTTGCGCAGTGCCATCTTTTTTCCCGAATTTTTGGGCTTTTTTTGCTTCCTGCACATGCCCAAAAGCAAAATTGCACGAGGGGACGCGCACATGTAGTGAGCGTGCACGTGCGCAAAATGCGATGAGGCGTGCGCAGCGCACCGGTAGTCAGGTAAAAGGAACCTGCCACTGGTCTGTAGGATCTGGGGTTTACAAGCAAGAATAGTCATTCAAATTCTGCTTCTCACAACAGGCCAAGATATTCATTTCA
The DNA here is from genome assembly GCA_023053685.1 of Diadophis punctatus similis. Classification (NCBI taxonomy): domain Eukaryota; kingdom Metazoa; phylum Chordata; class Lepidosauria; order Squamata; family Dipsadidae; genus Diadophis; species Diadophis punctatus. The sequence goes on from JALIGW010000001.1 coordinate 98,988,644, forward strand.
GATTCACAGAACACTCTTAACTTTAGTTGAACTTAATGAAAGGGAGGTAGAAATATGATGGCCATTGGTGGACTCAGGATTTTAGACTTGATGTATCCTGCAAACTTTGCCATCAAGAACTCCAAGCTCCATTAATTGGATTAAGATTTGGTGATTCTGAAAATAGCTCATACCAAATCAGAGTCTAGCTGGTTCAGTTGAAAACATGACTCTAAAGCAAAAGTTGTGCCTCTTATGATGGATATCAATAAATGTCTGTTATTACAGTATTTTCCCCTTGGGTTCTTTCTTTTACATGAGTCAAATAAAATATGAAGTTACAACAGAAACACGGAAAATGATGTTCAACCTGAAAAAAAATATGCAGGAGGTTGGGTTCCTTATTTTGGGTTGTTTTTTTTAAAAGCAAAGTGCCAGCAACTTCTTTCTGACATAATTAGAAAATATTTAAAGGCACAGTTCTTCTATGTCTAATTTCAGGAACAGTATATGTGTGATAGAATGGAGCAGGAATATATTGCTGTATGATAATGATATGATAATGTATAATGAGCCAAGGTGGCGCAGCAGGTAGAGTGCAGTACTGCAGGCCACTTTAGCGGACTGATCCACAGGTCAGTGGTTCAAATCTCACCGGCTCAAGGTTGACTCAGCCTTCCATCCTTCCGAGGTAGGTAAAATGAGGACCCAGATTGTTGGAGGCAATATAAATATACATTGCTTACTGGTGTAAACCGCTTAGAGAGTGCTTGCACTGTGAGGCGGTATATAAATCTCACAAATAAATAAATGACCTCCCAGGTATATAAACTGTCTGGAAATGATAAACCCTGTTTGTGAAAATTATGGGGGTGGGGAGACAAGTAACACATAGAATTTCTCATGAAGCAGAGGTAGAAATTGAAGTCAGTTAAGGAGCTGGCCTGAAAGAAAAAGAAAGATGGTTGGTGAGCAAAGTTGGATTTAAGGAGATTCAGACTGCTGATGATAATCAAGTTCTGGGATGGAATGAAGATCACTGAAGAGGGCTTCTGGCTGAATGAAAATCACCAGAGATAGAAGATGAGGAATCCTGCATAGGTTTCCTGAGGGAGAAGAGGACCAAGGCTGTACTAGCCACAAGACATTGCCAGCTAGATTTTATCTGAAGCCCATGGTTAATACTAAGGGGAATTCACTTATAGCTGCACACATAGCTACATTTCAGAATAGACACTATTGTAATAGTAACAGAAGCTGTGCTGTTGCAAACAAGGAGATAGCTGAGCTCAGAATGGTACAGGCAATAAATCAATTTACTGCATACCAACTTTCTTTGCTGGCAGGCAAACAAGGGAGAAGGGAATCTGAAGATCAGTTCATTTGCTTTAGCTGCATGTCAAGAGTTATCTAGCCATAAAAGTCAAACTTGGAGAAACCAAAGTTTTTCTATCTTCAAAATGTTACAAATAAAGAAAAAAAAATTGAACTGCTTCACAGGATCTTTACATGCTATGTTTTGTCTGTTTGATCCTGAGAATTTCCACATACCTGCTGACAGTGGGGTTTTGTGAAAAGGAATCTTTTCAGATTTCATGGGGTAAAAATGATTAATGAAATCATTAATTTCATTTCTCTTGGCGAGAAACACACCCAGTTTCAGAGAATTAGATGTAGGGAGTTTGTTTGAAGCTAAATTTCTTTAAATCTTTGCTTCTTCTCACATGACTCTAATCTTGTTGGTTTGGGATAAAATTAAATATGATGTGTGGAGACAATTTTTTTTAGATTTCAGAGAGAGATGCAAGTGGGAACACGTGAGCAGTATTTTGATTCACAGGAAATTATTACTGTTCACCCACCACTTGTACTTTGATTGGGAAATGGTCCCTATAATCATCCATTGAATTATTGTTGATCTCTTAATTCTTCTTTCTATTTTAGTATTTTACAAACAAAAAGTATATAAATATTTCTTTCCTTGACATTCCATCTACTTAATTGTCCCCAGTTCGATTCAGATAACTTTTTAGGAATTGGTTATGTGGACTCCCAAAGTCAATATGAAGATGCCCACTTTGAATTAAGTGTTTAAATGAATCCAGTTTGTGTTTCTACTTCTGAGGCTGGATATCTTTTCCGGGTTAGGGACCCATCTTGTTCTTTGTAAAGTGCCATATGTGTCAATGGGAAGAAATAGCTAGCACAGATTTTGAATTGCAAGCTTTTTACTATGGTAGGCAATATACTACTAGTCATTAGAGCAATCCAACAAGAAGACAAGGTTTATGCAATCAGTAAAAGAAAATGCTTTCTTGGTAACATGGAACATAGACTTTGACAACAGATGTGAGACAAAATGTTAATGAAAAGTAATGAAAGTTTCCCCTCCTATAATCTGGTGTCATTGCAATATGGTCTATGACAAGAGTTCCCCAACCTTTCTGGCTTTGTGGACGAGCCGTGGGGGGGTGGACGGGATGGTTCCACGCAAGTCGCTGACAAACGGAGCGTGTGCAGACCACACTTGCCTGCTGCTCATGCAAGTGGGGATGCACATGAACATGTTCGCCTACCACTTCCACAGCCCAGTTCTGAATGGCTCATGGCTCAATAGTGGGATCTCTGGTCTATGATATGACCATTTTAAAGAGCACTTAGAAAATTCTAACGGGGATACATTCAAGTACAGAATGTCCTATAGAGGTTTTGAGGTATTCATCTATTTCTTATAGTATATCACCAGCTGGAATTAAAGATGGTAATTTCCTTAGAATTTAGGGGCGGGAAAAATGTTGGCAAACTTTTGAGCTTGGCATGTCTTTTTTTTTTTTTTTACTTTTGACGTGTGTCAGAGATTCACCATCACTGGGTTAGGCAGAAGCGCCTTGGAGGGAGGGAGGGAGGGAGGGAGGGAGGGAGGGAGGGAGGGAGTGAGAGTGAGAGTGAGAGTGAGAGTGAGAGTGAGAGTGAGAGTGAGAGAGAGAGAGAGAGAGAGAGAGAGAGAGAGAGAGAGAGAGAGAGAGAGAGAGAGAGAGAGAGAGAGAGAGAGAGAGAGAGAGAGAGAGAGAGAGAGAGAGAGAGAGAGAGAGAGAGAGAGAGAGAGAGATCATAACAGTGATATAGTATCAGTTCTTTGTTTTCTTCAAGTTCCCATTCAACATACGACATTGATAGGTAGACATACACACAACCTGGATGTTATTTTGGAATTGTTTTCTTTTAAAGTTTAAATAATAATGCCAGCAGACCTGAAGTTTTTAGGGGACTAGTGAGGTGGCCCTATAATTATCAACATCACATGTTACTGCCGTACTTGTTTTTAGCTTTGATTTGTAGCTTTTAATGTTTTTTAATAATACAGTAATTGTTTTAAGTATTTATTATTTTATCTTTGTTGTATGTTGCTCACTGTGTCACTCCTGTGTTTGCAGCTTGAAAAGTTGGACAAATAAATAAAATATAGAAACGTATCAACTGGAGAAATGTAAAATATATAAATTTAATGTATACTTATATTTAATTAGTACCAATAATCCAATGAAGTCCAGTATCATGTTTCTCAAACTTACAAACCAGATGGTTTTTAGGAGTCTTACACTGGAAATATCAAATGTTTAATATCAGGGAATTCTAAATGACTTCAATTGTACAACATGTCAAGTTATAGACAGGCTAAAATGTGGTTGACTAGTTTGTAACAATGCATTTTGCAATCTGCAATTAGTATAATTTAAAAGTCCTTAAGCTTCTCTCACAAAATCCCTAGATTCTCCAAATAATTTGGATGTTCCAGTTACCTGTAGAACTTCAACCCGACCTGCTGACTCTAACTTTCAATAGAAATGAGCTGCGTAATGACCTAAATAAATGACCTGGGTTCTCTACCCATCCAGCGGGTTATCCACACAATAATAAATTGCAACATATTGCAATATATTTTGCAACAATAAATTGAAAACTGGTAAATGTTTGTGGCCTAGATAGGTAACTGTATTTTTTAAATGGTCCTTCAACACATTCTTAAAGTGAGGTTTCAAGCAAAGCTCAAAGAGAAAACCATCTTGAATCTTATACTTTAGGTTTCTAATAGTTGCAGTATTTGGGTTGGAGATTCAAGAGGGCAGGCATACATTTGATAGCTGGGCCCAGATTCTTTAACTAAGAACAACATTTAGTGAAAAATGACGTTGTATGCCCTAAGCTGTTTTTGTGAACAGCTGAACAGGAGTCAACACTACTGAAAAATCCTCCAAGAAGCCTCCTCAGGTTGCCTCAGAAGAACAAGAACCAGGCACTTTTTCTTCAATACCTATTCAAACAATAAATATGTCAGGGAAATCAAGTTTAAAAAAAAGATTGTCTTCATTATTTCCTCTAGGAGTCTACACGGAGGCCACAGCTAGATTGCTGGCGGTAAGTTTAGAATTAAATGCAGAAAACAAATGGAATCATAGCAATCAAAAGAAGAACCAATGCAGTAGCTTTTACACTGATTGCTTAAAATGCTGGGTCTTGATTGCAAAGATAGGTACACGCTCAATTGTTCTAAAACTCAGGAACCAAGGGACTTATTTAGATCGGGAATTTTTGAGCTAAACCAACATGATTTGGCATTTCCTTGGCTCTGTCAAATAAAGAATTAGTGTTTCTGAAATCACAGCTGCTTGCATGTTCCAGATATATCGGGGTTACTTTTCAGTCATTCCATTCAAGTAACATCTTTTTGGACCACATTCAAGTTTCTCTACACAGTAAAGACCTTTGTAAAGTGTTATTCATTCCACTACAAGGAAAAGATTTTGTATTACGCGACCCTCCCCTTTCCTCTTAAAATCTTACACAAATACATAGAATGGTTAATATTTTCTTAAATCACAAATAAATACTTATTACTTTTTTAAAAAAATGCTGTCTTTTTTTAGAAAAATCCATTATATACAGTACATGTTTATTCAGAAGTTCCATTGACTTCAGTGGAGCAGTCTATCTGGTAAGTATATACAGTCTTGCAATTTTAATGTCATGTTCCCATTTTTTGAAGTCTCTCATAAAGGAAAATTCAAAAGACGAGCCTTAAATGTTTTAAAATGGTAAAGTATTAGCTAAAATTATTTCAGTTGCTTTAAATGCTTTTGATGACTTGTACTCTAACTTCCAGACTGTTGTACAGTAAAAGTCAAAATAGAACTGTTACAAACAAGATTTAAAATTAGTAAAGTCACAAACTAAATTGGTTTCCTTGCAGTTAAAATAAGTAAGGACTATAGATTGAGTTTATACATACCATAGAACCAGTATCATATTTTTGATTTGTGTCACTCTAACTCATGCATCATGGGTTTGTAAACCGCAACTCTGATTTGTTCATTAATCTTGGTTAAATCATATTTTTATTTATTTTATTTAGTGTTCTTCTATGCCGCCCTACTCCCTGAGGACTCAGGGCGGCATACAACATTTTAAGGAACAACTAAACAATAAAAATTTTAAAAACAATTGAAAAAGAGTTTAAAAAAGACATACAAAACCATGCATACATGGGGGAAAGTTGTCTCAAAATCACCCCGCCTGCAGGAAGAGCCATGTCTTAATGGCTTTTCGGAAGGCCAGCAAGGTGGGGATAATTCAGATCTTTGGGGGTAGTTGGTTCCAGAGAACAGGGGCCCCTACAGAGAAGGCCCTCCCCCTAGGCCCTGCCAGCCGGCATTGTTTGGCTGACGGGACCCGGAGGAGACCCACTCTGTGGGACCTAACCGGTCGAAGGGAAGTATGAGGTAGGATGCGGTCCCGGAGGTAACCTGAACCTAAGCCATGTAGGGCTTTAAAGATGATGATCAACACCTTGAATTGCACCTGGAGACCAATGGGCAACCAATGCAGCTGGCGGAGTATAGGTATTATGTGGGTGTATCTTGAGACACCCACCACAGCACGCGCAGCCGCATTTTGCACCAGTTGAAGTCTCCGGATACTCTTCAAGGGTAGCCCCATGTAGAGCGCATTACAGTAGTCCAATCTAGAGGTGACAAGGGCATAAGTGACCATGAGTAGAGCCTCCTTCTCCAAGTATGGTCGCAATTGGTGCACCAGGTGAACCTGTGCAAAGGCTCCCCTAGCCACAGCTGTGAGATGTTGATCTAATTTTAGCTGTGGATCTAGGAGAACTCCCAAATTGCAAACCCATTCCGAGGGAGTTAATTTTTCTCCCCCAAGAACCAAGAAGGGACAGTCGGAATAGTCCTTAGGAGGCAATATCCAGAGCCACTCAGTCTTGTCGGGGTTGAGTTTGAGCCTGTTCCTCCCCATCCAGATCCTGACATTGTGACAATATAGTTATTATAGCATGAAAATTAGTTCTCAGACTTAATGCATGAAAAAGCCTAGAATTATATTTATTAAGTAATAATACTTTGCAATCAGGTGAATTTCTGAAATAAGATATGTGGAAGATAAGTCCAGTTGGAGGCTAGAAACATCATCTGAGCTAAAAACTCCATTGTTTTCATTCTAACTGCATAGGAACAATCTGGTTATTCGGTGTGAATGATCTGTAGTTTGATACTTTGGATATAACATTGCAAATGCTTTGTATTCTATAACTTTAATTACCCTTCCCCAATCTGATACCCTCCAGATGTATTGGTCTGTTTATGTGTGCAATCAGCATGGCTGAAATACCTAGAAGGCATCAATAGTAAACAGCTACCATGTACTATCAATCTCTGGTTTCAATTGCAAGTTAAAATTAACAACATCAAGTACAAAATTAACTACATCAGTGCAAACTGTAATATTGATATGTTTGCCTTTGTTGAACAAGCCAAAAGTAGTTTGTTTCATGCATAATGTTAAACTGTGATGGATAGATTCATATCACCTTCAAATGCATATCACCAAATGCTGGCTTAGCCTCGCAAGTGAATTGGGCATCTATGACTAGAACAGGGCTGTCAAACTCCCGGCCCATGGGCCGGATGCGTCATGCGCTGGCCACACCCACACCCGGTTTAGCAAAGGGGAAAAAAGTCCTGATATGTCACATGACATCACCATGGCAACATGAGTTTGACACCCCTGGACTAGAAGAATACTCTCGGCCAACAAAAGAATGGATTTGCTCCACTTTCCAAAAGACCATAAAAATTGCTTAAACTTTCTTTCTACTTCAAGTGCTAAGGTGGTTGCATAATATCACAGAACCCAGAAAATTCCACTCCATAAGGCTGGTAGATGCACAGAACCATAGTTTATGACTAAGGATAAATACAACCTGGAAATAAACGGAAACAAAGCAAAATGAGGATAACTTTAAAGAGCCTGTATTTTTCCCTTCCCTTTGCCAACATTTAGTTTGTGTTTGTTTATGCAATCCTGAAGGCACAAAGGAAACTTCATTTTCCTAGCAAATGAACATTATGGTTTCAGCGCAATGAAACATGAATTTTTAATCTACGCTAACTGCAAAATATTGGCTGGGTCTTCCAGGACATGTGGCCGTTTTCTGAATACAACCAACAGTTTGGAAAAGTGCTTAAATGTGGTAATGTGAGCTGTTAACAAATTACTACAATGAAACGGTTACATCCATATCTGCTAGTTCAGGAGGCCAATGAAATTCGGCAATAAATTATCCTTTATAAAGTAGATACTGTTGTACAGAATGTTTTCTTGCAGTGCAGTAGTAAAGTAACACCCAAATAGGACTGACATATGGAGATTTTAACAATATGGATACCTACTATCAACTTTTAAAGTTTTCATGTAAAGGTAAACTCCCTTTTTATGACCCTGTGTAATCACTTAATTTGGGGTAGAATTGGGGTGACTGCATGGAGCTGAGTGTTTACTGGCCGGATGCCCTTCCTGATGCCACATGGAGTTCACAGCAGATATTTTTTCTTTGTGCCCTAGGAGAGAAACATCTGTCATTACCTAGGGTTGAACTCTCAAGCTTCTGACTGGAAGACGAGAGTCTTCACCACTAGGCCACCACTCTTTCATGTAAAGGTAATACAGTGATAAATGAAAAAGAGTATCCCACTGATTCTTAAATTATTCTGTTGGATGCAAAAACAGTTCATCTCTCAGAATTAGTGGCCCCTATTGCACTGATTCAATGGTGTGAGAAAAGCGAGTTGAGGAATCCTACCCAGATATCTGGAGACTGAGTCGCAAATTAAATATGCCTTTTGCCAAACTAGACCATTAGTTTATTTAGGGTGAGCATTCCCAACACTGACTAGTTGTAGCTGTCCAAAATTTCAGAAAGGGGTCTTTCCTAGACCCATTTATTTATTTTATTTATTTATTTATTAAAATTTCTATGCCGCCCAACTCCCGGGGGACTCTGGGCGGCTCACAGCAGATATAGAAACATATAAAAATAAAACAATTTTTAAAAAGAGCCATATTAAAATACTATCTATTTAAAAAACTTTCATTCATACCCTGCCTGCCGGAAGAGCCAAGTTTTTATTGCTTTATGGAAGGCCAGCAGGGTGGGGATAATCCTGATCTCTGGAGGGAGTTGGTTCCAAAGGGAGGGGGCTCCCACAGAGAAGGCTCTCCCCCTCGGCCCCGCCAACCGGCATTGCTTGGTCGATGGGACCTGGAGGAGACCCACTCTGTGGGACCTAACTGGTCGTAGGGAGGTATGCGGCAGGATGCGGTCCCGAAGGTAACCTGGCCCTGAGCCATGTAGGGCTTTAAAGGTAACGACCAACACCTTGAATTGGATCCGGAGACTAATGGGCAACCAATGCAGCTGGCGGAGAATTGGTGTTACGTGGGTGCATCTGGGTACACCCACCACAGCTCGCGCAGCTGCATTTTGCACCAATTGCAGTCGCCGGACACTCTTCAAGGGTAGCCCCATGTAGAGCACATTGCAGTAATCCAGCTGTGAGGTGATAAGGGCATGAGTGACTGTGAGAAGTGCCTCCTTCTCCAAGTAGGGTCGCAATTGGTGCACAAGACGTACTTGTGCAAAGGTCCCCCTAGCCATAGCTGAAAGATGTTGCTCTAATTTTAGCTGTGGATCTAGAAGGACACCCAAATTGCAAACCTGTTCTGAGGGAGCTAATTTTTCCCCCCCAAGAACCAAGGAGGGACAATTGGTCAAGTCCTTAGGAGGCAATATCCACAGCCACTCAGTCTTGTCAGGGTTAAGTTTTAGCCGGTTCTTCCCCATCCAGACCCTAACATCGTCCAGGCAGCGGCCCATTATGTCTACGGCTTCCCCGAATTGAGACGGGGTGGAGATGTACAACTGGGTATCATCAGCATATTGCTGATACCTCACCCCGTGTCGTCGGATGATCTCACCCAGTGGCTTCATGTAGATGTTAAACAGGATGGGCAAGAGGACCGAGCCCTGCGGCACCCCACATAGTAGGGGCCTAGGGCTCGACCTCTGCCCCCGTCAGCACCGACTGCGTCCTGTCAGAGAGGAAGGAGGAGAACCATTGCAAAACAGTGCCGCCCACCCCCACCTCTCCGAGACGACGCAGAAGGATACCATGGTCAATGGTATCGAAGGCCGCTGAGAGGTCAAGTAGCACCAGGATGGAGGAATAACTTCTCCCATCTGGAGAAGTTAAAAAAAATTATACCTTTTCTAACAATTTGAACCATGACCGATGATTGATCAATGTATATGAAATAAAAAATAATGCTGGTCCATGAACAGTTTTTGAGCAGTGTCAGATTTCAGAGGCACAGTGCTTTTCCAGTTTTGGTTTATTTTGGCATAAGGACAGTCGATACTTAGCTGCATTGGGCAATACGCGTATTTATTCACAAATAGATAGGCAGAGCCCAGATGGAAGTAAAACAGTGAACACTTTCATAGCTTCTCCAACCTTCACTGCTGTACCATCATTTATAATAGCCAACTGTTATCTGAAGACTCTGTATAGGGTCTGTTACTTTGCCTTTTTCTCAATTCTAACATTTTTTTTCTTTAAAAAGCAATATAGCACATCGTTTTTTATAAAAGAAATATGGAGTGAGAAGAAGGAGAAGGGTATGTCCCCTTCACCTGAATGTATGTACATTCAAGGATAGTATTTAGTCATTTCCTTAGCTTGTTTTTAAAAGTCAATAGATAATACAGTTGTTAATCTGTAAAATCAACCCAAGAATAAGGTTGCTTTGTTATTTTTCCTTAACAAAAAGAGGCAGTACTCACTATTTTGCTAGATCTATTTACAGGTCCAAAATTCTAGGCAGATATGCCTCAGGCAACTATCACTACAAAAAGATTCATTTCTAAGGTTATATAGGATCTTATATGAACAGCAATCCGTCCACTTTAACAGTCCTACAATAGGCATTCAGTTGAACTACAACTTGCAGTCCCCCTGGGCTTTAAAGAGTGGTTACATGGAAATTCAAATAGTAGCTTTAAAAGTAAATCATTTCATTCATATGCAAAATAAACTGCACCTGATTTTCCCCCTACTAAACAACAATTGAACTTAAATAGTTAAACACACACAATACATTCCTCTCCTTTGCAGAGCTAGGAAGGAAGAATCAAAATATTTCATCAAATTTTCATCAAAAAAGGAAAATATAAGTTTAAAAAAAACAGAAAAGGCAAAGAAACAGCACTCTAACCTGGCACAAATAGCAAAACTCAGGAGAAATTCCAGCTGTTCTGGTGGGAAGATGAAAATTTGCTTTGATATTTAAGTGAAACACCAATTTTTCTCATTTTAATTAATGCAGCAATTTGAGAAGTATGTATAGGCTAATTAAACTGAGTAGGAACCTATTGAATAAATTTCTTCACAAATCAGCTGTTATGGTCTACTAGTAGCCAAATTACTGTAGTAGAAAACAATTGAATGTCTAGTACAGTGATGGTGAACCTTTTTTGGCTTGGGTGCCAAAAGGGTGCGCGCACGCGCAATAGCGCGCGCATGCCACATCCATAATGCAATACCCTCCCATCTGTGCCTGCTCACAACCCCAGGGCTGCCTCCCGCACATGCTCACAACCCCCCACTGCTCCCCCCGCCCATGAGCATAGGCCTCACTGAAGCCTCCGGACTTCCGGTTGGTCCGTTAGCCTATTTTTCGCTGTCCCCAGGTTCAGGAGGCTTTCCTGAAGCCTGGGGAGAGTGAAAATGGTCAAAAAGAAGGCCGAAAATCAGCTGGCCAGCGTGCGCATGTGTGCTGGAGCTGACATAGGGCAACACCTCGCATGCCCTCAGATATGGCTCCGCGGGCCACCTGTGGCACGCGTGCCACAGGTTCACCATCACTGGTCTAGTAGGTGGCTTCTAAAGTAATGAAATGGGACTTCCAGGGAGTGAAAAAACAGTATTTAAAAAAAATCTATCACTTAGCAATACTTTTATTAGTATAAATACATATATGTTAAAATAAGTGGATAAACTTCCTAGTTTACTAAACCCCTTTAGCTGGCCAGGTGCTATATAAAGGAGGAAATAGAAAAAAAGTACAAAAATTGGCTCACTCCTATAGCACTGAGATTTAAACCTAAAGATTGGGTCTAGGTTTACACTCTGAGTTAAACCATGATTTGGATTTAGTCACAGTTTGTTATATAAATTTGCATTAAATTTATGAAACATGGATTACAAGTCACAGAGGGAGAATTCACACAATACAGTAAGCCAAAATTAAACAAAAACATATTATGGCTTTGTACAAATTGGGTACGTATGGATCTGGAGCAAAGCACATTGGCATCACATGTACCTCAATGTAACCATGCAAACAGTGCAAATTGTATCAGTCCAAAATTTGAGTTGCATGATGATGGCAAAAATTATACAGCAATTTGCATGATGGTGTCATGGCATACATGTTGATAGTTGTGCCCCCCTCCCCCCCCCCCCGCAGATGGCCATGTTTGTGAACCCAGTTGGTTTGAGAGCAATTTCTCTGTGGGATTCCAGTTTTTAAAAGGTTATAGAATAAAGACACACGGTCAATCTCACCATTGAAAACACTCATTTTGTGAGATTCATTTTCAGTCTTTTAAGAAAGCACCAATCTCTTGTTGAGCAAAGGGCAGAGGAAAAAAATCTAGCAATCTTGTAGGAGCTATGTAGTTAGGGTTGTCCAGCCAGAAATGGAACGCAATGCAGTATAACCAGATATATTCCGATTTAATTCTTACACCATAGCAGATGCATACAGGATCATAGCTTTAAGGTGAAATCTAAATACATTTGCTCAGAAATTAAGAATATTGAAATTTTCATAACATTGTAACCTCCGGAATCTTAACTGACTTAACTCCAAAACAGATTCTGCCAGATTTAGTTGAATTGCCACACGCACCAACACTATTTTCCTCGTTTTAAAAATAAATGCATAAATTCAAAACTGTCTAGCTAGGCCTGTTCCATTTATACTTAGGTTACACCTCAGTTACAGTATTTATCACAGCTATAACACTTTTAGCACACCACATATAGGCTATTAGTTTTATTTATTTTACACTAGCAAACCTAGTTAAACCAAGAGAACGATTCTGTCAAGGTTGCCCGTAGATGAATATGCCTGGAGTGAGGGGGATTTTAATTCAACACTTCCTTCCAAGCAAGCGCCTATTTTGTAACTCTACTTGTCAGTTAAGTACTCTTTCAGCGCGGTGATAGCTTCAGTGTTAGGCACACAATAGGCTTTACTTTCTCAGGTGCTCTATTTCAAGCTGGAACTTCCGCACACACACACACAAAAGCCAAAGGGGAAAAAAAAGCACTCAACGCTCTTTTCGTTTGCCACAGCACACATACACACACACCCTCCGCCCGCTTCCCCCTCTGCACGGTTTTTAAAGCCTTGTCCGATTACACTGTATTCTAAAATACGGTACAATTGTTGCTTCTTTTAATAGGAATTTTAACGCGCTGCCGCCGTCGGCGAAGGGGAGAATCTTTTTTCGAGTACGCTCGGAGATCGACTACACTTCCCTGCCCGGAGCTCAGCGCCTGGTGCGGTTTGGCTCAAAGGGCAGTCGCAGTTGCCCTTAACAGGTGGTCAGAGCAGGAGGCGGTTCAACAGGTGCAGCTTAATGAAGTCATGGGCCGAGCTGCACCTGTGGCGTTTCCCACCCGATGCTGAAGCAGCGGGGACTGGGTGGACGATGGCCACCCCGCAAGCCTTCTAACAAAGCTAAAGCGTTGCTTTAGGACAGGTGTTGTTCCACCTCGCCTCGAGGGCTAGCGAGCTCACGAGTTTGAAACCCGGTCACAGGTGAGAAAGCGGGGACTTGGCCCTTGGGCGACCCGCGATCTCAGACTTGGGAGGCCACATGTTTGTCAACTGGTGAAGCGCTGGCTGGAATGAAAAGCAAACCCCGCGGAAACCCGAGCGGATCCGGCACCTGGCTTTTGTATGTATGTGTCTGGCCGCCTAAAGGAAAAGTGTGCCTGGGATTCCCTTTCTAATGTCGCGGAGAAAATTAGGAAACGTAACGCCCTCCTCACATCCTCCACTTTTTTTATTTTAAAAAAAACGCTCCCTCTTCTCTTTTATCTTCTCTTTCCCAATACATAAGCATTAAAGCGCAGCCACGGCGGGCAGGAAACCGGAGCTTGAATCTTAACGCTCCGGTTACAGCCCAGGCTGCCTGAGAGCGAGAGTGAGCTGGAGCGTCTTCCCGAGAGCGGTCGGCAGGAGGCGCTGGCGGGTCCGCTCTAACGGGCTATGATGGGCTCCCTGCCGAAATGAGTCCCTCATTCCCGCGGCCGAGGCGCTAAGAAACGGAGGGACGGACGCGCGCCGAGCGAGCGCTTCACAGCTCCTCCTTTCGCGGCTGAGCAAAGTAACTCCGATGGAGTAAGAGTGGCAGCCGCGGATCGCAGAAGCCACGAGCGCCGGGCTTTGAGCTTTTGCGCCCGGAGGGGGCGGGGTGGGAAAGAAGAGCATCGCCGCACCGCCAGCAAAGAAGAGAACTGTTGCCTTGCTCTTCTTTCTTTCTTTCCTTCCTTCCTTCCTTCCCCGACCAGGCAACCAAAGGCTCCGGGAAGGCGAGAGGTTTCCTCGCCGCTCTGGGCAGAGACCGCCTGAGGAAGAGACTCCTGGTATAAAGTTATCCAAAGTCGCTATGGCCCCGGAGGCTGGAGCCCTCGGCTTACTGGCGGCGATCGTCTCCTTCGTCGCGCCCTCGGCTGCCTTCCTGGGAGCAGCTCGTGGCCAGTTCTCGGCAGGTAAGGACTTGCTCCGTGCCATAGGCGTCCCGTTTCTATGTGGGGGGGGGGGAAGAGAAGGGGGTCTCCTCCTCCTCTTTTGCCTCTCTTGGCTTCTCCCGCTGGGTGCCCGGGGAAACCTTTGGGGTTCGAATTGGAAGAGAGGGGAGGCGGTGGAGATTGTACCGAGGAAAGGGTCCCGTTAGAGAAAGGGGTTTCTTTTCCCTGAGGATTCCGCCACATTCCTCAGATTCGGGAAGGAGGGTGTCCAGCAGCCTCGTGCTTGCAATGGAGAGGGTCCCCCCCCCTTTCCCCGAAAAAGGCTAGCCGTTCGGGGGTTCTCCCTCTTGCTTCGGAGGTTGGAGAAAGCGGAACGCCGCGGTGCTTTCCTTCCAAGAATCCCACCTTCGGCACCTTGACGCGTTCGAGAGCGACGTTGGGAAGCGTCGTCGACTTTCGTTCGCCTTTTCCTCAAATCGCCCTGGCCCCGGCTGGCACTGGCGGCTGCGGGATGGGGCTCTTTGTGTAAAAATCACTGGAGTTTTTGCATCTTGGAACGGGGGGGGAGAGGGAGAGAAGAGCCATAGAGTTTGAAGGGCCCCATTAGATCCTCGAAACCGGTGCTCGGTGCAGGAATCCACCAGGCTTCCCAGAGGCTGCACATTTTCGGCTTCTCACGCCAATCGTCGACCTCTCGCCTGGTCAGTTGCCCAGATCCTGTTTACATAGCCTTGGCTGGTTACATTTTGGAATGTCTCCTCGCCTTTGTTAGTAGAGATGGGGGCGCATTGAGGGGGGGAAAGCTGATTTCTGCATGATCGCGGCACAGAGAGAGAGAGGGGGGGGGGCACAAAAGGAATCCTAAGTTTTTCCGGAAGCTTTCGCTAACTTCTTTGTATCTAAACTGGAAAGGAGCCGGAGGAGGAACAACTCTGCTGCTACACTCAGTATAGCTTGGCTTCGGAGTTTTGAAGGGAAGGTAGTGCTTCAGGTCACCGCCTTACTTTCCCCCTCCCCGGGTCATTTTAACAGCCCCTTTCCCTTTCTGAGGAAGGGAGAAACAGCCGCGAAAGAGTTAATACTTTGGCGCGGTTATCCGGCTTTTTCTAAAGCAAACAAGCTGCACCCAACAGCGACGGGCCGATTCCCCCTTTCTTCTATTGACTTTACTGCCGGGCTAACTTTTGGCCCGAGGGGGCTGATCTCGGCGGCAGCGACTTCCCGCGGGTGGAATGGCTTTGGACGCGCAGGCTCTCCTGCGCAGACGTTCAGAACAACTTGGCATGTTGTTCTGGTTAGCGAGCGCCTTTCAGCCTCGCCTTTGTTTCTGGAAAAACGGTGATTAAGCGCCAAGGAGAAAGTCAACTGAAGGCTTTGGGGGTGGGGGTGGGGGGGGGAGAGAGGAATGCAAGTTGACAGCTACAAAGCGAAATGCTGAAAGTCCCAACAAACCTGCTTGCCCAGTTCAAGTGATGGTCCCTATATACATCTCAGAAACGGTACTGGCTGTAACCATATCCTTTTGTCTGGAAGGAAAAGCAGCCGTTCGGTTTTGGAACAGCCTGCGAACTCGTAAAAAAGACCCTTTGGCAAGCTTCCTCCCCAATACAGATTCATTTTAGAACCTGCCGAGACTGTTTGACCTCTGACATTGTTCCTTGTGTTTTCTGTGTAAGATCAGAGAAACTGGCTGTCTTAATCTAGTTGGGCTGCGTGCAGTCTTTTGTGTAGAGAGACAGAAAGTTGGAGAGGACAGGATTCTTATGCCACTCAAGTCCATTGATTTCAAGGGAGCTTATTTCTGAGTGTTATGTTGTAAAGAAAGCCAGGCAGTGTTTTATAAACTGAATTTTGAAATAAATTTTCTTCCTCCCTTCCAAATGTTTGCAAAGACTGAAATCTCGATACAAAGTTTTGAAATGGTTGGCTGTAGATTGCTATGATTGAAAGATATTTATGGAGTGTGTTTTTAACAAATATAAACAAAAGGTCTTATGCATATTTGGTCAATATTCTGGGAACATTTGTGCTATTTCCATTCCATTAAAAAAAAACACAATACAAAACTTTTCTTTTTTTGTGTGTGTGCCAGTAGTTTTGTAGTGTTGTATGCAGTCAAAGACAAAGGGAGAATGTATTCTGCATTTGCCTTGAAGTTACATGCTTTCTCTATCTTACTAGCTATGCTAAATCGCCTACCGTTTTTAATCTTATCATTTAATCAGGCAATTTAAATTTTTTTAGATATATCCATTTCAATGCCGAAGCAGTTACATCTGTGGTGTGTATGGCTAGCTTTCATTTCCACATTCTGTTGCTGCTCTTTGTATTTCAGTTCTTGTTTCTCACATACTCTTTCCCCAAGGAAAGTTATGATAACCGCATATTCTACAAGTATATCATTCTTTGTAGCTTAGAATGTAGAATAAGGGACCAAGGTTACATCAGTATCCTGGAATTTTATTAGGTGTGGTGGCAGGCGGAAAACACACACACACACAAATGAAAGGATTTTTAGGGGGTGATTCACAGACCACCTGCGATAGGACAGGAATTAAATTAACTGCCAGCAGTCTCTTGAATTGTCCTATTTTTTTAAAAGAATAGATCACTACAATAAATTGGACAGCTTTTTCTGGTATTGCTGGACTCTCAGTATTAAACACTATCTAACTTTGACTTCAGATATCTGACAATCAAATTGAAATGCTATCAGCTGGCCATTTATTAATACAGACTTCTAAGTTTGAAGAAAAAGATACAATTTTGAGAGATGCCACAAACTGTAGCAGTGCAAGACTAGGTTTTTCTTGAGTTTAGGATATACAGCATAATTTGGCCTGAAGTGACCCTATATAATTTTGTGTAATGTATTCTCTTCAACTTTGTTCCACATATGTTAAAAAATATACTGATGTCTGAAACAAAGACCTAAGGGTGCTGTAAATCAATTCAGGGAAACACTTATTTCTCTAATAAATATGGAACAAAAGACAATAAAACACAACAGGATTCCTTTTTTTCCCAACTTCGTTATTTCATCAAAAATTACCTTCAATATTGTTTTGAATGGACAATTGAACAAGCAATGTATGTTGTGTATGATTATGCAGATGTAAATATACATTTGTCATGAAGTTTTTACATAGTAACTCCATCTGATTATAAGGAGTTCATTCTCATTCTTGTCTAGAGCTCTGTGTTTAAAATTATCAGATTCCGTGTAAATGTTGACTGTCTTGATCATCATTTAATTAACATTTTTAATATTGTCAGCGATGCCTCCAGTAGCTCAGCGATGTGAGCACATTAATTGAAATTGTATTATAGTCTTTAGTTTAATTCCTGAATCATTTGTTGGCATAGAAGCAATATTATTCAGTAGCAGCATAAAAACATAGTGCTGCTTTTTTAAAATTAGATCGTGTAGGATCTGGCCCTAAATATAGTTCATAAGATTCTGTGAAACTGGCCCTTTTCCAAGTGACTTTCTCCTGTCATCAGTTTATCTTCAGAGATATTTAGTGTGAATAAAAAGATAAAGAAGTCTGGCCCTTTTCCAAGTGACTTTTACTCCGGTAGTTGTAACTTACTTTAGGGGGCAGTGCTTATCCCTGTTTCAAGGCCATTGAGCCAGCACTGTCCAAACACATTTCCGTGGTCATGTGGCCAGCATGAAATGGATTGTGTTACCTCCCCACCAAAGTGGTACCTATTTATCTACTTGCATTTGCACGCTTTCGAACTGCTAGGTTGGCAGGAGCTGGGGAGCTCACCCCGTTGCACAGTGCTTGGGTCTCCAACATGGGCTGTCGGCTTTCCAGCTGACAAGCCCAATGTCTTAACTGCTGAGCCATCCTATGAGTACAGACAACAAATTAGAGATAAGGCAAGATGAAATGGTACTGATTATGGGGATTGTCAGAGAACAGGGCCACTTCTATCAGGAGAGAAGAAAACTGCAAAATGGGAAAATACCTGAACATGATTTTTTTTCCCTGTGCGTTATTCACCCAGCCTTCCATCTGGATAGGTGATATCAATTAACAGGTAGAAATTCCACCTCAAGAATATTCTTAAAATTCCAGCTGTTCATTATCCTGCGCTATCCTTTTGCTAACTATAATGTAACATTCGATGACCATTGATCATACTTAATTCTTTTGTTTTGGAAAGATTCTCTCCATAATGTTTTTGTCTTGGAGTTATTTTGGGTACACAAAATAACCTGTTTCACTTGTTGGTATATAATATTCTCTCTTGAGAAGAATATAGGTGAACTTGATGAGTGATTCATGGTTTGAAAATGGATTTTACAGTCATGATTGTATGTTAGATCGATCCTATAAGATTTATATAATGCATGATCCAAAGCACCATGGAAGTTGGAGGAGGGATGACTTGTTCTTTTAATTGGTGGAAATAAAAGATCATTGCTGTTCTTTGAGGACAAGTTTCTCACTTTTATTATATTTTTGTCAAACTTTTTCACTGAGAAATAATCTTCCCCACATAGATTCTTAGAATATTTTGATGTGGACAGTGAAGGGAATAATTAGATAAAGTCTTTGAATCTCCAGATCACAGCTTTGTCAATATCAAGAAAATCCATGTACTGGATTTTTAATTTAATATTGTGTCTTAATGAAACTGATTAAGGTGGCAGAAAATGTGTAAAACAATTCCCTTAAAAATCTTTAAATGTCTTATTGTTTGTGAAAGAACTTACTCCAGAACCAATCTCTTTAACAGTAATGTAGTTAAACCAGACACAATAGTAGACTTTAAATAAATGTAAAACAAATATAATTCTACCGGTAATTTTACTGGGGAAGGTGAGTGAGTTTAATTAGAAACAATATGATCTAGTTTGGCAAGTTCTAATACAGGATTTTCTAAGCAAATAAAACTTAAGACAATTGAAATCTGGTCGCTGTCTTAAAAAAGGTAAGTTTCTGCCAGCTGATCTAGACGTTGGTCTACTCAGTGGTATTTCTTTAAATGAAACACTAACACTTGATGGTAACAAGTGATAAATTTGATCTTATCACTGGGTCACGACCTTTTGAATTCCTCTTTTTTTAGCCTTGTATCTGATACCGGGTCCATTTCATAGAATTGGCAATATGTTGATAACTGCACGTATGCTCACTGTTACTGGAGTAGCCAACTCAGTTGATTACAAACCCACTTGTCTTTTCTATGATCACAAAAGCTTGTCCCTTAAGTAATGTAATAGAAGGAAGCTTATGGAATAAGACATTCCCATCCTGGTCCTTTAGCAAGACTTTTGAGGAGTAGAGGAGGAAGTGGGGAAGTCATGTGACCCATAAGGTTTATCTAAACCAATCGGAATGGATCACCTGGATTGGTTACTGATAAATTACGGAGTATTGTGTACATGTGGTCTCTATATAAGTTGATTCACACATGTTAAATCATGGTTTGCTTAATCATTATGGAATAAGCTTCAATTGCTTCAGCTCATGTTATGCTGAGCCCTAAACCATTGTTTCCATTGTGACAGTTGGGTTCACATAACATGATAAAAGTAGTCTTCATTGAGTAATTGATTCCAATGAAATGCTAAGCAAATAATGTGACAGAGAGGGAGAGAGAAAGGGAGAGAGAAAAAGACACCAAAGATTTCTGCTTGCTGCCATCTCCTTTAGACAAAGTGCTATTGTGCAGTATTCTAGCGTTACCCTCACTGGCATGTATTGTTACCATCACAGAAATTTGGACATAAATGTGCACATTTATCAGAAGATTATTGTTTTACTACTATTCATTACTGTTGTATTTGCAAATAGTCACTACTCAAGGCAGTTGCCAAATAAGAAGTACCTATACAGGTAGTCCTTGCTTACCAGTGATAGTTGGGACCAGGAAACAACACATCACATGACCCTGCTGACTTACCACAGTAGTTCTGGCAGTCTTAGTTGTCATCAGTGAATCCTGCAGCATTGTGCAGTTTGTGACTGCCATTTGCAACTAACTGCCGGCTAGCCTATTGGCTTGTCATGTCAGAAGCCAACAGTGAAAGTCACAAATTTGTGAGTATGTGATCACAGGACACTGCAATGTTGTAATTGTATTTGTGGGCTGGTTACCAAGTGCCTGAATCACAATCATGTGATTGTGGAGACACTGTAATGGCTGTAACTTCAAAGACCAGTTGTAAGTCCCCCTCATTCTAGGCCTTGGTAGCTCTTTGAATGGTCCCTGAATGAGTGGCCATTAAACAATGACTGCCTGTAGTTGAAAATCAAACAAAGTCTCACTGAAAGAGTTAACCTTTCAAGCATTTAACCGCAGCCAAATAAATAGAATGCTCTTTTATATTTTTCACTAACTGAAAAAAAAGAGAGATTGGCCTTCTGGCCTTAAGAGTTAGCTAAAGCTGTGTTACTTGGAGAATCAAGTTAGTTTGGTGCCACTGAGTCCTACTTTGACATCTGATGATTCTGTGTAGACAAATGTCCACCATCTTGCAGTAACAAATTATGCCCCTTCCAGGAACATTCCTCTAATCTTTTTGATCCCATACATCCAAACATAATCTTTCCCTTTCTGCTTCTCCATGCTTGATGAGTCAGAAAGAGTCAAAAAGAGGGCTGTGAAAATATCCACAGACCCCTCACATCCTGGACACAAATTGTTTCAACTTCTACCCTCAAAACTATAGGGCACTGCACACCAGAACAACTAGACACATGGACAGTTTTCCCACGAATGCCATCACTCTGCTTAACAACTAATTCCCACAACACACTCAAATAATTTACTAAGACTGTATTACTATTATTATTCTCTTCCTTACTAGTATCTATCTCTTCCCACTTATTGCTATAACCATGTTGCTTGTATCTTTCAATTTATATTGTTTCTATTTGTTTCCTAGTACGATTTGATAGTTTATTAGTAATCTTGACTATCACTAAGTGGTGTATCTTTTTATTCTTGATGAATGTATTTTATTCTCCTTATGTACACTGAGAGCATATACACCAAAGACAAATTCCTTGTGTGTCCAATACACTTTGTCAATAAAGAATATTCTATTCTATTCTATTCTATTCTATTCTATTCTATTCTATGCTATGCTATGCTATGCTATGCTATGCTATGCTATGCTATGCTATGCTATGCTATGCTATGCTATGCTATGCTATGCTATGCTATTATTTGCTAAGGAATGCTTTTCATATTTGATTTTATTGAAATTTTTGTTTTATTTTGGGCATTGTGCATTTGTGTTATTTTTTCTATTTCTTTATTTGAACAGTGGAATTGCAATTGCTAAAATAATGTGGATGAAAACTAAGTTAAACTGAGCAGATACCATAGACATAACAGTCAAAGAAGTTAACTAGGTGCCTTTGGATTGAATGCAGTTTCCTTTGATTATAAGTGCAAATATTCGATTGTCTTATACTGTAATAATGTACCTTTCTTTCCTGCGTATTCCAGTAATCTCTTTGCTCTTTTCCTTTTTTATTTTTTGCCTTTGAATCATTCTGGGATTGAGACAGAATGACTGGCCCAAAGCCACCCAGCTGACTTCGTATCTAAGATGGGACACAGTCTCCCTATTTTTAGCCTGGTGCCTTAACCACTACACCAAGCTATGTCTACATTGTTTCTATCTATCTACATTGGCTTCCACACTTTCGTTTCCCTAAGCTTTGCCAATAAAGTCCACAATTGGCTTGCATCACATGTCTACAATGTGAGTTTTTGCTTGCTCTTCACTGCTTCAGAAGAATTGCATTTAAAAAAAATTGATTCATAAATTAGCTGTACTTGCAGTTCATGGGACTCTTAATAACTGTCTGTAAATCCATAATTCAGAAGCATCTTATCTTCTTTCTCCTGCTCTTTCTCAGTTTCCACCTTTCCAAGTTATAATTTATTGCTGGAAAAAACCATTGCATTAACTATTCTTATCTTTGTTGTCATAGAAATATCATTCATGATTTTGTCTAAATTTGTCACTGCCTTCCTCCCTAGAATTAATCACTTCTTTATGTCTCTAGCACGTAGCCTATCTCTTTATTCTTGACCTGAAGAAAAGAAAATTATTTGCTACCTCCACTTCTTTGCTATGAACTGTAAGTTCACTGAGCTTGCTGTTTGACATTATCTTTGTTTCTTTAATATTTCTCAGTAACCCAGATTTTTCCTTTTCCCTTGTTACTTTCATAATTATTTCTTCCAAGTCTCATTCTTTTAAGCTGACAAAGTGGTGCTATCTACATATCTCAGTCTGTTTGTATTTTGACCTCCAATTTTGATTTTAGCTTCACCTTTTTCCAGTAGATATGGGTACAGTATTCATCTTTGATTCACTCTGTACTTTTTTTGAACTTGTTTCTTCCATTGCTATTTTCATATTACTTCTTTGTTTCACTAGAAATATTTATTTGAAGTATAATTGAATAGTTATGCATTGCTATATTTCATATTGTGATTTCTATATATTGCTAAAACTTCATGTCTGTTTGATACTTTCTAACCTTCAATTCCAACCTTCAATTGTTGGTAGAAATAATTATCATAGAACATTTTTTTAAATCAACAAATGTCAAATGGGCTAACTTACACAGTGTATCCAAATCTGAGATGTATGACTCCCATGGGATTGAAATTTGGTAACATTGTGACCATTTTAGCACCGCCACACCTTCGGACTACACTACCCAGAACTCTTTAGGTTGCATGGTGCAAGAAAAGATGGAAGAGACACATCCCTATTCTTTTTCCCACCTCCCTCTGGGCCCTGATGGGTGATGAACTAATGCTGAAATTTGAAATTGTTTAATGAAGGTTGCTGATGAGGGAAGAACAAGGGAACAATTTGGATGACTGCTGGCAAGTAGAGCTGGCTGGTGGAGAGTGGGTGGGTGTTGGCAGTTCATGGATTAGTCCTATTCATCCCTGAAGACGGGGTCCTTGGTGACATACTGGAATGGGAAGCAGGGGTTCAGTTTGCCTTGCAATTTACCACTCCTTTTGTTCTCAAACTGGTAGGTAGTTTCATGGATCAAAGGAGGAGGAAGTTTCAATGAGGCTCTCCTGAGTAGTCAAGTGGGAAGCTGAAACATTTGAAGCCTATACTATATGGGGAAAGAAGAATGACTCAATGGCTCATGAGTTGTCTAGTGACATGGTAGAGCAGAATTACTCATCTGTGCATTCTCTTCTAAAACTATGCAAACCATTTAAAAGAAGGTGTTTTGGAATGATGGAAGCGCATGTAGAACATCTCTTATTTGACTAATTAAAGCAGCCATGACTCTTTCCAGGCTTAGGCACTTTTGGTCCAGCCACTTAGCCCCCACATCATGCTGAGTCCCCCCTCTGCCATATGAACATATGTGTAAGTGGAAGGGCTACAGCAGAGAGTCTCAATCTGGAGTTAAGATTTCAAGGTTTTAAAAATGTATATAGCAACAAATATGCAGGTTTTTTCTTGCATTTAAATACATTTTTTTTTCCGGAGAAGAGGTTTCAAAATTTAACCAGACTCTTAAAGAGATCCATGGCACAAAAAAGTTGAGATTCCTTAGGTTACAAATGTATTAATACATTTTACCTATGTCATCTTAATTGTTTTTTTTTATGTTTTAATGCTTGATTGGGAACCTCCAAGCATTTGGTAAAAGATGGGCAAATTAAACTAGTTACCAAATACAATCATTTGAAATCTTAAACTAGTACCTCAAATAGTCTGGATCCACATGACAGCAAACCAAGTCATGAGGCCACCTGTATAATAGGTGTACATCTGTTGTAGTAGCAAATATATAGCAAAGTTACATCTTGATTGGAGATTATGAGGGAATCCCGGGGCTGTAACCGAACCGGTAGCAAAAGTAAGTGGAACCCACTACTGATGTGCTTGTCATTAAATATTAGTGATTATTGTCTTATTACACTGTGCTTTTTCATTGAGGGAATGGTGGTTACAATGATAGCCTAAAGTCTTTATGCCTTTTTTGTTATTGTTTTGTTTTTGCTTCTGTTTTTATTATTGTAAGCCTCCCAGAATTGTGTGCCCACTGGATGGGAAACCATATAAATCTTATAAATACAATTAAAATCGAAATTGAATAAATCAAGGGCAGGATTGTGTATGAAACAGAAAATGCAATTTGTTTCCGAAACAAAACAAACATATTACAATTTGGGAGTTTTGCTGAACTGTTCCAGGCAGACTGTTGCTTGGCATAGCTGAAGCCTGGTTTCTTGGTTGATGTTGGTTTTGGCCAAGACAAAAACCTGAAAGAGTCTTTTTTTTTCTAATAAGTTTTTATTGAATTTTTTTCATTTAAAATCACAATGCCACTTTTACAGCTTCCTGTTATTGGTATCTATCCTGATTTACATTGTTCATTCACGGCTTATTTTTTATACATTATGTAATTTCTTTTGTTTATACCTACAAATATCTAATATCTGGTTTTTTATCATATAGTCCTTCACGTTATTGTAACTAAAACACTAATACATCTATACTACTTAATATATATATTTCTAATATAATACATATCTTAATATACCATATTTTTTGGAGTAAAAGACGCACCTTCCCCCCAAAAGAGGTTGGAAATTTGGGTGCGTTTTATACTCCGAATGTAGCTTTTACTAAACTTTTTTTCAGCCCTAACGAGCTGCTAACGAGAGAAGTGATCTTCCGTGCTTTGCTAGCTAAGCTATCTTACCTTTGCCTGCTTTTTTTCACTGCTGCTTCCTCCGACAATCAGCTGGGCTTCTGGGCTTTAGAAGACTTTTTTCAGCCCTAACAAGGTGCTAACCAGTGAACCGATCTTCAGTGCTTTGTTAGCAAGCGATCTTCCGCCTTTTTTCAGCCCTAACGTGCTAACGATTGAAGTGATCTTCCATGCTTTGCTAGCGAAGCAATCTTCCCTTTGCCTGCTTTTCTCATTGTTTCTCTCTTTGAAGAGAGAGAGAAGTGAAGTGTTTTAGAAACTGTTTTTATCCACAACTAGGGGATAAAAAGCAAGCATGTGTGCTCAAAACCAGCAAGCTAATGTGCTGAAGCTGATCAGACTATAGACTAGCCAGATGAATGCCTGGTAGGCAGATTATTTTTTCCCTATTTTCCTCCCCAAAAACTAAGGTGGGTCTTATACTCCAGTGCCTTACTCTTTTCTCCCTGTTCCTCTGTAGGACACGCTTGGCAGCCTGTCAATTGGTCTTTCTGGTAGCTCACTTTCCTAACTATTTATTTATTTATTTATTTATTTATTTATTTATTTATTTATTTATTTATTTATTTATTTATTTATTTATTTATTTATTTATTTATTTAGTCAAGTACATGTTAGTAATATACATAGATGTAACATTGTTTATGTACATAAGATTGGTACTGATAAGAGGGAACATTAGGACAGAGACGGTAGGCACGCGGGTGCACTTATGCACGCCCCTTCCTCTAATGCTTCACTTAAAAGGAAGTGGTGGAAACTAGTGGGAAGTAGGTGAAAAAGCCCTGTTAGCTATCCCATGTAAACCAGACAGGAAACACAACCAGATG
Organism: Diadophis punctatus similis; assembly: GCA_023053685.1. Taxonomy (NCBI): domain Eukaryota; kingdom Metazoa; phylum Chordata; class Lepidosauria; order Squamata; family Dipsadidae; genus Diadophis; species Diadophis punctatus. The sequence goes on from JALIGW010000001.1 coordinate 99,014,366, forward strand.
AGCTAATTCTACTTCATTGTAAGGCTACATTAATAAAACTTTGTGGGTCTGAAAGTACAAATCTCCTGCCATCATCTTTACTGTCTGAGAATCTAGGAAAGATCCATTCTGACTGCCTTTCTCCATCCATTATGCAGCTGCAGACATGTTCTCTCTTATCTGACTGTTCCCTAGATAACATTTCTTCACCCTGTCTCTCAAAATATTTTTCACATACCATTGGCAGGCCATGGCACATTGGAAGAGGCAGGAGTTTTATAATCAATGTTTGAAGCTAAGGACAAGGTTGGTGATAGCATACAATTGATCTGCCCACCCCCAAACTTCCCAGCTCTTTTCTTTGTCTACTATCTATTTACTGCTATTGCTGTCTTTGGGTTTTTTTTCCTGCCTCCCCCCTCCCTCCACTGAAATACCTCTGCCCTGGGGACTTGGCATACAAGCTTTGATCCAGGCACAGATCACCAAGAAACTAGCTTTTCCATTTACTGAATACCTATCAAGCATAGCAAAGCAGTCTGGCCAAAGTTCAATTCTTTATTTGTTTATACCTTATAGACAGAATCTTGCCAGACTAAATCTACATTACTAAATCTACACCCCAAGCGAATGTATATATGCTAGATTCTAGGGAGTAGTTATCCTAAATCTCTTTCTCTTCCCACAATCCAGCTCAGGATTGTGCTGTCTCTTGTCTTTCCCCCTCCCTTCCTGGAATATGCTCCTTCCTTCCCTTCGTGCCCAAGAATCTGCTGCATTATTTAGTCTTATCACATCACACACCCCTTTCATGGACACATTGCATCACAATACCTCTCTAATGAAAGGTTGGTATATATCTGGTTTGATAAATGAAGGACTAACCTTATAAATTTATGCCCATCTTTTTGTCATATGAAACCACATACCTAGCTTCAGTTGCACTTAATTTGTGTTTGTTATTGTGAAATAAGCATTTGTGCAGTATGTTTTAGAATAAATGAAATGTTAGAGCTAAGACAAAGTTGTGACTCGGCCATAAATTTTGCTATGGAAACAGCCACTGAAGTGTATTTGTTCAGCATTGTAACATTTTTCTTAATTGAGATATAGCTAGCCTTGTTAAGAAACATGCACCTTGAAGTATTCTTGCACATTTTTGAGAAAAGAAATTTGTTAGAGTAATCCAGTGATAGACAAAATATCTAGTACGGGGCTGTGATTAATAGCAAGGTTAGTACTTGGAAGATTCAAACTCAGCTTGGTCATGAAGCTCATAAGTAATGCGGGTACAATTTTTCCTTTCGTAATAGGAATGTGGGAGACAAAACAGGAAAAAAATAAATGGGATGAGAAGAACCATTATGTATATTGTCTTGAGTTCCTTAGAGAAAAAAATGGAATATACCGTATTTTTCGGAGTATAAGATGCTCCGAAGTATAAGACGCACCTACCTTTTTTGGGGAGGAAAACAAGAAAAAAAATTACCTCTGCCTCCCAGCACTTTGCCTCCTTGCAGCAAACAGCAAACAACCTGTTTCAGTTTCGCTTTCAGTTTCAGCACAGCCTGATTAGCACAAGGAAAAAAAATCTGCCTCTGCCTCCCTGCAACCTGAACCAGTTGATGTTTGGGAGGCTGATCCAACCCACAATCACCTGCTTGTGCTAATCAGGCTGTGCTGAAGCTGAAACTAAAACAGGCTGTTTGCTGCAAGGAGATAAATTGCTGGGAGGCAGAGGCCAAAGGGTGGGGACAGGTGGGCGGAGCTATATTTGGTGTATAAGATGCACCCAAATTTTCACCCTCTTTTAGGGAGGAAAAAGTGCGTCTTATACTCCAAAAATACAGTTAAAAAACATTAACCTGCACACAACAGTAGTTAGATACTTTATACAAATCATTAGTTCTGATAATGTTGGGGAAAAAATCAGAATTAACACTCCTTCATCAGTAGTGGGTTCCTACCGGTGCGCTCTTGGCTATCCGTCGCCGCCGAGCCGAAGAAGCTGGCGGCGTTCGCGGCGCGGGGCTTTTCCCCGCCCGCTTTCCCGGGATGCCGGGACGCTGCCATTTGCGTTCTTCTGCCCTCTGCGCAAGCTTCTTCGGCTCGGCGGCGACGGATAGCCAAGAGCGCACCGGTAGGAACCCACTACTGCCCTTCATATATTACATTTGTATATGATCATTGCATTTTTTTTAAAAAAATGACTAGTAGAAATATCTACTATTATCCTCAGGTGAAATTTGTTACTTGCTACATAATTGTGTGACTATTTTCCCCATTTCGTCTGAAGGAAATAACATTGGATAAAGAATGTGATCATCCCTCCTTGACATATTTTCAGAGATTTCTAAACAGGGTTATACTGTCACATAGCAGTTATACTGTGGCACATTCATCCTTCAGTTGAGACATGTGATACCTTTTCCAGTCACTGTAAAAGCAGGCTGGTACTTTTTTCCCAAAGGAATTGTCACTGCTCATTTTACTTCCCGTGTCTCGGCACAGGGTCAGTTTTACTTTTCTTCTTAAGGTATCTGAGTTAAACCCTGAACCAAGTGAATTAGTTTGTCACCTAATTCTGACAACTATGGATGAAGGGGTTGGGGTTGAGTGATCTTGGTTTGGCCAAGATCATCATTACAGTGACAGAACACAGATACTTTTTTGGGACACATTTGAGTTGGGAAGGAGAGATTAGTCCTGTCCCTTAAATTGACAATGCACTTAAAACACTTTGTCTGAAGTTTACAAGCCATATACCATATTTTTCAGAGTATAAGACGCACCTTAGTTTTTGGAGGAAAAAATAGGGGGGAAAATCTGCCTACCAGGTATACATCTGGCTAGCATCCTTAGTCTGGTCAGCTTCAGCACATTATTTTATCCCCTGGTTAGGGCTTAAAAAAACCTTATTTGGAGCGAGTAGCAATGAAAAAAAGCCTGCAAAGACTTAGGGCTGGAAAAAACCTTATTCTGAGCAAGTAGCAATGCAAAAGCCTGCAAGCCGGGAAGATAGTTAGTGCCTTGTTAGGGCTGGGGAAAAAAAGCTTCGAAAAAACTACATTCAGAGTATAAGACACACCCAAATTTTCAACCTCTTTCAGGGAGGAAAAAGGTGTGTCTTATACTCTGAAAAATACAGTAACTTTATGTAAGAATTGGAGAAACCCCATGTATAATTTTAAAGACCTTGGTCAGTGGTGGTATTCAGCTGGTTCGGACCGGTTTGGGCGAACTGGTAGTAGCGACCTGCGGGTGGGCCGGCCCACCTGCCCCAGCGCTATGCCATCCTATTTAGCAACATTTTCTAAGCCGTCCGCATGCTTGCAAGCTGTGCGTGTGAGCAAAATGCATGCATGGAAGGCATGTGAGCGCGCGCTCACATTTTTGGTGCTGGCTGAACCAGTAGGTAAATTATGAGAAGCCCACCTCTGACCTTGGTTATACTATGTAGTAAACAAATAATTGTTCTCTGCAAGTATCCAGATACTGACTATGAATATCTCCTTGACGGCTGGATTAGGGCAGCAGCCACCAAATGTGTTAGCTACATGTTTTAAAAAGATTGTTTCACGGAGTGCACTCAGCAATACCTTAGTTGTTTATCTGAGACTAAAAGAGCTCCTGAAAATAAATTGAAGCTAATGTGTGTACCGTATGTAAAATAAATTAATGGGCCCTATGAAATTTGTGAAGTAGTCTTAAGTGTGAAGGATGTTGGCTTCAGCCCTTGAGGCAGCAGAGCCTGGAAGCAATCAAGAATTCAAGAAAGCATTACAGAACTGCTTGTGTTTAATTAGCTTATGCACTAGAGACTCCCTGGAGGATACACTAACGCAAGGAAGGAGTTGGTAAATGTTTAGTCATTTCTTCCAGAAGAATGTATCCTGCTTTGCTTTTGAGACCTTATCAGAGGGCTGGTGCAGATTTCATAATTGGCCTCTAATTCATGGATTGGTCTCATCAATAGCCTCTCTGTGATAAATTAGTAAAATAAAGTTTGACACAATGATACCTGGATCTTCTTCTTTTTAACCATTAAAATCTTTGTAAAATATTTTGAGATTTTATCAGGCACTTCCTGTTTTGTTGGTTGAAAACTCAAGATGAGAAGATGGAATGCAATCCATTTCATTTCATGGATTTTTCATACGTATATCACCCCCATGAGATTCTGAATATTGCCTGAATTAATAAATACACATAAAAAATAAACAAGGAAGCCTCAATTTAGCAAAACCTGTTGTGTATGAGTCTTAGATTGAAGGGAAATTGTTCCTAAATAATTTACAATTGGAAGCACGCCTTAAATCAAGATTTCAAGCTAGCTTATGAATTCTAGTTCATTGGGAACAATTCAGATGTGATATAAAACTATGCTCAAATATAGCTTCAGGGATTGTTTATTGCTCACATGTAAAGAGAATTTGAGCAAACGAGCTGTGAACATACACTGCTTTAAAAAAAGTCTAGATTTATAGCTTGCTATTGCAGAACAACCACTATTAGTTAACATCTAGGGACTATTTTCCAAAACATCTTTCTGAAGGAGGCGTCAATTAAAGATTTGGAATTCATCTTATATTGTTTTGTAAAGAAAAATTTGGAGGATCACGTAGCTTCTTTACATATATCTTCCAGGGAACATTAGTATTGTGTTGACCAAGATGGCTGCCCTCCTTTTAGAGTCAGCATACCTTCTTGTGAAACAAGCTCCTCCATCCTATCAATGATTTGTAGGGTCATTGATACAGTTCTTGATCCATCAGAAGATCATGGTTGGTGAAGCTTTGTAGCCAACATAGTGTTGTAGGAAAGCTAAAAGTCTGCCTTTGAGTTTTTGAATTATTATATTCAAATAATTTGGCTCTTGAGACTGAGCCAGAAGAAGGAGATGATCACTTCCTGGCCCCGATGAAAAACCAAACTCAGTCTAATAACAAAAGTTTAGCTAAAGTGCAGACTTGTGACCTCTGGCTGATAATACAAAACTCTTGCTGATGCTGATTCCATGTGGCCACAGTTATAGCTATCAGTAGTGACAGTTTTTATGTCAAATTCTTTAAGGCTAATTCATGCATGGGTTCAAATGAATTAAGGTTATAGGGGCCCTATGATGAATACAACTAGCTCATAAGCAATTGTAGCAGGGGTGAAATGCTCCCCATACCTTGAATTTGAACCACAGCAGGCAAGAAGATCCTGATTGTGCTGTTTCTCTTGGCTTACAATCATATCAGGAAACTTCCATACTACAATCCAGGGGTGAAATGCTCCCTGTTTGGGTGGGCTGGTCGGTCGTCGTAGAGCCGATAGAGCTGATAGCGATCGCAGCGCGAGCCTTCCCCCACACGCTTCCCCCACCCGCCTGGATGCCACCATTTGGGTTCTTTTATCCTCTGTGCATGCACAGAACACTTTGCACATGCGCAGAGGGTAAAAGAACCCAAATGGCGGTGTCCAGGCGGGTGGGGGAAGAGGGTGGGGGAAGCAGGTGGGGGAAGGCTCGTGCTGCGATCGCTATCGACTCTATCGGCTCTATGATGACCGACTGGCCTTTCACCCCTGGATTGTAGTATGGAAGTTTCCTGATATGATTGTAAGCCAAGAGAAACAGCACAATCAGGATCTTCTTGCCTGCTGTGGTTCAAATTCAAGGTATGGGTAGCTTTAAAACAATCTCAACAAGAAAAGAGTTGATCTGCCTATGGATAGTAAGAAAGCAAGCCTTCAAGTTAGATTAGCACAATAAACCAAACTTGATCTAATTAATCAAACATGAAGAGGTTATTCTTAGTTTATTGGTAACTGAATGGCTAAATCTATAATTTAACTAAAGTTGTAGGAAACACTTTGTGGTTAAAACATTGGGATATGTTTATAGAACATCTGGTTCTGAGTATTTCAGAAGCAGTCTAATCTTGGAATTGACCATTCTTAGAGCAGACCACAATCAGCACACTTCTATTTTCAGGCCAGGGCAAACCAACTATTACAAAGTTGGAACAGATTATTATGAGGCTTGAACGTTTTGACCTCAAAATGCTTTGTACACCAGTAAATTTAACTAGAGCAAAATAAGCATTGGGCCCGAGTACAGCAGGATCAACTCTGAGCTAGAGGCTGTTAGTCAGGTTCATCCTGGGCAGTGGTGGGTTCCTACCGGTGCTTTGCGGGATGCCGCACCGGTAGGAGCCCAGCGATGACGTCATTTTTAGGTGCTTTTTCCCGGCTTCTCCGAGTCCTGAGCTGTCGGAAAAAAGTCCTCTCACCTGCCCTTGTTTCAATACCGACCTTTATTCTTCCTCTGAAGCACAGCTGAGGAGCTTCTCAGCTGTGTTTCGGCTTGTAATATCATCCTAAGAATGCGTGGAAGTGAAATCGCCTGATGGAACGCAAGTTCACTTCTGTGCATGCTAGTGATGCGCACCGGTAGCAAAAATAACTGGAACCCTCTCCTGGTCCTGGGGTATGCTGAGATTAGAAGCTAATATTGATGGACATTCCACATCTTAATCTAATTTTTGAGATGGCTCAAAAGCATCATGGAGTAGAAGAATTAAAGGGATCTGGTAGGAAAGACACATTGGCAGGAAGACAATAAATTAGCCCCATTTCCCAATCTGGTACTATCTAGGTATGTCAATCTTATAGTTCCCAGAATTACTATCTATCGTGAATTGGAAGTATGTGGGAGTTATAATTCCAGTTATAATCTGGAGAGTTCCAGGATGAGGAAAGTATAACTAGAATTCATATTGGCAAGGCTTAATCTGAAAGCATTTGAATTGCAGGTAGTCCTCACCTGCTGCTGTAGCCTAGAGGTGGAGCTCATGCCTCACAACCAGGAGGTTGTGAGTTCGATCCTAGGTAGAGGCAGATGTAGGGTCTCCTGCTTGGGCAGGGGGTTGGACTAGATGACCTGCACGGTCCCTTCCAATTCTGTTAATCTGTATTTAGCAACCTCAATTGATACTGGAAGTGGCATTAAGTGAAGTAGTCACTAAGTGAAAAAAACCACATGGTGACAGATATGTTAACTTTCGCTTAATAGCCTCAGAAGGATAAAACCCCAAATGTTCAGATGAACCCAAATAACGGGAAAGATTTCCAGAACTTGACTCAAGAAGAAGCCTGGTAAAAGGGCAAATCTTATAGCCCTTTCTTTCCCCCAATTTGCCTGTGCTTTGGAATGCTCTTACAAGCACTAGGATAATTAGCAAGATGTTTGGTAACTAATGTTTGCATTTACATTCATTGTAGAGAAAGGGATTTCAAGAGAGTCACATAATGGGGAATATACATAGAAAAGAATGTGCTAGGACCTGCTATTTGTCTAGCAAACTACAAAACCCTTAAAACGATAAGATTAGAATCTTATCAAATTCAGGCAGCAAGTGCTGGAGGTTCTAAATCAACAAATTAAAGTCACGGAGCTGAGCTTGTTAATTTGCATTAGGAAAGTTTTTTAGGGAAGTATTGCACTGCAGAGAAAAGCAGCCCAAGAAGCGGTAGCTTGTTTAGGAAAGCCCTTCACTCTATAAGATGGTGGGGGTGGGGTGGGTGGGGATGTTAGGCATAGGACAATGCTACAAACTATAATAGTGAACCTATGACACAAATTGCAGGCATTGGTCACAAAATTATGTTTTCATCACCATTATAACTGCAAATGCTTTCACTCAATGGTAGTTCTTAAATGAGGACAACTTGTATGTTGAATCAAAGAGAATGGTTGAATGATTTTCTTCGAAATTCATAATATTCCTGTTTCAAGTTTTGATTAAGTTTGATCATGAATCAACCAAGGAAAACATTTGTCTCTTGTGTTATTTAGAATGTTATAATCTAGCTCAGTAGTACAGTGGTGGGATTCAAATTTTTTTACTACCGGTTCTGTGGGCATGGCTTGGTGGGCATGGCAGGGGAAGGATACTGTAAAATCTCCATTCCCACCCCACTCCAGGGGGAGGATACTGCAAAATCTCCATTCCCTCCCCATTCCAGGGGAAAGTTACTGCAAAATCCCCATTTTCTCCTGATCAGCTGAGACTCAGGAGGCAGAAAATAGATGGGGGTGGGGCCAGTCAGAGGTGGTATTTACTGGTTCTCCAACATACTCAAAACTTCTACTACCAGTTCTCTGAACTACTCAAAATGTCTGCTACTGGTTCTCCAGAACTGGTCAGAACCTGCTGAAACCCATCTCTGAAGTAGTATATATTCGTGTCAGATAACGAGAAAAGGCGAAATGAGCATCATACTTGCATGGAAATGACCACATGGTAAGTGACAAGGCATGGTATGTGCTCATTTTTTTTTAAGAATTTTGATCATCTTTTGGAATTTACAGCCAAGAAAGTAAAATCTTATTCTTTTCTTTCCAGAAGTTTTTTCCCCAGCACTAACTTTTTTGTAAATGACTGATCTTGAAGATAGAGATAATTCAGAATAAAAGAACACGTACAATAGGAATTTATTGTGTTCTTAGTTTATATTCCAGTGCTAATGTTGGTAGTCACTGTATATTTAGATGTATTATTATAGTGGGGCTTCCCCCCCCTCCAAAGAGGTCTGATCTGTTCTGTATCTGGGAACTTTTATAATTTTTTAAAATAAATATTTAAAAAATGAATAATTTGAATTATTTAATAATAAAGGCAGGAGATAAGGAAATAAATAGCAATAGCACTTAGACATATACTGCTTCACAGTGCTTTACAGCCCTCTTTAAGCAGTTAATAAGTTGACGAGACAACCTATTTCCCCCAACAGTTTGGGTCCTAATTTTACTGACCTCAGAAGGATGGAAGGCTGAGTCTACCTTGAAACAGTGAGTTTCAAACTGCCGAACTTCTGGCAATCAGCAGTCAGCAGGATTAGCCTGCAATACTGCATTCTAGCCACTGTGCCACCATGGCTCATAAAATGAAGCGCTAAAAACCAAAGTTAGGTGCACAGGCTATTAGTGCAATGCATGCTTAGCAATAGCAATAAGACTTATATACCACTTCTGTCACGCAGTGATTTTATTGCCTGTTATATGTATATGCAGGGAACTACATCCCTATTCATTATAATGGTTTATTCCTGAGCACGTGATTGATATGTTCTTGTACGCATGTGTGCATTCCATTTTCTCCGTTCCTTCCTTCTGTTCCTGGCTTCCATTGAAGGAAGACCTACCTTTATATCAGACATGTAGTAAATGAGGATTTATTGTTTTTGTACTGAAATAAACATTTTTACTTAGACTTTTAAACTGCGGTTTCTTTTCTAATGTCTGATGTCCGGGAAAAGATCAAACTTCTCCTTTGTGAGATTAATTATCACCTCTGTCAACTTCACAGTTCCCTCTAAGCGGTTTACAGAGTCAGCAAATTGCCCCCAACAATCTGAGTCATTTTACCGACCTCAGAAGGAGGGAAGGCTGAGTCAATCTTGAGCTGGTGAGAATCGAACTGCTGAACTGCAGGTAGCAGGCAGGCAGCAGAAGTAGGCAGTACGACTGCATTCTAAAGTAGACTGTACGACTGCACCACCACTGCTCTTAGTACCTGTTCACATTCTAAGGAAGCAGGATGAAGTTCCTATATTTTGAAATTCTGAATTGCCATCACCAGAATGGGCAACACTTTTGCATGTACAAAAGTCATTTTTGCAATATTGATAAATGGCGGGCTATAAAGACAAAGCATAGGAAGAAGAATGGACAAACTGGAATTGGGTATGTTTTGTTGTTTTGTTAAAAGCAGATGAAGATATTTAAAGGAAATGACATGAGTTTGCTAAAATATATAGATGTCAGAAAGAGGAACTGAATGGTAGATTCAGCAAGTCCTCTGGGAATAATGTGAGGAAGAATAGATTTAAATTGTATAATTCTACAATTGAATTTATTTTTTAAAAAACCACATCCGAGATAAAAAATTAAATCAAGAGTTTATAAAGGTGTAGGTGTGTGTGTGTGTGTGTGTGTGTGTGTATCCATTCATGACCCAGGTCAGCAGTTTAGATTGCTGGAGGGCGTACAGCTTTCACAGGCAGGTGAAACATTAATACTTTTCAGTTGATTTTGATATATTGTCCTTGTTTTATGAATCCTTCTTTGTATTAGGGCAAAGCTAGAACAGCAGTTAATCCTATGATATTGAGCTTTGGACTTCTTTCCCCTGAATAAGAGAAGAAATTTGAGATTCCTCCTGTGGTAGAGGGCTAAGGTACATGTTAGGTCATTTGATACTCAATGGAGAGTTGTAAATAATACAAAAGTCCAATGAGTAAAGAATTGAAAAGTGGCTAAATATCTGTAAGAAACATAGTTGCTAAATATATCAACATGATCAAAATGTATGCTACTAATAACCTGACTGCCTTGAATTAATGCTCGTATATAGAGGAGATAACCAGAACAATGTTTTGGAATAATAGAGAATCTTTCTGAAAAATAAATGCTGTCTTTAATCATATTTGTTTTCCTTCTAAAATATATATAATTGCCATTTTCATTGTGATTTTTTTGTCTGGTCTTATAAGGGGTTGGTGGGATTACTGAATAAAATCTTCAATTTAGAACCTGCTGTTTTAATTGATGTTATAAAACCTGTTGGAAACCTTTAACGTTGGCAGGCTTGGTCTGGATCTGGACATGCTCCCAGATTCTGCGCTCTGATGCTCCTAAACTTGATCTAGTTAGTTAAAACTATAATATAGCTGTACACAGTCAGCTGTCTAATTTAGGTATAGAACTTAACTAAGTATTTAAAAATTACCAGTTAAATACTCAAACAATGTACCCATTGATTACTTGATGATAAAACCATTGATCAAGAGTAAAGGAACAAGCAGAAGAAATACACTGTAGACTAGCACTTAATAGATTAGCCATGAAGGCCTTGTAAAATATATTCAGATGCCATGCTATATCTCTACCTGTAAAGATCACCCCAAAGGTGCTTTTTTCAAGAGGCAACTGGACTTTCTGGTTTGAAGACATTTCGCTTCTCATCCAAGAAGTTTCTTCAACTTCTTGGATGAGAAGTGAAATGTCTTCAAAGAAAAATCAGAAAGTCCAGTTGCCTCTTGAAAAAAACACCTTTGGGACAACCATGAACCTGGATGACTGAGACTCTCCATAGACATCTGTAAATATCATAATAGTGCAAGCAGTAGTGCAAGCCCTTCGATATTCTATGAAAATTGAATCTTGAAGAAGCAGGATGGAGAGAGCATTGACACTTTAGAACATTTGTTGGAGAAAATTCCAGAGAACACTGTGGACGTCCAAGAAAACCAACCAATGGATCTTCAAACAAATCAACTCAAAGGTCTCACTTGAGGCACAAATAAACAGACTGAAATTATCATACTTCCAATCAGGGGTGGGTTTCACTTACCTTCGCCACCCGTTCACGTCGTGACGTTTCGCGTGATTTCACTTCCGCGCATGTTCAGAAGGTGGATTCAGGCTGAAACACAGCTGAGGAGCTAATCAAAGCTCATAAAAATCATTTTTTCAAAGCACAGAACGCTGTGAAGCCATGCAAACACAGAAAAATCGGCCGAAAATTCAGAAAAAAAGATGGCGGTGAGCACGGACTGGCATAAACAGAACTGGATCCGTGACGCCAACATTACATCCACCAGCAGATCGCTAACGGTTCGGGCGATCTGGTCCGAACCGGGAGGAACCCACCCCTACTTCCAATTATGCAAAGATCTAACACTTTTGGCAAAAGCTTTAATGCTGGGAAAGGTGAAGAGATAGGGGAAAAAGGGAGCTAGCCACAAGAGAAATGGATTTAATTACAGGGGTGAAGGAACAAGTAATGGGAAAAAAAATCTATCCATGTGATTGTTAAAGAGTCAATACCAACTTAATGGCACTTAACCAAACAACTTCATGTGATTTTAAAACCTAGTACATGAGTACAAAACTACAAGTACCAAATTTTTCCCATAAGGAATAATGTATTAGTCATGAGGCAACTGATACCTCTAGCTTACGCATCGAGTACCAAACAAGCGATGAGTAACGGGACAACATTTTAATGTCAAAATGCATTGAGTACCAAATTTGACCAGTTTCAAAGCAGTCAAATATCACTGTAAGTTCTTAATAGATGAAATTTGGTCTGGATAAGTGACACATCAGAACAGCTGGGGGAAGGTTTTACAAGATGAGATGGACTTTATTTCAGCACTGAGCCTCTACAGTAGGTTTCTGTCATCCCACTATACCTACAGGAAACTTGTAGGGGTAGGGATTACACCCTGGTGCATCTAGAAGTTTTAAATAACTTTCCTCAGCCTAAGTCAATATTACCAAGGAATACTCCTTATGATAACACATCCGCCCCTGCCTTTCACTCATCACTATATCACTCTGATCATTTCAGACTTTTGGTTGATTTGGTACAGCTAAACACTACAGGAAGGAAACTTGAAAACAAGTTAAGGTTCTGTCAAAAGTGAAAGGTAGCTAATATAGGGGAAGGGGGAAAAGAAAATTAACTAATTAGATCAGTGTTTCTCAACCTTGGCAGTTTGAATATGTGTGGACTTCAACTCCCAGAATTCCCCAGCCAGCAATGAATTCTGGGAGTTGAAGTCCACACATATTCAAACTGCCAAGGTTGAGAAACACTGAATTAGATTATCGGCTTCAGCAGATTGTCAGAATGGATCTGAAAGAAAAGCTAGACAAACTATAACATCTACAGAAATTTCCACCTCCATGGAGATTTAATTTCAGAGGAATTTTTCATCTGGATAGGAGATTAAAAGAAGAATTGACCAGAGGAAAAAAAAGATGAGCTGTTGCAGCTTCACAGAAGTGTCCACCTCCAGGGAGATTAATAGCCTGCAGAGTAGGGAAAACCTGACTTAGAAAGGATATAAGTTGGCAGCAAAGAGACAAATGTATAGCAACTGCACAGCGAGCACATTTGTAAATGTATCTTAGAAGGGCATTTGACTGTGTCTGCTTGTTTCTTTCTAAAACATATGTCAAATCCTAACATGTGTACACAGTTCAGGTCTTTCTGAAGATACTAATTCTTGATAGTGTTGGTGGTTAGTTTAATTTTGTTTGCCTTGGCTTTATCTGGTTCCCCCCCCCCCTTCCTGAAGGTTGATCAGATGTTATTGAGCAAGCCGTGCATTGCTCAGTGCATTATTTCTCCTCATCTCCTGTACCTATTCTATAATGTGCCAATAATTATTGACTTAATATTTGTGATCTTTTTACCATTTTTTAAAACTGCTATGGATATTTGTCCTACCTGACAGGCATTTATGCTTGATGTACATGTTTGGGGTTTTTTTTTTTTTGCAACAGAACTTTCTACTATGAATAGAAGGTGACTGCTTTTTGATGCAGGTGCCAATAGGTTTTAAACTTCACAAGACTGTGAAGTTATTTTACAAACTTGCATTGAAATACAACTTCAGTGAGAATAAGACAAGTTCTTGGTCTTTATTTTATTGTATTGTGCAATATTATTGTGCTATGTTCCTGTGCAGTATATTTACATTGTGTTATATTTACCAATGAGATGAGATATAGACAGAGATAAAAATACAAGATAGATGTAGGACGAGTTCATACCATAATATTACAGAATTTGCAAGAACTCCGTGGATATATTGTGTACTGAAGTGCATCTACCTCAATTCTAGTGGGAGTGAATAAACCAACTATAGAAGTTTCTGCCATGTATCAGAAGCCAAGAACAAAACGTGGTTTCCATTAGGCTTGTCAGAAAGGGAACAACCCAGGGATCCTGGTTCAGTTATGATAGAACATGAAAACATCTAATTTATTAAAAGTAAAACAGAGTTTTAGAAACTCTGGCTTCCTATGTCAGATTAATGAGACTGCATAAGGCATGAGAATGGGGAAGGCTGACTGATTTTGTAAGCAAGCTTCAGTGACAGGGAATTTGGTTTTCTGTTTCACCAAAGATCTTGACCATCACTTTGATCCAGTTAGCTTTTGCCATCATGATAATCATAGATCTTCAAGATGCTGGTGTTGGGACAAAAGTGAAAATTCATTCACTACAGGAGATTGCAGCTAAAGAGATATAGCTTGTAAACGTAATTGATTCCTAGTAGTAGAAAAAAAATGAAGTAGGGATTTTCTGGTTCTCAGTTCTGCTTATTTTCCAGTGAGGTTACGTGCATATTCTGCAAAAATTATAATTCATTTTTAAATGAATCATACAAAGAGAAAAAGCATAACTGTTATGTAGGTTAAAAACTGGGTCTGTTGCAAACTGAGTCATTATCTAGCGATTGGAAGAATCATCTTGCTATGGAGTTGGGAAACAGCCACTGTTTTGTCTGTGAGCCATTTGGTTCTTTGCCTACAATTTACCCTTTGGTGGCCTAAGGAAGTCTTTTGGTAAAGCTTAGTTGTGTCATACAAAGACTGCTGAAGCCCTTCACTGGATGGATGGATGCCAGCATTTGTGCACCAGCACAAGGATTTAATTAGTCCCATTGCAATGTTTCTTGGACTACTGTGTGAGGAGATTGAGCTGCTGCCTCTGTGCATTGGCTCGTAGTATTGGAAGCTGTTAGAGGCAGATGCATCTGTAGGAAGTCGGCACACATTCTGGAATTGTTAGCCCCCTCTTTCCAATTTCTTTTGCCTCTGGGAAGCAATTTTATGCATATTCATTATTTTGTTTTGAATGTGAGTAACACGAGGAATTGAAGTGCTTCTGTGTTCCATCTGACAAAATATTGGATCATCATGGTTGGTTTTACTTAGAAGAAAATTATTCATAATTGATTTTAAATCATTCAGATGATTAATAAGGGCTGTATGTAAGGAGGGTGGGGTGCTTTTTTAAATTGACTCTGTGGTTCAAGGATGACCTTGACAATAAAAATATTGCTTTCTTTATGTGATTAAAGCTATGGTTTATTAAATCATGTGGTTGTTGTGAAGAATACCATGTTCCGTGGAACCCTGGGACTTCATAAGAACCTGATAGAGTTCCTTCATAAGACACTAAGAATGAAAAAAAGTTCATTCAGAACTAGTATATTTTCTACCACAAGAGCTTTGTTTCTGGAAAGTTTTTTAAACTAACAGGTTCTATAGTCTGAAAAATGTGAACACCTTGGTTATTTTCTAGACTAACATTTATCTTTTATGGGAGACAATAATTATTTGTAGGCTGAAGAAACTATGGTGTACTTTCTTTGGTTTTGAATGTTGCATGAGTCCAACTATACTAATTTGTAAGTCACAGTTTAATGCAATGTAAAAATAATGTAATGCAACGTAAAAACCCAGTAAGAAGAGAACAGAATAGGACAGAACCTAATAGGGCACTATTTCCATACTGAAAGATTAATATACCTACATCAATATGATATCTACTAGAACTCCAGATACGATTGATACAACACTTCCAGAATTCCTAGCTTGCCCATTATGGGGCATGGAATTAGCCCTATGTTCTCCAAAGTCTGAAAAATCAGTGGAAGGTTTGAATGTTAAATTGTGCCAAGCAAAACTTTGCCATATGGTGAAAATGCATAACTGTGACTGGATGTTACATGGTCTTTTGAGTGTTCTGTTGGTAACTGAACTCCCCCCCCAAAAAAAAGCAGTTATGAAAAAAGCATTAATTAAAGTTATGGGAACTGATTCAATTAAAATCTCTGATGACATATAGAAACAATGGTGATCTATGGTGATCAGAAAAGTACTAGAATGTTCGGAGATGTGCAAGTTAACTTTGGAGATACGTGAAAAAGAAGACACCAAATTCTACGAAATATGGAACAGATGGTATAGCTGGCTAAAACAAAATAAAAACCTAAAAATCTGGTTATAAAATGAGGACTACCTAAGATGAATCCGTAAATGTTCATATTCTCTCAACTTAGAAAAAACAAGTGAACTATATGTAAGCAAGACAGAAGATATAGATACTGAAATTATACCAAGAGAATTAATAACTGTACAGACAGACTTAGATAAAATACTAGTACTAACGAAAGTTAAATAAAATTAAATAATTTTATAACATAGAATTAGATTTAGTACCATTTTGAAAAGCTGTAAAAGTGATCATTTATTCTTTGTGTTTGTTTTGGTTTATGTACAGTATTATTGTATTTTTGTGTATTTTTGTTTGTCTGTTTTATCTGTTGTTTTTAATGAAAAAACTCAATAAAGATTATTTAAAAAAATAAACAATGATATAGGGACTCTGGGGGCCATACTGGGGCCTTGGGAATGAGCATTGGATACCTCTGGTGTAGAAGCATTGAATATCACTCCTCAACCTTTGAGCTCAGATAAATTGTATATTTGCGTATATGTATACGTGTATGTGTATATACATATATTGTATGACAACATGGTGAATCTAGTAGCCAGGCCACGCAAAAAATGAGTCATATCGTTATGCACAATACCTTTTTTTTCTCCTCGGGAAGTTATGTTCATAATGGCTTAAGAAAAAAGGAAAATAAATGAATATGTCCTTTGAGGTCTTTCCTCAAGTGTTTGAAAGGAATTGGGTTTTCAGTTAACACTGAGGAAAGATTGCTTCAGTTCTTGTTCTTATAATACTGCAAGTGACAAATGCTGGTTTGGCCATTGGTCTTTGTCTTCTAACTTTCCCTACTGACATTTCCTTTCAGATTTTCTATTAGTGGAAAAGCTAGCATTGTAACCATTCTGTCATCTTATTCCACTTGCAGTACACTGAGCCCTTGAGGGTGTGATAAAACGTCTCCAAAATGTGACAAAAATATTAAAGGACCTGAAATAAAGTTAATGGATATGTATCCTTATAAATCCTCCCCCTCCCTTCCCAATTTGTATGACTTCATATCAGGACATTTGGAAGAACTGTTTTCAGTTCACATTTACATCAGTTTCTAGCAGAACTCCCATCAGATTCTTCGCCCTTTAATTTAAACAGTAAATGTTTGCTTTAAACTAGAATAATGCGTTCTAAAGCCAAAGGCACTTAAGAATCTACTTGTGATAGTATGTTCTTGGATAAGACAGAAACATTTGAAGGAGCTCTCTCAACAAGGTGCAGGCAAAGCTCTGAGATTGCTTTAAATGAATCTGAGGCAATTCCACTGTTTTGTCAGGATTCTGTAAATATAATTTGCTTCAATTAGTAAGAGCAGTTTCACTCTGAATGCATTCACGCAAATACTTTCCATAAAGATTTGCAGATCCGTGAGCCTTAGCCTTTTGTCCACAGCAGCAGTGATGTCTAAGGCCTGTTGTGGAATTTGTGGTTGCTGCATGTTAATTAAGCCACACAGTCTGCCAATCCAAAATATGATTTAACCTTTATCTAGCTTGTTGGTTTGCATTTCAGAATTGAATGAGACAGTTATGCAAATGGAACGTGAAAGTTTTGTGGATCTCTGTTTAAATTTGTTCCAAGATTCAAATTTTGCAAAATGTTATTGTTGCTGTCATAATATAATTATCTGATGGCTAAGCAATACTAGTTTGTATTGTTGCTGGGTTCACACATTATTACAAATCACAATGTAGTTTAGGTTAGGTTAGAGAAAGTAATATGTGAGTAAAGTAGGATCCCCAGCCATGCATGTGAGTAAAATTATGGCTTGATGGTAATGTGTGAATCTAGCCAATATCTCATTTAACTGTCTTCATACTGGATTAAAACATTTTCTAACTACACAAGAGCAAAAAGCAAACCAGAATGAGGTATTTCCAGAGGCTCCATTTAGCCACTGGTATGCAAATGTTGAGCTGCAAACAGAATACCTGGTTAATTCTTATTATTAAATGAGAAATATATTATTTCCCATTTTGTCTACACTTCAAATGTTTGAAGAAAACATATTGGCTTGTCTTTTAATAGAGACAGTAAAGTTCTGTAGTTCCTTGCTAGCTCAGTTCTTATTCCATAGTAAATTCTTGTCAGATAATTTCTAGAGAAAGGCCTTTGTATAAATGCTCCGAATATTTTATATCTGTTTGGAACTTGAGTTTAAAAAAAAGAATTGTTCATAAAGAAAAATAGAATAGAATAGAATAGAATAGAATAGAATAGAATAGAATAGAATAGAATAGAATAGAATAGAATTCTTTATTGGCCAAGTGTGATTGGACACAGAAGGAATTTGTCTTTGGTGCATATGCTCTCAGTGTACATAAAAGAAAATATACATTTGTCAAGAATCATGAGGTAGAACACTTAATGATAGTCATAGGATACAAATAAACAATCAGGAAACAATCAATATTAATATAAATCATAAGGATACAAGCAACAAGTTACAGCCATACAGTCATAAGTGGAGGAGATGGGTGATAGGAACGATGAGAAGACTAATAGAAATAGTAATGCAGCCTTAGTGAATAGTTTGACAGTGGTGAGGTAATTATTTGTTTAGCAGAGTGATGGTGTTCGGGGGAAAAACTGTTCTTGTGTCTAGTTGTCTTGGTATGCAGTGCTCTATAGTGTCATTGTGATGGTAGGAGTTGAAACAATTTATGCCCAGAATGCGAGGGGTCAGTAAATATTTTCACTGCCCTCTTGTATTCCTTATTAATAACATTTGCCCAGGTTGCGTGAATCTGCAACATTTCCAGTTCTGCCTCCCTCCCATCTCTTCCCTTTCCAAAATTGCTTGAATGAGTTAAATAAGGCTTTTGGCAGAATAAGATGGAGATGGAAGAAAGAGGAGGGGGCCCCAGGGAGCAAATTTACATTTTTAAGTGCATAGGGACTTGCAATATCATACCAATCTTAAACTTCCTAGAGCTAAAGGAATGTAATCCAGTTTAGTCTTGCAAACCAAGGCCATGTGGTTTTTTCTCATTGTCAAGTTGTAGATTAAATTCACAGTTTTCTGTTTAGTGTTATGTGTATTACATACTGTTAGCAGAACATGAAGAGAAGAATTAGAAAGTGTGAAGATGTTTTGTTTCAGGCAATGTTGTCTTTAAACAGCTGTTAATGTACAGAAAGTGGCCCATTTCTTACTTACAGACAGAGCTGAATAAAGAAGCATATCATTTAGTCATCTTACTGTGAACTTTTATTCCCCCCCCTTAATACAAAGTAAATAATAGCACAGTTCTGTAGATGTCTGCTCAGCAGTAAATCTCATTAATTCAGTAGTGCTTAGGCCCAGGTAAATGAGCATAAGATTGCAGGTTAAAACAATTGATTTTTCTGTGCTTACATGAATCTATAATTTAAGTAACTATAATGTTGAAATGACTGCTAGCAGGACAAGTTGGAGAAATAAGCAAATGCTTCAAATCCTATATGAATAAGCAGCATGCATTACATTTCAATATTCTGCATCATAGGTCTGTACACTCAAATTCTACTTTATATAATGTTTATGTAGCAAAATAAAACATACCAAACAGCCAAATATGAAATGGAGGAATGCAAATAATTAAAGAAGGTAATAATAATGCAGAATTCTAACAGAAACTCTTTAACTCAGCCAATTACATTCTATTTACTTTCAATTCAATTCTTGGATTGTATTTTCAATATATTGCAAAAGGGAGAGAGAGAGAGAGAGAGAGAGAGAGAGAGAGAGAGAGAGAATATCCATACAGAGCATATTAGATTCTGATGAGGTGTTGCTAAGCTTGATACCAAAATCTCTTATTTATAGGAATCCAAAATAAGTGAAAGGCAGTTAGCAGAGGCTGGCTGTATGTGTTTTTATCTGCCCCCTCTAGTAAGCAGCTAATTTTATGTGGATCAAAGCACAGATATGAGGAATACATCTCTTTTGCCTTGAAGCAGGAAAAAGCTGACAGCCAGTTTGGTGTAGTGGTTTTAAGGAATCAGTCTAGAATAGATGGGTCTTCAAACTTGGCAACTTTAAGACTTGTGGACTTCAACTCCGAGAATTCTCCAGTCAGCATAGCTGGCTGGAGAATTCTGGGAGTTGAAGTCCACAAATCTTAAGGTTGCCAAGTTTGAAGACCCCTGGTCTAGAAACTAGGAGGCTGTGAGTTCTAGTCCTGCCTTGGGCACGAAGCCAGCTGGGTGACCTTGGGCCAGTCGTTTTCTCTCAGCCATAGGAAGGATACAATTTAAAAAAACCTTGCTGAATAAAGTGCAAGGACTTGTCCAGGCTTGTCTCTGAGAACTGGACACAATTAAATGGAAGGGTTATCAATTGTGCTGAGAGTGGCAGCCGAGGGGTGGTAGGGAAAGGAAAAAACAATGGAAAGATCAGAGGAAGACAGGCCAGGGCAGCACACAAGCTGTGCTGAAGAGTGTTGTATTTATGTGGAGTCTGAAACAAAACCACTTTTTCATTTTTTCTGGGCTTCTCTAAATTAGTAGAGCCATAAATTCAGTGGAAAACCACAGGATCAGTCTTAATAATAAGAGGAAGCAATCTGGGAACTGTGTATTTGTGAGAATATCTACTTGGCATCATCTATTAGTAGTTTCTTAGCATATCATATTTGCCTCTTTCTGTATTCTCTTAACAAGTTCCCGTCTTATTTTAATGTTTGGTCTACATATGCCCTTTTGCCCAAATTCCAGAATTTTGTTGTTAAAAGACAAGCAATAACTGATATTCCATTCCTTGCTAGTTATTTATTTGTGGTTGTGTAGGAAGTTAGCACCCACCCCTCTCCTAGGAAATGAGATATCCTAGGAGATATTAAAATGTAGGAAAAATTCTGTGGAACACATCTGGAAACATGCTTTTAAACAAACAAAAGACTCCTCTTGGAAACCCCCACCCCTGCTAAGCTCACATATTCCTCTCACCTGGACTGGAAGTCTTTTGCATGATAAAACCACAATAGGATTTGCCCAAGGCCCTTTCATTCAGCCAAAGCTGGATTAGACAAAAGCCAAGAGCCACCCCAGCATGCCCCTGGGGGGTCTGAGAGCCAATGGGATACATTTCTATACAGGAAAAGGAAATCTAAGAGGTGGGACCCAACTTAGACTATAAAAACCAGGAACTCAGCATTCCTCTCTCTCTTTTTTCTCTTCACCACACCTGGAACCATGTAAGTTACCTTTTCTGTACAGGGGCTCCTGCCATGTGCTCCTGTCCACCATTAAACCTTCCTTCCAAGCAACCTTCATGAATCCAGTGTCTTTTTCCCCACTTGGAACTGAACCTAAAAGGATATTTCCTTATAACAATTGGCGAGCCAGCTGGATTTCCAAGCTAGCCTCTTCAATGATCCTGGCCTAAATAAATTTATTAGGCCTTGGCCATTGGGAAGTAGGTTTTAAAGGGGTTTTGAGTTCAAAATTCAAGGGCTGCTTGGAAAGAAGGTGAGTACCTACCTCTAAATTTTACTTTAAACCATAGAAAACTGGGAAATGTGTGTTTGCATGTGTGTATGTGTGTGTGTGGGTAATTTTTGCTTTTAATTTTACTTTATGGCATATGTAAATTCCAATTTCAATTGAATAGTGTGTTGTCTGGGTACAAATCATTTTAGGGAAAAAATAATCATGCTTTTTGTTTAACCAAGTTAATGTATCTTCCTAAATCCTTTGATATTTCCTTCCCCCCCTTCTCCCCCCCTTCTTCCCCCCCAGCCCTGTTTTGTCTGCTAGCCATTGCAGGATACTCATTTTATGGTGGTTCTTTTCCACTTCTCCAAATCTGTTTTAATTTGTTGCACCAATTTATAATAGTTATCTATATTTTTGGTTTCCCTTACCTAGGTGTAGGATTTTACTTTTCTTTGCATTAGATAGGGCTCAGGAAATTTTTTTTCTTTCTTTTTGAAGATGGGAACCACATTAGCTTTTTCCCAGTTTCTCAGGTGGTCCCCGTGTCCCAAGATTTTTTTTTTAAGATGTGCAGTGGTTCTGAGATTTCATTTACCAGCTCCTTTAGGACTCTGGGACCTGGTGTTCTCTTACTGTTTTTGCTTATTTTAACTTTAGTTTACAGTCTGTTTTATTTTTTCCTTTCCAGTTATATTTCTGGTTAGTTGGGTTGCATTTCTTTTTGCAAGAAGACATGCAAAGAATGAGTTAAGCAACTCATGGCTTTCTCTGTGTTGCCTTCTCTCCTTAGTGGTCCAACTGTTTCCTTGATTTTTCTTCTTGTTTTTTTTATGTATTGGAAGAATCTTTTATATTATCTTTCACTTTTGTTGCAAGTTTTTGTTCATTCAAGGCTTTTGTTTCCTGATTTTTCTTTACAGATTCTTGCTATCTGCTGATATTCTGCATTAGTTATGTGTCCCTCTTTCTATTTTTTTGTATCTGTCCTTCATTCATTCAATTTGTCAGTGTGGTCTTTGTGCAGCCATGCTGGTTTCTTGGATTTCTGTTTTTTTTTCTGATTGGTATTATGTTAATGATGCAGTTTCAAATCCTTCTACAACTTCATCTTGGTTGGTTAACATATTTTATTTCTCTCTTGGTGCAAAATTAGTTTTCAAAGTTTCCATGCCTTTAATTTCTGTGTCTGCCATAATATTTATATTTAGCACTCCCAGTATCAAAATGAATAGCATCCTTTTCTTGTGCCTTTTTTTTAATGTATTTAAAATCATTCTCATTTTGTTTTTAATCTGTCTCTTAGAAAAAGCTTAAGAGAGCTGAATGTATAAATTCATTTAGGAACCTTTTAGTTTGCTGCCATTATTGAAGTATATATTTTATAGTCAGCATTCAGTGAAGAGATGGGCCTATAGTTTTATCTGCATTAAATCTGAATCTTATTTTGGAATCAAAGTAATATTTGCTCCCATTCAGGAATGTGGTACCTTTACATCAATCAATACCTCAGTATGTAAAATCTTTGTAAAATTCTGCCACTGGCCCACCTGGTCCTGGTGTTTGGTTGTTCTTTTGTCTCTTGATCTGCTTCTGATAATTCCATCATTGATATTCATTCATTTAATAGTTTTTGTCCTTTTCTGGTACTTTAGGCAATTCCATTTTTTTTTTCAAATATTCTTTAATTTTATTTTCTGAAACTTCTTGCTCATACAGCTTTTCATAATATTGAATTATTTTTGTTTATCCTCATTTGGAGTATAGAGTTTCTTTCTCATCTACCAGCCTATGTGTCAATGTCTTCTCTTTCTGTTTTGATTTGTGTAAGTTCTGTTTAGCGTTTACAGAGCACAGGAGCTTCTGTTAGGGAAGGAGGAAGAGTGTGTGTGTGTGTGTGTGTGTGTGTGTGTGATTGAAGGGTGGGAAAGCAAATTTTGTTGTTGTTGTTGTTGTTTTTATGTGCACATCCCAAAAGCAAACCCCATAATTTTTTTGGTTCTAAAATGTGAAGCTCGTGAATAGAAAGTGGAGGTCTTAGTACTAGTCGTACAGGGGCGACTACGTCCTCGCAGATCCCCTTTTTGGATCTGATAAACCTAAAGGAGATTCCCCAAGGAAGGGGCCCATACTTCTGTGGGGTAGCGGAAGTCCTTCCCAGAGTTTTTTAGCCTCTGAAAACTGCGGACGACTCCCCAAGGAAGGGGCCCATACTTCTGTGGGGTAGCGGAAGTCCTTCCCAGAGTTTTTTAGCCTCTGAAAACTGCAGACGACTCCCCAAGGAAGGGGCCCTTACTTCCATGAGGGAATCGGAAGTCCTTCCCAGAGTTTTTTAGCCTCTGAAAACAGTGAGCGCGTCACTAGCTAAGCCAAAGTGAACCTTACATTTAAAGGATCATGGGAAGCTCTAGTTCGAGGGTGGCGGGTACCCTTGTGAGGGCTTGGAACCTGGGACGCCAGGAATACAGGAATGTGCAAAAGTAGGAAATGGACTTTGCTGAGGGATGTCACAGAAAAAACAAAACACAACAAAACAGCCAATTTGGCTAAATAAAGGTACTTAAGAAAACAGAAAAGGAAAAATGTTGAGGTGTTTGTTTGTCTCTCTCTCTCTCTTCTTTTCTCTCTCTTATATGTAACCACGTGGTTTGTTTGTTAAGATTTGTGCCTTCCCTAATTTAACTGAAATTTATGGCAGGAAGGACTTGTGTGTGTGTCCTGTCATCCTCTTTGTCCATGTTTTTGTGTATGTGTACGTCTTTGTCTTGTCTTGTGCGCACTCGAGGTAATTGCAACTGTAAAATATCTCTGTTTCCTAGAGATATGAATTTCAAATTGTTAGAAAATTAAAAGCACTGAAAAGAAAGGAAAATGTCTTTGCCCAGTTAGGACTGGCCAACCTGGTCTGGGACAAGGAACAGAGTTCAATTTTCCTATTCCTCTCTGTGTTTTTAAGAAAAGCCAAAATTTAAGGGACAATGTTTTAAGTTAATTTACAGGAAAATTCCATTCTCACATTTACTGTATGTACATGCAAACAGTTTTAATATTGCTCTTCTGTGATGTTTAATGGATGCCAATTCTCTGCTAAGATGGAAATGTCTGTTCATTTTTTCCCCGGTGATGTCTCCATTTTGTTATAATTGATTTAACTGCGATACTGATGTGTTGTTTGTTTTCCTCAAACCCTGCCTACAAGCTATCTACCCCCCCCCCCAAATCTCTAATCCTTTTACAATGCCTCTCGTGGTAGAATTACCAGCAAAAGGGGGAAGGGACCCTGTTCTTATGTCTTTCAGCCCTGCACACATGATCCTGAAGCCTATGGAAGCAGACCAAATGGGCTCAGAAACTGCCTCCAGTAAAGACATTCCATCCATTTGAGCCAGAATTGGGTTTGAATCTAGTCCTCTAGTCATCACAGCAACCAGAGTGGAGCAGATCTTTCCAAGCCTGGCTGACCAGCCTTACCACCAACACCTAAGGCCACCCAGCAGACATGAATGAAAGGACCCTGAGATGGACAAATAAAGACCAAACATCTATTTTCAATCCCCAGAAGACAGCTGAAAAGACTAGGGGGGAGGGGGGGACTTCATTGTAAAGTTTTCTTTCTTTGCTTCAGTCACAGAAATTCATTGTAAAGTTTTTCTTTCTTTCTTTGCTTCAGTCACAGAAATTCATTGTAAAGTTTTTCTTTCTTTCTTTGCTTCAGTCACAGAAATTCATTGTAAAGTTTTTCTTTCTTTCTTTGCTTCAGTCACAGAAATTCATTGTAAAGTTTTTCTTTCTTTCTTTGCTTCAGTCACAGAAATTCATTGTAAAGTTTTTCCTTTGTTTTCTTTCTTTCCTTGCTTCATTCACTGAAATTCATTGTAACGTTTCTCTTTCTTGTCTCATCTATATTGTAATCAGTTTAATGTACTCATGTAAGAATTGTATTGGGAGTGGTTGCCACAGTGAGTTCTGTACACATTAGATTTCTGTCTAGTGGGAGGTAAATTTGTAGCTGCATACACAAACACACAGAGACACGCCATTCAGAATTAGACTGAGGTTATCCCTTTTTTCACCTACCTCCACCCAAAGCTGCTTTTAGCTTGCTGGTTTTTGTTGTTGTTGTTGTTTTGATTCCTGCTTGGTGGCATTAAAGCCCAGGCAGTCATATCTCCCTGCTAATTCCATGGGGGAAGGGGCAGATCCCCTCAGGCAATTTCCCCACTTGAAGAGCTAGCAGAAAGGATCTTCGAAAACCCAAGGCCTGACTGCTGCCCAGTAAAGCAGGGTATTTTGCACTGGTGGTCTCAGGAGTAAGAGTCCCAGGGCTCATTCTAAAAAAAAAAAAAAAAAAAAAAGGAAAAGCCTAGATTGCACACTGGCTAACTTCAATTTGGACTCACAAATCCTAGATGCACTAAAGTAAGAGCTAGGGCAGATTCAAGAACCATCCCTTGGAAATGGGCAGCCTGTGATTTCAAGGTAAACCATGGCTGTGGGAATATTGTGGGGCCTGTGCTTGCTTGAAACCTGTCTGGGAGCTCATCGAAAGTGTTATCAAACATCTGAACATAATTGGCATGGAAAATTGGATACTGTAAACTTTTGCCCTGGCCATTGACCATCATGGTTGAAAGCTCTCCTTTTGGGAGCCACTGAAGGAATCCTTCTGCTGCCTCTTTCAACTGCCTCTTTCAACGTCTTTCCCTCTGCATCAGAGAAAATTGAAAGCACCCATAAAATCTCCCTGACCTGATCAATTTGAAGCTTGTGTCAAAACATGTGTTGCACTCACATGTTTTGAAAAAAAAATGAGGGATTGTAGGAAGTTAGCACCCACCCCTCTCCTAGGAAATGAGATATCCTAGGAGATATTAAAATGTAGGAAAAATTCTGTGGAACACATCTGGAAACATGCTTTTAAACAAACAAAAGACTCCTCTTGGAAACCCCCACCCCTGCTAAGCTCACATATTCCTCTCACCTGGACTGGAAGTCTTTTGCATGATAAAACCACAATAGGATTTGCCCAAGGCCCTTTCATTCAGCCAAAGCTGGATTAGACAAAAGCCAAGAGCCACCCCAGCATGCCCCTGGGGGGTCTGAGAGCCAATGGGATACATTTCTATACAGGAAAAGGAAATCTAAGAGGTGGGACCCAACTTAGACTATAAAAACCAGGAACTCAGCATTCTTCTCTCTCTTTTTTCTCTTCACCACACCTGGAACCATGTAAGTTACCTTTTCTGTACAGGGGCTCCTGCCATGTGCTCCTGTCCACCATTAAACCTTCCTTCCAAGCAACCTTCATGAATCCAGTGTCTTTTTCCCCACTTGGAACTGAACCTAAAAGGATATTTCCTTATAACAATTGTCTGCCAATTTCTCCAAGATTGCTATCAACATGACTTCTCTGTTAAACTTCCTAAGCATAGAAATTCTATGCATTTATGAAATGAGCTGTAACTCACAAAAGCATATGCCTTTAATAAATTTGTTAGTCAGAAAAGATGCTACTTGATTCCTCCTGATTTTTTGCCACCATAGATGAACACAGTTTCTCTTCCTGTATTCCTATTATCCCTCTCCCCTTTTAAAAGTTTCTTATTTATTTGTCTAGGCTTGCTCAGGAACATAGAGTCTGACTAATCGAAATCAGCTATTTACTTTCTCTTTAAATCTTTCCTCTGAATGGTCTTTGATCTGGAGACTGTCCAACAATTGTATTTCAAGAATAGAATAGAATAGAATAGAATTGTATTGGCCAAGTGTGATTGGACACACAAGGAATTTGTCTTGGTGCATATGCTCTCAGTGTACATAAAAGAAAAGATAGGTTTGTCAAGAATCATAAGGTACAACACTTAATGATAGTCCGAGTACAAATAAGCAATCAAATCATATTAGGAACCAGTCAATATAAATTGTAAGGATACAAGCAACAAAGTCATACAGTCATTTGTGGGAGGAGATGGGTGATGGGAACGATGAGAAGATTAATAGTAGTGCTGACTTAGTAAATAGTTTGACAGTGTTGAGGGAATTATTTGGTTAGCGGAGTGATGGCGTTCTGGAAAAAAACTGTTCTTGTGTCTAGTTGTTCTGGTGTGCAGTGCTCTGTAGCGTCATTTTGAGGGTAGGAGTTGAAGCAGTTTGTGTCCAGGATGTGAGGTGTCTGTAAATATTTTCACAGCCCTCTTTTTGACTCGTGCAGTATATAGGTCCTCAATGGAAGGCAGGTTAGTAGCAATTTTTTTTTCCTGCAGTTCTAATTATCCTCTGAAGTCGGTGTCTGTCTTGTTGGGTTGCAGAACCAAACCAGACAGTTATAGAGATGCAGATGACAGACTCAATAATTCCTCTGTAGGACTGTATCAGCAGCTCCTAGGGCAGATTGAGCTTCCTGAGTTGGTGCAGAAAGAACATTCTTTGTTGTGCTTTTTTGATGACATTTTTGATGTTAAGTGTCCATTTTAGATCTTGCGATATGGTTGAACCTAGAAATTTGAAGGTCTCTACTGTTGATACTGTGTTGTCTAGTATTGTAAGAGGTGGAAGTATGGGTGGGTTTAAAGAATAATGACAGATGCAGAAAATGTGTTTAAGCATCCTTACTCTATTAATGGGAAATTAAAATTAACAATAAAATAATTGAGTGTTAATATTAGTAAAAATGACAAATTGCATTGTAAATTCAACATGAATGATGATGCTAACCCACTGCCTTTATATGAAACTCATTGTTTACTGGTAATGATGATGATGAATTCATTAATGTGGCAATACCAGATGATCAGGAAGTTGTGAGTTCGATCCTAGGTAGAGGCAGATGTAAGGGTCTCCTGCTTGGGCAGGGGGTTGGACTAGATGACCTGCAAGGTCCCTTCCAACTCTGTTAATCTGATGTGTATAATAGAATAGGAGATAAAGGATTGGAGAAGATCACATAGTATCAAGATCTGAAAATGGAAGTTGAGAGAGATTGTAGCACAAACTGGCAGTGGTAGTCAGTAGTAGGTTCTCAGCACACTGGATGTCATACTAAAAAACCTTGGATGACACTTGGAGAATCTGCCCATTGACAAAAATGCCATCTGTCAAGTACAAACAGCCACACTGCTTGGATCCGCACATATACTATGCCAACACATTACAACATCTTAAGTTCTTAAGAAGAACCTGATGCTCATGAAGGCCAACACCAGCTAAAGAACTGGCAGCTGTGATTTCACATTGTCATGTATAATAACAGCAACAAAAATAGTGCATTGGGAAATCTGCAAGAAATATCATTTGGCTATAAGCAAGAACTGGTGGACCACAAAATAGGCAAAGTAATAAAAAATGAAGAAGCCAAAGTATCTTTAGAATTCAAACAGATAAAGCACCTGCCATATAACACTTCAGACTTTACAATTGTTGTTAAGAGAGAGAGAGGAAAAAGTCTGGGTAGTGGATGTTGTAGTAGTTGGAGACAGCAGAATAGAAGAGAAAGAACGGAAGAAAATCACAAAACAAGAGACCTGCAAATAGAAGTAGAATGACTTTGTCAAAAGAAAGCAAAGGCAGTACCAATAGTAATAGGCACCTTTGGTGCAATCCTCAAACATCTTGAACATACTTGAACACCATTGTCATTGACAAAATCATCACCAATCAATTGCGAAAGGCAGCTTTTGTATTGTATATCTCAATTCCGAGTTGCACAGGTGAAGTTATCAATGTATTGACTCAGAATCTGGAGGCTGTTTAGATCTAGATGTGGAGGAAAAGACTGTTCAACCCTGACAGAACTAAGTGACTGTTAATAGCTTTAAAACAGCAAAATGGATGCTTTAAGGCAACATTTACCCATGCCCACATTCTTTATCAAATGTTTTTCAGAGTCTATATGTACCTTAAATAATATCTGGAGTGCCTCTACAATAACACTATAACATTGTGTTCAAAGCTGAGATTTATTCTTGTTAAGGTCTAGTTAGTACAGCATTACTAGAATCTCAAGACAAATTGTTGTGGCCTATTTAGGGAAGGTAGGACCTGGGCTGGACTATAATGGTTTTTCAACAAAGTCACTTTCGCAGAAGTTGGTTTATCTCCTAATGGATAAGGGGACATAGCCCCTTTTTGGTTCTGTTATTCACCATGCTGTAAATACTCCAGGTAATGATGTTTTCCCCTTCTTTCAGCTGTAGGGAGGGCTGATTATTTAGATATCTCACTGTCACCATTTCTTGAGACCTTTGAAGCCTTTAGAAGATTTTGAGGTTCAAATTTACATAGTCCTAGAATGATCTTACAGGGTAGGAATACAATTATTGTTCTGCTTGGATTTTACAGGTTTATTGCATGCAGGGCTGTCTCTAAACAGAACGGTTACTTATTTTTTATGCCAAGTCCTTTTAATCTTATGCATCCCAGTTCATTTCCAGTCCCATTTTAAGTGGGTGGTTTTAATTTAAAAAGCACTCCATGGTTTTGAACCACAGTATCCAGTGGTGGGTTCCTATCGGTGCGGTCCAGTGCGCCATTCCGGTAGGGATCCGCCGATTATGCAATTTGCGCGCGACGGCTCTGGTGCCGTCTTCGTCGGTCTGTCACGGGGCGCCATCTTTTCCCCTGAATTTTTGGGCTTTTTTTGCTTCCTGCGTATGCGCGGAAGCAAAAAATTGCTGAAATCGCGCGTGCGTGTCCCCATACAAGATTTCAGTGATTTTTGCTTCCTGCGCAAAAACAAAATCGCACAAGGGGACACGTGCGCATAGCAAGCGTGCGCATGCGCAAAACATGATGATGCACGCACAGCGCACCGGTAGCCAGGTATGAGGAACCCACCCCTGACAGTATCTAAAAGAATACTGCTTCTGTTCTACCTGTACTCTAGGGGCATTTTTGAGAGGCCTTCTCTAGATGCCTTCCCCAGCTGAGGAGCAGCAGGAAGCTATCCAGAAGTGGGGCTATTCAGTGATAGCCCCTAGTCAAAATCCATGGCCCTGTGTTGCTTGCCTTTCAGCAATTGGTAAAACCTTCGTTATGTTTTTTTAAAATAATGTCTTATGCTTTTGTAACCATTTTTTTTTAATTTTATTTTTATTTCTGCTCTTGCTATTTTTTTATTGTTGCATGCATTTCTGGTTTTACTTTGTATATTTTATGCTGGGTGCTAATATGTTTTTATTAATTGTTTTAATTTACTGTTTTAACTTTTTGAATTTATGAAGTGAAGGTGATACATAAATGTTGGAAGAACAAATAAATAAATAGTTCTAATGGTAACCATAAATCTTTACACATCATATTCCTGACTAATAATGATAACTAGATCCTCAACAATCTGAACAACTGATTTAATATTCTTTAGTTTGGAACAACATTATTTGTTTTGCAATTAAAGAAAAAGCAACATCTTTGAGAAGCACAGATCTTAAAGTTGCTAGAGTTTTAGTGATTTGGAAATTGTGATAAGTTTATTAACAGGCGGCCTAGACATTTTAAAAGTGAACAATACCACAATCTGAATCTAAGCTCAATCCCAAGAAGTATAAATGATGATTAAGTTCTGTTTTCAAGGGTCTGTCAAGTTTTCCATGTTTTTAAATTATTTAAACCTTTGATAAAGAGATGACATCATAATTCCTGGGCCTGAGCTATTCAATAAATTCTGAAAAGCCACATCTTTTCCTCCATTTGTTGCAGCTGTTTCTTGAGCATGTTATTAAACTTTCTGTGAAATCTGTTTCACTGTCACTTTTGACATATGGTACTTTCACGGCAGCGTACAGTATAGTCCTTTTTTTCTCGTGTTTGCTCAACATTTATTTTGGATCATAGCTCAGTAGTGAACAGATTTTAAAAGATTTGATATTTTACAAGCTCTGTGACCAGTAGGTGGCAATAGCAATCACTTTTAATTGCATCTTTTTCTTTGCTATAATATTCCATATTGTCTATATTATAATTGGGTCCAGATAAAGGAAATAAGAGAGGAAAGTTCTTTTTGCCAGTGTACTCATTTATAACACAGTAAATGTAACACATACTTTGTCAGACATATTAAAAGGTTTTGGTTTAGCAATTTAATAGGGTTGATGCTGAAGAAGCTTAAATGATAATTTTAAAAAAGTGCATTCAGATGTGTTTTTTCATTGCTCTGATATGCATATGATTTTAGTATTTTAATTCAGTTGTTTTATTAACATTTTACATTTTTAATCATTTTATATCTGATCTCATTCTATAAGTTAATACAAATAATTTTCTCTAAAACAAAAGTCTTAAGGTAATTTGGATGGTTTATCAAACGGAAATTTTTGCTAAGTAATCAGATTTAGCTTATTATGGCATTTTAACCAAGTTACATTGTATAAAAGCAACAGCATCAATGGTTTTTTCCCCACACTATACAGATTCCTCTCTGAATACTTCCTCTTAGTTACAAATTATGTTTTTCAATTAGTTCACCTCATCCAACTTTTATGTGCACATAGACCTCAACTTATGACTATTGGTGAGTGAAGTTACAATGAAACTGAAAAAAAGTGACTTACAGCTGATCCTCACACTTAAAACCCTCCCAGAAACTAGTTGGAAGAGGACAGTAGTTGAACATGTTCAAAATGACCATCCAGGGGACAGGAATGGCAAGATTTACCAGTGGGACAAGATCCTCAGTATTACTTGCAGTCTGGTTCCTTGGAATTAAAATTGTCACTATTTATTTTAGGGGCAATTCTGGTTTTTTTTAATTATTGTAAAAAAACTTGTGGCAGGACAGAGAATGTACGATCTGAAATCAGAAGATGAAGGCTTCTCATTGTCTTTATAAATGTGTGTTTCTGGGATCTGGCTAAAATGGGTAGTTTCCAAAATTTCTACAAATAGATTAAAAATTATAAATTTAGGTAATTAGATTTATGCTTGTGCTTGTTTTCTTAGTGTGCCATGGCTTGTGGGAAAATATACAAGTATATAAGTGTATGATTCTTACTCTAGTAATATTAATTTCTGGATAATTTTCCAAAGAAAAGGCACTTTTTATTTTTATTTTTCTTATTTTTTTTGGCATGAAATATGCTTTCGGAAACCGTTATTATTTAAAACAAATATATTTCCCCAGAAAGACTAATGGTTAATGCATGAATGGTTTTCTGTATTATGTTGTATGATTCTAACTAAAAATAGAACTTTACTTCAGTGCTATCAACTGGGATTTAATTATAAGGTTGAAATATGGTCCAATGTATATTCAACTAAATTAACATTCCTAAATGTAGCAGTGTTATTTTTTTCAATGTTTAAAATTCTGTTTAAGGCTAGACTAACTGTATATCACAGTGATGGCTAACCTTTTTCTCGTCATGTGCCGAAAGCGTCGCGTGCGTGCGTGCATTGGCACCCATAATGCAATCTGCCCCCCATGCATGCGTGCATGACTCCCTATGCTCCCCCACCCCCACACATGTGTACACATACATGACCCCCCATGCTCCCCCCAACCCCCTGCGCATGCGCGTGTGACCTCCCGCCCCCATTTTGAGCTTAGCATGCCTTCCTGCAGCCTCCTGGGACCAAAATGGGCTGTGGGGAGCACGCTGCACCCCTCCGCACCTCTTTTTAGGCATAGCAGGCTCCCTGCAGCCTTCTGGGATCAAAAATGGGCTGTGGGGGGCGCTGCATGCCCCCACGCTCCGCCCACTCTGTGTGCATGTGCACGTGGCCCCCGCCCCCTGAATGCACCCCCACATGCATGCATCTCTCGCATGTGCCCCACCCCCTGCGCATTGCAAGAAACAGCTGGTTGGTGGGAGGCACGCACACATGCGCAGTGGAGCTGAGCTGGGCAACAGCTCGCATGCCCGCAGAGTGCCATAGGTTCGCCATCATGGGTATATCAGGTCCAAGTTGAAATTAATAAATGAAAAGCAAATTGTACAATCACAGTGCTTTCAATTAAATTCCATATGGAATTTATTTTATCTTGAAATATGGGGGGAAAGTAAACTAATCTCTGATAACTTACCACTGTATATTAGGTTTTGTCTGTTATGTTACTTTTCTTTATTGCTCGTACTTTATATTGTACTGATGAATGTTGAAAAGTGGTCAGACTATGGCTGGGAGAAAGCCAATAAATAAATAAAGTTAATTAGTAATTCAATCACATATCAAGTGTAACAGCAAAGCGAAGAGTTCTAATAACAAAGAAGGTTAGCACTTATACAATCAGCAGAAATTATATATCTTTGTATATTTCACATATATACAGATGCCCATACCATTTATTCATTGGTTGGACATACTGGTTATTCGTTGACTTTTTGTGCCACTGACGTTCTCAAATGCTAAATACATTTCTCCAAATTTCCTCCTGATAAAGTGGAAAGAAAGACAGAAGGAACCCCCATCACATATTTTTTGCAAAGGAATTTCCACACAAATTAGAGATAGATATGCAAAGAAATTTGGAAATAGTTCATTTCTGCCAAATTGCTGTACAGTAAAAAAAAATGGCTACCCACTACAGCATCTTCAGTGTTGGGGTACAAACATTGTGTGGCTCCTGTTCTGGAACTGACCATGATAAATTGCACACTCTCCTCCCCTCCCTTGATGGCTTTGAACAACAGTTTGCTTCTGAGTTTTGTCCTCTATTTGCTTTACTAGACTCTGATGTTTAAAGTAGTGGGTAAAGGCCACTTATTGTTTTTGAGCCATTCTCTTTCCCAGTTAAAAAAAAATTGTTCAATAGATTCAAGCTATCAAAGAATATCGGTGTGGAGAAAATTTTTAGAAGAGAAATCCAGGCCAGGAGAGAGAACTAACAAAATGGATTTAATCTTTTCAATTTGTGGCCTGTGTAACCTATGTTCTTTTCTCCTCTCTTGGTAAAACTGAAATCATTTACAGAACCTATGCTAAGAATTTGTGCAGCTTTTCTACTGTAACATCCACTTATCCCTCTGTTAGGAGGCACAAATGAAAGCAAAATTGAAGGTGGCTGTAGGTGAACTGGCTTTGAATTCCATTGAAAGCATAAGAGGTTCCGTGTCAGCTGTGTGTTACAAATCAGTTTCTACTCATTTTTGGGCAGGTTCCCAAAAATGGTAAACAGCTAAAAATATTGGATAGATATTGAATTGAAACCTCAGTCATTGTAAAAAAACAACCAATATGGTTCCTGAATTAGAATTTAGTTTCTTATTTGTTTCATTTTTTTTCTTGTTATCTATGATGATAGAATGTTTAGGAGAATGCTGCAACTTTTCATTGGTTGTTTCTGTTTGAGGGAAACTTTTGCCAATTTTTTTCCCTCGCATAGCATATTCAGGCACATGTGCTCCTATGCATCATGTATCCTTGATGACTCAGTGATTCTACAAATAGACCCTACTAAAAACATTGTAATTGAGATAATATCAGAAGAGGTGAATGTGAGCGTGCAGCCTGTAGTAGTGATGGCCATGGGATTAATGAGGTCTGCATCAAATTGTTGCAGTCACCCCTCCTGCTCAGTTCCCTACTTTAGGGCTACAGAGCGGTGGTGGGTTGCTACCGGTTCGCCCCAGTTTGGCGAACTGGTGGCGGCGGCGGCGGCGGCGGCGGGAGGCGCCGCCCACCCACCCGGACGTCATCACAGACAATCTGCGCATGCGCAGAAGCGCTGCACGCGAGCGCGTTCACAGTTCCGAACTGGAGGTAAGTGAAACCCACTACTGCTACAGAGAGTCAACAGCAGGCTGTCAGGATTCCAAGTAACAGACCCAACACAATCAAACCTCTGAGGCCTAGGTGTTCCTCAAAGCACTGATTTATTAGGCATGTTATATTGGCACATCTGGTGAAAACCCGACTCTGAAGGTCCCGCGGTTTTCCCCATCCAAATTAAAAGTCAAAGTTCTTTCCCCCAATCCACATGTCCATCACATGGTCCAATCCGGTCACAGCCCCAACTCCAGTTGGTTTCAGTACACGCCTCCCCAGCACCTGGTGAGAATGTCCTTGGTTCCCAGGATAATTTTATTTTGGCTACAAGTCCCCAGCTATTTATATTCCCCCCTCCTGTTCCCACAGCTCCAACCAGCGTAGCTGTGGCAGCCCTGAAGATGCTCCAAAATAGCTTCAGGGTTGACACAGGCCTCTTGGGCACGGGATTTTTGCATACATTTACTTGGAGTGAAGAAAGGATTCTGTATAGGTAAAAAAGGGACCATGTTTGGTTGGTTGAAGAACATGCATTCTAGCATTTCCTGCCCACTGAAGGTTGAGGTACATAATATCATCAATTCTAGAATGTTAGCTGTCAAGTTTGGAACTTTTGGATGCCCTTTTGAATATGGACTATACCAGTGATGGCGAACCTTTTTTTGCTCGGGTGCCAAAAGGGCATGCATACGTGTGATAGCGCGTGTGCGCATGCCCACACCCATAATGCAATGCCCTGCATGCGTGCACAACAACCCCCCGCGCTTCCCACCATGTGCGCAGGCCTCACTGAAGCCTCCGGACTTCCGTTGAGCCGTTTTTCACCCTCCACAGGCTCCGGAGGCTTTCCTGAAGCCTGGGAAGGGCAAAAAATGGCCCAATGGGCCTACCGGAAGTTCATTTCCAAACTTCCAGTAGGCCCATTGGGCCCGTTTTTTGTCATCCACAGGCTCGGGAGGCTTTCCTGAAGCCTGGGGAGGGCAAAAATGGCCTCCCCTGCCCTCCGAAAGGCCAAAAATCAGCTGGGCAGCGTTCACATGCATGCTGGAGCGGACATAGGGCAACGCCTTATGTGCCCTCAGATATCGATCCGCATGCCACCTGTGGCACGCGTGCCATAGGTTCGCCACCACGGGACTATACAATACATTTGGGAAGACTCTGGGTATGAACCATTCTGGGACACAGATTTTTCACAAATCCATTTTCACTTTACCACCATGAAGTATGGTCATGCTTCTTATTTTCAACTACTATTCAATGTAGGATTGCAACTAAAAAATGAGATATCATCATAATCAGTTCTGTAACAAACTTAGCATAGAAACTACTGTTTTCTACTTAGGAAGATTTCTCTAATACAACCCTAAAGGTAGTAATTGTAAAATTTGGGGAAGAGGGGCGGTTAATCCATAGGAACCACTGATTTATACACTGATTTTGGGGGATAATTTCCCCCCCACTCTTTTCAAAAGTTTTCACCTGACAGTGTAATGATGAAGCCTTGCAATTATCTTTTGAAGTTATTATTTGCCAAGTTGATTACATAATAACAAATAAGCATTCAGCATTCTTTTCCTACCTGTACAAATAAAGTTACAGTAGATCTTGGCACATATTCAAGCAAGTCGTTTAGTGGTTTGGCTTGACTAGTGATCTGTCTAGAAATCCTGTTCTACTACGGATACTTACAAGACACCTGCCATTTAAAAACATTGCTCATTGCTGACAAGTTGAAATACATGTTTTTGTGTCTCATTATTATTTTATCTTAGTTTCCATTAAAGTCCCCCTGAATCCCCTTGATACATTTAGCTGCAGTTCGCTGTCACTGTTTGTCATATAAGTTACAGTAGCTGGTCACAATACAGGATGTTAAGCTAGAAGCCACCCAATCATGATATGGCTTAATATGATGGTTGGATACAATACAGGTAGTCCAATAGAATTGAGCCCAAAATTTCTGTGGTCAAGTGAAAGATTTGTTAAGTGAGTTTTGCGCTGATTTATGACCTTTCTTACCACAGATGTTAAGTGAATTGCTACAATTCATAAGTTAATAAACCAGCTGTTAAAGTGAATCTGTCTTCCCCATTGACTTTGCTTGTCAAAAGGTTGCAAAAGGTGATCATATGACACAGCAACAGTCCTAAGTATGAACCAGTTGCCAAGCATCTGAATTTTGATCACATGATCATGGGGATCAGGGGCGGGTTGCTCCTACCTCGCTACCGGTGTGCTGCCATGTTGCGCACATGCCCCCCCCTCACTGTGCGCACCCCCCTCGTGTGATTTTGCTTCCTCGCATCCACGGAAGTAAAATCTTGCCAAAATCTCATGAGGAGATGCACGCGCATGTGCAATTTTGGCAATTTTTTGCTTCCGCACATGCGCAGAAGCAAAATCTCGCCAAAATCTCTCACACACACGCGTCCCCTCGCGAGATTTCAGCGAGATTTTGCTTCCGCACATGTGCAGGAAGCAAAAAAAGCTGAAAAATTCATGAAAAAAGATGGCGCCGCGTGACGGACCGGCGAGGACGGCACCGGAGCCATTTCGCAATCCGCTGGCCGCTACCGGTGCCTTAGAGAAGACCGGACCGGTAGGAACCCACACCTGATGGGGATGCCACAAAGGTTGTAACTGAAAAATGGTCATAAGTCATTTTTTTCAGTGCTGTTGTAACTTGGAATGGTCACTAAATGAACTGTTGTAAGTCAAGGACTACCTGTACAGACTTAAGTGAGCATTTCTAATTTTTGTAGCTATTATTTTAAGAAACAAAAACAATTACGGTCAGCCTGTTCAAGTGGCTGGAAGCAAAGCCTGTTTGCCCAGCACTTCCTGTCCTTTGCTTGTAAGGGGGATCAGTTTGAGTTTTGACAGCCTTTCTTTTAGGCAACCTGGAAACATAGCTATATTTCATGCAGTGCATGTGAAGCCAAAGTCTTCTGGCTTGCTAAACTAACAGACCATATGATGAAGCAGTTTAGTCCACCTTGTTTTGCCGGATTCTCACCAATGGTTGACTTGCACAAGTTTTTTCCACATCAAGGAAATGGTTACTGTAATTCAACTTTTGATCTTATCTAGAAAAAGAAATGTTTTTGCCTGGCTTGGTATTTTTCCATCTACTGATACAGCAAATGGAAGACGTAAGGCTAATCTTTAGGCCAAATAAGTTTTTGCTTTGCTTCTGTGCTTGTTTTTGTTTACCAAACTCATTCTATCCCCCTGTAGCATTCATACCTGTATTAGTCATTGCATAATCCTGAGGGTATCCCATCCCATATCTGTGTTTACTTTGGGAATATAGTCATTATATCACAACATCTCATTCAAACCAGCACTGAGCTTGTGTACAGCACTGTGAATAGCTAAGCCTTTTCTGGATAGCAGGTGTATCGTGAATTAATTCATTTAGCAATTTTCCAATGGTTGTAAAATTCAACCAATTTATGTTAGAGTGCCCATTTCAGTGAATTCTTTCCCCTGGCTTTTTAAAAATTGGTTTCATTAATGGATGAAAATATTGGAGCAAAGACAGAAATTCTAACTGGAAGAAATACAAACTTTGTAATGAAAACAGGCTCTATTTCTGGCACTATGAAAATAAGTTATTTTTCTTGCCTGGCTACACAGTTCTTATGTAAAGATAGAAAGCTACAAATTTCTTTATAATTACAAAAATATTTTTTTCTACAAAATATACTTAGAAATATGTTTATAGACCTTTTTTTTAGCACAAATGCACGCAGCTCGTGTTAGTTTCTATATTTTTTGTGATGAGTAAGAATAACACAATCAAATTTCATTAAAAATTCTCTTCGTTTCTCAGTCCCTTGCATGTTTCCTATTGAATGTTATTTTCAGTGCAGCTGCAACCCAAAAATCTTAACATAGGAATGAAATTTATCTCCTCCTCCAATTATGTGTGACTTTTTCAAACTTTTAAGAGATGAAAGCAAGCAAAGGGGGATAGTTTCTTACAGTTAAATTTCTTGTAAGAAAGTGTTCTTTTTAAATATTGGCTTCTTTTGGTTCCTTGAAATATTTCAATATCCAACATCCATCTATGTTTCCCATCAACAAGAGGAGTTTCTGTTACGGTTGTACTATTGTTTATTCTTCACTTCAGGATCAGATCATACTTTAAGTAGGTGGAAAGGCCAAATTAGATTAAATCTTTGTTAGTGGTGTTGATTCAATTAAAGCTTGACTGCTGCTATTTGGGTTCCACCCCAAGAGGCTGCTTCTTCGATTTCTTAAATCATCACACTTAGTCACGATCTTGTAATAAATGGTATAAAACAGTGATGGCGAACCTTTTTTCCCTCGGGTGCCGAAAGTGCACGTGTGTGTACTATTGCACATGCACGAGTGCCCACATCCATAATTCAATCCCTGAGGAGGGCGAAAATGGCCTCCCCCGCCACCCTGGAGGCCAGAAGCGGCCCATTTCCCAACTTCTGGTGGGCCTAGTAGGCCCGTTTTTAGTCCTCCCCAGGCTCCAGAGGCTTCCCTGGAGCTTGGGGAAGGTGAAAACTCCCTCACCCACCCGCCGGAGGCCCTCTAGAAGCCGAAAACACCCTCCCAGAGCCTCTGTGCGAGCCGAAAAACAGATGGCCAGAGTGCACATGCACGCTGGAGCTGAGCTAGGGCAATGGCTCGCATGCCGGCAGATATGGCTCCGCGTGCCACCTGTGGCACACATGCCATAGGTTCGCCATCACTGGTATAAAATCATAACCCTGCAAAACCAACTGTAAAATGATTACTGCAATTGATTGATACCACACACTGAATTACTCTTCCCAACAGGTGATCTTCTATATGTTTAGGAGTAAAATTCTAATGTTCTTGAACACTGGCCATGTTGGCAAGCATTATTTGTGATATACAAGCATTCCTTGAGTTACAACGGTAATTGGGACTGGAATTTCTATCTCTAAGCCAATGTGGTCTTTAGGTAAAACATCACGTGATCACATCTCTTAGCTAAAGTAATCCCAGCACTCTCCGTTGCTGTTATTAATGCCACTGGTCCTTACGTGAGGACCTCCCATGAACCAAATCATTCCTGGCTTGGATTCTCTCAGACCCACCTAGACCTTAATAAGGCAAGGGATTATCTTCTCTTGATCTTCTCCTACCTGCCAGTCTCCCATCCTGCCCTTTTTGCTGCTTGGCACAGTAACACTCCTCAGGGATAGCGTTGATACTGGGGCAGGAGTGGAGGCTTGGGGCTATCAGCAGTCTCAGACAGCTGCCAAACCCCCCCCCCCCGAGGCTTTAACTTCATCCCCGGCTACTGCTGCTGCCACAGAGTGTCACCTTAAGACGCACACCGCATGGTTACTAAACAGTCTTTTGAAAATAACTGAAGAAAGAAGAAACACTTGCATTCATGGATGCTAAACGTTAGGCCTATGCAAAGTGACTATTTTATTTTCATAAGTTGACTCGCAGTAATCCAATGTTTCCCAAGAGCCTTGTTTGGGAAATTTTGAGTCCAAAATTCAAGAGTCGCCCTTCAATTAATCAGTTCTGAAGTGAACTGATTAAATTTAGCAGTGGCCACTTCAATCCAATGTCCAGGGGCCTCATTGCATGTACCGAAACACTGTTGATGTTCAATTAAAGTGGGGGGAAGTTGATCCAGTCCAGTTGAAGAGAAATGCTGCTTTGATTTGTCACTTCACTTTGAAAATACACTTCAGTCAAAACTTGGTTTAAAGTAGTGCTTCTCAATTATTTTCTGTTACGCCCCCCCCCCCTAGGAAGAAGTAAACATTTTGCGCGCGCCCCAACTCTCCGATCTGGGCCCCAATGGAATTTTAGTGTTAATATTTATTATTTTATTTATTATAAGCTGCAAGCAAGCTATTGGCTGGGGAAGGCTGCTCTACCCACTTACCTGGGAGTAAGTCACACTGAACTCAGTGGAGTCTGTTTTCGGTTAGGCAGGCATAGGCTACCATGGTTAGGGCCCTCTTTTGACACGGGGCGAGGCCAGCTTAATCAAGCCGATGTTTTGGGGCCTGGCCCATAAACACCGCCTCTGCCGGGCACTCACAGCGAATGGTGTGGAAGGAGGCTTTAGGGTGCCGTTCGAAGCTTTTGCCCAGCTGCAGAGGATGCTCCTCCTTGTCCAGCAGCAGGTTTGCCATGCCGTTCATGGCTACCGTGGCGCCTGCCGAGAACAACAAGAACCCACGCAGCTGCCCCGCCCCGCCTAGCCGCCTTCTCTTCTGGGCTCGGAGCAGCGTGCAACTGGGAAAACACTCCCCGTCCCAGGGAATCGATCGAGAGGGACCACACATGTTCCCTGGGGTCACACGCGCCCCCTGGCATTGCTCCGAGTCCCCCAGGGGGGGCGCCCCACTATTTGAGAAGGACTGGTTTAAAGTGAGGAGTCTTTTAAGAGCTCTGCCAGCCCTTTAAAATAGGGTTATTTTTAGAAACAGCAGAAGTTCCATCTTCTGGTGCTGATCTGAGATTTCTCACTATGCATGTGTCTATGAAAAACCTTTTCAGTACTAATAGTCAATAATCATATTCTGGTTTGTGGAAGAGACGGGGGGGGGAGAGAAAGCGAGGGAGGGAGGGAGAACTGTAGGAGGAAATGAGAAGGGTGCGTGAAGAGGGATTGAGAGGTCAAGCAGCTTGAGAAGAAAGTTGTCTCAGTAAGAGTTGACTGATCCAGAAGACCTAATAAGGGTAATATTTTAAAAGTCTAAAAACGTTTTAAAGAGGTCTGTAAAAGTATAATTATATGTAAGGGTGCTTGAGAATGAGGCAATTAAGTGAAGAACCATTTTATCAGTATGTTTCTCAAAAGAAACCTATGGGGCATCAGTCTTTAAGATTTCACATGGAATTTAAATAATTTCTCTATTTTGCATGTCTTGGTTGAAACAGCCTGTTTCCTTTGTCAAACCATACTGCCTTTCAAAAGTTTTCCCCCTCCTTTTGCAAGGTAAGTGTGCATATGCATTTGTGTGTTAAGAGAAGGAGATTGATGTTTTTTATTGCCAATCCTGACAACTGACAACTACAGCATTGAGGTGAGGTGGAGGGAAACTGTCAGGTTGTTGAAATCCCTCTGGAGAATTGACACTGTAGCTGAATTGGAGGGTGAAAAGAATACAAATAACTGGGAAGTTTTGAGTTACCTTGCTTTCTGTCTTGATGCTATCGCGAACAGCCTGAAGCAATATAAGGGCAACCCAAGCCAGGCTCATTTGGGAATGTTAAGGAGTTAATGTTTTAGTATTGCTGTATGGTGGCTAAACAGATGGTGTAATTAGCTTGCAGCAGTGAAGAACTATTTTTCTGCCAGGGTAAGAGGAAATAACTGTGGGTGGTGAACAAGACCTTCTAAATTGATCCTGAACCTGCCTACAAAAGTATGCTAAGTACAGACAGTATAAGAGTCTCTTTCCAACTCCATCACTACTTTCAGTTGTATTTTTGACACAGAGATCCAAAAATATCCAAGACTCATTTGGACCATAATTGAATAAGAGAATAAATGGAGGATGAAAGAGGTTTAAAAGCACAATTTCCCCTTTTCCTGTGTAATAGCCATCTGGAAAGTACCTAGCTGAATAGAAGTCCTATTATAGTCTCCTTTTTCTTTTTGTTTGTCCACTGCAGGCATAATTCTCAATTCTTACCCAAAGTTAGGTGATCTGGAACAGGCTTAAGTATCCCAGTTCTCTCCAGCATACCCTTTTTTCCTGTTCTGATACAAAGATCTCTTTTTTTCCATTATTGGAATTAGCATTTGCTCTTCATTACAAACAAATAATAGTTAAGATTTAACATATTTCTTACCAAATGGTTGTAAACATAAAAACCAAGTTGTATATTTTAGTTAGCCATACCTAGTGTGGGGAAAATCAGTTCTTAGATGAGTAGAATCAATTAAATCAAGTTGATATATAGAGATATAAAGTCAACGCTTTTTATCTTATTAGGACAATCCTATAGATTTGCAAGGTGAAATGTTTCTCTTTTAGACCTGGCATTCCCAAAGTGCCCCCTTCTCTTGATTTACGAGAGATGTTTTCTTCTCTGTATTATTATTTTATCATTCCCATTTTGAAAGCGATGAAAAATTTTACATTTGCAATTTTTGATTTGACCCTGTGCCCCCCTTTTTTTGGGTCTATGAATAGCTCTATTTTAGCCCATGTATTTTGCAACTCAAAAATTAAATAGAGAATGAAAAGAATGAAAATAAATAAATTCAGAACATGCTAAATTGAAATAGGTTTATCTATGTATATTGAATAGGATTCCATTGTCTTTTACCCCTGTTCCTTCACCCAGTAAAAATGAAATCCTGAAGCTTAGCCAATAGAATAAAATACATTCTGGATTACATTATGTAGAAATACCTTAGATCAGGGATTCCTAAACTTTTTGCTATCACAGGTCCCTTTAGTATAAACTTACCGTATTTTTTGGAGTATAAGATGCACCTTTTTCCTCCCTAAAAGTGGCTGAAAATTTGGGTGCGTCTTATACTCCAAATGTAGCTTTTTCGGAGCTTTTTTTCCAGCCCTAACTAGGGGCTAACGATCTTCCCAGCTCTTACCGCTTGCAGGCTCTTTCATTGTTACTCTCTCCGAAGAATGTTTTTCCAACTCTAAGTCTTTGCAGGGTTTTTTTCATTGCTCTACTTGCTCTGAAAAAGTTTTTTTCTAGCCCTAACCATGTGCTAATGATCTTCCCAGCTCTTACTGGCTTGCAGGCTCTTTCATTGTTACTCTCTCCGAAGAAGGTTTTTTTAAGTCCTAACCAGGGGATAAAATAATGTGCTGAAGCTGACCAGACTAAGGATGCTAGCCAGATGAATACCTGGTAGGCAGATTTCCCCCCCCTATTTTCCTCCC
This sequence comes from Diadophis punctatus similis, assembly GCA_023053685.1. Classification (NCBI taxonomy): domain Eukaryota; kingdom Metazoa; phylum Chordata; class Lepidosauria; order Squamata; family Dipsadidae; genus Diadophis; species Diadophis punctatus. The sequence goes on from JALIGW010000001.1 coordinate 99,058,224, forward strand.
CCAAAACTAAAGTGCGTCTTATACTCCGGTGCGTCTTATACTCTGAAAAATACGGTAATGTACACGTCACTCCTAAAATCTGAATATCAAAATAATCAAGAGGATGAAACTTTGGAGGGGGGAAGGTGGATTTACTTCTAATCATGTACCTAAAAGGTTCTTCCTACTTCCCCTGGATTTTGTCTGGATGTTCCCATGAGAGTCACACCTTACAGTTTGGGAAACCCTGGCTTAAGTGATTGCATAATTAGTCCAGTTATTTGTGTTATACCTTTGAATTATTCACATAGTCTTGTAGCTTCAGGTTCACCTGAAAGAAATGGAAATGTTTTGTTAAAATGTTTGTAGTTGCATGAAGTCCGCAGGGCTGAGTGATTTATCCTAGTTGCATAAATACTTTAGCTTTGCTAAACTTTGTTCAGGCACTACGAGAGGAGTGGGGAACAGCCCCTTTGCTAAATTACCCTGGGGATGTCAAAGAAGAGATGGTCTCCATGAGCATGGATAGGTCTGGCTGAAACAGAAGGGTTTGCATATTTATGAGGCTTCCCACTGCAGATATTCATGCTGTAACCATGGTTCTTCAGTGATGTCACAGCAGGACTTGGAAAAGAGACAGAACACTTTCATATGTTGAAGTCCACGTAGAAATGCATGGCCGGAGCAAAGCTTTTGAAGTACTGTTTTATTGGAAAAGTTGGATCTGTATGCATTACATTCTGGTGAACTATTCAGAACCTGTTCGGTTACCATGTGAAAATAGTTCGGAAAAGTAGATCATTTTTCTTTATTAAGTTACTCTACTAATACTTTACAACACCATAGATAAATGCTATTCCTTGTGCTTTGAAAGCCGTATAAGAGAGGCCACTAAATTGGAAATATTTATTTTTCAGAACAGACTTTTTTGTTTTTACATTATTTATGAATAGGAACATAAATTGCAATTGCTAGAAAATAGAGTTGGAATGAATAATTCTGTAAGGCGAACCAGACTATGCCCTTAAGGGAGCGGTTCTCAACCTGGTGGTCACGACCCCTTTGGGTATGCGCAGAGGGTAAAAGAACCCAAATGGCGGCGACGGGGCGAGGGTTGCTGTGGCAGGCACGGCGGTGGGGTGGGGTGCGGTGATGGATCGCGGGTCGTGGCATTAGGAAGGTTGAGAACCACTGCCTTAAGGGCTAAGATAATTTTTTGACAACTGGGTGTTTTGTGATGTACTTTTTTGGGATGGAGGCAAATATGTCTGAAGTGAATTCGGATATGAATAAAGTGTTAAGAATATTTTTGAGTAACATACTCAGTGTAAGATGTATTTATGTAAAGATGTCCATAATTTCCCTTACCTAATCAGGATTCTTTAATTTTTTTTCTTAAAAGTTTTGGAAAGAAAAAAGAATTGACTAGAGTTCCAGTGACATAGCTAGGATTATTTGTAGTTACAAAATTCCAAAGTAAATTTGCCACATTTTTTCTAAAAAAAATCTATATATTTAATAAAGATTATTTTGGTGAAGTAACAATTAGAATCGAAACCTTGATTAGATTTTCGCATAGGGTGAAAAAAACAGGCATATTTTGTAAGCTAAGCTGATAAACAGATTCTGTAAACTCATATTGTTTCGTTTTATGTCTCATAAAACTCCACACAATGATTGGGATAGAGATTCAAGTGTATGGTTTAAACCAAGAAATGTAAATTAAATGTAAATATTACATATTCTTGAAAACCTTGTAATCGTGTGTATGTGTCTATACACACAGAAACACAGGTGCTTAGGAGAAATTGAAAGCATATCTACTTTATTCTCCTTTTTGGTTATTCAAAGAGAGCATGATAAAGTTTACATTAATGGTAATTAGGTACAGGGATTTAGGTGAATAGCAAAATAAAATGCATATAATGAAACCTGTCTCAATTGTATCTGTTGTCCTACCTTTTTAGATATCATTACATTTGATATTTTGTATAATAAGTTTCCTCTAAAATACTTTGACTCTTAAGCTCCCCATAGGAACATTTTTAAAGGTATGATATGTTTTGGTTACATACACAGTGTTGGGTTGCGTCTGGCATCTTCAGAGGCAAAGTTGCTTGTGGTCTGTTCATTTTGCCTCTGAAGATGCCAACCAAGGCTGCCATTAAAACATTGGGAAATCTGTTCTGTATATCACAAAAATCTGATACCCAAAACTGCCCAAGACTGCTATGAAACATACACTAGGAGATATATATATATATATATATATATATATATATATATATATATATATATATATATATATATATATATATATATATATATATATATATATATATATATATATATATATATATATATATATATATATATATATATATATATATATATATACACATACATACATACATACATACATACATACATACATACACATACATATACACATACATACATATATACATACATACATACATACATACATACACACATACACACACACACGTATGTATGTATGTATGTATGTATGTATGTATGTATGTATGTATGTATATATATATATATATCCTGGTACTAAATCACACACACACACACACGTGTGTGTGTGTGTATGTGTGATTTAGTACCAGTCACAAAGAGAAATTCTAGATAAGACACACACACACACACACACACACACACACACACACACACACACACAACTTATCTAGAATTTCTCTTTGTGACTGGTACTAAATCACAAAAGCAAACCATTTCTCGTTGAGATTTTTTGGTGTGTCAGTATCTATTTAGGTAAGATGGTCAATTAAATTGGAAGATGTTTATAATATCTGCAGAGGATATGAAATGCTGCTTTATTATATATGCATTATACGCTTCATCTGTCCACCTCAGCAGTTTTTAATCCAAGGAGTTAGCATAATAGCTTTTCTCACACAAACTTTTCTTAACATCAGTATGAGATGGGGCTGAGATATGCTGAAGCATGCAAGGTTATAGGAAAGTAATATTATTCTGAGGAGTGTAGAGAATTGAGTGGAATTTGGACCAGAATCCTATCATCTTAAATTCAGCATGCTACCCACTGCAAAACATTTATTCCCTAATATTTAATGGAATAGTGACAACATTACCATATATATTTTTAATTAATAGGTTATTCAGCTGATCGTATAGCAATTAAGTTTGGACCGGGAGGGAGAGTATTAGGGAATCGTAAAGCTTTAGGCTGCACTAGGAATAAGAATGCTTTGTCCTATCGCAGCAAATCACATGGATATATTCATGTAGTTATCAGGAGTCAAGTTCAATTTGAGGGACTTCCAAGCTTTAGTTAAATGAAGGAAGTCATTTACAAAAATCAGCTGGGCTAAGCTGTAGGGAAATAGAAATATTGAAGTAGATGGAATGACATTGGTGGATGGCAAGATAATAGCATCCATTAGTAATGCAATAGGAAAAAAGGAGAATTGGACTACCTGGAAAGGGGGAGATTAGGGAGACATGCTGTGGCAATAGTCACAAAGCTTTTGATGTTTAATTTGCAACCATATCTGCATTACAAGTCAAGAATATTCAGGGAAGGTTTTGTTCTTCCATTTTCTTTCTTTTATTCTCAGGCCTGCTACCATCCATAGTATCAGATTTAAAAAATGCCAGGCTTCCCTTTGTTCATATGACATTCTTTTGGAAAAGAAAAGAGTGAGATCAAAGAAAAGATCGTTGCCATGCCGATTGTGTTGCCTTGTTGGAAGATCCCTGGAATTGCTGTGTTGATAGGGAGCTGAAAATTCTGTCTCTTGTCCTTTCAGATTTGCTCTGTAGCCTCAAAACATTTAAGCTCCTGATGTACACATATTGGTTCTAGATGGCCATTTTCTCTCTCCTCTCATTCCAAATGTGATATCTTGCCTACATCAGAATTAAGAAATAAAGTAAACTTATGTACATTTCTTGCATTTATAGCTGTCCCTAGATTGTTCTTGGATAAGTAAATAGAATAAGCAACATGATGGAGTTACATGATGGACAATTCTGCAGGACAATTTACATTTTGGCTTCCTATCACTGGAAAAAAAAACCCAGTTGAATAGAACTTCAGCCTTCCACTTGAATTACATTTAGGAGAAGTTGCAGGACTGAAAAATGGTTTTCTCTAGGAAACCCAGGATGCTCAAGTTGCACAAGACTCTCCGGGTACGTTACTGCAACAAGGGCATTGCATCATTGCTAATTTGAATTGTAAAGTCTTTTGTGTATTTCCCCACCTCTTCTTTACTTCAATATAATTTGCTTATACTTTTCCAAAAACCAAACATTATTTTCTCCAGTTCCGCGATTTCTATCCTGTAGCATCTGAAGGATGGAGTTGTTTCTATTTCCTGTTCAACCTGTTAATCTGTTGTGTTGAAAGAAATAAAAGCAGCAAGGAAGGTGGAAAAACTGATTAACCCCAGCTGGAGTCCAATTAAGCTTCACAAATCATACACAGTGTATCCATAGAAAGTGAACACGTCCCATGGCACAGCTGCTTCATTCCTAATTTTGAGGTCTGAATAATAGAAGCCCACTTTTTATATGGTTTTCTTTCCCTTCAAAGAACTACTAAATGTTATGTGGTAGCTAAGTCATGTTCAATCTAGTGCCCTTTAGAGGTGGTGTGCTTATAGTTCTCTAGCCGACAGCTGGGATTTCTGGGAATGATAGTTCCTGCACATCTGTATCGGGTGGATTCTACTTACCGTATTTTTTGGAGTATAAGACGCACCGGAGTATAAGACGGACCTTAGTTTTGGGGGAGGAAAATAAGAAAAAAAATCTGCCTACCAGCATCCATCTGGCTAGTGTCCTTGGCAAACAGCCTGGAACAGGTATATTAGCCTTGCAAAGGTCTGTTTCAGAGGCTGCTTTTTCAGCCTTGCAAAGCTCAGTTTGAGAGGTTGTTTTAGCCTTGCAAAGGTCCGTTTCAGAGGCTGCTTTTTTAACCTTACAAAGCTCGGTTTGAGAGGTTGTTTTCAGGCTTGCAAAGCTCATTTTGAGAGGTTATTTTAGCCTTGCAAAGGTCCGTTTCAGAGGCTGCTTTTTTAGCCTTACAAAGCTCATTTTGAGAGGCTGTTTTCAGGCTTGCAAAGCTCAGTTTGAGAGGTTGTTTTAGCCTTGCAAAGGTCCGTTTCAGAGGCTGCTTTTTTAGCCTTACAAAGCTCGGTTTGAGAGGCTGTTTTCAGGCTTGCAAAGCTCAGTTTGAGAGGTTGTTTTAGCCTTGCAAAGGTCCGTTTCAGAGGCTGCTTTTTTAACCTTACAAAGCTCGGTTTGAGAGGTTGTTTTAGCCTTGCAAAGGTCCGTTTCAGAGGCTGGGCGGGGCTACATTCGGTGTATAAGACGCACCCAGATTTTCACCCTCTTTTAGGGGGGGGGGAAAGGTGCATCTTATACTCTGAAAAATACGGTACCTTCCCCACCGGTTCGCATCGCAATGGAAGTTTTGCGTGCGTGCATCCCTTCCCGGAAATGACCCTCTGCACATGCGTAGTACTTAAAAAAAAGCTTCTGTGCATGCGCAGAAGCAAAAAACAAGAACCAGCTTGGGGGTGTGGCAGGTCTGGGTCACTGCCGGTTCCAGCGACCCAAGCCACCAAGTTACTAATGGTTTTATAGAACCGGTCCGAACCGGCAGGAACCCACCTCTGATCTGTATGACACCTATTAGTTAAGATATGTTCTTTAGATCAGTCAGAATTAAATACTTGTTTCTGAGCAGTAGATCTGTGCTGAGTTATAATGTCTTCTATAATTCTATTCAGGTCAGGTCAGTTATTTTTTTCATTTCCATTGGGAAGCATCTGAGGTCCCAGTTTTAACCAAATTACAAACCAAGTTAAATTCCACATTACAGTAACAGGTCAATTCTAGATGTAATAAGGGACTTGCTCTGGGAATGCTTTGAAATGAGCACGGGTCTATTTATATCAGCTCCCATAGAGTTAAAGTTCAGCATTTTTAGATGGCAGAAGGTTGAGGAAAGAAACCCAACATGCAGGGTAAAAGCAACACCTTCATTTGGAACAGTGATATAATTGGCTTCTTCTTACCGATATTTCCACCAGACTAGTAGAAATTTTGCTAGCAGCCTCAACAGAATTAGATGGTATCATTTCTCTGAACTTTTACACTTTGCCTTGGGGACCTTTGCAGAAAGGCAATTTACAAATGTAATAATGAAGCAAATCCAGAAGGTGGATTATAAATAAATAGGTGGGATTATTTATATCTCCCTTTGAAAGCCTGCACAGAGGGAAGCTAATGTATAATTCAGAAAGTTTTTAAAGTTATCATTCTCCTTAAAGAAGTACTTGCATTCTAGAAGCAAGAGGAGCTTTTGATTTTGTGATGGAATACCCAGAACATAAGCAACAGCCTGTACTATAATAGGAATAGTAGCCTTGGGCTTCCGAAGTGTTGCTGATTGAAATCTTGCCATTTTAATTTAATGTAATTAAATTAGATGGACGGAATATCACTTACCCAGTCCTTAGCCCTTCTTAAGCTTAAACACCATGGTAGATACATTTTCAGCTTGCTTATATTCAAAGAATAACTAAATCTACTTATGAAAATATGCAGTATCTGCAGGATTTCATAAAAGGGGGAAATCTATTGACGAGTTTTTATCTGTCATGTGCTGCAGTTTTTCCTGGGATATGCTAGTTATCTCTCTGTTTTGAATAATCCTGCAGAATAGATTGATTAAACTGGATTCCTATATTGCATCAAGTGGTTTACGATGTTATAAAATTTTGGTAGCCTAGCACAATACAGGGTGTACCAAACATCAGGCTCCTTAGACAATTTATTATTTAAATTACATTATATATTTCATTTGACTACCATTTTCTTCTAAATACTTCCTTAAATGACCTTTGAACATTTCTAAGCACAATAACATTTTCTTTAGAAAAAAATATTGCAATATGTAATTAGTCTACGATCACCTAAATTTCGGTGCACACCTATTTTATACCTATATTACCCTATATTAACAAATAGTGGCTTATTTACAAACTATGGCTCAACACAATGAGTCAGGCAAACTATTGCCTCCAAGGCTTCAGTTACAGTTTATATCTTAATAGGTATTATAAAATAAACACTTCAACAATTTAATGTTAGCAAGAAGATTTCTATGCCCTTTGTTATTATTTAATTTATTTATTCATTAAATTTATTTGTGCTGATCTCACTGTCAAGTGACTCTAGGCAGCTTCCAATGTCATAAAACACCATATAAAACAATTACAGCATTAAGGCAGTGGTGAAATGCAGCCGGATCTATCCGCATCGTGTGATCCAGTAGCGCCAGTGGTGGTAGGCTCCGCCCATCCGGCCAGATGTCGTCACGTCCCGTACGTGAGCGCGCGCACACACACTCACATTTGCGAGTTGGTAGGGAAAGGTAAGTGAATTTCACCTCTGCATTAAGGATATTAAAAAACATCAAGCATTAAAAATTAAAACATTAAAATTAACAAAAAATGACAAAAAGAACTGATGTGTAAACTAGGTAAAGATGGGATCTTCACCTAATCTTCTAACCACCTCTAGAATGAGATACCCCCATTACAACCCCCCAGTTGACCACAATGAGGTTTAGCCGTTATTAGGTACTCTGCCTTCTCCAAGAGCCCAAATGATTTAAATGAGTTCCTTCTTTTTACTCCCACAACATCAACCTGTGAGGTTGGTTGGGCTGAGAGGAGAATATAAGAGCTGGTTTGGTCTAGTAATTAAGACATTAGGTTAGAAAGTGGGAGACCATGAGTTATAGTCCCCGCCTTAGCCATGAAAGCCAGCTTGGTGTCCTTGGGCCAGTAATTCTCTCTCAGCCCAACTCAACTTACAGTGTTGCTGTTGAAGGGGAAAAAGGAGGAAGATATGTTGGGTATGTTTTCCACCTTGGAGCTTATTGTAAAAATAATAAAGGATAAAATAAAAAAATAAAAAAATGTGGTCCAAAGTTACACAGTGAGCTTCCTTGGCCAAGGGTATTCTGGAGCATTGGTATCTCCAGTCCTAGTTTATTTATGTATGTATTTATTTATTAGTGACATTTATATACCGCCTCACAGTGCAAGCACTCTCTAAGTGGTTTACACCAGTAAGCAATGTATATTTATATTGCCCCCAACAATCTGGGTCCTCATTTTACCTACCTCGGAAGGATGGAAGGCTGAGTCAACATTGAGTCAGTGAGATTTGAACTGCTGACCTGCGAATCATAGTCAGCTAAAGTGGCCTGCAGTACCCCTCTCTAACCGCTGCGCCACCTCACCTCGCCTCGCCACCTTAGTTCAACTCCTTAACTATTCAACCATATTAACTCTTTCATGCCATGAATAGTTTATTTAAAAATGTGATTCAGTATTTGGATTTGTTTCAGTGAAATGAGGGAAAGGGTATAGAACCGTGATGGCGAACCTATGGCACGCGTGCCAGAGGTGGCACGCAGAGCTCTTTCTGTGGCCATGCGCGCCATCAGCAGCTGCTCTTCTGGTTTTCGGACAGCTGGACTTCGCGGGTGCCAGAAAACGGCCCCAAAACAGCCATTTTCAGCCCATTTTTGGGCTGTTTTCAGGCTGCTTTTGGGCCATTTTCTGGGCTAAAAACGGCCTGAAAATGGCCCATAAATGGCCCATAATTGGCCTGAAAACAGTCTGAAAACAGCCTGAAAATGACCAAAAAATGGCCAAGAAACAGGCATGTGTGTGCCGGCCAGCTGGCCTTTGGGTTTCTGGTGCTCTGGTGCACGCACATGCACGCGCATTCCGGTTTGGGCACTTGGTGCTGAAAAGATTCACCATCACTGGTATAGAATATTCATCTTGGACAGTACTGTCCCTTCTTCAAACTGTATGAAATGATAGTAGTACTTCCCAGAGAGAATTTGCCTGCTTATGATTTATTTCATCTGACTGCTTAGAAGATGGCTGCACAATCTGAATCCAGGAGACTTCACATTGTCCCCAGAAGGAGTTTGTGTACTCCTCTATAGCCACTTTTTAGTTGTACTGATTTATAGTAAGTATATTACAATTCAGTTTAAAGTTAGGTTGAAAGGTGTTGCAGGTGTAAGCTTACCAATGGGGCTCAAGAAAAAAGATTTTTTTTCTTTTACACAGTCATGTTCTTCTTTAATGATACTCAACCTTTTTTGGGGGCCATTCCATCCTATTTCATAAGAAATATACATGTATTTGTATGTGCTTTTTATTAAGGTGACCAGACGTCCCGCTTTTGGCGGGACAGTCCCGCTTTTTAATAATTTGTCCCGCGTCCCGCGGCGTTTCAAAAAAGTCCCGCTTTTTGAATTTGAATTTGCCCTGCACACCCCTCTGCCTCCTGCCTCGCCTACCTCCTGCTGCCAGGTGGGGAGGGAGGGCAGTGAGAGGGGCAGCGGCGGTCTTGCCTGTTCGTCGCCGCAGAGCCGAAGAAGCTGGTGGCATTCCCCCCGCCCGCTTTCCCCGGCCGCCGGGACGCCGCCATTTGCATTATTTTGCCCTCTGCCCCGCGCCGCGAACGCCACCAGCTTCTTCGGCTCTGTGGCGATGAACAGGCAAGACCGCAAGGTAGGAACGCACCCCTGGCTGTGATGAAGGGGGGGTGTTTGGGGGGTGCACAAAGCTGCAGGATAAGAGAGACGGACCCCTCCTGTCTTGCTCCCCTAGGAACCCCCCCGTCAATGGTGTCCTGCTTTACAAATATTAAAATCTGGTCACCTTATTTTTATTCAACTTTTAAACAAGAAGATCAAAGATAACACAAACTAGTAGAAAGTAAGAAAAAAGGAAAAAGAATAAAAAAAAGCAAACCATGGAAAAGCGTTAAAGAAAAAAAAAAAGAAAAAGTTTACAAAATGACTTTGGATAGTCTTCACAGCAGTTGTTAAGTACAAATATATTTTAACCTCTCTCTCTAAAGTTACATCATATTACTCTTTGTATAATCTATCCTATCTAACCATCAAAACGATGTTACAAGTTCTTCTTTTTTTTCATTTTTGCTCAAATGGTCCATAACAGGTGTCCAGTCATCAATAAATGTAGATAATGTCTTTTCTCTAATTTCTCTAATTTCATAAGACACTGGTGTAATCCTCATGTCCCATTTATTTTTGACTCTATTTGACTCATGATTAGTAACAAGAAAAATATATTAAATTTAGTAGCATGTTAAATTATGAAAGATAATACCTGATAGCTTAAATTGTGAGGGGAAGAACATTGGTAAATTAGAAGAATATGGGTGAATGGTGGAGGTTTCAACTGTTAAGACTCCCTTCCCACCTATTAATTAACAATATATGGAAAGTTATATGGAAAGATTTCATTCTTTTCTCCTTCATATAATGTGAATGATTTATGTTTTAATCCATTATAGGATTTTTAATCAGCTGATATAACCTGATATAACCTGATATAATGTCATTAATATAATATAATCAATAAAATATAATATATATATTAAAAAAGGAACAATAATATTTATCTGATGTATTTTGAAAGAAAAAAGTTGTTATAAAAGTATTGATGACATGTATTGTTTAGTGGAGATCTCTCTCTCTGTCTGTCTATCATCCATCCATTTATCCATCCATCCATCCATCCATCGTATATAACTTGTCTTCACATTGAAGGCAACACTGGGCAGCACACAAGAAATGGGTAAAACCACATATAAAAACAACAGATATATAAAACATAAAAATCACAAAATCAGTTGAATAGGGCTAAAAATAGCCAGCCTTCTAAGCATGTCTCTGGTTTCCTAGAAGCCCCAGGCCTGATAACATAACCAAGTTTTTGAGGGCCTTCTGGACAGGGGTGAAATTCAAAATTTTTCCCTACTGGTTCTGTGGGCGTGGCTTGGTGGGCGTGGCAGGGGAAGGATACTGCAAAATCCCCATTCCCACCCTGCTCTGGGGCCAGTCAGAGGTGGTATTTGCTGGTTCTCCGAACTACTCAAAATTTCCGCTACCGGTTCTCCAGAACCTGCTGAATTTCACCCCTGCTTCTGGAATATCAAAAGGGATGGCACTGATCTAATTTCGAGGGGGAGAAATATTCCATAAGGTGAACACCACAGTAGGGAAGGTTTGTCTCCTGATACTCACCAAATCTAGATCCCTAGCTGATGGCCCCTAGAGTATGCCTACAACATATGTTTCCTCCAGGATCTAATGGGGTGCTGATGTAATCAGAAAGAGCCAGTTCCTCAGATAGCCTGGTCCCATGATGCTTCTTTTCTTCTTCCTTGATGTATATACTGTATATCTTTTTTTATGTTCCCTTCAGTAATTTTGTTTTTATTGTTACAAATTTGATGAATATTGATGAATACTATAGTACTTAATTTTAAAAAAAACCTCTTGCTAACAATTGTCTCATTTTGATGCTTGATTTTTTTTTCTTTCTTAGCATGTTGAGATTTTTCGAGATAGATAATGCACCTGATCCCATTTTTTTGTTACATAAATTATTATCCTTAATTTTTAAACATGAAATTAAAAAAAATCACATTTGAGCCTCTCTCTGCAATATGTGATTGATGTCAATATGAGATAAACTAAGGAAGAGACAAAGCTATGTACGTTGCAGGTCATATAGTTTTATGTTTGCTAATTAAACTGATTTAATGACATTGCTTTACTGTTTGTAAGGCAAGGACTTAATAAATAATATAACTGCCATGTTAAAAGAAGTCAGAGGTTTAAATCATCAGAGGACAACATGTTTTGTGAGATACTGGATCTCTGCCTTAAGGAATGGAAACTTACTGGACAAATTTCATTCTGTTGCACAATATATGCTATTGCAGTAATTACAAGTCTCCTACTAATTGAAGAAATGTATGAGAGTCTTAAATCTTGATAAAATATGAACATTAACAGTAGATTATTTTGGTTTTAAGTCAGTGGTGGGATTCAAAAAAATTTACTACCTGTTCTGTGGGCGTGGCTTGGTGGACGTGGTGTGGTTTGGTGGGCGTAGTTTGGTAGGCGTGGCAGGGGAAGGTTACTGCAAAATCCCCATTTCCTCCTGATCAACTGGGGCTCGGGAGGCAGAGAATAGATGGGCCAATCAGAGATGGTATTTACCGGTTCTCCGAACTCAAAATTTCTGCTACCGGTTCTCCTAACCACTCAAAATTTCTGCTACCGGTTCTTCAGAACTGGTCAGAACCTGCTGAAAGCCACCTCTGTTTTAAGTATATTCTTACTGGGATTATGCTTTTCTATGCAACTGTTCTCAAGATTCTCCCATGTGCCATTATTGCATGTAGGTTTCTTTAAAAGTAAACAATAATTATGTTTTTTTAAAATCCAAATTAATCTGTACTTTTCATTATTTTTTAAATATTCCGTCAATTTTATCATTAAGGTTACTGATTGTTATCTAATGGTTGTTGCGATAATGGACCTCTTTTCCTAATTACTAAACTTGGTGCCTTATAAATGAATTTGTCAATGATTGAATTAAGGGATTGCATCCTGCACTTCTCCAGCTCCAATTTGTTTTCTCCTCATGAGTTAGCTTCAGTAGTTTCAGAATAAACAACTAGCTTCCATGCTTTCTGTAGTAGTTGATTTATAACTCTGATCAGTAAGACTTGCATTAATTATGCATCCTTACAGCATACACATACAGTCACACTTAATTTTAAGACACAACCTTAGTAGAAATCCAATGGCAGTGCTATATTTTTCATTGCTTAAGTAGATTATATTTGATGGAATGAAGAAATATGTTTCTGACTAGACTCCCTGAATCTTCTCTAACTAACACATTCAAAATGTACAGCTCGTATGATCCTTCGGGGCCATACAGGAGAAGCTCTTTGAGATCCAATATGATTTGGTATGAGGCAACATCTACTGGATCTTCCATAAGCTTCCATAAGCATTCAGTAATGCCCAAATTGATCCCAAAGGTTTAATCTACCATTTTTTCTGCTGTTCTTAACTTTGTTTCAGTAATTTATAAAAGAGATTGATGGATCTTAACATTAAAAAAATTATGAAAACATTGTAAAACAAATTATTCCTTTTATGTATGCATTTGTGGTTATTCTTTCAGTTAGTCCTAAATTGGGATACCAATTGTTTGCTTATGTACTATATTGCTGCTATAAAAAAACAAAAGTAAGAGATTAGAGAATAGAGTAATATATTCACTTATTGTGAGAGGTTGAAACATGTCTAGTTTACACACAGTAGGTAAACTAGACAGTTATAAGAATAGGGAGCTGTCCTATCTTATTCTATATCTGTGTCTTAGAATAAAAGAAATAGTATGACCCCTAAGTGATCCAGACTGTATCTGCTTGTTATTTGATAACATATGAAGTTAGTGCCATACACAGAAGGTTGAGTTTAGTATCATTTACTTCTTTCCCCCTTTTTGCTATCTGTGTTTTGACTACTGAAAATTCCTGCTGGGCTGCATTCCGAAAGATTGGTGATTGGATTGGTGATATAGATGGCTAAGTCTCAGTGTAACTGGATTCTTTTTTGAATTAAGGCAATAATACTTCTCAGAATATCTCAATAAAACCTAGTATTGTCATCTTCATCACCATCACTATTTAGCCTTATTTAAAATATTTTTTCTACATTTCTGTGCTGTAAATGTTAGCAATGTTGTCTAAAAACGTATAGCTTTGTGAAATTGAACAGACTTGTAAATATATCCATGACATTAGTATTTTCAGATTATGAGGCACTTTTAATCACCATCACATATACAGTGAGTTAGACCATGGCTTGTTGAACTAAACTGGTTAGTTTAGTTTAAATTAGGGATCGATGACAGTTTTATAGCTAGTTGTCAACCTTTTCTTTTATGTACACTGAGAGCATATGCACCAAAGACAAATTCCTTGTGTGTCCAATCACACTTGGCCAATAAAGAATTCTATTCTTTTCTATTCCATTCTAAATGCTTTTGCAGAAGACTAGTAATCCCAGTAGTTGGAGCAGTTGGGTGTCAAACTCAAGGCCCGCGGGATGGATCCAGCCAACGGGGTGCTTAAATCTGACCCACAGGGTTGGCCCGGAAATAGCAAAGGACTGGCCCGCGGTGCCTCTGGCAGCCAAAATGGAGTGCGAGGGAGCCCCCCCTGTGCTCCATTTTGGCCAGCAAAGTGCTGCAGGAGGCATCCGTCCCATCTCTCTCCCCCCCCCCCGGCCTGCGGAGGAGAACTACAATGTTGATCCGGCCCTCAAAGAAATCCAGTTTGACACCCCTGGGTTGGAGTTATGATAAGGAACATGTATGGTTTTCCTTGGCTGTGCTAAGTTGTTTTTGGAGCTGCATTAGAGTTCTCTATTTCTGTATCAAAATAGAAATTGTGTTCTCAAGTGTTCCAAGAAACACAACAAATCTTATTGTACTCTAGATTCCTGCTATATGATGGCATAAGATGCTCTGCATATTGTGGCAAAGTTCTAATCTGATCCTTCCTTCTGGGTATATGTACTGAAGAAGAAAATATAGATCTGTTTTTAGTGGTGATGATTTACACAGAAGCACTCTTGTAAATATTTAGATTGCAAGATCAAACTGTATTACATATTATTGGAACTATTCTAGCTACTGTGTGTGGCAGGAAAAACAAGATGGATGTGGTTCTTTGCGAACGTATATGCATGGATAAAGAACGCTTGGATTATATAGCATATTTCAGAATTTTCTTAAAGGATTTATCACAGATATATAAGTATGAATAAACTCTAAAGCCATTCAGAGTCACTTGGTTAAATTGGGTGGCTATGAATAAATAAAAATAAATAAATAAAGAATATAATATTTGGAAGTTTCTTTCAGTAGGTTTTATGGCTACTTTGCTCTCTTGTTTTCTTTGGATATTGTGTAGATCAGCATTTTTGCGTTGACTATCCATCTAGAAATTAAACCTATATAACAAAATAACTTCGTTAGGTGTTTGTTATATAGGTCACACCATATAACAGTGGTGGCGAACCTTTTTAGGCTCGCGTGCCAAAAAGGGGGGGCGCTTGCGCGCGCTTGCATGCCCACACCCATTCCCTCCCCCCCACGCATGCGCACAACACCCCCCCATGCTGCCCCCTGTGCATACGCACACACACACACACCCGCGCAAAGGCTTACCGGAGCCTGGGACGACGAAACTGGCAAACCGGAAGTGTGAAAAAAACGCACTTCCGGTTTGCCGGTGTGCTGTTTTTTGCACTCCGGAGGGTTCAGGGAAGCTCCCTGAAGCTCCAGAATGCAAAAAACTACAAAACGGACAAACTGGAAGTGCGGAGTGCAAAAAAACAGCACACCGGCAAACCGGAAGTGCGTTTTTCCACACTTCTGGTTTGCTGGTGGGAACCCTCGCGTGCCGGCCGCTATGGCTCTGCGTGCCACCTGTGGCAATAGTGAGAGCTGTCTTCACACTCTCAGGGCGCACCGTGGGTGAAAAAGTGTCCTTGTAATCATCGGGAAATCTCTGCGAGAATCCCTGCGCTATTAACCTCGCCTTATAAATGAAACCTCCATACTCAATAGGCTTCTTTTTAAAGAGCCATCTGGTGCCAATCACCTTCTTATCTTTAGGTAATCTCATTGGCATGAATACATCTAATCTTTTCAAGCTCTCTAATTCAGTATCCATAGCAGCCAGCCATTTTTGTCGTTCTAGATCAGGTAAGGCCAGCACATCCTCATACTTCTGAGGTGTAGTTGAAACTTGGTTAACTAAAGTGATAAAATCTTCATACCTCTTAGGTTTATTACCTCTGGTAGATCTAACTGGTCTGTCTCTAGGCGCATCATCCACATCAGAATCATCTGATGGGTTGTCTTCCTCATGATTTTCATGGCGCATCTCTAAAGCTGGGTGCCCTTCCTTCCAGGCTACCCCCATCTTATGTTTTAATATCCCCTTCGAGGGTGCATGAGATGCACGCTCCTCAGAACTAGATATATTCCTATCACCAGATGAATTCTCTGATACATCCTCCGTCTGTCTACTCGTATCACCGGAAGGGTTCTGAGTGAGAATCTCATTGGCATGGATCTTACTCCAATTAGCCCCTTCATAAAAGGTAGCAGACCTTGATATAACTAATTTCCCATTTGGATACATAAACCTGAATGCCTTGGAGCCTGGCTCATAACCAATGAATCTCAGCTTAACTGAGATTCGGTCCCCCTTTCTCCTAAGCTCCTTTGGGACATGAACGTCAGCCATCACCCCAAAAATATGAAGGTGTGTCAACCTAGGCTTATGGCCGTATAACACCTCGTATGGGGTCTTCTGCACCACACTAGACCACACTCTGTTCAAAGTGTAGTTCGCATACATGACTGCTTCCGCCCAGTATGTGAAGTTTAGTTCAGCGTCCTCTAGGATGCACCGCACCATAGTTTGTAGTACGCCATTACGTCGTTCTGCGACGCCATTTTGAAATGCGGAGTAGGGCGCGGTGCGTAAATGAATTATGCCCTTACTCCTCAACCAGTTGGAGAACTGATTTGAATTAAATTCAGTCCCTCTGTCAGTTAAGATTTTCTTGATCCTGACCTTATACCTGTTCTCAACTAAAATGCAGAATTCTTTAAACTTAGCCAACGTTTGATTTTTAGACACAAGGGGAAAAACGAATCCAAACCTACTATGGTCAACTATCGTTAGAAAGTACCGTCTCTTGCCAATGGAAGGCGTCAACGGGCCTACCAAGTCCATGTGGACAAGCTGGAATGCGTGCTCGGAGTACCTCTGAGATTTCTTGGGTGCAGGTTTCACTTTCAATTTCATACTCCTGCAAACTGAACAGTCTAAAAACATGTTACAATCATTGATCTTGGTTCCACTTGAATATTCAGCTACCTTTTTCACTATAGGGAAGCTCACATGACCCAACCTACGATGCATTAAGTGGGCACATTCATTGTGCAACGGTTCACCTACAGAAATTACATTAGCATTCTTAGACTCCTTATCATTTCGCTTTAAATTAAAAGTTACAGACTTTTTACCATCATTACAAGACTTCCTCTCTTGAGAGCCTTGATGCTCACCACCCAGTTCTAACTGGGATTCGTCATTACTACCAAATGAGATAGTATAATTGCTAGCGCCAGATACCACAGTACTTGCATTGGGGAAATAGTAAGGTAAGCCACCAATTTTCAATACTTCCCCAACTACACATTTGTCATTTGTGATTACAGCTGTTCCTCCCGAAAACAGTATCTCTATATTGGGGTTTTCACATATTCTCATTATGCTTAGCAAATTATGGTCTATCTCAGATACATACAATGCATCATCAATTTCTCCTATCCCAGGAATAAAAACATTTCCAATACCAACAACATTTACCTTTTTGCCGTTTGCAACTTTAACCATGGATTTGTGCTTCCTCACATCAATAAACAACCTTCGGTCATTCACTACATGGTTGCTGGCACCACTATCTATTAACCATAGTTGCTCACGCTGTTCCCTCGTGAGTTCTGACTCAATAGTCTCAACTATGTTTGCAAAACCATCATTAAACCTAAGATCGTCCCTTTTGTCGCCTCTCTTTGGCCATTTACCCCTTCTCTGGTTAGGGACATCTCCACTTGGTTTTCTACCTGGAGTGAATGACCTCCTTTTACATTTACTACCAGAAGGTGTCCTTAGACATGCTCTAGCATTCATATTTTGTGGTCATTCCCTTCTGTAATGTTCCCTTGAACCGCAGTTGAAACATTCTCCGATAGCGTATGCTCTATCTGAACCATCGGGTCTTCCCAAAGGTTTTTCTTTCTTATGGAAAAATGCCCTATGTTTTCGCAAGTTATCTTCTGCTATTAATTTGCCAGATAACACTTCTAGAGGTAAATTATTATAATCAACATTATCCAATTGAGATATAAAATTATCCCAGCTAGAATCAAGGGAATTGATTATAACAGTAATGAGGGTTTGTTCAGATACTGTTTCCCCCCTCAAAATCAACTCTTCCCTTAATCTATTTAACTCACATAAATGTTCATTAATATCTACTCCTGCCTTCAGCCTCGCAGAATAGAACTCTCTGTAAATTCTGTTTGTGGCATGGGAGCTCTTAGAATAGAATAACTTATGCAGTTTTGTCCAGACTTCCGTTATAGTCAGGTTGTGCGATATACTGGGATATAAAGCAGGATCAATTGACATCAATAGGATACAAAAGGCCTTATGATGTAAAAGATTGACTTCCAAGGACCAAGGCTTAGGCGGTGGTCTCAACAATAACGACAAAACATTCTCTTTCATTAAAATGACTTGAATACTCTTGACCCATTCCTTAAAATTTCCTCCACCCACACGCAAATTCTTAAAACTAGGAGGAAGAACCTGTACATTATTAGACATAGAAACAGACATTAATTGATGTTCAATGTGGGGTTCATCCTGGAACGGGCAATAAGGCATTGGGATGGAAGCACATAGCACAGTATAGTCCAGCTGACATGCCGATGATTGTTCCTCACCAACAGGGGGAATCAAAACCTCACGTTGTGCAGGTATAGAACTTATTCTAGTTTGGTTACAAGAGTTCAAAGATCCTCTTTGTCGCTCCTCTCTAGAAAATTTTGGACGTGCTCCTAGATTCCTGTCTCCAATTGAGTCAGTCTCTGGAATGGTCCTAGATTTCAATGTTGTCACAAATGGGTGCATCCCGCTCGTGGCGTGCGCTAAATTGGTCGCAGGCATCAGGGGTGAATTAGCACGTGCAGCTTCTGTACTTTGAGCCGCTGGCACCTGTGAACTGTCGCTTAAAATGGTTGTTAGTGTTTCTATCGCACTCGCAACCCTAAGTTCAACACAAGAGTCTCTCGAACTTTCAGCTGGAGTCACTGTTGCCACTAAAGGGGCTAGAATTTTTATTGCCTGATCTACAATAGTTCGAACAGCAGATGGCGCTGTATCAATTTGGCCATGCTGGTTTAACGAAGAAGCAGGGACATTCAAAACAGACAGCCTATTATCCCTCATCCTCAACTTAGAGTCCGCAATAGGGGTAGCGGAATCCTCTAGCAACATGCTAAGGTCAGCAATCGGATTTCTACTTGTTGCTGGCAAACCTAAAGCCCGAAAAATTGCCTTCTTAAATTCATCATCCACTTCTGAATTTGAAGCCAAAAGTGGCATTCTTTCGGTCTCTACTTCTTCAGGTGATGATGGTTTGCTCACTGCTTTAGGCATTTCAAGAATTGAGGCTTCTGCTCCAAAACCTATGGCTCCTCTACTTTCTTGCTCAATTAAAATCTGGGGGTTTTCAGCCAAAACCATTTTGGCCTGAGTCCCAGATAGTCTACCTTGTGACTCCATACTTCTTACAACAGCCCGAGTCAAAATCTGCTCTCTCTGCTTTGGTCTAACTGTAGACATTTCAGCTTAGCGCATTACAATGTGAACGAAGGTTCGCCCAACCATCCTCTGCTACCAATTGTTACGAGGGGGTGAGGTTTGTACCAACGAACCGTGAACCTGTCCACATGTAAACGCGCTAGGACTGAAATAAAACTATCAGAGGAGTCTTGTAAAAATATATTTTACTAAAAACATTTAAAAGAGACTTATGTCTTTAAAAACACATCAATTAGCAAAACACTTTGTCTGGAATAGTTGAAGCCAAGCCGTCTCCCTTAATTCCTCTCCTGCAATTCTGAACCAGTCCTCTTAACCCTTTCCAAAGGGAAAGGGAAACTAACACAATATTAAGTAGGTTCAGAATTAGTACATCATTGAGGCTGTAGAAAGCGGCAACACAGGCTTCTTAGCAATGGTGAGTAAGAGAGTCCTAAATCAGTCACCTGCAGAGATGATCTAACTAGCATCGTGGCTTGAAGCTGCTGGTGGGGCAGTTCTTCAGCTCTTCCTCTTGGCGTAGCTCCAGCAGCAGCAGCAACAGCAGATGCTAGCTTGCAGGGACAAACCAGCTTGCATACTCGATTCAGCAGAGGCAAGCTTTCTTCTCTCTTCTCTCTCTCTGGCTCTGAGCTTCAGCTCTTAGCTCAGGCCTTGTTTCAGCTCATGGTCTCGTCGTAGGAAGGCAGCAGCAACGAGCAACAACAGCAGCAAGAATGTCAGCAACAGCAGGACCAGACCGAACCAGACCGGATAGCAGGCAGCAGGCTCCCACTTATATAGTAAAGTCAATAGGCAATTAACTAGGGCGGGGAAGGCTTATAGTTAATTGCAAGGCAGAGTTTGGCCTGTTTGAATCTATGTGGTTTGTAGCTAATCTGATAGCCACAGCAGCCCTGACAATACCTTGACAAAAGTTACTTACAATGAGTCCTCATAGTTGTGGCCATCATACGGTAGTTACCGTACTATGTCATGTGATTGCAATCTAGGTGCATGCAGCATAGTATTGTTAATCTTCTGTTTGGATTCATCTTTTGAAAGAACTGTCAATTTGCTTTTTAAAAAATCTTAATGATCATGAAGGTTTTTAATAAATAAGGTGTGTTTTTAATACTTTTTTCTAGACATTCTTGTGGTATCCATGTAGCTTAAAATAATGTAAATAAATAAATAGCTGTTGGCATTCTTACAGGTTATAAATCCCTGGTATTATCTTTATGTACGAAATGTCTCTGGACTCAAGAGTCTCTTAGTCAAATACTTGTAGGAAACTCTAGCCCAATGCTTGTGTTGAAGTTTGATTAACTGGTTTAAAAAGGGCATCTGGAAGTTGGTGTATTGATGGTTGTAGTTGGAGAGCTAGAGGCAATTCACCATCCTGTAAATATTGTATTGGCCATTCCCATTTTGTCAGCCATTTGTGTAAAAAAGTATGTCTTGCTGTTTTGACCATTATTTGATTATGGTTCCTACAATTCTTTTGAAATGGGCAGCTTTTTGCGATGGGCAGCTATAAAAAGTCAAACAAACAAACAAACAAACAAACTATGTTTTATCTTAAACATAACAACATGTAGTGGAGCTCAAATAAATGAACCCTTTTCCTTCAACACTACAAATGTATCCAATACCCCCAAAAGTTTCCAATCTTTATACTAAACCATTAATAAGAAATTCATTCAGGTTCGGCTTTGTCACTTTCTTCAAATGCAGGACACAAGTTCCTTTGTATTTGCAGAATAGTATAGATAATTAGAACAATCATTTTGTTCCAAAAACTCTGAAGAAGGCTCAAATGTATTCCTTGCTTCCTGGCCCATGATCAGTTTCCATTCCATACACATGCTTCCATTCAGTGGTGACCAGTGGTGAGTTTCTACCGGTGCGGTCCACTCTGTCATTCTGGTAGCGGCCAGCAGATGGCGCTATTTGCACGCGACTGCTCTGGTGCTGCCTTCGGCAGTCCGTCGCGCGCATTGCCATCTTTTTAAAAAGAATTTTTGGGCTTTTTTGCTTCTGTGCATGCACAGAAGCAAAATCGCGTGAGGGGGCATGCGTGCGTGCGTGCGTAGTAAGCACGCACATTCATGAAATGTGGAGATGCGCGCGCAGCGTACTGGTATCGGTAAGTGAGCAACCCGTCCCTGGCGGTGACCATTCTAATATTCACAACAGAGAACTCCCAAAGGTGCTTTTTCAAGAGGCAACTGGACTTTCTGGTTTTTCTTTGAAGACGTTTCGCTTCTCATCCAAGAAGCAAAACATCTTCAAAGAAAAACCAGAATGTTCAGTTGCCTCTTGAAAAAGCACCTTTGGGACAACCATGACCTGCATGACTGAGAATCTCCATAGACACAACAGAGAACTATTTCTGAGTTTTCTCCAAGTTAAACTTGCCTCATGAATTTTCATGAGGCACATTATTTCTTATGATTCCATGCACTTCTACCACTACAACTGTCAAATTTTAAAACAGTGTATCTGAGATCCCAGTGAAGAACTTAAAGGCAAGATCCGTGTACAGTAGTATGACCTCACTATTCATGTGGCAGGGATGTACATGGTGCCTTCATAATAAGAATCTCATAATAATGAAGTTATTGTTCAATTACAGCCATTTTAAACTTCCAGGAAAACAGTTTCTCTTGGCCAGTAGGAATCATGTGTACATTTAAAAAGATTAAATGCTTTGTTCCACATCAGAAATGGGCTTCGCTGAATAGTTTCTTCTGTTCTTTATACGGACTGAAAGTGACAGCCCTGTAAGATTAAAACCTTCATTTACTTCTAATGTCTCTAGTAAATGTTCCACTTTCAAACTTGAAAGTGCAAATTTGGCTATATAACAGCCCCATTCGTTTTTCACTCACAAGCTCAGTGATTTAAGGTAGAAGGCTCTTAAGCATTGCTAAGCAACATACATGTCTATTGTTTGCACAGAGCTATCAATATGAATTATGAACTATTAACTTATATGGGGAGGATATTTTTACAAGCCTGTCAGAGGAGTAATTGCATCCAGGATGCTTAATATTCTGTACAGAAAAATGGTATGTTGTATAAACGCAGGCCTGGGTTAGTTTGATTTCTTTGTCACGTTCCAAGTATTGACCCATGTGAATATGTGTCTTTCAGCTTTAGTTGTATTTTTGTGTGTTCTGTAACTCAGATTCCCCCCCCCCCCAAATCACAGCTAAGCTGATCAACTTCATGGCTAAAAAAATTAAAACTGGGAAGACAAGTATACAAGATTGTATATTGATGGTATATTGACATTCCAAACCAGCATAACTGGGTACGTACAAGATGCTAAACTCAAACCAAACTGCAGGGAATCCTCAACATATAACCGTTCCCTTAACAACTGTTCTAAACTGCAAACAGGCCCTGAATCGGTGCTTTATGGCCAATAAAGCACTTCTGGCCATCATAAAATGTCACATCCACACCCACACACACATTGTGGTCACATGACTACATGTTGAATCCTTGGCAACTGATTCACTTTTACAACATGTCCAGTAGTGGGTTCTAAAACCCTTTGCTACCGGTTCGCGCGCGCACGTGCAATGCTTCTGCACATGCGCAGAAGCGTCCCGGGCGGGTGGGCGGAGCCTCCTTCCACCTGCGCTACTGGTTCACACAACCGGCCGAACCGGGAGCAACCCACCACTGATCATGTCATAGTTCCCTATAGTCACATGACTATGATTGGTGAGTTATTTATTTTTTGCCTGTTTCTGGCAGAAAACCCTCATTCAGAAGAATAAATTCTTGGTACTGCAGTATTTGCTTAATAACCCTAGACTTAGGAGCATAACAACGTCTGACTGTAAATTCGGTCCCAGTTCTGGTTTTAAGTTGAGGACTACCTGTACCTATAGACCTAGTGGCTTGTGAACCAGGGCCAAGTGAAAAGGATTACTGAAATATGCTGATTCTGTAAACAGCTTAGAGGGGGCTGTAAAGCACTGTAAAGTGGTATATAAGTCTAAGTGCTATTGCTATTACTGAAATACTGAATCTTGAATGTTTGCTGAGATTACTACTTCATTTTACTATACTTTACAATTTAATTGCATTAAAAGTATTCTGAGGCCTCCCAATTGATTTTTTTTTTGATATAATGGATGATATATCATTTATTAAAATTAAATTATACACCAAGGTGTGGTTATTGTGAGAGACAGTTTGGTTTAGTGATTAGGGCATCAGGTTAGAAATTGGGAAACCAGGAGTTCTAGTCCTTCACAAAGCCAGCTGGGTGACCTTTGGGTATTCAATTTCCCTCAGCCCTAGGAAAGAGGCAGTGGCAAAGCACTTTTAAAAAATCTTGCCAAGAAAACAAACAAAATGATTATTGTAGTTGATCATTCTCATAACCACCAGAAATCCTTTTAGTAACATGGTTGTTTTGCTTCAGAACTAGGAAATATTCTGTATTGACATCAGGTACAGCATCAGTTCAAAACAAAACTAGATTCTACTTACTGTATTTTTTGGAGTATAAGACGACCTTAGTTTTGGGGGAGGAAAATAAGTGAAAAAATCTACCTACCAGGTATTCATCTGGCTAGCGTCCTTAGTCTGTTCAGCTTCAGCACATTATTTTATCCTCTGGTTAGGGCTGAAAAAGCCTTTTTCAGAGGGAGTAGGAATGAAAGCAAGCCTACAAAGACTTAGGGCAGGAAAAACTGCTTTGGAGGGAGTAGGAATAAAAAAAATGCTGCAAGCCAGGAAGATCGTTAGCAGCTCTTTAGGGCTGGAAAAAAAAGCTTCGAAAAAGCTATGTTCGAAGTATAAGACGCACCCAAATTTTCAGCCTCTTTTAGGGAGGAAAAAGGTGCATCTTATACTCCAAAAAATACGGTAAATGTTTTCTGGTTTTCTCACTTCACAAAGGATTAAAGAAAAGAAAAAAAGAAAGAAAAAGAAAATATGCTATTCATGGGCAAATAGATTCACAGTACTACATTTGGTGTTATGTCTGTCAGGCCAAAGCCATTTTATTGCCACACTTTATACTATTTCATTATGTATTTTCTACTGTGGCAAAATGGGAGGGGGGATTGTATGAGGTTGTTAGTATATAGCCATAACAAATTCTTTCTAGAAAGCCAAGGTCATCCTTTCTCTCTGCACCTCTGCACCTGCATGGAAGGAGATGGTTGGACCCTGCCAGCATGGCAAGTGAAGATTGGACAACATGATGGATTTGTGGGTGTGGGGGCAAGGACTTGAACTTTCAACTGGGTGGTGAAGCCCGGAGGACTTCAGATTCGGGTTTCACCCAGATGTGCCAACATGGCTCTAATAATAAATTGGAATTTTGAGGAATACTTTGCCTTGGACTCTGATTTAATTTTGGATGCTATTTGGAACCCTGAATTCCACATGTTATGAACATGTTATGTTATGAGCATGTTATGTTATGAACATGTTATGTTATGAAGGCAGAATTAGTAGACATGGGCCATCATTATGCAATCTACATCATGATCACAGATGTTTCTTGTGCATAATAGAAGACTGGATCCATCTAGTTTCTGAAGCATATTGCCAAAATTATGCATTTTATCTTGTCTAGACAGTAAAAAGTGATCCTAAGTGAGTGAACTGTGAGTGAAGGATCTGTTTGATTCATATGCCACTTTTCCTATGAGTGCCTTAGATAAATCTTTATCACATAAGTACAGTCTTTTCTCATTTGATTATCAATGCCAAACTATTTTAAAATACAAATAACCATTGTTAATTGGTTAAATTATGCCTAATCTGCCTGTGTGCACCAATTTGTGTATGTAGATGTTTATGCATAATTTTATAAACTCAGAGAACTTGGTTTGCATTGAGCTGATAAATAGGTCTAAATTGGCTTAATAACAGTTAACTAAATGAGACTGTTGCTTTTTAGCTTGTTTTTGCATATGTTAGAAAGAAAGAAATGTAGAGAGGAAAGCAGTGCATTGCATTGAAATCCTCCATGGCTATGACTGGATAAACTTCAGAGTGGAGCAAGGGTACCATCTTACATAGATGCTAATTAGCAAATGGACAACTAGCATTAATATTGAAAATCGAATTTGACAACTGATTATAGAGCTAAATTCTACTTTTGCTACTGTTTCTTTTCTTTTCATGCTCTGCTATGGGACATTCCTCTGATTGGGAAAATTGTTAAACTAGTATTAAATTATCCAAACATCTCTAATTTTAATCAGGATAATATACTGTATAATAAAGGACAAATGGAAAGCCTGTCATTTTGGAAATACAGTTTCATTACTTTATAGAGGACAGATATTTATTTATTTATTTATTTATTTATTTATTTATTTATTTATTTATTTATTTATTTATTTATTTATTTATTTATTATTATTTATTTATTTATTTATTTATTTAATTTATATTTATTTATTTATTTATGACTTATATACCGCCTCATAGTGCAAGCACTCTCTAAGCGGTTTACACCATTAAGCAATGTATATTTATATTGCCCCCAACAATCGGTCCTCGTTTTACCTACCTCGGAAGGATGGAAGGCTGAGTCAACCCTGAGCCGGTGAGATTTGAACTGCTGAACTGCTGAGCACAGTCAGCTAAAATAGCCTGCAGTACTGCACTCTAATCGCTGCGCCACCTCTGCCCATCTTGCCTCGAGGTGATTGTAGGAGAGTTAAAAAATTAAAAGCTGTATAACTGCAAAATATAAATATTCTAAAAATAAAATAGAGTTTCAATCAAAAGTAAAATTACAGTTAAAAGATGGGGAGGGAGGGAGCAGGATTCATGGGAGGAGGTGGGACTTTCCCTGAACCCATCAACCACCTCCAGCATGATACTGTCCCTTGGGGCCCCAAGCCAGTTGTCAAAGCCAGGCCTTTAACGCCCTTATGGAAGGTCAGGAGGGTCAGTGCGGATCTCACTTCTGGTGGTATGAGGACAGGAGCCATGAAAGAAAACGCTCTTCTCCTGGGCCCTGCCAGCTGGAATTCCTTGACCCACAGCAAGCCTCTTCTGCCAGCAGTGGTGGGGCTGGCCAGTCCCAGTGGGGTGAGATGGTTCCTCAAATAACCTGGAGGCTTTATATGGATAAGGTGGTTAACTTCAAGACTTCAAAGGTTGTCATTATGCACTTGACTTTTCATGACATCATATGCAATAGTGCAGGGGTCTCCAACCTTGGCAACTTTAAGACTTGTGGAACTTCAACTCCCAGAGTTTCTCAGCCAGCTTTGCTGGCTGAGGAACTCTGGAAGTTGAAGTTCCACAAGTCTTAAAGTTGCCAAGGTTGGAGACCCCTGCAATAGTGGATTTAATGTGCTTTTGAAATAGGCATGCTTTTTTACATGTTCATATAGGCATGCCTGTTTGTGAGGGGGAGAAGCAGCAGGCAGCGACTTAGAAAAACTAAATAAGGCATCATTGTTCAAAAAATGCAGACTTCATTCACCCATATACACATTTCCCTAGTTCTGCTGGCTTTCCACATATGTTTATATATTTAACAGACTACATTTGCCTAGTTTTCTCCAGGCACTTGGCAATAAAACAGTTCTCATAATAGCTGTTTATTTCAGAAGGCAAAAGGGGCTTATTTCCATGGTATTCTATGAGCTATCCCAACTCACTTTTATCTAACCTTTAAGTAACTCTCATCTCATAGCTGTACAAATATCTTTTTTTTAAAAAAAAATCCGATTTCCCTTTCAACTAAAGACAAATGACAAAAAAGCTC
Organism: Diadophis punctatus similis; assembly: GCA_023053685.1. Taxonomy (NCBI): domain Eukaryota; kingdom Metazoa; phylum Chordata; class Lepidosauria; order Squamata; family Dipsadidae; genus Diadophis; species Diadophis punctatus. The sequence continues at coordinate 99,085,378 of JALIGW010000001.1, forward strand.
TAACTGTCCCAAGGCAGAGGTAAGTATATGAGGTTGTCTGAGCAGATCCCTTAGCTTTTTATTCATTGCATTTTTAGCTGACATTTTACATTTTAGTATTCTGTATCTCAGCAGCTTCTTGATAGCTCTAACCCTGAGGCCAAGAGACGTTATTTCCAAAATTGGAATGACACTTTTTTTTTACCCTTCTCAGCTAATCATTAGAGGCTGCTGGGAAGGGATGCTTGTCTGTGTTGTTTTAAAATGTAGACTACATAGGGACATTTCCAAACCTCATGGAAAGTAGCATCCTAAAAAGAGGTCTATAGAGACTCATTTGGAGCTTAATAGAGTCCAGTAGCCTCTTTTATATCATGTAATGGCAGTAGAACAACATCTTTCCAAGTAGCTCGAAATTAGCTTCAGATACTCATTGTTTGTCAAATTTCCTGTGTTAGAGTTGACTCATTGTGGTCTAATCCCTTCGTTGTTTGAACTCTAGACATTTGGAGAAATGAGCACCGAGGAGCCTTTCAAAATTACCTTGTGATCAGAGAGCTATCTAATAGAACCCTTAAGCATCATTTTTATTTTTCTACAGTAGCATTATATATACTTTATTTTATATCATATTATATCACATTGGATGCCCAGGAAGAAGACTGCAGTATACCTTCAGGTATCTTGTGCTTCTTAATCACTGGTGTATCCCTGATGTTTCGCGTGCGTGCCATTGAGCAATTTTACTTCCGCGCATGCTCAGAAGGACGTTTCAGGCTGAAACACAGCTGAGGATGTGCTCAGCTGTGCTTCAGATGAAGAAATAAAGGTCGGTATTAACCTGAGAGCGGGCAAGAGGGCTTTTTCCCAAAGCAGAGGACGAGGAGAAGCCATCCAAACCCAAAAAATTTGCCGAAAATTCCGATAAAAATTATGTCACTAGCGGGCCGCTACCGGTGCACAATACTGGTCCGCACCGGTAGGAACCCACCCCTGCTGTATTTCAAGGAATTTTAACAAAGACCAATCTTGTCTAAGCCAGCACTGTATCCTCAGAAGATGAATCTATTGTAAAGAATCTTGAGGAATTCCTAGTGACAGCTACATTTTGAATTGGGAAGCAGTAGGATTCCTTAACTTGGCTAACAAATTCAAGACAGAGCTATGTGATGGAGATGTTGTTATTAAGAAACTCTTTGGATTGCATCACAGCATCTCTGCCTTAGAGAACAGCAACAAAACAAGCACACAGTACTGGTTCTCATGTAGTACCTTTGCAAAGCTTTGTAGTCTAGGGGGGAGTTGCTAGCTGCTGTACCCAATATGAATGTCACAAGTTTCTTCAAATTTGCTCATTAGAGGGAGGCTGGGTGGGAGTGCACATATAAGAGAAAGTGCTAGCCATGAGGCATCAAGAGGTATGGTGGGGTTAAGTGGTTTTAGAGGAGTTAAGTCTTAAAATACTTTTTCTTTACTTTCAAGAATCACTGAAGTGCTCCAATCAAGGGACTTGCTGATCTAGAAGAGTGTCCACTACTTTATCCCTAAACAAAAACTGAAGCTAAACCATTGTTAAATTTCATTGTTTCTTGCATTTTGTAGAGGATTTATATTGCTAGCCAGATGAGAAAACACGAAGTTTATAACTTCTCAATATTCATACTATAATTAATTAGGGCCAACAACTCCATCACTAAGCAACACTATCGTTAAGCAAAACATCACATGAGCATGATGGACTCACAACAATCTCATTTTGTTTAAGAGCCGAGGTGGCGCAGCGGTTAGAGAGCAGTACTGCAGGCTACTTTAGCTGACTGTGATTTGAGTTCAGCTGTTCAAATCTCACCGGCTCAAGGTTGACTCAGCCTTCCGAGGTAGGTAAAATGAGGACCCAGATTGTTGGGGGCAATGTAAATATATACATTGCTTAATGGTGTAAACCGCTTAGAGAGTGCTTGCACTATGAGGCGGTATATAAATCTCATTAATAAATAATAAATAAATTTTTGCTGTGGCTGTTAAGAAAATCAGTTGTGGTCCTTAAGCAAGAGTCTGTAGAGATTCTCAGTCATCCAGGTCATGGTTGTCCCAAAGGTGCTTTTCCAGGAGGCAACAGGACTTTCTTGTTTTTTTTTCTTTTGAAGACGTTTCACTTCTCATCCAAGAAGCTTCTTCAGCTCTGACAGGATAGTGGGGAATGGACGGATTTATATTCCTTGCAGACAACTGGTAATCTTCATCCTTTTAGAGAGCTGTTGAGGCCACCTGGAGGTTTATCTGTGTCCTCAAGGTCACCTGAGTAATGCTCCTGGTTCCTGTAGTCTGCAATTTTTCCTCTGGAAATCCATTCCTACTCCCACACCATTCAAAGGATGTTCATCCCAAATTGTATAGCTAAAAGTCTGTAGAAGACTTTGAGACCTTAAGACTTTAGAGATCTTGCTTAAGACCTTAAGCAAGACTTTGTGTGACGACAACAAGTGATTTTACTGCCAGCTTCTCCATTAGTTCTACTTGCCAGAGGCCATTGTAACCTAAGCAAATGGTGATTACATGGCCACAGGATGCTGTGATGGTTGTAATTAACCCCCAGTTGCAAAACACCCAATAGCAAACATGTGATCTGGTGGACACAGACAATTGTAAATGTGAAAACTGATAATCAAATCATATATTTTTTCCATTACCATTATATACTGAGACAATCTTTAAACGGGGATATTTGTTAAGCAAGGTCTACCTGTATGCACTTAATATGAAGTTTAGGACAAATCCAGTAAGGCAAAAGAATTTAAAATCCCATCAAATCTTGATGAGATCTTTGTCAACTATGCATAGCCTGACAAATGATTGGACACGGAAAGCAGAACTATTTTTGTTTTTTCAAATATTTTTATTGCAGCACAGTGAATCATATTTCAGTAAACAGGTAGGAAGAATGTTTCCAGACAATAAAACTGCTGGGAAATACAAATGAAAATGCATAAAAGCCACTCACCTTATCCATTGCATCAGAAAATAAAGCATAAATGCAGTCTAAACATGAATATAACAGAAGTACGAATGCTTTAAAAATATTTTTCATTGAATGTAGAGAGTTGCTGACAAGGCAACATTTTTTTAAATTTCATTTCATTTTTTACTTTTTGTCATAAAGATTCTCAGCATTCAGTTAGGAATTAGGTGCGCCACACTAAACAGTGTAGTTGCTGGAAATAGGTTGAAAACCATTGAAGAAATATTCCTGATTCAGGAATCAGCATAAAGAGCAGGGGTGAAATCCTCCCGGTTCGCCCGGGCCAGTCCTTCGGCGTATAGCCGATGGAACTGGCGGCGGTCGCGGCGCGGAGCTTCTCCTGCCCGCTTTCCCGGCCCGGCTGAACGCCGCCATTCGGGTTATTTTTCCCTCTGTGCATGCGCGCGCATGCACAGAGGGAAAAATAACCCGAATGATTGTGTTCAGCCGGGCCGGGAAAGCGGGCGGGAGAAGCTCTGCGCCGCGACCGCCGCCAGTTCCATCGGCTATACGCCGAAGGACTGGCCCGGGCGAACTGGGAGGATTTCACCCCTGATAAAGAGTTATATGGCTTTTGATTCAGGTAGTACCTTATTGGCAAGAATAATGGAGTTCTGACACTTCTGCAGAAAAAAAAGCAAATAAAGAAAATTATGACGCTTACTGTACATGCCATTTATCAAGTATAATAGCAAAATATGGAGCCAAGATGCTTTCCTTTGATAGATGTTTTTTATCATTTTATTTTCTGGGTTTCATTTTTAAACATCAGGAAACTTCAACTTGATGATTGAGTTTACCAAACTCAGTTGAAAGAGCCCTATGTACTTAGGGTGATTCTGAATGCAATTTCATATCTTAACTAGATTGGGATGCTGATGAGCTTGTTTTACAAAAATGCCACAAAACAGATAAATTACCTGAAACAAGACAAGCTGGACTAGCGAATATTGCATAAACTATAGCTGCTGTTTCTGCATGTAATTGTGCCTTATTTCAAAAGCTTTAATGTTTCACAGATTGTAGTCTACCCTGGTCCAATGAAAGCGGTCTATAGGTGTAATAGGATACTTTATTAAACCACGGGAGAAACTTGAGAACAAGATGATGGATAGATGTTAATGCATCATAGTTGAGCAAGAAAGTGCCACATCTGAAACTGTTAAGGATATGCTAAAATGAAGAGATTTTATTGGAATAATCTGTATGGGAAGCAAATATTGTGATGGGAAGCAACATTGTGATTAATCTCATAAGAAGTGAAAATCTTGGCGGTGGCCTCAATGGAGACTATCTTTGGAACAATTTCCCAGTGTTTTACTGCACAACATACAAAATGTAAGGTTTTTATGAAGCTGATAGCTCTACATGCTTCCTTTACATCAGTGGTTCTTAACCTGGGGTGCGTGCACCCCTGAGGGTGCGAGAGAGCATTTCCAGGAGTGCGAGAGAAATTTCAATTTTTTTTAAAAAAAATACGAATGAGGCGACCATGTTTTTATGTTATATAGTAATATAATATAATATATATAATAATATAATATACGATATATATATAATATAATATAATAATGTTATATAGTAATATATATTGTAAATAAACACGGCATTTGTTTATGCAATAAATGTTTTTTCTTAAATAAAAAATATACACACATTTTTTAAGGCGGTGCAAGAGCTTATTTTCAGATTCAAGAGGGTGCGGACCACTAAAAAGGTTAAGAACCGCTGCTTTACATGAAGAAGGTAAAAATTGATCAGTTTTGGCAACAACTATTCAGAATGTAAGATCCAGCTACTGGACCAGCATTATTTTCAATATTAACATATTTTGTAAAATAAGTGTTACTTGGTGTATGTTATCAAGAGAAATTATGGAAGGGGTTGAGTCCTTCTTAAGGTTGATTGGGATTTATTCATTTTTATGTATGTTTCTTCATTTGGATGAAATTGAAATTTACAATAGTTGGCCTTAAACTTTAACTCCCATCTTCCCAACAACTTTATAATCTGAGGCAGCATGTAGGAATTGTGCACATTTAGTGTTAAGCTGTATACATTCTTGGTACTTAAGGGTACTCTTCTTTTCTTCTTTTCTTTAATGAATGAAAATGGAAACATTTCATTTTTCTTTCTGCAAGAGCTATTTCTTCACTAGTTTAGATGCATCAAATATAATTTTCCAACAGTGATCCTTGATATTTCCTGTACAACTCTTTTTAATGTGCCTATGAAGGTCTTTGTGATTTGGATATAAGTGTTGTCAATGAAATTTCTGAAACAGCTTCTGGAATGTGGAGTAGGATAATGAGAGCAAGTTAACTGGCAAATTGTCAGATAAAGCGGTATTTTATGGTTGTAAATAGAACTCTAATTTTAGTTAGGTACCTTCTATGGACAGAATAGTGTACTTTCTGAAGGACCGGACTCAAAATTGCAGCCAGGTTTAATGATTTGCATACAATGGTCATTGCAAGAAATGCCCCTTTCTATTGTTGCACCAGCTTTGCTCTGGTTCCTTCTCTTAATATGATTAGATGAAGAAGATGTAATATATTCTGAATGTGGAATAACCACAAAGACAGTTTTGAAATGATTGGTGTCTCCACACATAATGACCAAATTTCTAAAAGTGTGACCAATCAATAGTTTAATTCCAAGATATCTTTCATTCAGCATTTAGATACAATTCAAAGTGCTGGTTTCATTGTTTGGAACTCTATAATAAGCAGTTGACTGAAGAAATGCTTCTTCCATATTTTCCACATTGCATCAAGTATGTTGGCCTTCATTTGAAGTTGTAGGTAGATTTAAAAAAATCTAGTTTCTTAAAAGGGGTAGCAGTTGGGCATGAAAGCTGCCAGGCATCCATATCTGAAGGTCCAATTAAAGTGATTTAGTGCTAATCATACCTATGCACAGGAATCTTCTCAACTAATGGTTAGCACCTGCTTTGGGTTAGATAAGAGACAACAGGTTTCAAGGAGGGTTGGATTTAGTTTGCTTGTGGCTGTGTAAGGATTCTAGACTGATCCCTCTTTTAACTCCACCTGCAAGTTCTGCCACTCCTCCTACAGTAGCACTATTAACATTTTTCTGTGCAATGTTCTTGCTATTTTTTTTCCAAAGTGGTGCTTTTTTCCAGAGGGCCCAGTTTTCATTTATCATTTTTCCCCTTATTTTGTTAAACTTTCTACAGGTCTTACCTGTTGTAGAAATAAAATCTACCTGACATACAAATTTATTTATTTTTATTTTATTTTGTGAGATTTATATACCGCCTCACAGTGCAAGCACTCTCTAAACAGTTTACACCAGTAAGCAATGTATATTTATATTGCCCCCAACAATCTGGGTCCTCATTTTACCTACCTCAGAAGGATGGAAGGCTGAGTCAACCTTGAGCCGGTAAGATTTGAACCGCTGACCTGCGGATCAGTGTCAGCTAAAGTGGCCTGCAGTACCTGCCTCTAACCGCTGCGCCACCTCGGCTCTTAAATACTTAAAGTAATTCAATACTTTGGACAATCTCTTGAGAAATTCATTTAACCAAACAGAAACATAAAGCAACTTGAATTACCATATAATACATTAGGAATTTTAAAACTTTTTCAAGCTGTTGGTTGAAAAATAAAAATATTTAACTCCTCATCAAGAGGCAGCATTCTACTGATGGAAAATTGGCTACATTTTAATGATTTTTCCCCCTTTTGTCAAGTTCTAAGGAAACCTTAGGGTTCCATGGAGCCCTATTTGAAAAGTCCTGAAATAGATAATCTGACATTTTCACGCTGAGGTGTAATCTAATTTAATAACAAAAGCATTGAAATCTGAGATTTCCTTGCACCTTTTTCAGTAGTTTCTAGAAATTCAGTAGTTTATAGAGTGCATCAGTGGAATTAGCTATGCAGGTAGCCAGTTTTGTGGACATTAATTTCAGGGAAAAGACATTCACCTTCTGCACAGAAAAGCTTTCAAGTATTTTTCCATGATTTTGCCCTAACACTGGAAGTTGAGGTAAATTAGCAAAGATTGCTGAAAATTGCTCATAGCAATCATCCACCTGTTTACGGATTACCAAGATTCAAACATGCAATATAAAAAAACCTCCCTGAAAACCCCCAAAGCAATTGAAATCATTATTAGAACACTCAATGCAAAAATATTTTTGAAGGCACTAATAATTCAAAAATGTTATGTAACTGTTTAATTTAGGAGGGATTGTGCATTTCAAAAGTAGCAGTAGTGAGAAAGCCCAAGCTTGTGTCTTCCTTAAATGAACTGCTTGAAACAAAAGTGGGTTTCTTGTGATAATTTCTTTGGTACAATGCAAAAAATTAAAGATACTAAATTTTAAAAAAAATCTATTACAATAACTGTATAGTTCCACAAACAATCAATACCAAATTGATTATTAATCATGTTGCAACAGTCTAGTACAGTGATGGCGAACCTTTTTTTCCTCGGGTGCCGAAATAGTGCGTGCACGCGCTATTGCACGCACGTGCGTGCCCACACCCATAATTTAAAGCCCCCCACTTGCCCCATCCCCCTGTGCATGCGTGCGTGACCCCCCCACTCCCCCATTTCCTGACTTCCAGTGGGCCCAGTAGGCCCGTTTTTTGCCCTCCCCAGACTCCAGAGGCTTTCTTGGAGCTTGGGGAGGGCGAAAATGCTCCCCTGCCACCCCGGAGGCCCTCCGGAGGCCAAAATCGCCCTCCCAGAGCCTCTGCACAAGCCAAAAATCAGCTGGCGTGCACGCACATGCACGCTGGAACTGAGCTAGGGCAATGGCTCGCGTGCCGGCAGATATGGCTCCGCGTGCCACCTGTGGCACCCGTGCCATAGGTTCGCCATCACTGGTCTAGTAGATTATGGAATTAATTAGAATAGAGTTTGTTCTCCAACTATGATACAGGATCTGGTGCCCTTTAGATTTTCTGGACTACAACCCTGGGAATCTATTACCATTGTTTCAAATAACTAATTAACCTGCTGCTGTAAAAATAGCCAGTCCCGGCCACTATAGGTATAAACATAGCTTTAGTGCAGAACAATCTTCTGTAATTGCCCTAATGTTAATAAATAAATTGACAGGTCTGCCTTTCCATTTAAGCGTAAAGAAACAAACAAAAGCATTTTCAAAAAGAAATCCTTTAATGAACTAACTGCACAATTAGAATAAGGGAAATTGACCGTAGAATGAAGATTGCTTTCCCCCCGCCCCCGCCTTTTGTAACTATATTATGCCACGTGTCTTTAAAAGATCATAATGCCCTTTGGCAATACATCCAGAGTAATATTGTAATAAATAAAACCATTTGATTAGTAAATTAAGGAAAATAAATACGATGTATTTATTACTTTAAAAATATCTTAATTTCTCGTTTTATTAGGCTAAACAAACAAAATATTACAAAAAATTCAATAAGTGTATATTTTGTATGATAATATTCTAGGGCGGGGGTATCAAACTCGGGGCCCGTGGGCCAGATGAGTCATGCGCTGGCCATGCCCACCCCATTTTAACGAAGGGGAAAAAGTTGCGATACATCACATGATGACGCAACAATGCGAGTTTGACACCCCTGTTCTACGATATTCATATTCCTTTTTCCTGTCCTAATTTATTAAATATATATTATTATTTATATTTATATTCTGTAAATATAAAAGTATGATTAGTAGTAATATAATTTGGGCTTTGATTCTGCTTTCCTGGCTGAAAGCAGGAAAATTGTCATGCAACAATTTTAGCACTTTGAAGATCCCCTCTGTGAGGGGTTCTTGATGCTCTCTGAGCTTGGTTGTTTTCTTGCAGACGTTTCGCTACCCAAACTAGGTAACATCATCAGTAAATAGTAAAGGATGGGGTTTGCTCTCGCTTTATATTCAGGTGGCTTGCCCTGTTAGTGATAGTGGGAGTGGTCCTGTTCTTTTCTTACTTGTTGGGTTAACCCTTACAAGCCCTGATGATGTTACCTAGTTTGGATAATGAAAAGTCTGCAAGAAAACAATCAAGATCAAAGAGCATCAAGGACCCTTCATTTTAACCCCAAGCTACAAATATTTTCCTTTATCAATCCTCTCTCTACTTGTGTTATACTGTTCCTATCCTCTAGTCCAGAGGTAGGTTTCAGCAGGTTCTGGAGAACCAGTAGCAGAAATTTTGAGTAGTTCGGAGAACCGGTAGCGGAAATTTTGAGTAGTTCGGAGAACCAGTAAATACCACCTCTGACTGGCCCCGCCCCCATCTATTCTCTGCCTCCCAAGTCCCAGCTGATCGGGAGGAAATGGGGATTTTGCAGTAACCTTCCCCTGGAGTGGGGAGGGAATGGAGATTTTGCAGTATCCTTCCCCTGGAGTGGGGTGGGAATGGAGATTTTATGGTATCCTTCCCCTGCCATGCCCAGCAAGTCACACCCAGAAAGCCACACCCTCAGAACCGGCAGTAAAATTTTTGAAATCCACCACTGCTCTAGTCTGTAAAGTAGCAGCTACTATAGTCAAAAACATTGTGAAATGTATGATCTGTGTCACTTTGGCGGGTGGGGGAATTAGATATGTTTGTTTGAAATGAAAACTTAAATGTGAAGTGTAGAAAAGAAACAGAATTGTTATGGTATAATAGCCCTATTAAAAATAATTAACCAGTAGTTCCGGAGAAAAGAACATGACTACTGTGCCCTCTTCCTGTGTTGACTGGTTTATTTAGATTTCCCCCCACATCCTTGCATATTCTTCACTTTTTCAAGAGAAATTCACAAGGATATTGTAATTGCAGGGATAATCTCATGAGGTAAAACTAGTGCCCCTACTTTGTCTTGTATCGCAGCCTCTGTATTATTTATTTATTTATTTATTTTATTTAGACGCTCATATACAAACTATATGAATGTATATGTGATTTAGTACACAGTAAGGGTCACCAAAAATGGGTTTTATATCATACATTTGAGCCACTCAGCATAGCCAACCTCAACCCTTTACAAAAATATTTAAATCGGATTAGTAAATAATTAGTATTTGTCATCATACCAAATTATCATACACCAAGGCATTTCTAACATTTTGTTTGATATCACAAATTAAGAACCCAATTTTGCTATAATGAAATATTATACACCATTCTGCTTTGGCCCTTTGATCTGTAATCTGTTTAAAAAATTAGTTTTGAGCCTACAGTGTATAAACGCCACTGGATATAGAAGATCAGAGTACATGTTCACAGGCAGCCGTTTTCTTTGATATTATCACATATTATCTTTTCTTATCATTCTTTTCATTTTCATAAGAATTTTCAGCAGTTGATACAAGGATGTTGGCTGAGACCACAACAGTTGCTGCAAAATTTATGATTGAGATGTATTGTCCTTGAAACTACGTTCTTTTACAAGAAGATTGTTTGTATCCAATCCACATTATTTCCAGTATGACAGAAAGCAGCTTGTTAAGAAGACCAACAGAATTCCTTATCTTCAACTTCTACATCAGTCTTCTCCAAATGCTTTGGGTAGAAATGTCCAACTTTCTGTTGGTCCAGAAAGTTAGGGATTTAAAAGTTGTACTTAATACATCTAAAAGTGACCAGGTTGGGGAAGACTGATACGTATTAGAATTAATCCCAAATTCAGATTTTCATTTCATTCATTCAGTTCAGTTTATTCAAGTTTTTTTTTCTTCATTGATTCTTCATTGATTCTTCATTGATTCTTGAATGATTGAAAATGACCACTAAGATTCAAGTGAAGCTATTGGTTTGTTTTTCTCCAAACCAAGTCTCTTCTCCATAGTGGGTGGAGCTAGCCTCCAAGAATGGGTTAAATCTGCCCTCTAGCCAATAGGACCGAGTCATAAAAAAGGTATAAATAGTGCCCTGCTAGATTGGCACCCCCTCTTTTATCTCGGTCCTAGCCAGTGGACTAGTGCTTTTCCAGTCTTGGAGGCTAGTTCCATCCTTTCTGCAAAATCCAGACTCTACTCTTCTGTGCTTGTGAGTTTACATCGTTATAGTCTCCCCAATCACTGACAGCTGTCAATCCTCTGGGTGAGCACGGTCCGGGCGGCTGCCCGGCCGTTCCGGCCTACTGGCCGAGGGATTGACATTTTCCATCGCTGTCAGCCGCTGCCTGTCGCTATTTAACGATATTGCCTTGGTTGACTAAAGCGATTCCAGCCGGTGCCGGCTAATCGCTCTCGGCCGATCTCCACAGAGTGCGCTCTGTCAGGCCGTTGACTTTTCGCCGACACTGCTCTATTGAGAATTTTAGGGAGCGACGCCAGCAGAGATTTCCTGCCCAGTCGCCTCCCTGTGCCACGGCCGACTCCAACAGAGCGAAAACTCTGTCAGGCCCAAAGCGCGGCTGCCAACGGAAGGCGGGAAAAGCCGTTTTTCATCTTGCCCGAGGGTGACATCATCGCGGCGGCCATTTTTCGAACTCGCCGCCCCCTCCTGCCATTGGCTGGTCTTACCTGTGACGCGGACATCCCTCGGAGCTGTTGCCAGCCGCAGATCCTTCCCTTGACTGAAGTTTGACGCGTGGGCAGCCGAGCTCGCTCCAGGAACCGCCTGGACCACGCCCACGCCTGTGACGAGCGCACGGAGGCAGCTGCTCCGCCCTTGGCTCTCCGCCCCTCAACTTCGCAGCGCGGCTCCTTTGACGACGTCAGCTGCCTCTTCGCCTTCAAATAAGGCGCCGCGGCTCCCAGCCATGTCGGAGCAAGCGTCTAAGCAGGGCAAGGCAAAGGACAAGTCCAATAGGCCCTGCCCTGCCGAAGAGGACCCCTTGGAGGTTCCGCAACCACGTACCACCAACGTGGCCAGGGACAGGTCCCCTATTGGCACGCCTCCTCCCCCAAGGTCAAAGTCATCCAAGGCTGCCCGCAGTGACAAGAATAAGTCCTCTTCCAAGGACAAGGGACTGTCCGGGGCACACCATACTGGCTCCCAGAAATCCTCGGGGACCACCCCCATGGGAACAACCCCCCCTACCTCAGGGCCACAAGCAGGCATCGTCATCTCCTGCCAATGTGTCCCTTGATAACCCGGACATTTGCCTTCGGGAGGGGGATGTCTGGGGCACATCCAGACCCAGTAGGCCACCCTGCCACCAGGGGGCCCCCGCAATTGATCCACTAGACGACCCAGCGGTCCAGTCCAGGATGAACAACGCCATTCGAAGAGGCATTGCAGCCGCAGTCCAGGCAATGGCCTGCCCACCTCAACCCGCTGAAGAGAGGCGGGCTCCCTCCCCTGTCCCCTTGATACAGGGTCACGCCTGCCCTGAGGACACGGAGGATGAAGATTTTTCTGTACACAGTTCCCCCATTCCGTTGGGGGACCCTGACAAAGAGGAGGGAGAACTGGACGAGGGGCAGCAGGAGGAGGACCATCTTCAGCCTCTGCTGTCCGAGGATGAGGATCTGGCCCCCGAGCCGTCCACATCCATGGCTCTTTTCCACCCCAGCCTGTTCCGCTCTCTCCTCCATAAAGCCAGGGCTACCGCAAACATCCCTCCCTCTCCGGCGGACCCCCAGGGGACGGCTGTCTCAGGGGACCCCATTTTTGGCGAGGCCTCTTCCTCTCCCGCAGACGTTATTCCTACACCTAACCTCTTTGTGGAGGCCATTACTAAACAATGGCAGTCTCCGGCCTCGGGGCCGATCCCTAACACCCTCGATAAACGTTATTTCAACGTGTCATCTCAACTATCCCAGCATCTGCCGGTGCCCCCGGTGGACCCACCAGTTTTGGCCCTATACTCCAGCGCTCCGGTCCCAGGGGAGCCTGATGACCTGCTGCGACCAGAGGAGAAGCGCACGGAGGCTATTCTGCAGCGCACCCACCAGGCGGCCGCCTGGGCGGTGAAAGCATCTACGACGGCGTCCTTCTTTTGCCGGACATCACTTAAATGGCTGCATGTCCTCCAGGACCACATACCGCAGGCTGACACCAAGGCACACCGCGATATCAACAGACTGATCGCCGCGGCCCAGTTTACGTCTGACACCACTCTACAGGTGGGCCGCTTCGCTGCCAGGGCCATGGGAGGGGCGGTAGTGGCCAGACGTATGCACTGGCTCCGCAGCTGGTCAGCTGACTTACGCCATAAGTGGAAGCTGGCCGCGGCCCCTATTTCGGGTCAGCTGCTTTTCGGCCCGGCCCTTGACCGCATTACTACCGAAAACAAGGACAAACGGAAGGTGTTACCCACCTATTCTAAAAAATCATACAATAGGTCTCCTGCCTTCCGGCGTGCCTCAAGGGCCCCGGAGACATCTTACAGGTCCCAGGGGCAATACGGGTCTACCCAGAATCAATACGGGTCTTCTCAGGGTCAATATGGTAATACACAGGGCCAATATGTTTCCCGACAGCGGTCCGCTGCAGATAGGCCGTACCGGGGTGGGCAGTCCAAACGGCCCTTTAGAGGAGCCGGTGGTCGCCCTTACCGCCGGTATAAGTAGACCCGACTCGATCCCTCCCATTGGGGGTCGACTGGCATCCTTTGCCAGTCGGTGGGAGGAAATCACCAATGACGCATGGGTTTTGCAAACCCTGTCGACAGGACTGTACCTGGAATTTATTTCCACCCCTCCGAGGTTTTTCTTACGCTGCCCCTTGTCTTCAAACATTTCCAAAAGGGTCCTCGTAGATCAGGCAATTCAGCACCTACTGGACATTAGAGCCATCCAGCGGGAGCCTGAGGACCAGCAGTGGCAAGGATTTTATTCCATCTTATTTGTGGTTCCAAAATCCTCGGGTGGATGGAGAGCAATTCTCGATCTGAAACGCCTGAACAGATACGTGAGGTACAGAAAATTCAAGATGCACACCCTGCAATCAATTCTGGCGGGCATTAGGCGCAGCGACTTTCTCGCCTCAATTGACCTCACGGAGGCCTACCTCCATATCCCAATTCACGAATCTCATCACCAATTCCTCAGATTTTGTTATGCAGGTGTGCACTATGAATACCAGGCGTTGCCCTTCGGCCTGTCTTCAGCGCCAAGGGTATTTACCAAGGTCCTGGCCGCCTTGACAGCCCACCTGCGGGCTCTCCCCGTGCGTGTTCAGTGCTACCTGGATGACATACTCATCCAGTCCTCGTCCCTGACCCAGGCTCAGCAGGACATCCAGGTGACCCTCAACACACTTGAACACCACGGGTTCCTCGTTAATTTAAACAAGAGCCAGTTGGTCCCCTCTACCAGGGTTACCCATCTGGGGGCCATTATTGACTCTCTGGAGTGCAGGGTCTACCTGTCCCAGGAACGGAGAGACAGCATATTGGAGTTAGTCCAGCAAGTTCTGGCCCAAACTAGGGTTCCCCTGAACCAGCTGTCATCCCTCCTGGGGAAGATGATTTCTGCGATACATATCGCCCCGTGGGCGCACCTGCATTCCAGAGACCTTCAATGGTTTCTTCTCCCCTTTCAGCGGGCAAAAAGAAGCAACTCCCCAGCACGGGTCTGGGTTCCGATGCCGGTCAGACGGTCCCTTCGATGGTGGTCCTCGCCCGCCTTGAGCAGGGGCTCCGAATTCCTGGAACCTCAGCGGCTGACTGTAACGACCGACGCCAGCACCACGGGCTGGGGGGCCCACACCGACTCCCTCGTTGCCCAGGGCACTTGGTCCAGGGAGGAGCAGGTTCTCCCAATAAACTTATTGGAGCTCAGGGCTGTCCGGCTGGCACTTGTACACTTCCAGAACCACCTGGTGGGTCGTCACGCTCTAGTCTTAACGGACAATGTGACGACAAAGGCCCACATAAACCGGCAAGGGGGGACCATCTCCAGGGCCCTCATGAACGAGGCCATGACTCTAGGGCTCTGGGCAGAGCGTCACCTTCAATCAGTCATAGCGGAGCACATCTCCGGTGTAAGCAACACCACTGCGGACTGGCTCAGCCGAAATGCCATCAACCCAGCGGAGTGGTCCTTACACCCGGACATATTTCATCAGATTGTGACCCGCTTTGGTCTGCCGGCCATAGACCTATTCGCCACCCCGGACAATGCCAAGCTCCCCAGGTTTGTGACCAGGTTCCGAACTCCGGGCGCGGAAGACACGGACGCTCTCCGATGCTCATGGCCACAGGAGCTCCTGTATGCTTCCCCCCCCCCTCCCGCTGATCCCCAAGGTCATCCGGAGGGTATTGCTCCTGAAAGCGGAAATCATCCTCCTCACCCCGCACTGGCCCAGGAGGACTTGGTTCGCGGACCTTATGTCCCTGTCCGCGTCACCTCCCTGGCGGATCCCGCTGACAGAGTGGTCGCTTGCCCAGGGGTCAGTGCATCATCCAGAGCCGCACTGGCTACAACTGACCGCCTGGCGCTTGAGCGGCTCACTCTGCAACACCGCCTAGTTCCGGACAACATCTCCAGAATTATGTTGGCCTCTAGGAGGCAGTCGACGGAACGGATCTATTCTGCGACCTGGCGCACATTTTGCCGCTGGTGCGCAGAGGTGGGATATTCACCCGTTGAACTTTCCATCATCAACGTCATCCAGTTTCTGCGACAGGGGCTCGCCAAGGGCCTTTCTCCCAACACCTTACACAGGCAGGTTGCAGCCCTGTCGACTGTTCTGTCCTGTCAGACCCTAGATTCGCTGGCTGCTCACCCGCTTTTGAGGCAGTTCCTTAAGGGAGTAACTAACCTGTGTCCACCTGTGGTGCATCGCTTCCCCACGTGGGATCTTTCCAAGGTCCTCTCAGCCCTCACGGTAGCACCCTTCGAGCCCTTGGACAGTGTCCCATTGTCACATCTGTCTTTCAAGGTGGCGTTCCTCGTCGCGATCACCTCGGCACGCAGGATTTCCGAACTCGCAGCCCTGTCAGTGCGGGAGGACCTGTGCGTTTTCCATAGCGACAGGGTTGTTCTCCGTTTGGATCCGGCTTTTGTGCCCAAGGTGAACACTCCTTTCCACAGGGCACAGGAGGTTATCTTACCAGCCTTTTTTCATAATCCGTCCACAGACTCTGAACAGGCTTGGCATATGCTGGACGTGAGGCGCGCTCTGGATATTTACATCAAGCGTACGTCTCCCCTCCGGCGCACGGAGACTCTGTTTGTGACCTTTCGCCCCTCTGCCCAGGGTCGCAAGGTGTCCTCGGCGACGATAGGCCGATGGATCCGTGCCACGATATCCTTAGCCTACAAACACATGTCCTTGCCCAGACCGTCGGGTCTTACAGCCCACTCCACCCATAGCGCTGCCACCTCAGCGGCATGGAACGCTAGGGCTTCCGTTGACGAAGTCTGTAGGGCGGCCACTTGGTCCTCACTGACTCCCTTCATCCATCATTACAAACTGGATGTTTATGCCTCGCAGGAGGCAGAATTTGGTCAACGGGTGCTGGGGGCCGGTTTGCCAGTGGGTGTTCTTTCCAGCCAGGACAATTGATCCCGCCCTAGGGACGCCAGCTTTGGTATGTCCCATTCTTGGAGGCTAGCTCCACCCACTATGGAGAAGGGACGTTGGTACTCACCTGTGAGACGTCCTTTCTCGTAGGGTGGAGCTAGCCTCCAAGTCCCTCCCTTGTCTGGGGCTGGCTGGGCGATCCTGGCATTTTGCAATGTATATAGTTATTCAAGTCTGATCTGGGGTATTTTCCTCTATACATAGTTTCTTACTTCTCTGGTTGCTGTTTGATGTACATAGTTAATAAATTGTCTGGTTGTTCTGGAAAAGCACATGGAGTCTTGTTTTGTCCCTCGATTAAAAGAGGGGGTGCCAATCTAGCAGGGCACTATTTATACCTTTTTTATGACTCGGTCCTATTGGGTAGAGGGCAGATTTAACCCATTCTTGGAGGCTAGCTCCACCCTACGAGAAAGGACGTCTCACAGGTGAGTACCAACGTCCCTTCTGGTTTTACATTTCTGAGGAAGTTATGCTGCCTTGACAATATGGACTAATTAAAGATATTTCTATTAATATCTTCAAGCACAATGCCTTCCTTTATGATTGATTGAGACGTATCAAAAACATTAAATGAAGTCTGTAGTAATGACAATATTAGTGTATTCCATTCTGTATTTCTTTGTAGTTTTGCTGAATGCCGTGTTTAATTCTGTAGTAAGAATTGGATAGATGGAGGTATTTTTGATGGCATGTTATCCTTAATTTGTTCTCTGTTTACTTTGTGCATCTCCATTTCATACTCTTCTTTAAATAACTATTAAGATACACTTCACCTTCTGTTGACTTAGCTTATGATTTCTCATAGCTTGTTCGATAATTTTTGCAGCACTGGTTAACAGATTATAAAGATCTTAGACTTTTTTAAAAAAAAATGGGCATGGAAATTTGAATTTCTATTATTGTTGATGGACTGTACAAGCTACAGTAATGTTTTATAACTCCTCCTCTTCTACTTTGATAAGATACTGGTAGTATTTATGGTGCAGATTTAGCTTTTTATTGATATTAACATTTTATTGGCAAACTCTTAGTGTTTGGGTTTGTATGTATACGTATATAATCTTTGTGATAATTGTAAATTCTGACAATCGTAAACCATTGACAATTATATCACTCTGCCACTCGTTCTTCCTGAGATTTTATTATATATTTCCATTGACCGAATTCTAATATCCCATAAGTTAGCCACTTACGTTTCCTTTTATTATTTCTTGTCTATGAAATGCTTCTTGTGCTTATGGTCATTGCAGCATCCCCATAGTCACGTGATCAAAATTCGGACATTTGGCAACTGACTCATTTATGATGGGTTGCAGTGTCCTGGGGTCATGTGATCCCCTTTGCGACCTTCTGACAAGCAAAGTCAACGGGGAAGCCAGATTCGCTTAACAACCATGACAGCTGCAGTGATTTACTTAACAACTGTGAAAAGAAAGGTTGTAAAATGGGGCAAAAGAGGTTGGGCTCAATTGTGGTCGTAAGTTGAGGACTACCTATATTCTCAATATGGCATGTCCAACATAATTATTTTTAAAATCAACACTAACCTTGACTTTATCATAACATAGTTTGATGCAGGGGTGGGTTGCTTGCTTACCGGTGCCGGTGCGCTGCGCGTGCATCTCCACATTTTGGGCGCACGCACACTCGCTACGTGCGCACGCCCCTCACGTGATTTTGCTTCTGCGCATGCGCGGAAGCAAAATTGTGCCAAAATCTCGTGAGGGGACATGCACGCGGGGGAGATTTCGACGAGATTTTGCTTCTGCGCATGCGCGGAAGCAAAATCTCGCCAAAATCTCTTTTGCGTGCATCCCCTCGTGAGATTTTGGCATGATTTTGCTTCCGCGCATGCGCAGAAGCAAAATTGCCCAAAAATTCACCAAAAAAGATGGCGACGCGCGCGACGGACCGGCAGAGAGGGCTCCGGAGCGGTCGCGCGCAAATTGCACAATCAGCCGCTCCCTACCGGAGCTATGCACAGGACAGCTCCAGCAGGAACCCACCTCTGGTCTGAGGGCTGGAGAGTGACACCAGCCTGCTTAGCAAATTCAGACAAGAATTTGCTTGTACTATTTGCAGTTTCACTACTTCAATTTTTCATCAAAGAGTTCTTCTTCTTCTTCTTCTTCTTCTTCTTCTTCTTCTTCTTCTTCTTCTTCTTCTTCTTCTTCTTCTTCTTCTTCTTCTTCTTCTTCTTCTTCTTCTTCTTCTTCTTCTTCTTCTTCTTCTTTGTGGCATTGTTATGCCAATACTACTTCATACAGCCTTTTTGGATTATAGCAGCCACTCGCTAGATTCTAGATTCTGAAGGAAACTGTAGTTTGACCAAAAAGCTGGGTTTTTAAAAAACTATGTACATCTAATTATATAATTTGCTTTTTCTTATGCGTTGATTTCATTTCTTTCTTTTAGGAGGTTGCACCTTTGAAGATGGCCCGGGACCCTGCGATTATCATCAGGACCCCTATGATGATTTTGACTGGGTACATGTTAGTGCTCAAGAGCCTCATTACCTCCCCCCCGAGATGCCTCTTGGTAAGTGTCCAGAGTGTTGGTAAAAACAAATATTTTGTGGAATGTGACTGGATGCATGTATTGTGCCCACAAATTTGAAAACTGTTCCCCAGGGAACAATATAGTAAAATGAATGAGGTGGGGATAAGAATTACCTGCATTCTCAAATGGAAGAAGAAATAATGTATTTAACTGGATAGGTTTCTAGATCTAGCTTTACTATTGTACCACACTTTAACAGAATTACAGTAAAAAAAAACCTAGATCTGTATACACCAGCCCAGATCTTTTGGCCTAGCAGTACACTGACTAAAACAATTACACTGCGTGTTGAGTTCAGATTTGTTCTTTCTTTATCTTATAAAAGACACTGCAACACTCGCCAGCATAAATATTCTACTTTTGCACTATAATTTCCTTAGTTTCTAAGATTTGTATTGAGGTCATTGCTTACATAACCAAAATGGGGCACTACCAATGAGCAAGACCCAGGTATGGATGGGAAAAGGAGTATTGGATGACCAGGGAAGTGTACTCTATGACCCAGAAAGTGGAATTACGGGAATACTGAGCAATAGTCTGGCATCTTTACAGATAATAACACTGAGTTAATAAAGAGAGCCTCTAACAATTTGATGCTTTCCAGATAGCACTAGAGAGCCAGCACGGTGGAGTGATTTTAAAGCATTAGACCAAGACCAAAAAGGCTCAGCCGTGGAATTGAGGACCAAAAAGATTCACCCTCAGCCATGGAAGTTCACTTGGAGACATGGCAGTCCCTGTTTCTCAAGCTAACCTACCTCATAGAGTTTTGGGAAAAAATTGGGAGAGACAATACTATATATTTGTTCCTTTAGTTTCTGAAAGAAAAGTAACATAGAAGTCAAACAAAATGCTTGGCAGATATTGACTTAAGTCACTCACATTTGAATTTTGAAATAGAATACAGTAAAAATTAGCTGTTACCTTCAAAGCAGTTAAAAACGAAATAATTAAAGCTGTTCCACTCAGAAGCTAACAACAAAAAAAATGTGACTGTAATTTATACTGCATAAACTCCACGGCAGAGGTCTTCAAACTTGGCAACTTTAAGACTTGTGGAATTCTGGGAGTTGAAGTCCACAAGTCTTAAAGTTGCCAAGTTTGGGGACCCCTGCTCCACGGCAATGAAAGAATATGTATGCTTATATCTGATAGATAGATTAACTGCAACTCCTCCTAAACTAGGGATGTGCAAAAGATTTCTACTGCAAAACAGTTATTTTCAGTGTTGTATTTGTGAAACAAAGCACTGTTTTGACAGTTTGGTTTTGAAGTTGAAACAAAACACACCTTTTTTGTTCTATGCATGAAACAAAGCTTAGTTGTTTCCAACCGCATTCTCTGGATGGCATTTTCTGAATTGTTCTAACTGCTCAGGGCACTGATTGGACTTCTTTTGTGGATTGGTGTAAGTATTTTTCCCCTCAAAAAATATTTTCCAGCCAAATCTAGTCCTGTTGCAGTTGATTTTGACTGGATGGGGAATGTGGGAGTGGAGTGTTGAGGGGAAAGAAGCAGTTATCTACATGCTTGGCAGCCTGCCTGGGAATTTCTTTCTCTCTTTTTAAAGTGCTATATTGAACTTCATGTAAATGGATAGATGAGTTGCATCTGTGTTGTGTTAGGCTTTATTTTACAGGCAGAGGTAATATGAAGTTCTACATGCATGATTCTACTTCTTGCTCAGCTGTTGTATTTTAGCAGTACTAAGTACAATGTTGATTTGGTTGATTTGCTAAGTTTGTGTGGTTTCTGCACTGTTTGCTTGCTTGTGTGCCCTGTTGGGGCTGAACTTCAGTGTGAAGATTCTGTGAATTGGGGCAGCACTGCCAAACCTTGGCATGTATGTGCATTCTGTACATGTTGTTCAGTCTTGTTGAAATGTACTACATTCACTTGCATTTAAGAATCATAGCTTGTTGCTCCAAAAAAAAGGATAACTACAAAGAACAATACTGTCACTTTTCCTGACTTGTACTCAGCAAATAGGCTGCCAAACACCTAAAACACATTCAATCCATCCTGATCTTGCTAAATGGTGTGGCACATCCAGAGTGGGGGGGGGGGGGAATCACCACGGATTTTTTTTAATGTAATGCAGAACGTTAAGAAAACCTTATAGGGAATATGAGCTAATTGAAAGGGGATTTTTAAAGAGATTAGGTGCTCTCTTTGTCTTCTAATCTTTTGCCTGAGCAATTCAGAGTGTTTGCATAAATTGGAAAGCTGGTATCTATTCTTCTTGATAACAGATTCGAAACAGATTTTTCAAAGAGTGAAAGCAAAGTTGTGTTCCCATTGATTCCTAAGGACAGCAGCCCCCAACTTTTCTTGCATCAGGGGACTGATTTCAGAAGAAAAATCGTCTTCCATGGACCGGGGAGGGGGGATGGTTTCGTATACAACCTACCGTAGGTCCCGCTCATGCACAAATGAAGCTTTGTCCGCTTACCCGCCGCTTGTGCGGCCGGGTTTCTAATGGTCCATACTGGTCCGTAGCTCAATGTTGGGAATCCCTTCCTAAGTTGATATATTTAAAAGTTTAAAAAATATTTTAAAAAATCTTCCCTTCAAGTCATTTTTTTAGTAAGTAGTAGTGAGCAGTGACCACAACTTCAGGTTTTTTGTAGCCTAAAAAACACAAACCCACCAGCAATCAAACTTAAGTTTTCTTATTTCTAATTTTTTGAGGTAGGCCAGGCCAGGGAACAAACAGTGCAAGGACTCCTGGAACTCTGCTTTACTCTTATAGGGTAGAATAATAGAATCTTGAAACAATAACATCTGTCTGCAACTGCCAAATTAATAGAATCTTGAAAGCTTGCTAGGGTTTCTTTCTCCCCTTGCTTACGCCAAGTACCAGAAGCAAGACAGAATTGAGTCTCTTTCTCTCTTTCCCAGGGCTGAGTTGTCATTAATCCTAGAACATAGACTCATAGACTCAATGGGGCTTTGGAGGTCTTCTAGGGCAGTGTTTCTCAAATAGTGGGGTAGGCCCCCCTGGGGGGGCACGGAGCAATGCCAGGGGGGCACGTGTGACCCCAGGGAACATGCATTGTCCCTCTTGATCGATTCCCCCAGACGGGGAGTGTTTTCCCAGTTGCACGCTGCTCCAAGCCTGGAAGTGAAGGTGGCCAGGCGGGGCGGCTACGTGGGTTCTTGTTCTCGGCGGGCGCCGCAGTAGCCATGAACGGCATGGCGAACCTGCTGCTGGACAAGGAGGAGCATCCTCTGCAGCTGGGCAAAAGCTTCAAATGGCCCCTTAAAGCCTCCTTCCACACCATTCGCTGTGAGTGCCTGGCAGAGGCAGCGCTTATGGGCCAGGCCGGCGACCCCAAAACATCGGCTTGATTAAGCTGGCCTGGCCCCGTGTCAAAAGAGGGCCCTAACCACGGTAGCCTATGCCTGCCTAACCGAAAACAGGCTCCACTGAGTTCAGTGTGACTTACTCCCAGGTAAGTGGGTAGAGCAGCCTTCCCCAGCCAATAGTTTGCTTGCAGCTTATAATAAGTAAAATAATAAATATTAACACTAAAATCCCATTGGGGCCCAGATTGGAGAGTTGGGGGGCGTGCAAAATGTTTACTTCTTCCTGGGGGGGCGTAACAGAAAATAATTGAGAAGCACTGTTCTAGGGCAACCCTCTGCTCAAGGCAGGAGAACTTATACCATCCCAGTCAAATGGTTGGCCAGTCTGTTTTTGAAAACTTCTGGTAATGGAGCACCCACAACTCCAGGAGGCAAGCTGTTCAGTTGATTAATTGTTCTAACAAGTTTTGAAAAGTATCTCTGACTTTTCTACCTGGATGGATACAGCAATCTCCTAGGAAAGGGCATGCTTGATTTGGCAGTTGTAGACAGATGTTACTGTATATGTATGCACAGGCATCCTAGTCCAAATCTTCTTTTTAATCTTTCAATCCAGATTTTGCATTACCATAATAGTACTGTAATAGCTACCTTCAAAGTATAACGCTAGCATGATAGGGAATATTCCCAGAAAGTTTATTGACATAACAATGAAAATAAAGAAATAAACAGCCATATATTTGGATTATCGTACATGCACAATATATTTGATTACAAAAAATATTTTTATGTTTAAGGCGGTGGGGAAGGGTAAGAAGAAAAAAAAGAGGGACCTTCTGATTGTTCTTTTGTTTGTGAATACTGCTAGGATTCTGATTTATGGAAATGTTTTCATTGTTAATTACTACTGTGGACAAGATAATGAATAACTGGAGAGGTGCAGCCTAGATGACCTTGTCTGTTCACCTTTGATAAACAGCACAATCGGTGCTTTCTCGACAGACTGATAATGCTGAACAGAATGAATGCTTCTGAAATTCATTTTTCAATTAATGAGATATTAAATAATTAATCATGCAAAAGGAGGAAATAAAGGTCAGAACTACTTTATTTATCCCTTCAAACAACTTGCAGCTATGTAAGGGTGGAATAAGAGACCTTTGCACTATAAAATTAATCCTACCTGCTTGCAACACCGCCATCCATTTTCTTGTCTACAGTTCTCCAATTAATTATATTTAAAAGCAAGCACTCTTTCACTTTTATAACTAGCAATTAGGCTTTCACTTTTATGTGGTTCCAATTGATAAATGGTTGAATGCTACACTGCATCTTCCTCATTAAGTTCGACAATGTAGCAGGGATGTATTTAAACCAATTCTCCTCTCCTGGGTGATTGCAGGATGTCCAGTGTTGTTCCAGAATGTGAGGAGGAAGTAAGTGTTTATGCTGAATCAGTTTCCTCTGGGCTAGTGAATCACTGTCAAATTATTGGAAATAGTCAGGTTGAATCCATAGTGATAGTCTGTTCCTGTTCAAATCCCCTGAGCAGATGTTATTTTTTTGGAATGTTCCCACAATTGCATATTTGTCCCTTTTAACAGTGTTCCACCTCTCCTGGTTTTTTTTTTCTTTTCTTTTCTTAAAGACAATTTGATTCCATGTTGCTGAAATCACAGACAAACACAAGGGTAAATAATTAAAAAAAATTCACGTTATCATTTCACCAGCAGTAAGGAGAGAAATGATAATAATTATACATGAGCACATTTCACATGCCACATTTAAATATTCTGCTTGATGGGCAGGCGGCAGGAGTGAAATTCAGCAAGTTACTTGTGTTATACTGTTCCTATCCTCTAGTCTAGAGGTGGGTTTCAGATGGTTCTGGAGAACCGGTAGCGGAAATTTTGAGTAGTTCGGAGAACCAGTAGCGGAAATATTGAGTAGTTCGGAGAACGGGCAAATACCACCTGTGACTGGCCCCAGAGTGGGGAGGGAATGGGGATTTTGCAGTATCCTTCCCCTGGAGTGGGGAGGGAATGGAGATTTTGCAGTATCCTTCCCCTGGAGTCGGGTGAGAATGGAGATTTTGTAGTATCCTTCCCTTGCCACACCCACCAAGTCACGCACACACAACTGGTAGGGGAAAATTTTGAATTTCACTCCTGTCAGGCGGTCCCTATCTCAACCATCAATGGCACGTCCAGAGTCGTGACAGTCGTAGGCAGTCATGCATACCCAACACCACAATTTCTCTTTCTTGGCTCTCTTTTTTTGTTCTCTTCTCCTGCTTTAAAATTTTGATCCTCCCGTGTGGAGAAGCCATCCTTGTAGAAGTAGTACTGCTTCAAGGAAAAGGGGAAGGGGAAGGAAAGGAAGGAGGGAGCTATTGGTGAATTCAGTGTTCTCAGGAACATTAGCTTCATGTCATGTTTATGGACACACTGATGCCAGATTTTGTTATCCATTCTGTCAGATATTGTTAAATTAATTATTGTTTTGTTGGTTGATTTAGGTGCCAGTATTTGTTTCCTGGCTTCTGTGCCAATATTATTGGATTGATTTGTGATCTGCTGTTGGAGCTTTGTTTTGTTTTATGATGTACCATGCCTTGGTGATGGTGCATAATAAACACATTATTATTTTTATTGCCTCACCTTACCTTTGAGCCAGCCATTTCCCTCTCCCCATCCTCTATCATGTTGATACAGAGTTTTGGCTTGCTTTCTTGAAACTGGCCATATCTCTAGGCATTGGCTGGAAGTTATCTCCTTGCCCTTTGTTCCAACCACTCTTAAGAAATTCAACCAAAAATCCAGCTGCTGAATAAAGAATCCAGTTGCAGAATTGTTGACATGTATTATTTCCCTCTCACAATTTCAAGGAGATTGCAAATGCAATTAAAAAAAAAAGATCCATATTTGAAATCGATCTGGAACCATGATCTCATTGATCTGGGCTATGCAGTTTAAATCATAATGAAAAGACATGATCATTTATGCTTATAATAATGCATTACTACAATGTAAAAATACTGATTATTTGAAAATATACTGTTCCCTATAATTGTAAACAAAATTATTTCTTGTAGTTGTGCCTTACTCTTAAGAAAACAGGCAGTCCATGATTTACAACAGTTTGTTTAGTGACTGTTCGAAGTTACAATGGCATTGAAAGAAGTGACTTATGACCATTTTTCATACTTAAGACCGTTGCAACATCCCCATGGTCACGGGATGGATTTATATTTGCATGCTTGACAGCTGGTTCATATTTATGACATTGGCAGTGGCCCAGGGTCATGTGATCACATTTTGCGACTTTCTGACAAGCAAAATCAATGGGGAAACCAGATTCACTTAACAACCATCTTACTAATTTAACAACTTCAGTGATTCACTTAAATGTGTCATCAAAAATCGTAAAATGGGGCAAAACTCACTTAACAAAATTCTCACTTAACAACATAAATGTTGGATTTAATTAGGGTCATACGTTGAGGACTATATTTATTTGATTTTGTTGTTAAATAATTGTAAATAATACTAGTAGTATTTATTAAATTAATGGTGAAAATGCTATTCTTTTTGGGTAGACTCGTTCAAATGCAATATTCTTATTGGCATTAGTATGCTTCTATTAGAATTGAAATACATGACAAAATCAATTAGTAGACCGTTTTTAATTTTGATGTTCCTTCTCTTGCCATGAAAACTTTGTAGATTTTCTTAACGTCTCAACTTTGGACATAATTTTAAATAGATTAAATAAATAATCATTTGAAATAACATGGAATTCCTCGAACAGTTCACTTAGTGACCGTTGAACGTTACAACAGCAATGAAAAAAGTGACTTATGACAATTTTTCAGACTTATGACCGCTGCAGGATCCCCATGGTCATATGATTTACATTCAGCTGCTTGACAGCTGACTCACATTTATGATGATTGCAGTGTCCCAGGGCCATGTGGTTATCTTTTGCCACATTCTGGCAAGGAAAGTCAACGTGGAAGCCAGATTCACTTAACAACCAGGTTACCAATTTAACAACTGCAGTGATTCGCTTAACAAAAGTGGCGAGAAAAGTCATAAAATGGGGCAAAACTCACTTAACACATTTCTTACTTAGCAACATAAATTTTGGGCTCAATTGTGGTCATAAATGGAGGACTACCTGTAAACTTTTTTTTAGAATAGAATAGAATAGAATTCTTTATTGGCCAAGTGTGATTGGACACATGAGGGATTTGTCTTTGGTGCATATGCTCTCAGTGTACATAAAAGAAAAGATTCATTTGTCAAGAATCAAGGTACAACACTTAATGATTGTCATAGGGTTCAAATAAGCAATCAGGAAACCATCAGTATTAATATAAATCTTAAGGATACAAGCAACAAGTTTCAGTCATACAGTCATAAGTGGGAGGAGATGGGTGATAGGAACGATGAGAAGACTAATAGTAATAGTAATGCAGCCTTAGTGAGTAGTTTGACAGTGGTGAGGGAATTATTTGTTTAGCAGAGTGATGGCGTTCGGGGAAAAACTGTTCTTGTGTCTAGTTGTCTTGGTGTGCAGTGCTCTATAGCGTCGTTTTAAGGGTAGGAGTTGAAATAATTTATGTCCAGGATGTAAGGGGGTCCGTAAATATTTTCACAGCCCTCTTTTTGACTCGTGCAGTATACAGGTCCTCAATGGAAGGCAGGTTGGCAGTAATTGTTTTTTCTGCAGTTCTGATTATCCTCTGAAGTCTCTGTCTGTCTTGTTGGGTTGCAGAACCGAACCAGACAGTTATAGTGGTGCAGATGACAGACTCAATAATTCCTCTGTAGAACTGTATCAGCAGCTCCTTGGGCAGTTTGAGCTTCCTGAGTTGGCGCAGAAAGAACATTCTTTGTTGTGCTTTTTTGATGACGTTTTTGATGTTAGGTGACCATTTTAGGTCTTGAGATATGACAGAACCTAGAAATTTGAAGGTCTCTACTGTTGATACTGTGTTGTTTAGTATTGTAAAATGGGGTAGAATAGGATTATTAATGTTCATAGTACCTTGTTTGGCTGCACATTTGAATTAATTAATTTCATAGGGAAGAATGCTCGTTTGGTTAGCTAATTTGTCAATTTTCAAATTTCATTAACAACAAATAATCCATTAAGGGAAAAAGATGTGAAACTGGGAAGTTGATCTGAGGTTAAAATATGGGAGGACAACTTCAGACCACGGTTGCATATGGGCACCACATGTCTTTTTTATGATTTTTAAAGCACTCTCTAATGCAGTTACTAAGAAATTGGATATATAGTATGCGAGAAATGCCATCCGTCCCCTTCCGGTCAGGTTTATTGTTTTATATGTCTTGGTAGCGATTTTTGTTTAATTTTCCTTTTATGGTTTTGAATACAAATCATATGGTAGCTTAGGGGAAGGATATGTTCTGCTCAGCTGCGGTATATAAGAAACAGTTTGGCAGAAACTTTGGAATAGCAATAGCGATTGCACTTAGACTTACTGTATATACCGCTTCACAGTGCTTTACAGCCCTCTCTAAGTAGTTTAGAGTCAACATATTGCCCCCAATCATCTGGGTCCTCATTTTACCAACTTCGGAAGGATGGAAGGCTGAGTCAACCTTGAGCCGGTGAGATTCGAACTGCCAAATTGCTGGCAGGCAGCAGGCAGCAGAAGTAGCCTGCAGTGCTACATTCTAACCAATGCGCCACCAAGGAATGCATTGGCTTGTTTTGGGTTCAAAATAAAATACTTTCCCCATAGCTTGGATGATTCAAGCAAAGCAGACAAACAGGTATAGGCTTTGTTCTCAAATTCTGTGTCTTGTGTCAGCTGTCTCTGCTTCTTCGTGTTGGTGCCCAGACAAGCTCTCCTCCACGGTGTCCAAACTAATCCTTTTCCTAGATATGGACATTCTTTCTTCTTTAGATAACTAATACGCTCTAGGTTCAGATACAGGTAACCCTCACCTTACAGCCATACATCTAGCAAACATTCACAGTCACGATGGCATTGAAAAAAAATTACTCACGATCAGTCCTCACACTTACAACTGTTGTAGCATCTCCATGGTACAAAATTTGGGTGCTTGTATATATTTACAATGGATGCAGCATCCCAGGATCATGTAATCCACATTTGTAACTTTGCCAGCTAGCTTTAGGCAAGTAAGTCAATGGGGGAAGCTTTTTCCCCTTATTTTCCTCCCCAAGAACTAATGTGCGTCTTATACTCCGGTGTGTCGTATACTCCCGAAAAATATGGTATTTTATAAGCTAGAAGTTTTGGTTTCTCTCCTGAGCACGAGGCAGAGAGAAAAATGTAAATTCTGATTCTGATTACAACTGTGCTTCTCTCCGAACATACTTCTGAAGGAAACATTTGCACTTTACAAACAATTCTATGTGACTTTCCTTTCACATTTCCTACTTTTTACAGCTGCCTGTAGTGCAAACATAGTTGTCATAGCAGGAGAGCAGAGATCCTTGTGTAATTTAGTTACTGGCTAAACAAAGCTGAAGAGGAGCGGTAAAAGGTCATTTCTTGTTGTGGAGATTTGGGAGCCAAGGAATCTGTATCAAGTGCTTAAAATTTGTTCTATATCTGTAAAGACATAACATATGCCTAAAACGTTAAAACCATTAAAGATTTTCTCAATATTGGGACAATTTGTTTTATATTTGTTTGAAAAGTGGTTCAGCTTAAGCAGATACAAAATGATGAGTCCTTTCCCTCTGAAATCCAAATTTCATATTTGTTTTCTTGAGGTAAAATATTTGTTAACTTTATTCCTTAGGTCTGTGGGTAAGCTACAAAATAATAATTGCAATACCATAGTACAAAAATGAACAATAAAACCAACTGTTCTAATGTCACTGGCTATATATACATAATCAATTTCCAAAGGACTTACCATATTTTTCGGAGTATAAGACGCACCAGAATATAAGACGCACCTTAGTTTTGGGGGAGGAAAACAAGGAAAAAAAATTCTGCCTCTGCCTCCCAGCAAACAGCAAACAGTAGAGATGATATACATTGTTTGCTGTGTATTTCTGTGCATGTGTGCCTGACCCATAGAAATAGCAAACAATTGGAGAAATATACATTATGGCAGTATATTAATGCCAGAAAGTTTTCTTAAATGTAGTCACACTACTCCCAATTATTTAAATAGATCTACTCCAAACATGACTAAGTCAGGGTTTAACTCAGCTGCCTTATCTTAATACTAAAATAGGACACTGTTACATTTCAGACTTCCTTTCAGCTTTAGTTTCACTTTCAGTTTAGCATGTGGCTGGCGGGCCTGCAGCCTCACTGAACTGAGAGTTGGGAAGCTGATAATCAGTTGCTTGGCTTAACAGGCTCTGTTCTGTTTGCTGCAAGGAGGTAAATTGCTGGGAGGCAGAGGCCAAATGGTGGGGGTGGCTGGGTGGGGCTACATTCGGTGTATAAAAAGCACCCAAGTTTTCACCCTCTTTTGGGGGGTAAAAAGGTATGTCTTATACTCCAAAACATACAGTGTGAAATATTTAGTACGATCTTCACTAGCCTTTGGAATATAGGTAGTTCTTGACTTAAAAGCACAACTGAGCCCAAAATTTCTTTTGCTAAGTGAGACAGTTGTTAAGTGAGTTTTGCCCCATTTTGTCACCTTTCTTGCCATATTTGTTAAGTGAATCATTGCCATTCTTAAGTTAGTAACATGGTTGTGAAGTGAATCTGGCTTCCCTATTGACTTGGCTAGTAAGAAGCTCATGAAAGGTGATCACATAAACCTTAGACAACCATCATAAATATGAACCAGTTGCCAAGCATCAGAATTTTGTGACCATGGAATGCTGCATTGGTTGTAAGTGTAAAAAGAATATGAGTTGTAGGAAGCAATATAGTACTTTTATCCTGGTTGGGGACTTTCTATAGCAGTGATGGCGAACCTTTTTTCCCTCGGGTGCCAAAAACGTGTGCGTGCGCGCTGTCACGTGTGAGTGCCCACACCCATAATTCAATGCCTGGGGAGGGTGAAAACGGCCTCTCCTGCCCCCGCAGACGCCCTCTGGAGGCCAGAAATGGCCCATTTCCCGACTTCCGGTGGGCCTGGTAGGCCCGTTTTTCACCTTCCCCAGGCTCCAGAGGCTTCCCTGGAGCCTGGGGAGGGTGAAAACCCCCTCGGGGGCCCTCTGGAAACCTAAAATGCCCTCATAGAGCCTCCACACAAGCCAAAAATCAGCTGGCCGGCACGCACATGCATGCTGCAGTTGAGCTAGGGCAACAGCTCGCGTGCCGGCAGATATGGCTCCGCGTGCCACCTGTGGCATGCGTGCCATAGGTTCGCCATCACTGTCCTATAGCATGTTTTGTTGATTGCTCAGTATAGAAGATTGAATGAAATGGACTAGGTTTTTTGACTTAATTCAGGAAGCCTTCTCCTTATCTTTTTAGATTGTAAATTGTGAGTGTGGAAATGATAGGGAAACAAGATAATGAGATTAAATCCATTAGCAACTACAGTTTTTACTCTTCATGCTAAACATGAACGTTTTTTTATTTATAGACTTAATTAACATTTTCCCAAGGTTCTAGGGCAAATATTTGGTAAGTTCCTCAACATGACAATACCCATGTTCAACAACAAGAACTTAACAGAGAAAGAATGAGGCAAAATGCACAATTTGCACAATAATATTTCTCCTGATGAACTTCTCAGTTTATGTAGCAATGATAAACCTATTGCAAATGAATTTAGGAAGAACATCAGACTGCCTCTTCCAAATGACATCCTTTGCTGCCAAATAAGTCCTTTCAACAAGGAATGGATGGAATCCTTCAGTGATTATTGAAGAGCCAACTCCATCATTGCATTAGATATTTAATGCCAGTCCCCAACTGGCAAGCCAAATTTATTCAAGTTTATGAATAAGTTCATGGCTCATCCACACAGCATAGAATTGAGAATGGGTACACACCATCATGATTCAACATGAGATTATTAAATTATTGGAGAAACTACTATGATGACAAAATGCATTCATTGCCTCCCTTCATTTTGCATAAGAACAAATTTGAGATGTGCCAGAAGCTTCCATTATCATTGGTCCCAACTGGAGACCAGCATTTGAAAAATGGATGAATATTTAATTGCCAACAAAGTCACCAACGTTATACCAAACAACAATGAAACTGAACCCACATCACACATTATGTTAGAAGAACGATGAGTTGGCTTGCAAAGAATTTCAGATCCCTTCGTTCTTATGACAGCTTTGAATATATATTTTTCTTTCCTCTTGAGATTATGGATGGCACCAACCCCAAATGACGAACAAGAAACTAATGGTAATGTGCTACTGTACATATTGAATGAGAATAATAACTTCTAAGAAGAAGAAGATGTTTACTTCAGCAATATGGGGTTGATATGCTGCTAAGTTTGAAGGTGAGAAGCTGAGTTACACAATAGCAATCCACCCATGGTCATTCTGTTTCTCTGTTTAGATAAGGAAATACCTCTGAAAGGATGACCCAACAGGGCATGGGTTGTCAAGTTAATGGATGGAATTTGATCACCTTCAGAACAGTATTAGTTTCAGATTTTTCTCTCTCTTAGTTTTAAGTTAGTGCTTATTTATATAAGCTTCTTAAAAGAAAGCCCACTGTTATGCTTACTAAGTTTCAAGTCCTCTTGAATTTCCTGGCTCTGTTTCTTTACTTTGTCTTTCCAATGGCCATCTTGCTTAGAAGAAAGGAGATGGAATTCTTGCTCCGGGGTTTGTAAGATAAGGGTGAGAATGATGGTGCAACAATCAAATATTTCTATCTTGTTGTCCTTTGCAAGACACTTTAAGTTGCTGGAGGGTATCTTTGTCCTGTCCTACAGTGGTAGTTCAGTTCCTTTCGTGCTCAGTGCTGCCTTATCTCTTCAGTTTGGTGTTCTGTCTGAACATGACTGATTGAAAGTATACATAATAGAAGCCTTTAGAGCTCTGGTTTATATTTCAGTATTGGAAAATTCTGACCTTTGTGTTCACACAGGTAGCAACTGTACATTTAATTTCAGCCCCTAAAGACAGCCAAGCTTTCAGAAGTTAGAGGCTCTGCTTTTAATCAAGGCATGTTGCTCTTTGAACACCTTCTGGTGGAAAATGCAATGGAGATCGAAGAAATAAGTCATGACCCCCTGTAATCAAGCAGGTTTCTCTCTCTCTTTGGATAGACTTGATTATATAATCCTGAAAAGCTGCTAAGTCACCTTTCCCACCCATCTGGCGCAGTAAAAACACTAATGTAATGAAACATTAAAATGCTGATAGCTTTATCCTCCTTTTCTGCTTACAAAATAAAGATTTCATAGTCTTACTATATTTTTTTATATCTGACTAGAAAGGTATTAGGGCAGTAGAGCTATTAAATTGGCATAATGAAGACAGTTAAATATTAAATATCTCATCAACAATGGAACAAGTGGAAGAATTATCAATTGTCACTACGTTGCTCACTTAACTATATCTCTCCTTACCTCAAAAAACTTGCTAAAAGGCTGAAATTTGCAATTGCCATTCATTTATTCCTATCACTGTGATTTTTGCTGTTTGGCAAGATTTCAGAAATAATTTGCCCTTCTTCCTAGGGCTGAGAGAGAGTTACCAGCCTGAGGTCATCAACTGGCTTTGTGCCTAAGGTGGGACTAGAACTCACACTCTCCCGATTTCTAGCTCAGAAGAGGCAATGGAAGATTAGCTTTATCCTCCTGCCTTGCCTTTTCCATTTTCGGGTTGCTCTTTCTCTTCTGCATATTCTTCTAGACCTGGGTTTCGGATGGTTGTGCTTCTGTTGGATATATCTGGTGTGTGTGTGGTAGTAGTGGGTTCGCATGCACACTTGCCCGCGCGCAACACTTCTGCGCATGCGCAGAAGCGGTCCAGGCAGGTGGGCGGAGCCTCCCTCCGCTGCTGCTACCGGTTCACTGAACCGGGAGCAACCCACCGCTGGTTGGGGGGGAGGGGCTGTTCTTCACGAGACTTGTCATCTTTTAAAATCTTTTTTCTTATTCTCTTGTTTTTAAAATAAATTTATTATGTTGTATTCATCTTCGGACAGTGCTGGATCTTCGGATTTGAAACGGAGATGAGCACTGCCCCCTAGAGTCGTGAACGACTAGCACATATGTGCGAGGGGAACCTTTACCTTTACCTTTTATTTTCCTATTAACTGTAGTTTTATTGTATATTGCCTGGTTTGGAATTGAGCTGTGCCTACATTAAATGATAATAATAATATTAATAATGCTAGTATTGACTTAACACTCCAGACATAATGACTGTTGATCGTATAGATAAAGAAGTCTGGATAGTGGACATTTGCAATAGCTGGAGAGAGGAGGAAAAAAAGAGATTACCTGGAGGAAATCACAGAATATAAAGATTTGCAAATAGAAATAGAATGACTACGACAAAGAATGCAAAGACAGTACTAATAGTGATAGACCCCTTGCGTACAGTCCCAAAATATCTGGGGGGACCAATTGAACACAATCAACATTGACAAAATCACCTTCACCCAATCATGCTTTTCCTAGATCTAAAATGTCGGGGATTTGTGTTTTTTTTTCATTAAGAGTCTGAAATAGCATTTGATAGTGCATCGGAAGTGACACTAAAGTACCCTACAAAAAAGTGGACAGGAAAAGTTTCTGCAATCTGCTGATCAGAAGTACTGGAGAGAAATTAGGACTTGGCCAGGGTGTGTGTGTGTGTGTGTGTGTGTGTGTGTGTGTGTGTGTGTGTGTGTATTGTACACACAATACACAGAGAGTATATACAGAGAGATGCTGTTGGTCACAAGGTGCTAATGATTTTTAGGTTAAGGTAGAAATAAAGCACAAAATTGCTTCATGGATTCCAACTTAGTGGCAAACCATTTTATATGAAGTGTGAAATCCTGTTCAGCCCCAGTTAGCTATTCTTACTTAGATGTACCTTTTTTATTTGGGCATGAGGGAAAATAAATAAAAAGAAATATAATTATTTGCCCCAGTTTTCTCCCATTCATAATTTATGTGTATTTCACAGGTTGGGCCATGACTGCTCATATAAGCACAAGTGTGTTATTCTATTAATTCTATTCTTTTTAATTGTTTAGCACTTGAGTGACAAATATATAATGAGAAGTGGGTGGGAAAAAGAGAGAATAATAATAAAAATGTTTACAGGTAGTCCTCAACTTATGACCACAATTGAGCCCAGAATTTATGTTGCTAAGTGAGGAATTTTTAAAATGAGTTTTACCCCACATTATGACTTTTCTTGCTATGTTTGTTCATTGCAGTTGTTAAATTCGTCAACACAGTTGTTAAGTGAATCCGGATTCCCCATTGACTTTGCTTGTCAGAAGGTTGCAAAAGAGGATCACATGATCCCCGGGACACTGCAACCATTATAAATATGAACCATTTGTTCAGCCATCCGAATGTAAATCATTGCCCATGGGGATGCTGCAATGGTCATAAGTGTGAAAAATGGTCATAAGTCACTTTTCTCAGTGCTGTTGTAACTTTGAATGGTCACTTAGCGAACTGTTGTAAGTGTTGTGACCCAGCACCGCAACCCCCCAGAAACACACACACACAGTCGTTGGGAGGCAAACAAAAAGGTTCCTTTTACTAATACAGTTTCTTAGTAAAACTCAGAGGGTTTAGAAGTCCAAAACAACACAAACGGAAAGTCTTCAGGAATAAGGTTCTTTGGGTTACGTGAGGGTTAAATAGCACACAGACAAAAGTTCAAAGCAAGACTCATTAATTCTTCTCTTATCTGAACAGCTTGGCTGGCTTCCCGGAATAAAGCTGGCAGAAGCAGGTGATAAGATTCCCAAACAGACGTAGAAACGAAACTCTGGATATGCCGCGGTCATTGAATTGTTGTTCTCAGCAATGAGCACTAATTACCCTGGCTTAATATAGCCACTGAAGGGCGTGGCCCAATTAGCCCTCACTGCTTCCTCCGATTGGACCGACGCTTACTCAGCCAGTCCTGTCTTCTGGCTGCTCTGCGTGCTCTGGCATCCAGCATGAGTTCTTCATCTCCTGATGAAGAACTCTGCTGCGCAGGTGCAGAAGGTCCTGGGAGATCGTCCTGCTCTGGCACCGAGTCCTCATCACCAGCCGTCTCTGGTGCCAGGCACATAGGCTGGTACTGCTGCACCATGAGCGGCTCCGCGTCCTCCGGATCCTCCAGACTCGGCGCCGGACGCGGCCAAGGCACAACACTATCCCTCACCGCAGGGCCCTTCCCCCGGGTCTGTCGGTCCGGATGCGGCCGGGACGGGAATTGAGCGTGGAAGGCCCGGACCAGATCCGGAGCATGAACGGCGGTCGCATCCTCCCATGTGAAGTCTTCAGGGCCGTACCCCTTCCACTCAATGAGGTACTGGAACCGGCCCTTCATCCAGCGGGAATCCCGAATACTGGCAACTTCGTATTCGGGTGGGTCAGCGGGAGTGCGGATCACTGGCGGAGGTGGAGCGGGAGGGCGGAGCGGACAGGCAGGACGTTCGGGAACAAGGAGGGACCGATGGAAGATGGGATGGATCCTGAGAGAGCGAGGCAACGTCAACCGGTAGGCCACGGGGTTAATGACCGCTTCCACCGGGAACGGACCCAAGAAGCGGTGGTCAAGCTTGCAAGCCGGTCGGTCGGAGGGGAGATGCTTCGTGGACAGCCAGACGCGATCCCCGACCGCCAGAGGTGGAGTTGCTCGCCGGGAGTGGTCCGCGACCCTCTTGTAATCTTCCTTGGCTTTATTCAACGAGCGTTTGACCAGTTGGTGAACGGCCTGGAGCTCGGACAGGAATTCCTCCGCCACAGGAACAGGAGAGTCTAGGAGCGTGAGCGGGAAGAAACGGGGGTGGTAACCAAAGTTGGCGAGGAACGGAGAGGCGTGCGTGGAGGTGTGCTGAGAGTTGTTAAAAGCAAACTCGGCCACGGCAAGGTATTCCGCCCAGTTGTCCTGCTGCTGGTTGACAAAACAGCGCAGGTACTGTTCAAGGATGCCGATGACTTTTTCAGTGCCCCCATCAGTCTCCGGATGATGCGCTGACGAGAGGCAGACTTGGACCTCCAGGGCCGCCATCAGACCCTTCCAGAACTGGGCCGTGAACTGGGCTCCCCGATCCGACACGACCCGATCCGGCAGACCATGCAGGCGGAAAACATGCTGGATAAACATGCGGGCCGTGGCGCGAGCTGTCGGCAACCCGCGACAGGGGATGAAATGTGCCATTTTGGTCAGCATATCGACCACTACGAACACGGTCGTGAAGCCGGCGGATGGGGGCAAGTCCGTGAGGAAGTCCATAGAGACGGCCCCCCAGGGTCTCTCGGGCTTCGGCAAGGGCTGCAGCAGGCCCGGCGGCGCTCCAGGGGCGTACTTGGCCTGGCGACAGCGAACACAAGACGTCACATAGGCCTGGACGTCATCACGGAGTCGGGGCCACCAAAAAGTCCGAGCCACCAGGTTCAGAGTCTTGAAAAGGCCGAAGTGGCCAGCCGCAGGGCTGTCGTGGCACTGCTGCAGGATCAGGCCACGGAGCGGACCGGCGGGAACGTAGAGCAGGTCCCGGAAACGGAGGAGGTCGTCCGAAAACGTCCAAGGGGACTCAGGCCCTATCTCCTGCCTCCGTTGTGCCGCGTAGGCGTCGTGTCGCTGCGCCTCCCGGATCTGTCCTCGGAGGTCCACGGGATCCTGGGTAGCTGCAAAGGACTCGACGGGCAGAACCGTCCGGGGAGGCAGCGGTTCCTGGGCTTGGGCGTATTCCGGCTTGCGGGACAGCGCGTCCGCCTGCTGATTCCGGCCACTCGGGATGTACGTAATGCGAAAATTGAAGCGGGAGAAAAAAAATGACCAGCGTATCTGGCGCTGGTTGAGCTTCCTGGCCGTCTGCAAGAACTCCAGGTTCCTATGGTCTGTGCGCACCTCCACTTGATGACGAGCCCCCTCGAGGTGGTGCCGCCAGGTCTCGAAAGCCGCCTTGATGGCCAGCAACTCCTTCTCCCAGATCGTATAATTGCGCTCCGACGAGGTTAATTTCTGGGAATAATAAGCGCAAGGGAAGAGATGGCCGCCATCTTCCCGGGTCTGGAGCAAGACAGCGCCCACGGCAATGTCGGACGCGTCCGCCTCCACAACAAAAGGGCGGTGAGGGTCTGGGTGCTTGAGGATCGGCTCCTGCATGAAGGCATCCGTGAGGATCTTGAACGCCTCTTGTTCGGAATCGCCCCACCGGAAAGGGACTTGTTTCTGCAGGAGTCGAGTGAGAGGCGCGGTCAGAGTGGCGAACCCCGGGATGAAGGTCCTATAATAATTTGCGAACCCCAGGAGTCGCTGAACGTCCTTCACCCGGCGCGGGGGTTGCCAGGTTTTCAGGGCCTCGACCTTGCCACGGTCCATGGCGATGCCTTCTGGCGAAATCCGATGGCCCAGGAAATCCACAGTCGTCTGAAAAAACTGGCATTTCTCTAATTTCGCGTATAGCTGGTGGTCTCTCAACCGCTGCAGGACTTGACGGATATGTTGGATGTGGCTGCTCCGGGACGTGGAATAAATCATAATATCGTCCAGGTACACGACAACGAACTGGTCCAGCAAATCTCTAAAGATGTCGTTCATGAAATGCTGGAACACAGCCGGAGCGTTGGTCAAGCCGAACGGCATGACCGTATACTCAAAATGACCGTAGCGGGTCCCGAACGCCGTCTTCCACTCGTCCCCCTCACGAACACGCACCAAATTGTAAGTGCCACGTAAGTCCAATTTGGTGAAGATGGTCGCCGAGCGGAGGCGTTCCATCAACTCCGGGATGAGGGGCAACGGGTACCGGTTACGCACTGTGATGGCGTTCAACTTGCGATAATCGCAGCACAGGCGCAAGTCCCCGGTTTTCTTCTTGACGAAGAGGACGGGGGCAGACAAGGGCGATGAGGAGGGTCGGATGAAACCCCTGGCCAGGTTTTTATCGATAAAGTCCCGCAGTGCGGCCAGTTCAGGTTCTGACATGGAATAGAGGCGGCCCACAGGGAGCGGAGCGTTGGGAATCAGATCCACAGGGCAATCGTAGGGCCGGTGCGGGGGCAACTGGTCCGCCTCCTTTTCGCTAAACACATCAGCGAAGTCTGCAAACTCAGCTGGGAGTGAAATGTCCTGAGGGTCAGGTACCGCGCCCGCACAAACCTGGCGCGTATGGTCCACACACTGGAGACTCGGGAAGGCAATGAAGTTCTGGGACCATACAACCTGAGGGTCGTGGGTGCGCAGCCACGCCAGTCCGAGAACCAAAGGGAAATGGAGTCCAGACGTCACGTAAAACTGGATGGCCTCCTCGTGCCGTCCAATGCAAAGGCGCACCGGCTGCGTGATGGCCTTAATCAGACCGGACAGCAACACCCGGCCATCGATTGTTTCCACCCTCATCGGCGGGTCCACGGGGCACAGGGGAACGGCAAGATGCTGGGCGAACGCCTCGTCAATGAAATTGGTGGTTGCCCCGGAGTCCACCAAAGCGTGTGCGGAGACGCCGCAGTCCCGGTGGTCAATAAAGACCTTGGTGTCCAAGAGCAGATGCCGCGGAGGACCGGGATCCACGTCAGCTGAGCTGGAGTCCTTCGGTGTGCATGCCCGACCCAACGTCTCCGCTAGGCCGGGCGCTGGCCGTTTCCCGACAGCGATGGCTGGGACGGTGGAGCAGGACCAGAAGTGGTGGGCCCCCGACCCTTCCTAGGGCACGAGCGAGCGAAATGGCCCGGGTCGCCGCAATACAAACACAACCCCCCTGCCCTGCGTCTGTCCCTTTCCGCGCCGGTCAAGCGGGGCCGAACAGCGCCAAGGTCCATAGGCTCGTCACGGGGAGCCGGGGCCGACGGAAGTCCACGGGGAACAAGAGGTGCCTGAGCAGCGCGACGTGGATCCGGAACAGCGGGGACGTCAGGTGGCGCGAGAGGCGCCGGAGCAGCACGGCGTGCGTTCCTCGCTTGCAACCGGGCATCAATTTTCAAGCAGAGCCGCACCAGTTCTTGGGTGGTTGCAGGAATGTCCACGCGTGCCAGCTCATCCTGGATGCTGTCTGCCAAGCCCTCCTGGAAGGCATCCAACAACGCAGCCTCATTCCAGGCCGAATCTTGGCTGAGGAGACGGAACTCACTGATGTATTCCCTGAGTGGTCTCCGGCCTTGCCTCAGCTGCCTTAATTGCCTGCACGCTGTCTGGGCCTTAATTGGATCCGCGAACATCTCCTCCAAATGAGTGCAGAAACGCCCAAAGTCCTGGAGGAGGGGACTGTTCTGGACCAGTAGAGGGGTGGCCCAACGTGCTGCATTTCCAGACAGCAGGCTAATTACAAACCCCACCTTGTCCCGGTCGTGGGGGAAAACCTCTGGCCTCAGAGACATGAACAACTGGCACTGGCCCAGGAATGCCGGGAACATAGCCTCGTCACCATGGAACTTATCCGGCATGGCTATCGGGCAGCGTGTCCGTTGGGCTGGGGCCAACGCAGGAGCAGCTGCCAACTGATTTTGCTGCATTGTTAATTGAGCGGTCATGATTGCCAGCTGCTGCCGAAGTTGAGCATTCTCGTCCTGAAGCTGCTCCATGATGCAATCTGGGCTTGTGTGTGGTCAGTTTGGGCTGAGAACAAACTGTTGTGACCCAGCACCGCAACCCCCCAGAAACACACACACACAGTCGTTGGGAGGCAAACAAAAAGGTTCCTTTTACTAATACAGTTTCTTAGTAAAACTCAGAGGGTTTAGAAGTCCAAAACAACACAAACGGAAAGTCTTCAGGAATAAGGTTCTTTGGGTTACGTGAGGGTTAAATAGCACACAGACAAAAGTTCAAAGCAAGACTCATTAATTCTTCTCTTATCTGAACAGCTTGGCTGGCTTCCCGGAATAAAGCTGGCAGAAGCAGGTGATAAGATTCCCAAACAGACGTAGAAACGAAACTCTGGATATGCCGCGGTCATTGAATTGTTGTTCTCAGCAATGAGCACTAATTACCCTGGCTTAATATAGCCACTGAAGGGCGTGGCCCAATTAGCCCTCACTGCTTCCTCCGATTGGACCGACGCTTACTCAGCCAGTCCTGTCTTCTGGCTGCTCTGCGTGCTCTGGCATCCAGCATGAGTTCTTCATCTCCTGATGAAGAACTCTGCTGCGCAGGTGCAGAAGGTCCTGGGAGATCGTCCTGCTCTGGCACCGAGTCCTCATCACCAGCCGTCTCTGGTGCCAGGCACATAGGCTGGTACTGCTGCACCATGAGCGGCTCCGCGTCCTCCGGATCCTCCAGACTCGGCGCCGGACGCGGCCAAGGCACAACAGTAAGTCAAGGACTACCTGTAGTCTGTGAAGCACCTAATTAAAACAACCCACTTTCCAAAATGTGTGTGTTTGTGTTTAAGACAGTTCAGCTGTGTAATTTTATAGGACTGAGCTAGGTGGACTAGTGAACTTGGCTCTGTGGTAAGGCAAAGTGAAGGAGTCCGGAACAGGCTGGGAGCCAATGCACAGTGTGAGCATGTTCATTAGGTCTTTTCAATTATGATTATACTATTTTAACATTAACAAAGCTGCTTATTATTTTTAAAGTCTCTCTTCTTTGAAATAATCGTAGGAAGAAGGAGGAAAATAGAAGATGTAATTTATGGTCAATCCTTATCAGAGTTTGGGGGACCTAGTTTGGTCTTGACACTTTGACTGTAAACTGCAAATGTGGTAATACGTGGAACAGCAGAAGTTTTTAAGTGTTGTGGTGATCTCAGTAAAACACATGCAGATTGTGCTATTTTTTTTTCTAAGCACTTTCTTACAGTTCTGTATTTAAGGGTTACATTTATTCTGAAATCCAGAAGAGGTGTAATTATCACATATGACATTCCCCTTTTCAGCTCGCAATGCTTTGAACAACAAAGGGTCAGAGAATGAGCTCCCCTAATGAACACTTAGAGAGAAGAGGATCCTTGTTAATGTAAAGGCTATCTCTTGGATAAAAGTGCACAATGACGGATGTATAAAATTACAAAAGTCAGAAATGATAGGCTGGGAAAAGGTCTTACATTCACTCTTTGGAGAATGTAATATCACATTTTAGGGCACTAATGGGACTGAAGGTAAAGGTATAGAAGAAAACACAAAGTATAAGAACTTTAGTTCTAAGAGTTAGGATAAGATATAAGAAGGGGGGAAAAACAGGAACCAAGAATTCTGATGAAGTATGTACCGTTATATCTTAAAATGATGTCTAGTATAACAAAATTAGCAGTGATTTTATGCTCTTAGCCCTAAATATTGAAGTGATTTCATTGACTGGTTTACAAATTCATCATTTGCATATTATGTCAGAATATATAAAACATGTGCATTTCTAATGTTTGTTTAAATTTATTATGGATTCTTTATTCAATTTCTTGATGCAAAATACATTGAAGCTGGTAGTGTCAGTCAAATCAAATCTGATAAGAATCTAAATAGAATCAGGGAGACTCTCCAACCTCTATTATTGAAAAATCCATTACTTTCCAAGATGGCTTGATACTTTTCCAAGATCATTTTTGGCCTTCCAGACAGGGCTGGAACAATTCCTATCTGCGTAATTGAAGAATTGTTGCTGATGATCAGTGTTGACAACATCATTTATTTTTATTTATTTATTTATTTATTTGTTTGTTTGTTTATTTATTTATTTATTTAGTCAAGCATATATAAGATTACAGAAAAAGTATAAACATGATTGTGAATAAATAAAATGTATAAACATGGTTATGAATACATGAGATGGTTACGAATACATGGGGACATTAGGACAGGGACGGAAGGCACGTTGGTGCACTTATGCATGGCCCTTACAGGCCTCTAAGGAATGGAGTGAGG
Source organism: Diadophis punctatus similis (assembly GCA_023053685.1). Taxonomy (NCBI): domain Eukaryota; kingdom Metazoa; phylum Chordata; class Lepidosauria; order Squamata; family Dipsadidae; genus Diadophis; species Diadophis punctatus. The sequence goes on from JALIGW010000001.1 coordinate 99,127,607, forward strand.
TCAATGGTAGACAGTCTAAGGTTAAAGTTTTGGGGGTTTGGAGAAGAAACCACAGAGTCAGGTAGTGCATTCCAGGCATTGACTACTCTGTTGCTAAGTTGTATTTTCTGCAATCGAGTTTGGAGCGGTTTACGTTAAGGTTGTATCTATTGTGTGCTCGTGGATTGTTGCGGTTGAAGCTGAAGTAGTCATTGACAGGTAGGATATTGTAGCAGATAATTTTATGTGCTACACGTAGGTCAGATTGAAGGTGGTGTCTAAGCCCAAAATTTCAAGTCTGGTGGAATAAGTTATTCTGTTGCGAACAGAAGAGTGGAGGACTCTTCTTGTGAAATATCTCTGGACATTCTCAATTGTATTAATGTCCGATATGTAGTGAGGGTTCCAGACAGATGAGCTGTATTCGAGAATTGGTCTAGCAAATGTTTTATATGCTCTAGTTAAAACTACAATATTACCAGAGAAGATGCTATGCAAGATTAGGTTAACCACTCTTAATACCTTTTTGGCAATGTTGTTACAGTGGCTTCTGGCACTTAGATCATTAGAGATGAGTACTCCAAAGTCCTTAACAGAGTGAGGATCGTCTACAAGATTGTGACCATCTAGCTTGTATTTTATGTTCTGATTTTTTTTGCCAATGTGTAAGACAGAGCGTTTGTTGGTTGAGATTTGAAGTTGCCACTTGTTTGTCCATTCTGACACATAGGCAAGGTCTTTTTGAAGGGTAGCAGCATTGTCGGTGGTGTTGAATAGTTTTACATCATCAGTGAAGAGAATGCAGTTGCTTTTAATATGATTGCAAAGGTCATTTATGTAAAGTATAAAGAGTATTGGCCCTAAAACGCTGCCTTGGGGGACACCGCTGTTAACAGGTGCAGGATTTGATAGAGCGCTCCCTATTTTGACCATTTGTTGCATGCTTGACAGGAACACAGTTATCCATTTATGCAGGGGTCTAGAAATGCCATAAGATTTTAATTTTAGAAGTAGTTTGTCATGTACCACTGAATCAAAGTTTTTACAGAAGTCTATGTAAATTGTGTCTATTGCTTTACCCTGATCAAGTTGTGTAGTCCATGTGTTTTTACAGTGTAGGAGTTGCAGATTACAGGATAAATTTTTCCTGAAACCAAATTGTTTGTTAGAGAGTAGGTTGTTTGTCTCTAAGTGGAGGGTAATGTATTGGTTAATGATTTATTCCATGACTTTGCAGGTGACGCAACATAAAAAGATTGGTTTAATCATGCTAGATTAGGGCAGAGCCACTGTTTTCTAGCGTGTGTAACTTGTTTGTTGGTATTTGTTATTTTTACAAATAACTCAAGGAGGTAAACATATCCAACACACCTTCCTCTTCTTATTTTCTCCATGACAACAACCCTGTGTGGTGAGTTGGGCTGAGAGAGAGAGTGAGTGACTGGCTCAAAGTCACCCAGCTGGCTTTCATGGGTAGGGCAGGACTTAACTTTTAGGACTTTTTTGGTGGATGTTGGGTTAAAGTAAAAAAAAAATGAATACATTAAGCCACTTTTAACCCAAAACTTGAGGAAATAGTGCATTTGTCATGGTGTCTTGGTTAAAAATTTGAGGGTTGGCATAGCCGTGGATGGCTTATTCATGAGTATATATAGTAATTTTTAAAAGTCCGAATTGGTGCCAAATGACCCAAAAGAATGAACTATGTCTAGTGAGAGAATGGTCAAAATTCTACTCATTGTATTCATTCTGTCTCTGTGTGGGACATGCTGGTTGGGAATGAATAGAATTGTAGTCATAAGACATCTGAGAGGAGGGGAGCAGATGAAGAAGAGTGCTTTGGAGTCTTTCTTGTTCTGTTTTTCTTTGCATTGTAATACACTGTAGTATAAAAACAGCACTGATTAAGTTTGAACCTTATTAGCACTAATGTGTAAAATCACTTTTCCTCATCATCTTCAGCACTGGGGACCATGGTTGTGATCCTAAAAAAAAGACCAGTCCGCTTTGGAATGAAATTCTCAAGTCATGCCTGAAGGCAGTTTTAAGGCTTGATATCTATGCCATAAGAAGATATGAATTCATGTAACAGTTCCTATTTTATGTGGAAAAATAAAAATGAAGCCCACAAAACCTTTAAACTTTCATATACTAATCAAAGCTATTACAAAATTACATTTATACCACATTAGTTAATAATAAGGAAAATGGGACATTAAACATTTAAACTAGCAAATGCAGTCCAGCTGTTCAAACAGTCTTTCAGCTGAAAGTCTCAATAATTTGAGTAATTTTAATACAGGGAAAGAGAATTTTTTCAGACTATTTGATATTTCTATTTATTATTTTATTTGATTTTTTTTATTTTAATTTTATTATTTAATTTAATTTAATTTAATTTAATTTAATTTAATTTAATTTAATTTAATTTAATTTTATTATTTTATTTGATTTTATTTTATTTTATTATTTTATTTTTTATTTTATTTTTTTATTTTATTTTATTTTATTATTTATTTATTATTTTATATTTTATTTTATTTTATTATTATTTTTTATTATTTTATTTTATTTTATTTTATTATTTTATATTTTATTTATTTTATTTGCTCTTTCACTTGCTATTTGGTAGTCATTTTGAAAATGAACAAGCTCTCTTCTCTGTCAGCGATGTACTATATGTGAATTACTACAACATGCTCTCCAAATTCCAAACATAATTTCTGCTTCTCCAATATTGAGGAATCTTCTCTCAAAAAAGTCCAGTAGTCCACCCTGCCTTTAATGACTAGTTGCTTCTGCATTTAAGAAGATAAAATCATTTCACTTTGCTTACTGTAGCATGCATGATACTAAGTGCCTAGTTGGGAGGGGGAAAATTTCCGAGACCACCTATCAAAATAAATTCCTTGAGCTGATTAAACATCTCCCCTCTTTCCATTTTAGAACATGCTTAATATAGCCTATTATCAACGTTTGTTTAGTCATTAGCAATGTTAAAAAGCACAAGTGTCACAGATTGCAGAAAATTAGATTGCTGCTGTTTTACTAAACTTAAATGCAGTTGAAAATAATAAAGTTAAAAAAGAGTTCAGAGGAACCTACTGGTAAGTCAGTTTCTTGAATCTGAGAATCAGAAATGCCTGAAAGATTTTAGATTCAGAAGAACAAATGCAGCCTCACATTCCAAGTAAGGAAAAAAATCTGTATCAATCTGCCATTAAATATTTTAATTATCTTTGGGTTTCTGACTGTTGCATTATCCTTTTTCCTAAAGACTGGCCCCTGGTTTATTTTTGTGGGACCATTTGTTTTGACTGAAATTTGAATCTTTTGAGAATACTGATTTGATTTTGGAACCTCTGCACAGCACCAAACTTTAGGGAAGGGAAATCTTAACACACACACACAGACACACACAAGCTCTTTGAGTGACCTGTGACCTGACCCCCTCTTTTTGTGTTAATAAAAAGAGAAACTGCCTGTCACATCAGGTAAAACTGCAGCTAGAATACAGCTGCTAGATAACCAGTTTGGTTCAAATGAAGCCATGGGTTTGGGAGAGAAGAATTTGTGCTCTTTCTGTTAATAGATCCCAAGTGGGACTTGAAACAAATTTCTGTTCTATGCCTGTTATTGCACTTGCCATCACTCAGTCAATATCCTGAAGCCCTCTTTTGTATTCTTTAAGGTCCTGGAGTTCTCCTCTCCCTCAACTTTCTTGTACTGCATTTTTGCAGACCATAAGATTTCCAGAACCATTTTTCTTCAATAAATGTTCCAATTTTCTCTTCCCAAAATGACTCAAACAGTTTTGCTCTGGGTGCCTATTGAAGATGTTTTTTCTTAGTAAAACGGAACAGTCTTTTAATCTAATTTAGAATTCAAGAAATGCTAATATGTCCAGCTAGCTAAAAAGTCAATCTTCTAATAAGACCATCTCATTGCCAATTGCTTAGTTGTTTTTATTGCAGAGGCAAATAAGCTTCTAATGAAGAATGTTCATGTAATTTCTCTTGTTCAAATAACCTTTGAGTTCTTGACCTTCATGTAATTATAACTTGTTTATGTATATTTGAAGATGATAATAGAACTGTGAAATAGCAGTACTTAAAAGGTTCTGAAGATAACCATCTTCTAGTTTTTAGTTAGTAAACAGTCTAATAGGCATGACACTCTGGCCTAAAGGCCTTGAAATCTAATTTGAGACAACGTGCGGAGTAAATAAGCCAATGATAGAAGTGCTGAGACAGAGAACATAATGACATCAAATTGAACTTCAAAAACTTGACACCATCAAAGAGAAAAAATGGAGAAATCGTAAAATCATTATGTATTTTTAAATGTAATTTTCTACAAAATCTGATGCTTTTCTGACATAAATATTGATTTTCGGAGTTCTATCCAGTTTGATTTTTCACTGTGTAATTTATATTTCCTTATTATTTCTTTCTGCTAGGGCAGCGTTTACTGATGTTCTACAATAGTAATTGTATTACAACAATATAATTCCAGCTACATCATTTCATGAAACCTTTTTTTAAATTAAATTGGTAGTATTTAAGGCACAAATAATTTTCTAAGTAACAAAATAACCTATTATGTCTGTTAGGGACTTCACCCATTGCTGGATAGATTCTTCTTTATGAAGACCAGTCTGTTGGATTACCTCAAAACTTGCCATTATGTAGGTATTATGGACGCATTGTAGTTGTATAATTGAGAATGTAATAGATCCTACTGTGGTTGTAGATGTGTGCAACAATATTTAGCTAGAAACCATACTGAAGAAAATAGAAAAGGCTATACCACCAGGTATTTTACCATATTGCCTCAGTTACTGTCCTATGAAGGTTTGCCTAAAAGGAAGCCCCTCTGAATTTATCATGATCTACTTCCGAGTGAATCTGAATGGATTTAGGAAATTATGATAGTAAGATACACCTTTTTGTTCATCATCATAGGGTATGCAATGAGTAACTATAATCCCATTCGTTTAATTAATTCATGTGTAGCTCTTACCATATAAGCAGTAGTGAGCAGTTGCCTCCATAAGGTCACATGGTGTTGTTAGTCATCCATGACTATGCTGTGATTGTCTTCAGCAAGAACTTGTACAGAGATTTACAGGCAAAGACTTCCATGTGATTCCAAATCCTGTAATATCAAGAGAGTTATTTATTTGTTTGTTTCTTAAATTTTTATGCCAACCACAAGGTGACTCTGGGCTTGCTATCAAAAGTTCCACCTCACATAGGAGACTTCATACTTATAGTTCACTCTCTGTAAAAGGTTTTCCACTGGGAATAGTTACAATGGCACATCATTACAGAGGCTTATCCATGCCTAAGTAGTGCTTACAAATGTATCACCTGAATAGAATTTATTTAAGAGCTGTAGAGCAGGGTGGCATCGTTCTGCTCCTGCAGCAGCTAAGTTTCCATGCATTCAATATGTGTTTGAAGGGGTGTAACATGTATACTGCTATATGTCCATGTGTAGTTTTTGATCATGGATGGTCTCAAAATCTGCATAATTAAACTTAGTTATGATTTGTTCTCCTTGAGTTGGTTTAAAAAGAGATGAAAGTTCCAAAAGAAAACAGGAAAATAGAATAATGATAATATCCTCTGACTCAGCATACCTTCCTCTTTCTATTGTCAGGAAAATAAGGTTAATGAATAAGAAAACAGATGTATTGTGACATTCGAATCTAGATTTCTAATGTATTATGTTTTTTACAACATGATAAGCATGTTTGTGTTCAGTTAGACCAGATAAAGTATTTTAAGATTTCCAATTGAGCATTGATCCCAAAATTGAGATTGAATACAGGTAGTTCTCAACTTACAACAGTTCATTTAGTGACAGTTCAAAGTTACAATGGCACTGAAAAAAAGTGATTTATGATCATTTTTCACACTTACAACCTTTGCAGCATCCCCATGGTCACATGATTTACATACAAAGGCTTGACAACTGGTTCATAGTTATGATAGTTGCAGTGTCCAGGGCAATGTGATCATCTTTTGTGACTTCCTGACACAGGGAGGGAATGGGGAATCCAGATTCGCCCAACCACTGTGTTGCTAATTTAACAATTGCAGTGATTCACTTAACAAATGGGGCAAGAAAAGTCATAACATGGGGCAAAACTCACTTAACTAATTTTTCATTTAGCAACATAAATTCAATTGTGGTCGTAAATCAAGGACTACCTGTACTGAATTAGATAGTCACATGTAACTAACAGATATTGGGTTACATTCAGAGAGGCAGCATAACCCAATTCTGAACTTATCATGTCAGTTCAACCATCATGTGTGAAGGACCCAGGCTCCTGGCATGGGAAGAAGCTGACACAGGGTCATGATGATCAAGCAGTTTCATGCTGCACCTGTGTTCAGACTTTCCTATTTATAGATTAGGACCAATAGGAATGGTGTAGTATCCTTGTTCTGGTGCATTGAATATAATATAATAGAATAACAGAATTGGAAGGGACCTTAGAGGTCTTCAAGTCCAACCACCTATTTAGACAGGAAACCCTATACCATTTCAGACACATGGTTGTTCAATCTCTTCTTAAAAACTTCCAGTGTTGGAGCATTCACAACTTCTGGAGACAAGTTGTTCCACTGGTTAATTGTTCTAACTGTCAGGAAATTTCTTCTTAGTTCTAGGTTGCTTCTCTCCTTGATTAGTTTCCATCCATTGCTTCTTGTCCTGCCCTCTAGTGCTTTGGAGAATAGCTTGACTCCCTCTTCTTTGTGGCAACCCCTGAGATACCGGAACACTGCTATCATGTCACCCCTAATCCTTCTTTTCATTAAACTAGACATACCCAATTCCAGCAACAGTTCTTCATATGTCTTAGTTCTAGGTTGCTTCTCTCCTTGATTAGTTTCCATCCATTGCTTCTTGTCCTGCCCTCTGGTGCTTTGGAGAATAGCTTGACTCCCTCTTTTTTGTGGCAACCCCTGAGATACCGGAACACTGCTATCATGTCACCCCTAGTCCTTCTTTTCATTAAACTAGACATACCCAATTCCAGCAACAGTTCTTCTTATGTTTTAGCCTCCAGTCCTCTAATCATCTTTGTTGCTCTTCTCTGCACTCTTTCTAGAGTCTCAACATCTTTTTTACATCGCTTGCTTGAATTTAGCCTTGAAGAAAGTACCCAACAAATGAAGTAGCCCCCATAACACAGCTCTACAGTTTCACCTCAGCCAATAAACCAAATGTGCGAAAGCTACTTTCCTCAAAGTGAAGCCACTGGTGAAGGAAAATAATCCATGAATCAGTGGTACATGAGTACACCAGCTTCCTACACTTTTAGAAACTGTTAAATATGCAGCTTCATTGTTCATTACTACATATCCATTTTCTCTTCAATTGTGATTATTGCATTGCTATGTGCTGGCCTTTTTTGTGCTTTTATTTTCAATTTTATTTAAACTTGTAAATGGAAAGAATATTTGCAAGGAAGAAAATGCTCTGAGCTTTGTAAAACAGTAAAGTGAAATTGTCTTATTCGTATCTCTTGCTAATAGGATGAAGTCTCAATGCTTAATAACTGATCAGGCAAGACACTCTATTTAATATAGAGAATTTTTTTTAATGAAACAAAGACTTGGAAATATTTTAGAGTGTTCGAGTGATATATAGTCAGCCTACTGTTCCACCTTAGAATTTTTCTGCAGCATTTAGGTTCCCTGTGTATTCCAAGATGGACAGACAGAGACATGCAATAATTGATAAAGAAACTTGTGAATTAATGGCAAGATGTACTAAGTATAAGCATCTAACAAAACTCAATGTATAAAAAGGAAAGTAAGAACTGTATATGATAATTTATTTGCTCCCAAAAATATGAAAGAACTAAATTTTTTTGCTTCAAATCATTTCTAATTGAAGATTTCTGGCTATGTTGCACACCGCGTCATTAATTTTTGGTAAATCTTAGGAGCCATGGATATGGAAAAGCAAACTTTGATCAAAGATCTGAAAGTGATAACCAAACGCTAATGCCTTCAGTACTGGGCAGTGGAAGAGAGTTTTATGTTCCTGAAATAAAGCAAGTATATCTTAATGGTTTGCAAAACCTAATTGAATTTGCATGCTATTTTTATTCTTCAGAATGAACTAGACTGCTATAATGGAAAGAAAAATTGCATCCAATGATATTTGGTCTTTGACCTTCATGTTAATTAAAGAGCAGCTATTTCCAGCTTTATTTCAATATTGCGGATTCATTGTTAGTTGTAGCAAATTAAAACATCTTTTTAAAAAAATATATTTTGGATTCATTCAATCTTGGATGGGTATTTAGTATTAGATAATTAACACACACACGCATACACACTCACAAATAATATGTCACATGTGTAGGGGGGGGGAAAGGAGGACTTGCATCATCTGATTGAACTGGACCAGTAATTTTCTCTCAGTTCAACCCACCTCACAAGATTGTTATTGCATAGAAAATACAGGTAGTCCTTGACTTACATCAGCTCATTTAGTGATCATTCAAAGTTACAACAGCACTGAAAAAAGTGACTTATTACTGTTTTTCACACACATGACCGTTGTAGCATCCCCATGGTCATATGAACAAAATCTGGATTCTTGGCAAGTGATTTATATTTATGACAGTTGTAGTGTCCCGGGGTCATGTGTTCTCCTTTTGCGACCTTCTGACAAGCAAAATCAATGGGGAAGCCAGATTCTCTTAACAACCATGTTATTAACAACCGCAGTGATTCAGTTATCAACTCTGGCAAGAAAGGTCTTAAAATGGGGCAAAATTCACTTAACAACTGTCTTGCGTAGCAACAGAAATTTTGGGCTCAATTGTGGTCATAAGTTGAGGACTACCTGTAGGAGGAGGAAGGTGTATTGGATACGTTTGCTGCTTTGAGTTATTTGTAAAAATGATAATGACAGGATAAAAATAAATAACTAAATAAAATGAAAAATAATCCCCTTACTCATTTCCCATGGATGCTGCTATAGGGATCAGTTTCTGTTAGAAATTGGTTATGAGAGTGATGACTATCCCTAATCACCATGCAATAGAGTAGAGTAGAGTGGAGTGGAGTGGGAGTGGAGTGGAGAGTGGAGTGGAGAGTGGAGTGGAGAGTGGAGTGGAGAGTGGAGTGGAGTGGAGTGGAGTGGAGTGGAGTGGAGTAGAGTAGAGTAGAGTAGAGTAGAGTAGAGTAGAGTAGAGTAGAGTAGAGTAGAGTAGAGTAGAGTAGAGTAGAGTAGAGTAGAGTAGAGTAGAGTAGAGTAGAGTAGAGTAGAGGAATGGAATGGAATGGAATGGAATGGAATGGAATGGAATGGAATGGAATGGAATGGAATGGAATGGAATGGAATGGAATGGAATGGAATGGAATGGAATAGAGAATTAGAATTAGAATTAGAATTAGAATTAGAATTAGAATTAGAATTAGAATTAGAATTAGAATTAGAATTGAATTCTTTATTGGCCAAGTGTAATTAGATATACAAGGAATTTGTCTCCGGTGCATAAGCTCTCAGTGTACATACAACAATAGTGATAGATCATTTTCATAGTCATAATACATAATAAATGAAGCTGTCATTAAATATTTTTCTTCTCCCCTATACTATCCTTTAAAAATGGAATTCCCAACTTTGTCTATGTTTTCTTGATACAGTTTGCCACATAATGCCATTAGGCCTTATTCTTCATTTCAGTAGAATAGCTGAGAAATGAAATTGAGAAGAACTAGATAAGAACATCTTCACGTAATTCTCCCTTATTCACATAATGCTATATTGCATATTTTAAAAAAGTATAAGCATTTCTAGATTTTGGACTACTTATTTATCCTGGGAGGATCTAAAGGCTCTCCACTGCATAAATTGACACTCAACACATGGAGGGTGTGAGGATGAGGATGCTCAGTGACAAGCATTATTATTTTGTTCTCCTTTTCTACCATTGAATTTTTATTTGAATGCCTGAAGAGGATTCCCATGTGATTTTTTATTTAATTCCATTAATTTCCTGATTCTTTGGTGCTTAGTTTGTAGTCTTTAAGTGCAACAACATTTGCTTCCCTTTTGATGGGAATATTCCTTTCTGAAAGAGGTCATGTTTATAAGAATTATGACGTTAAAACAAGGTCATTCTCGTTAAAGGTGCTGGGAGAACAAGGTCATCCTACCTTTTAATATAACCAAACACTAATGTATTTTTCTCAAGGCATCACATTTAATAACTAATAAATTGTAAAACATGTTTGACTGAACCTTATTAATTAATCTTAAGGGGCAAACATAGCATTCCCATGAGGAAGTAGTGGTGCTGATATTAATTTAAGGAAAAGTTCAGAAAAATAGTTCAGAATGAAAGATTGCCAAACATTTCTCATGTACAGTATATTTGCTCCATTTATTAAAAAAATGGCTGAAGTTTTAATCTTCTTCAAATTAGATTTCATGCCAGACATTGTAGCATGCTTAATTGATCTTTGAAGTATAAATCAAGATGTTAGTTGCCCAATTTAATTATTGTGGAAAACTACACTGAAGGTCAAATGGAGCAGAGTGAGAAAATGTATGTAAACATGAAATACACATTTTTAACTTGGCTCTTGCATGATGGTGCTGTAATAGCACTTCTTCATGTTCAACCTTGTAGGTTTTGATTCCAGCCATTTTAATGCAACAGAATTGGGTCAGTTACTTTAAAAAATGACCAAATAAGGAGTATCTCAGAGTTCCCAGGGCAAAGAACTAGAGAAGATCAATGTATATTTCGATATAAAAAAGAACAGCCCTAAAGAATTCTCAAACTATCAGACAATTAATCTCACATGCTCAGGATTTTGCAATCCAGATTGCCACAGTGATGGCGAACCTTTTCGGCACTGAGTGCCCAAACCGGAATGCACGTGCACACGCCGGAGTGCCAGAAACCTGAAGATCATCTGGCCAGCACTCACATACCTATTTTTGGGTTGTTTTTTGTGCCATTTTCAGGCCGTTTTCAGCCTGAAAATGGCCCGAAAACCGGCCTGAAAACACCCCAAAATGGCCTGGTTTTTGGACGTTTTTTCAGGCCGTTTTCGGCCATTTTCCAGTGCTCCAACACCTGCAAAGACCAACTGGCCGAAGAGCAGCTGATGACAGTGCGTGTGCCCACAGAGAGGGCTCTGTGTGCCACCTCTGGCATGCGTGCCATAGGTTCGCCATCACGGGTATATGGAATGAGTACTGGGTATATACAAGCTGGTTTCTGAAGAGGTCCAAGACTGTAAGATCACACTGTTAATATGCAATGGTTAGTGAGAGTTTTAAAAAGTCTGTCTGTTTTATCAATTATACAATGGATTTGTGTAGGCCAGAACAGATTTTAAAAAACATGGCTCAACTAACCCACACAAAGTGTTGAACAGTTTATACAATGACTTGGATGTTAGTTAGAATGGAATATGCTACTAAATGGTTTAAAATTGGAAACAAGTGTACCATCTCCTACATGTAGCATATATGCTGAACATCATGGAAAATATTGGACTAGAAGAAAGAAATAGAAATTGGATTGAACATTATTGGAAGATACACCAGCAACCTCATATTGGAAGATGATAATACTGCAATGGCTGAAAGTAAGGAAGTCTTAAATCTCTTTCTGAAGGTGAAAGAAGAGTCTGCAAACTGAATATTAAATGCAAACACACAAGCAAATAAAGAATATGTCAATAGGCAATGCCAGCCCAATGCAGATAGACAAAGAAAAGTTGAAATAATATCTTCAGTAAGAGTTAAAGATAATCCTAGCCTTAAATATTCATAAAGGTGGTGATTGCAACAGTGAGGTAGAAATATCTGCTTCATGACAAAAAGAAGGCACATATTGACAAAATATTAAAGATCAGAAACAACAAAACTACATATTGACAAGACTATTGTTTCCCTATTTGTAACGTGTTTGTGAAAGCTGTCTGTTAGAAAGACTGAATGAAGAAAGAATTAATGTCTTTAAATGGTCAGGTTGGGGAAAGTTGTCAAAATTATCTTAGACCACAAGAAGAATAAATAATTCAGTAGAAGGTAACATGAAACCAGACTGCTCCCTGAAATGACTCACAATGAAGCTACAGTTTAAACATTTTGGGCGTATAATGTGAAAGCAAGAGTGATTGGAAGAAACCTTGATACTTGGAAAGATCAAAGACCATCAAAAAGAAATGAAAGGAGGACAATTTGGCTGGAGTCTTTACTGACAGCACAAAGATGAACTTTTGAAGCCTCTAAGAAGTGGTTGCTGACAGACAATCCTGGTGAAATAATATCCATCAAATCATAAAGACTTAAAAACTGAACCACTGAACAACAACAGTTTTCTTCACTGGATTAAAAAAAAATATTTGGATCAAAATGTGAAGAACTGAGTATGCTGCAAAGCAAATACCACTTTCTACCATCATCCTTATTTATAAGATTGCTTCAGAGCCCTCAAAAGCATTCTGAAAAGCCTGGGTGAACTGCAGAATAATATTTTATTTGGAAATATGCCCACCAGCCTGGGAGGTGAAAAAAGACAAACCATAAATGTAGGTTGTATGATACAGAGCATCCTGAGGGACTTGGGCAGAGTTGGGGGAACAATTTCACTAATACGCTTTCTAAAAAGAAAATGTTTTGCGATTGCTGTGTTTACCATGTCTTTTGCGACTAAGCATATCTCCCATATTATGCTGGCAACATTTCAAGTGTCATTGTAGGAGAGAAAGGTACCACCTGTCTCAGATATGTATTATGAGTGCATATCAGACTGGGAATTAGTACCATGACATGCAGTTCATTAGATAGGGCTAAAAACAGCTTTTCTCTCAAAATATTTTCTCTCTTTTAGGGTGTTTTTCTTTTAATATGTGCCCGCAGTGAATACATCTTTTCTTACCCATGCATTAAATCCTTTTTTATAGATTAGTTCTGTTTGCACATGAACTGGACTCTTGTTAGTATCTTGTGCAGTAACTCCCTGGCAGCATTGCAAGTTTTCATTATACATGTATCTGGGTGTTTGAAGTTAAAAACAGAATAGAAACATAGTAAATTTAAAAAAAACAATCTAAAAAACAGCATTGTACAAAGAAGGAGAGAAAATATATACTCTTGCTTATACACAAGAGCATAGGCTTTCTTGCACATTGGCCAAGTGACATCTAAGGGCTTCCTAGGTGTGATTAGAGTTCAGTGACTGGCACGCTTGATGTTGCTTAGATGTCTCACAAAAGCAACCATCAAATACAGATAGCCAGCTGGAACCAAATAAGTTTGTCCTCACCCTTGTTCCTTGAAGGACATCCCCTTCTCTTAAGACTGCTCATCATTTGGAGTAGCAAACATCCACTACAAACAACAGTTTAGAAAATCCAAGGTTCTGTTTTATTTAGCTCTCAATTTGCTCGCCTCTTTTGGTGAAGATAAGCTTGAATATTGGCACTGAAATTAATTATGGTTATATTATGGTCTTTATGGAAAGACCATCATGAAAGTTCTGTGTTTTGTATGATTTATAGCAGTGGTGGCCAACCTTTTTCGGTTCGCGTGCCCAAAAAAGGGGGGGCGCGCTCGCGCGTGCTCGTGTACCCACACCCATTCCCTCCCCCCCACGCATGCGCACAACACCCCCCCCATGCTGCCCCCTGCGCATGCGCACCCCCCCACCCCCGCAAAAAGGCTTACCGGAGCCTGGAATGACAAAACCGGCAAACCGGAAGTGCGAAAAAACGCACTTCCGGTTTGCCGATATGCTGTTTTTTGCACTCCGGAGGGTTCAGGGAAGCTCCGGAATGCAAAAAACTACAAAACGGACAAACCGGAAGTGCGGAAAAGTGCACTTCCGGTTTGTCCCCTCCGGAGTGCAAAAAACAGCACACCGGCAAACTGGAAGTGCGTTTTTTCGCACTTCCGGTTTGCCGGTGGGAACCCTCGCGTGCCGGCTTCTATGGCTCCACGTGCCACCTCTCGCACGCGTGCCATAGGTTCGCCACCACGGATTTATAGTATTACCTGAGAAGTCACTTGTTTCTATCTCTGTGAATGGCTGCACCTGTCGACATGATGGAACAGGAATTCAGCTAATTAATTTGTGCAATAACACTACATCAGAGGAAAAATCGATATTCTTATGAGAAAAGGAGCTTGTAAATGGTTTTTCCAACTACAAATTTTAGCATATTCTAGTGTTTGAGCTCTCTATACTTTCAAGGAAAAATTAACAATTAATTTGCATTACAATCTATTACATGGGAATCATTCATTTTTGAATTTTGTTTGAAGCAATTGACAGGACTAAGATTTAGGTTTTTAGGCTAATGCTAATCTGAAGGAACAAAGCTGATCAGGGTATGTCTAACTCTTCTTTCTTGCTTTATTTGTGAGCGATAGGAATATCTGCCTGAATATTGTTCAGGCTCTTATGCAGATGGTTGTGACTTGCTTCACATATACAAGTCCTGTTTTCTGGCTTTCATACACCAATTTAATAGTTGTTGCTTTATATTAAGAGTAGGACATCTGCGTCATATCCCACATCTTTCAGTGTGCATCATTGGTGCTTTGGCACAAAATTTACTCTATTTTGACACTCGCTGCACGATCTCCTAATGGTGGCTAATGGGACTATAAAGATCTCATGCTACCTCTACCTCACGAGACTTGGTTTCCTGCTGTTAAGTAAAGCAGTCTCTCATTATGATGGCAGCCTCTTCTGGGTGGAAGAGTACCGTTCATTTAATCAGGATACTAAAATCAATTCTTCCAATCTGAATGTGTGAGCAAGAAAGATCTTGCAATATTCTTTGTGTTTTCAAATCTTCAATTTGCATTGATTTCTTGTTGTACAGCTGTATTTTAAGTAGGGCCAGAATCTCCTGGATTGACTTGAATCTTATTTATCCAAATTTAATTGCTGTGATATTAAATAAAAAAGTAAAAAACTTTATCTAGAAGAAATTTGTATATAATTTTTCACTGATGCAGAATCAGCATTAAAGATATTTTTTAATGATTGTTGTCGTTTAATTTTGCAGGAAAGGGGGATATAATGCTTATTAAGTATTTGTAGTTGGCACCTGCAAGAAAAACTCAGTTAATGTAGCCAGGTTTTTTTTTTAATGAGCCAAATATTTTACAAAAGAATATATTTTATTTCAGTAAAATAGGGATAGATTTATAAGAGAAGGTACTTGGATACTCTTTATATATATAAAAATATATGTGTATGCATGGAAATACAAGTTTGTTCTTCTATGTGTTATATTATTTTTTTGGGGGGAAGCTATTTTTATTATACCGGTTGGTGGAGTAATGGAGAACTATTTTCACTGCTTTATTTTTCATTAAAATTTCAATTTTTAGCCTGAAAACCCATATTTCCCTTAAGTGATGCAAGTTATGCACTCAAATGTAGATGTTTGATGAATTAAGAAAGGTTGCAATGTCCCCCTCAAACACACACAATGTCACTGATTTGATAAATCAGAATCAATTTATTTCTACTTACTAATTTTTTTAAAAAAAGATAAATCTAGATGTAGTATCTGTTATAAAGAAAGGTGGAAAGTTTCCACCCATCGTTTTACACTGTCATTGCAGATGAGTAACACTTACTCAGGGATGCGGTGGCTCAGTGGCTAAGATGCTGAGCTTGTTGATCAGAAGGTTGGCAGTTCAGCGGTTCGAATCCCTAGCGCTGCATAATGGAGTGAGCTCCCGTTACTTGTCCCAGCTTCTGCCAACCTAGCAGTTCGAAAGCACATAAAAAATGCAAGTAGAAAAATAGGGACCACTTTGGTGGGAAGGTAACAGCGCTCTGTGCACCTTTGGTGTTTAGTCATGCCAGCCACATGACCACGGAGATGTCTTGGGACAGCGCTGGCTCTTCGGCTTAGAAACGGAGATGAGCATCGCCCCTAGAGCCAAAAATGACTAGCACGCATGTGCGGGGGGAACACTTGCTCAATAGCAATAGCACTTAGATTTATATTCCACTTCATAGTGCTTTACAGCCCTCTCTAAGCAGTTTGAATAGTGGTTCTTTGATGTTTTTGGAAGGAGGAAGTCTATTGCTTATTCTTCCCCTCCCTCTTTTAAGTAGACATGACAGATGCTGATTCTCTGACCTTTTCTATCGTGTTTGATCCCATCCTGATCAACAATAATACTAAATGAACAGAAATGAAGGAACTCCATATCCAGTTGGATATTGCTGTATCTGTCCAAATCAGATTTGCAAAAAATAATATATATGGAATCTAAGTCTGAAATGAGTCTTCTTTCAGGATATCTCTCCCCTTTAAACTTGTAGATAAAGCTATTCTGGCTGTCAGCATTCTTTTCATCCACATTTAGTGCAAATCCTCAGAGCGAGGCAAGATAGTTTAACCATTAAAAAAATCGATGTTTGTGTCAAGCAGCTACACCTTTATATCACTGACAGACAACATGGGACATTTTTGAGGAACTCCAAAGCTCTGTTTGATTACTGATTTTGAAGATTGGCACTATTTAGAGATAGAGAGCACATGCTAGAAACCCTAAAGCATAATTCTAAAAACAAATGTATAAAATTCAGCCATCTTTCCCGAAAGGGACAGTAGCCAGACCCTGCACACTTCACATCATTGCCAGACCATTGTGGCCCTTTAGACGTTTAGCATTTTAAGAGACTTAAAATACATGCTTTTTATATACTGGTCATCCTCGACTTACAACCACAATTGACCCCAAAATTTATGTTGTTAACTGAAACATTTGTTAAGTGGGTTTTGCCCCTTTTTACGACCTTTCTTGTCACAGTTGTTAAGTGATTCACTGCAGTTGATTAGTTAGGAACCTGGTTGTTAATTGAATCTTGCTTCCCTATTGACTTTGCTTGTCAGACGTTCGCAAAAGCGGAATCTCATGACCCTGGGACACTGCAACCATCATATTTATGAACCAGTTGCCAAGCATCAGAATTCTGATTACAGGGGATGCTGCAGCTGTAGGTGTGAAAAATGGTCATAATTCACCTTTTTCAGTGTCGTCGTAAATTTGATCACTAAACGAACTGTTGTAAGTCGAGGACTACCCATAGTGTACATTAAAATCAGAGGCATTTATAAAGAACAGTTGGGGATCTGCTGCACTGTATACTCACATTTCCCCCCCTTTGCCTCATATATGATTATGTAGGTGCCGTATGATATTAATATTGTCTTGGTGTTGGGCCCAAATTTTTCATTCTCTCAGTATGACTGAAACTTCACAGACTCATAATATCTGAATACTTTATTAGGTTAAATCAGTGGTTCTCAACCTTCCTAATGCCGCGACCTTTTAATACAGTTCCTCATGTTGTGGTGATCCCCCAACCATAAAATAATAAAATTATCAGGAAACTCAGGGGTGGGTTCTAACTTACCTCGCTGCCGGTTCGCTTCCTCCTGCACTGCGTGGCTGTAGCTCGTGGGCGCATGTGCGCTATGTGCGTGCACGCATGTGCAGTGCTGATTTTTTAAAATTGCAAAAAAAGCCGAAAAAAAGTTGGCGACACATGCGCAGTGCCGGAAATTCGGCTTCTGTGCATGCTCAGAAGTTCCCATGTGATGTGGTTGGCGCGATGATGTCATCACGCCGCATACTCGTATGTGAGCGTATCTGCATGTGGGTGGACCCGCCTGGAGACGGATAGAGGAGCGGTGTCTCGGTTCCTAAGACCATTGGAAATATGTGTTTTCCGATGGTCTTAGACGACCCCTGTGAAAGGGTCATTCGACCCCCAAAGGGGTCGCGACCCACAGGTTGAGAACCGCTGGGTTAAATGAACCTGTGGACTGATGGAATATAATGCTTTTCGGTAGAAGGAGACAATTGTAAACCACAGTCTGCATTTTTGTTTTTTTCTGGCCTTAAAATTGACACTAAGAATCAACCTCGTATCCTTAAATATTCTTAGTTTTAAATCTATTCATCACCACCACCCTTAATTTTTCTGACTTTCTTTTCTGAAAATAGTACTTATGAACATTATAGTGTTTTCATGATTATATGAGCAGTGTTCCTCTCCTGTGCGGTCAAAACTCTCAATATTGCTATCTCTTTTTAAGCCACCCCTTTCCTTTTGCTATCTTTTCATCTAAAGTTCTCCCAAAGGAGAAAAAGTTTAGTTTGTTTACAACTTTATTTTCCTGTTACAAGTAAACTCTCCTAGAAACAATGGATGTAGCTATGCTCTAGTTCAGTGGTTCCCAACCTTTTTGTGATCGAGTACCACTTGGAGGTCCCGTACAGTCGCCGCGTACCACCTGGTTCCAGAGAAACTAAATTTGATCAGATATCACTTTATTTCCATAATTGTATCGTTCCTTTTTTGGCCCCGCGCATCCAGCAACTGGATTCTCGGGCCGCTGGGACCAGGTGGGTGGCGTGTGGCAACAGTTGCAAATCGTTGCCAGATTATCTTGTGTTAGGCAGTAAACATTTTTGTGAAGTAAAAAATAACTAACTAAAAATCGTTCATGACCCCGAAAGTGTTCGCGTACCACCTGGAAGGGCCTCGCGTACCACTAGTGGTACATGTACCACAGGTTGGGAACCACTGCTCTAGTTGGAGCTGTGCCTGAGCATCCATCCTATAATTTTGACATTCTTTCTGGCATATTTACCAAACAATTTGGCCACTAATACTTGAAAATGATATTAGGAATTTGTACAGAAATTTTCTTTCTCGGCACAGTACAGATCTTTGTAGCAGAACATGATATTAAAAGTTATGTAGAATAAATGCAAGGATTTCATCAGTATCTTGTTGAATAATCAAACCGTATCAGTGAGGGAGAGAGAAGAGGCATCATTTTCTCTGCTATAATGTATAATTCATAATTACCTGCATCCCATCTCAGTGAAAGTCATTTCTCTCAATAGTTCAAAGTAGTTTTGTAAACCCAGGCACTGTGTCCTAGTGACCTGATCTAGTAAAACAAATTTAAACTGCAGCTCCTTTAATGTCAGAACTTCTCATGCCCTCCAAATATACCTTAAAATCCTTTTGTAGCAGAACTGGAATTCATTTAAGAGGGGGGCATAGACGATATGCAATAGTGTGCAGCACTGAAGAATTCAGCGGTCTCTGTAACAGCACATTCCGTATTCTGTTTAAACCACTGTTTTAATGTGCAGTGCTTGCGGTTTTCTACCTCTGTGTTCTTATTCAAAACACAGGAGCCTGTCAGCAAATAAAAGCTTAATGCCAAAGTTTTTGTGACATGCAAGAGATTGGGAGGGGGGAATTGAGGGTTGCCTTGGAAGTCAGTGCTTCTTCAAGTGTTTCCCACAGACTTTTCAAATCAGTCTTTAAGAAATTTCTGTTTGAAATTTGGAGAGTAGAACTATCAGAATGCTACATCATACATGTTGGAACTCATAAGAGCCGAGGTGGCGCAGCGGTTAGAATGGGGTACTGCAGGCCACTTAAGCTGACTATGATCTGCAGGTCAGCGGTTCAAATCTCACTGGCTCAAGGTTGACTCAGCCTTCCATCCTTCCGAGGTAGGTAAAATGAGGACCCAGATTGTTGGGGGCAATATATAAAATATACATTGCTTACTGGTGTAAACCGCTTAGAGAGTGCTTGCACTGTGAGGTGATATATAAATGTCACAAACAAACAAACAAACAAATAAATAAATAAATAAATAAATAAATAAACTCGTTGGATGTCCAATATTGAGGTGTTTCCCAGAGAGCAGAATTTGCACTGGATTTCAACAAACGAAGAGAAGAGCCTAGTAACAAAAGCCATCTGAATTCTTGATTACCAATTCTATTTATAATGGAATGTTCAGGACTCCCATTTTATCAGTCAAATGAAATAAGCACATTCAGAGGCAGTAACTTTGGGATGTATCCAGAATCTCCATGAAGTATTGCCCTTATCTTGGAAGCTCAGTTGGGTTCTCCTTGTTAGAATCTGGATTGGGGACACATTGGAATTCCAAGATTCTGGACTGGACTGGGAAATTGAGGGGGGGGAGAGATTCAGAAGAAGGAAATAACAAATGAGTTCATTAACATTGCCAATAAACCTGGCCAGACACAATCATGTGATTAAAATTTGACTGAAGGACATATAACCAGGGGTGGGTTCCTACTGGTGCGGTCCAGTGCGCAGCTCCGGTAGGGACCCGCCGATTGCCCAATTTGCGCACGCCGGCTCCGGTACCGTCTTCACCGGTCTGGTGCATGCTGCCATCTTTTTTTGGATTTTTTCAAAGATTTTTTGCTTCCGCGCATGCGCGGAAGCAAAATCTCACCAAAATCTTGCGAGGGGACGCGCGCACATGATTTTGGTGAGATTTAGCTTCCACGCATGTGCAGGAAGCAAAATTGCACAAGGGGGTGGGCGTGTATAGCGAGCACGTGTGCACACGCAACATGGCAGTGCACCGGTAGCGAGGTAAGTACAACCCGCCCCTGCCTATACTTTATCTTCTCCATGAAGATGACATTTTGAATTAATGATAAACATGCAGAGAAATCGGGTGCTGCTTTCTCTGCTGCTGCCCAGGATTTTCTCTTGTTCCTGGGACCTTTAAGCTTGTTACTCCACTTTTTCAGGAATACAATGTAGGGCTACCGTATTTTGGATTGGAAAAAATCCACACAACACACTAGAGCAAGGGTGTCAAACTCGCAGGGTTCTTAGATCTGGCCCACAATGTCTCTGCCAGCGAAAACGAGCTCCCGAGCTCTGTTTCCAGCTGCAAAGGCCTTCTGCAACTCTCTGCCAGCGAAAACGCGGCCCTCCCGAGCTCCGTTTTCACTGGCAAAGGGTTGCAGGAGTCCTTTGCAGCTGGAAACAGAGCTCAGGAGCCCGTTTTCACTGGCAGAGTGCTCGAGCCACAACAGGCACCCCTGACATGAGTGACATAAAGCAGGCCACCCCCCACTCTGGCCACCCCCACCCCACCCCCCTGAGTTCAAACACAACCTTGATGTGGCCCTCAATGAAATCGAGTTTGACACTCCTGAACTAGAGCAATGGTCCCCAATCTTTCTGGCTTTGCGGATGGGCGGAGGCTGCAATGGCAGGGGTGAGGGGACAGTTCTGTGTACACAGTAGGTGAGCACACTCATGCACGCAGCTCACACAACTGGAGCTGTGTGACTATGCTCGTCCACCAGTTGCACAGCCTGGTTCTGAACGGGCCACAGCCAGGGGATTGGGGAGCCCTGCACTGGATGACAGCAAAAAGGAAAATGGAGTTACATAACATTGTTAACTCAGTGCTTTCCCCACATGGTCATATAAATTTTTTGCAGCGTAAATATGATAACAACATGGATGATTTACTAAAGCTTTAAGAAAAACACAAGACACAATATACTGTAGATATATGCACTCTATCGACATGCAGTATGATTTGTCTGTTACGGTTTATTTCTCCATTAAAGAATGCTTTTCTCAGATTCTTTTCTCCATTAAATGAAATATTAGGCTCACTGTCTTTCTCCCAAATTTTGCCTGGTTCCTACTTGTCATTTGAATGCTACATAGAGCCTTTATTTTAAATGTGTATGCTATTTTTATTTTTATTCTATATTACAGCTGCAAGAAATTCATTGCTAATATTTTTATAATACCATTGCTAATGTATTTCTAATTACTTCTTATAAGCTATTCTAATGATGCTGCTATACGTTTGTCTATAAATATATGTTAGAAGATGAATTTTTAAAGCAATGACAGTGAAGAATGGCAGGTGGCTTAAGATAGCTGAATATGAATAAGCCTTGCAATCCTGTACATGCCTACTATCCTGTGCTGTGCTTGTGTAGTGCTGAAGTATGTTGTATTTCACTGTATAGCAAAAGTAACAACAAAGGAAGGACTGGAACTCTGCTAATTGTCCTTTCTTGAGTCTATATAGGGCACCTCTCCAAATGCATTATCTGCATAATCATCTGCACATCTAGTTTCTTTGAAACTTACTTGACAATTTGAGTTTTCTTTGTTCTGAGGGGTCCTCGGTGCTCTCTGAGCTTGGTTGGTTTCTTGAAGACTTTTTATTACCCAAACCTGGATTAGCACTGATGATGTTACCTAGTGTGGGTAATGAAACATCTGCAAGAAAACAATAAAGCTCAGAGGGCAATAAGGAACTCCTTATTTCAACCCTGAGCTACAACTGTCTCCCTTCATTTCTTTGTTCTACTTTAGTTTCATCTGGTTTGTGAGCATCCAATGGCACATATGTTCTTCTTGGGTGGGAAAGATCTTGGAGATAACATTTGAACCATCAGTGGGTTGCTCCCGGTTCGACCTGGTTCTCCGAACTGGTAGCACCAGTGGCGGGAGGCTCCGCCCACTTGCCCGGGACACTTCTGCACATGTGCAGAAGCGCGCGCGCGAACTGGTAGCAACAGGTTTTAGAACCCACTACTGATTTGAACTACCTGTGGATAGAGATTCTTGGAACAGCAAAACTTCAAGCTTAGTATGACTGAAGTGTAGACCAACTTCAACTTCTGATTCAGCCTGAAGACTCATTTGGAAGTTATTCCTTTTGGTTATACTTGAATCATCCTGTTAAATAACTTCAGCCATGACTTAAAACCAATATTCTTTTGATGAGAATCATTAGTACGGAAAATAAATTATGTACAATGTTTTTTTTTAAAGTTGCATCTAGAATTTTTCCCTGGAGTCAGAAAATCCTGATGCCATTAAATGAATGCCAATTCTTTTTTTTAAAAGGGTAAATAAAATTTGATAGTTTTAAGCTATAAATAGGAAAATAAAAAACATATCTTATTTCTTGGAAACCTATGTTCTTTGCTCAGAATATGAGAGTCAAAATCCTGATAATAATGTGAACATTCTGTTATAGGTAAAACTTTGAAAATATCTAGAACAATTTAGAGATTTCCTAGAATGCCTTTCTTTTTACTTACGAAGGTAAATACTTGCCAATGAACTAATATACCAAATAAAATAACATTTTAATATTCCACTTTCTAGTTTAAAACCATGGTTGTCAATATACATCTCCCTTCTTCTCTTTTA
The DNA here is from genome assembly GCA_023053685.1 of Diadophis punctatus similis. Lineage (NCBI taxonomy): Eukaryota > Metazoa > Chordata > Lepidosauria > Squamata > Dipsadidae > Diadophis > Diadophis punctatus. Next base: position 99,150,681 of record JALIGW010000001.1, read on the forward strand.
CTCTATTTGAAGAAAATGATTATAGCATTTTTTGTTATTTTGAATAAATATGTAGATGTTGTTTACAGGTTTATAGATATAGAGGTTATATCCCATACTCATATCTGTAGAAGGAATTTTGAGTTATTTGTAGGATTTACAAGAAGACTATTATCATAAGAGAAATAGTAAAGAAACATGGATGGATTCTGTTGGTATAATGAACTGATTTCAGGTCCTTGTCAATCATGACTGAAAGCAATAACCATACAATATTATTTCGATGATGATATTTAAAAACTCCTTTGTTTATCTAATTGTCAATAGGTTTTTGAGTTAAGTCATTTGCTGCTTTGAGAGATATCTTGGACTCTCTTTTTAACTGGTCGAGCTTTAAAGAACATAAATCAAATAATTACTCAGTAGCTGCTCAGTCTCTGAGAGTGTAATAAATAAGTGGGTCTAAATTAAGAGTCAATGGTGCAGCCAGTAATTAAAGGGTTCTTTTCCTGTTGGCCACATGTGCATAATCACAGTCATGAACCTTGTATTATTGTCTAGACTATGAGTTCTGCATTGCAAAGTACCTGTTCCTCAGATAGTAATTTAATTATTGCATTAGTGCCCTATAGTTTATGGCACCGGTTACATCAAAGAGAGGTTATAACTTGGACTGATCGTTGGTCTGACCTGCAATAGATTCATGCAGAAATTGAAGCTTCATCTGCCTGTTTAATTATTTCATTAGTGCCCTGTAGTGTTATGGCAGAGATAGATTGCAAGGAAAGACTTACATTGATCAACACAAATAGAGTAAAATAAAATTTTAAAAAATCACTTGCTCCCATAGCATCAACCATGTTCTGAGTTTCAGAATATCTTGACAGTTTGGTTTTTTAAAAAAAGGTATCTACTAAATATAGTTCTGTTAATTCATTCTTGGATATATTATCTGGCAGTGTTCATTCCCTTTAAGGTAAATTTGCTCCCCACCCCGGCTATTGCACGATCACATTTAATTTTGAAGATGGATAGTCTTTTTTCTCTGCACTCTTCAATCTTTACTTCAGTCTTCAGATTTTTATGAGACAATAATATTGTGAGATGTGTGAACATCTATTGTGTGCTGTCACATGTAATTGCACTTGACAGGGGACAAACATGGCAAAATGTGCCCTAGAAAAGAACAAAACAATATTCCTCTGCCATATTTTAAATAGAAATAGTGGGATAGGTCACTAGACAGGAATAATTATTACCTTAAAGTTCTGCCAAGTAGCCAGGCTTACTTTTAACATGAATCTTGTTTGATGATTTTTTTTTTCATTTTGGCAATCCCCAATCCTGAAATTAATGAAACCTTCAGTCCTCTGGTTGAATTTAAACATAATCTAGTGGGTGATGAGCAACATGATTTCAAATTGAGCTTGGCTTCCTACCTACAATTCTCTTAAATTTAACATTATAGGACAAGGGAGTGAAATAAAATAGATGTTGATGTATCCAGCAATAATATACAAGTCTTTCCAGTTTAAACAAAGAAAAAAGAAACACTAAACATGCCACTACAAAGAATACTCAGAATCTGTCTGAAAAACAAAGATGCTCAGAAAATCTAAGGTAATAAAGGAATTAGATGAATAAGGCCTTAGCTGCCATTGAGCTGTCACCATGTATCTTTTGGGCATTTCCCATGTTCAACACACACACACACACACACACACACACACACACACACACACACACTTTCTAAGTGTTGGGCTGAAATTTTTTTGCTGGCAAAAGAAAGCATTGAATCAGAGTCCTCGCTGCACTTGGAAGCCAAGTCACAACTTGTTTGCCAGGATCTCAATATTCTCCTTGTCTCTTTCGCCAGCTGCATTTGGAAAGGATGGTTTAGTTTCATTTTAAACTGAGCCTTGGAGTAGTTTCTTCCTGCTTGTCCACTTGTAGTTCCGAAGTTGGAGCTTTGGAGCTTCTTAAATTGGCTAGGAACGCACTCAGCTGTATTTATTTATTTAAATGTATTGGCCACCCAACTCCAGTGAACATAATGAGTAGCATAAAAGAATTCTTGATCAGGGACATTATAAATTGGGGGTGTGTATTTGTCTGTGGCAATATGTATGTGTGCTGTTTTCATCTCCGTATCATATGGCAAAGCAAGACAAAATAGACCTAAACCAAAAATCCACACTGAGGTCTCCAGAATATACCAACTTCCATGTCAAGACATTTACAGGGGTTTAGGAAATGACAACTGATGTACGTAGTAGTGACAAAATGTATTGAGGAAAAGTAATGTGTTTCATAAACTGTGAGAAACTTACATTATTTTTAGTATTTCACAGCACTATTTTTTTCTTCTGTCAGACAAAGCTGTATAATGGCCCAAAATCTTGTCAATTTGTATTGGGCCTCTACACTTCTTCAGTTTATCCTGTATACTTTTAACAACAAAAGGAAAATCTGACATTGTTGGCTGCAGCCTTTTTCTTAGAGTTCTCTTAATTTACAGAGTGTTTTTTTGAGGAACCCGTTTGAGTAAACTAAATGAATGATTTTGAATAGTCTTTATTTATTCCAATGGAATTTGTAGAAACATGGCTCTAAAATTATCGACTAGAGTAGCTATGGTGAAATTATGACCTATGATCAACAGATGCTTAAGACTTTTAAAAATTGGCTACATAATTGTATTATTACTGATGTTGTAGAGAACCAGCTATTATAATCCCTCGGGAGTTGGGCGGCATATAAGAAAACCAAATAAAAATAAATAAATAAATAAATAACATATTGTTTTCAGAAAAAAATATGATTGAGAATGATATCCTAAATTATGGTGGACCAAACTCTGTGAGAGTGGATCTTAATGTATTGAGCATGTGGATAATCCTTTTTTTAAAAAAAATAGACTATCATAGACTCTATAAGTTTTTTCCTGAAGTGAGCTCTTGTTTGAAATATAACTGAGACGGTGATTTTAACAGCCAGTGTGATGTACAATAGTGGTTAAATGCTGGTCTAGAAACTGGGAAACTGGTTCCACCAGATGAGAAAAGGCGTATCAGGTATGATCCCAACGCCTATTCTAGCCCTCCCTTAGATTTGAAAATCAGTGGATTGAATTTGGCTTAGTCACTCTGTTTCAGACCAACCTACCTTATTGTGGGGAAAATAAGAGCTGAGAACATTAAGCTTATACACTACCTTGAGTTCATAAAAAATAAAGGGGGATAAAATTAAATGAAATAGACAAAAATAGTATATAAGCGCTGCATTTGAAATGAGCTAGAGTATGATGAACACAACTACCGGTAGTCCTTAATTTATGACTATTTGTTTAACAATAGTTCAAAGTTATGACAGTCTGGCAAAAAGTGATTTATGACCTGTCCTGCACTTACATGCATCATACAACTGGAAATTCGGTCCCGATTGAGGTCATAAATGGAGGACTATCTATATTTTCCAAAGGTATTCAAGCCTATACAATTTTAAGGGTAAATGCTCAACATGATTCTTCCTGTGTTGCTGATAATTGTTCAAGTGTCTGTCACTTTATATCCATCGCATTGCATTCTGGCAAAGGAGGGAACAGATTGTACTTCAAGTAATCTTATTTCATCCAGGTAAAATTTAAAGGTTTGGAAGGTTGAGATGGCTATGTATTTCATTGGAAAGATTTAAAAAAGCTTTGATTCCAGCATTCAGGTTTTTTTTTTACCCCCAGTGCAGTGTAAGGAAGTGGCAAGCTATTAAACAGCAGGAGCATAAGATTTCTGAGGTGCCAATGTCAGCTTTCTAGACATAACATTTGTCTCTCTTGAAGGAGTTTGTTCTGCACTAGCATAGACTTTTGCATTTCAGAAGAAGCAAATTGGTAACTTTGCTTAATCAGATGAGATATCTGGAGCACTGTTGGAAGTAAATCTGACCAAGTGAATCCAACCAAGCATGCTTACAAACCCACATTACAAATTACATCGTAGAGTAAGAGCAGTGAAGCAGATTTACTTCTCTGCTCTTACCATGTCTCCTGGTAACCAACCAATGGCCCTTTTTCAGTTGCCCTTCCCTTGCTGGGGATGGATAGATATCACAACCTGTTGGACTTTTGTATTGTTCAGCATTGGAGAATAAACTTACTTATTTACATTTTATTGGTCACTGAGGGCCAATAGACTCTGGAGTGGCCCAATTATCCAGTGCAATGTAAAATTATGTCAACAGCAATTTATGAACCAACAATTTATTAATAAGATTTATTTATATATATATATATATATATATATATATATATATATATATATATATATATATATATATATATATATATATATATATATATATATATATATATATATATATATATATATATATATATATATATATATATATATATATATATATATATATATATATATATATATATATTTGTATGCCGCCCAACTCCCGGGGGACTCTGGGCGGCTCACAGCATGTCAAATCCATTTATCAATATAAAATCATAACAATTAAAAACTACAAAAGTTAAAAAACATCTAACATTCATAACCAGGGGGGAGACCCATATATAGTCTGATTGGTCTCACTTTCACCCCACCTGCCGGAAGAGCCAGGTTTTTATTGCTTTACGGAAGGCCAGCAGGGTGGGGATAGTCCTGATCTCTGGAGGGAGTTGGTTCCAAAGGGAGGGAGCTCCCACAGAGAAGGGTCTCCCCCTCGGCCCTGCCAACCGGCATTGCTTGGTCGATGGGACCTGGAGAAGGCCAACCCTGTGGGCCCTAACCGGTCGTAGGGAGGTATGCGGCAGGATGCGGTTCCGAAGGTAACCTGGCCCTGAGCCATGTAGGGCTTTAAAGGTCAAAACCAACACCTTAAATTGGATCCGGAGACTAATGGGTAGCCAATGCAGCTGGCGGAGGATAGGTGTTACGTGGGTGTATCTAGGCACACCCACCACAGCTGCATTTTGCACCAATTGCAGTCTCCGGACACTCTTCAAGGGTAGCCCCATGTAGAGCGCATTGCAGTAATCCAGCCGTGAGGTGATAAGGGCATGAGTGACTGTGAGTAGTGCCTCCTTCTCCAAGTAGGGTCGCAATTGGTGCACCAGGCGAACCTGTGCAAAGATTAGCTAAGGATTATTGTAATGAATCATGGCTTCCATTCCTTGAAATGTTTACTGCAGTGTGTGTGTGTGTGTGTGTGTGTGTGTGTGTGTGTGTGTGTGTGTGTGTGTGTGTGTGTGTGTGAAAAGAAATATATGTTCAATACATTTTGTTTGTTTTTTCCTTATAATTTTGTGTATTTTTTCTAGTAAAGGAACTCATCAATTAAGGTTTATCAGTATGTGGCTGATACTCAGTTGCAACTTTTCATCCTTAGCCAGTCAATTCTTGAATTGGCACCTCCTCCTTAAGGAGCAGGTGGCAGCTGTTATGCCTCTTTCCCGACTAAAAGAACTAAGAAGCCTTCCTCATAGTCATTTTTTCTCAATAACCTTGCAAGTGGTCGTTTGAAATGATATTTTCCTGATTTTTGGACACCTCTGTTGCATGAACTGTGCTGGATAACAGCGTTGAGACACAATTGAAGAGGTTGATTCAGGGGTGGGTTCTAACTTACCTTGCCGCCGGTTTGCTTCCTCCCGCGCTGCTTGGCTGTGTGTGGGCGCGCTTCGCTGGGAATTGTTGGGAATGTTGAGGATTTTTTTTCCATTTGTTGCCTTGGGGCCATTATGTGTGGGTTTATATCTATATAACATAGGTTTAAAAAAGTGTTTTTCAATTGTAGAGTCATTATTTTTGTTTGGGAATAATTAATTGTTGGAAATAGAATTTAAAAGTTTAAACTAAAAGGCTATATGGCTTTTCTTGTGTTTCAATGCTATGGATCCATCATTTTGGCACCTGAAATAGACAAGAAATGCAGAAACTTTCTATAGCTTTACAAATAAAAATAAAGCAAATTGCAGTATCTTTTTCAGATTCAAACAATACAATAACATAATAATACATTTATTATTATATCACTTGAAATTATTAAAATCTTATGAGGTAGTAAGTGCAGGTTAGAAGAAAATCGAGGAATGAAAGTATTAAATCCATCTATTAAACCCTTAGTAGAATGTAAAAATCTTAGCTTTTATTAGAATCTTAAAAGATGATTCCATGCCTCTTGGAAAAGGGAACTTCCATGGTTTTAGAGACACTTTAAGAAAAAAAAAGTGTTTCGCATCCAAGAGCTGTGCTCTGGAAAATAGTAGGATGCTTGCAGAACTGTCTTTATAGTCTGCAGAGGAAGGAGCTCATTTTGGAAGGATGCAGTCTTCTGCTATCCTGGCATCAGTTCATTTAGGGCTTTGAAGATAAAAGCCAGCACTTTGAACTATATCGAGAAATGAACTGGAAGTGAATCAAATCCAAATCCAAATAAAATAAAGTGGGCCACATGGATTTCTGATTTTTTTAAACTCCCCCCTCCCATGGCATCCAATTAATAATAACCCATATGTTTGTGGTTATTTCTGTATTATCTAGGAAGGGCCTCAACATTTACTGGAATGTCCTGATGTCTTTATAAACATCTCCCCCCCCAAAAAAATTTTTGGCAATAGTGTTGTAAAAAAGTGATTTACTATTGTTTACTTCTGAACTGTTTCCCCCCTGTTTCTCAATCTAGCCCTATATTCCTCAATTAATCGGCCAAAAGCCACAGGTTCTTTCCAAAATTCACATATTGTTCTCTATCGAGTTTGATATCCCAGTTTTGGAACTGCCATCTAAGCACAAATGGAGATGTGTAAAAATGTGCTCAAGGACATATCTCATCAATCTATGCTTAGGGATACGTGTCTGCCTGTTCTTTGAATATGGGAACATAACAATTTGAATTCTATGCATCTCACAGCATTTACTTTAGAAACTCCTAATGTGCTATATTAAGTCATTTCTGATCCATCAGTGTAGAAATTGCCAGTAATGATGGCAGTAAATATCCTAGTGCCCAATTATCTCCAGATTTTTTTAAAAAAACACACAAGTAAAAATTAGGTTGGGCAGCAGCCAGTGCAGTCGTGCAAACTTTTCTCAAAGTTACAACTCCAGTGCATTCAGTGTGGTTAATCAAAATATAAAAAGCCAGTGAACTTTAATAGCTTCATATTCATTTGTTTTTCCTTGGATAATTGCATGTCAGTAATAGAATTTAAGATGTTTTTTCTGCCTGTAAAGTATTTCGAATAGTGATTAAGATCTACCCACAGATAAAATAAATGTTGAATTTTCTGTCAAATACTGACCTATTTTTTATTTTCATTGAGCAATAACATCTCAAACTTGCATTACCTCAAGTTTATTTTCAAAGGTAGTTAATGAAATCACTCCCGAAGCAAGTAAGCATGCAGACTAACTCCATTGCATATAAATGTAGATAAATAATCTTGGAAGGTTCGTTGTTGGCAACTTACTATTTACTTTAATATGCTTTCTTTAAAAGATTCCAAATATTGAGCCCTTTGGTGGTTTGTAAGTATGTATCTGCCTGTCAGGGTTTCTCTCCCCCCTCCCCACATTATTGTGCTTATTAAGAGAGTAGCCATGATGGTAGTATCACTCTCTCTGCTGGGAAATTAGTGGATCCCTTGTGCAGTTGGTTAGACTAGATCAGTGATGGTGAACCTTTTTTAGCTCGTGTGCCAAAAGGGTGTGTGTGTGCGCCCTAGCGCACATGGACGTGCCCACACCCATGCCCTCCCCGCGCATGCATACAACCCCCATGCTGCCCCCCTGTGCATGCACACAACACCCCCACGCTGCCCCTCGCACATGCACACAGGCCTCACTGAAGCCTCCGGACTCCTGAAGCCTGGGGAAGCCATCCCCAGGCTTCAGGAGGCTTCCCTAAAGCCTACGGAGTGCTAAAAACGGCCCAACGGGCAAAATGGAAGTCTGTTTTCCCGAACTTCCAGTTTGCCCGTTGGGCCATTTTTCGCACTCTGGACGCTTCAGAGAAGCCTCCTGAAGCATCCGGAGGGCGAAAACGGCCTTCCCCAAGGCCAAAAATCAGCTGGAAAGCGCACGCATGCGCACTGGAGCTGACATAGGGCAACACCTCGCGTGCCCTCCGATATGGCTCCACATGCCACCTGTGGCACATGTGCCATAGGTTCACCACCATGGGGCTAGATGAACCAAGTGTTTGTTCTAGCAGGAACACTTACGACTATGTTAGGCTCTCATAATAATTGAACCCTAACAATGCCCAGCAAAAAAGTATAAATTGAGCAACTGAAACATTATCCAAAAAGGACAATCCAAAAAAGAAAAAAAAGTCCCGTATTAAAAATGAATCCCCACAAAGGAGGAAGATGAGGCAGAACAATGTCTATAAGCACAACTTCCGGCTTCCTTACATCGTCAACCAAGTTTGTCAACCTTCCACTAAAACCAGTTCTTGCTGTTTTCCCACTTACAACAATACACAAATGCAAAATTGGAAGTCAGAGGCCACAGTCTGAAAAAGAACCAGACAAAAAGTTTAACATTAATTTTAATAATGACTCTTGATTAAAATGATTTTTTTTAAAAAAAGTACCTGTAAAAAATATTTTTGCTTTTCTAAATCAGTTGACTTCCTGCACAGAGAGACACAAAATGTGGTCGAAAATTGCTCTTTCGCGTACACAAAAGTGCACAGAGACACATTCACAGGAATGCTTGTCTGCAATCACCTGCCTGGCTCTGTAAACAGCTGTAACTGCAAAAAAGCTATTTTCTAAAGATGGGAATAAGTGTGCTTGTTATACCTTATTATAATTAAATAAATTAAATAAATAAATTAAACCTTATTGGGAAAGCAGGGATCGATCCCCATTGTCTTCTGAATGAATTGACTTGTATCTCCATATTTACCTGTTGTTGGTCTTCCTTTTTTTTCTCTTGTTAGGTTCCTACATGATAGTGGATTCTTCACACCACAGCCACGGAGAAAAGGCTCGGCTTCAGCTTCCTACCATGAAAGAGAACGATACCCACTGTATTGATTTCAGCTACCTTTTGTACAGTAAGAAAGGGACAAGCCCTGGAACCCTGAACATCTTGGTTAGGGTGAACAAAGGTCCTCTAGCAAACCCCATTTGGAACGTGACCGGCTCCACTGGCAAAGACTGGCTACGGGCAGAGCTGGCTGTCAGCACCTTCTGGCCAAATGAATACCAGGTAAGCCAATAACAAAACAAAACAAAGAACAATGAAAAGTGTTTGTATCACTACCAGCACGTAAATTTATTCACCTCCTGGCCATGCATCCTTAAGATGCCATTAGAAAAGGAAGATCATACTGCAGTTCAGAAATAGTGAGAGGCTGTCAACGAATATTCCAGGTGTGTTATATCTGTCAATTCCCCAGCATCTCTGGAAATGGGACCAGAAGGAACAATGGTATTTTGAAAGGTTTAGGATGTGGCATTGATAGAAATATTCACTCATTCTCAGCAGCGGCTGAGAATGGATATCAGTGTCTTTAATAGGTAGAGATAGATTGTGGGTAGGGAACAATAGAGTAAATGATACACTCATCTCAAAATAGGAATATGTCACGTGGAAGTTCTGATCAGTAAGAGAGGTATTTTGCTAATAGTTTTTAGAAAGCATTCATCCGCCAGAGCCTTCTCCTCTATATTTCCTGCTATTGTGGCTATTCGTTTATGCACACAACAAAGCAAATGCTAAGGGAAAATGAAATCTTTCCCATTTCTCTCCATCAAAAGAAATGTAGGTCAGATGCATTTGTTTACACCAGCTTTTCATTACTGTAAGATGAACCGGCTGTAAGTGCCACCTAATGGAGTGCCATTGGAAAGCCATATAATCTTGTGCAGTTTCACGGAGAGAGAAAAAGCTCCATCACCCTAAACTGTTTTCTTGCTTTGTGAACAGTGTGTGCTTTTTTTTTTGAGGGGTGGGGGGAGCTGTTCTTTTGTAAGCACTTCCTTTCAAGACATGAGGTCAACACAGCTGCTTAAAAATACCAATTCCCTTCCCCCTGTGCAAAGCTGGTTTTAATGCTGTGTTTCACTACAGAATGTAACGTGAATGTCTCCTTTGTTCAGCTGCAATTCTCTCTGACAATTCCTCAGTTGACTAACTCTGCTGGTTGCATGTTAGCCTATTGAGAGTTTAGCAAACACTCGCATAATGTCACATGTGTTTAAGACAGGATTGACAGCTATGGATTTGCTTTTAAGGGCTTCACTTGAGAAGTAAAACAAAGGCATATTTACGCCCAGCATAGATTTGATATTGCAGGGAAGTAGAGCCTACCATAAATAAAGCAGACAAGCAGGCCTTTCTATGTATACATTGTGTGTGTGTGTGTACATTTAGAACAGTTTGTAAAAAAAAGTAGTAAGTCAGAGCAACATCTTTGCTAATCAGCTTCTTTAGTGCAAATTTATATATGTAGGAAGTGAGAAAGCGAATATCACCCAGGGTTCACTGTCATTCCCCTCTCCCTTCTTACCATCAAATTATTAACTTGAATAGTGAAATGTTAACTTAACCACTGACGGTTGTCTGCCAGAAAAAAAAAATAAAGGCTTTTTTCCCCCCCTGAAAAACAAGAGCCATCAAATTTACACATGTGTGAATTTCTTGTTATCATCTGTCAGAGCTTGCTTTTATCAGCTTCACTGAATAGAGATGGATCCTGGTGGGAAATAATGAAATAAGTTCTAGGAATTTAGGGTCCTACGTGAATGTGGTGGAGCTTGAGAGGGCAAAATGCCTTGACAAAAACTTTGATTGTGAAACAGTAGCCCGTGTTTTATAGAGGAAAGAAAAAATAATAATCTTTGTTGTTAACACAATGGATTCCGGGTGGTCTGATAAGATTAAGCATTTTGTTCAATGGAGAAAATGTTTCATGTGATGAGAGTCATATAGGCTTCTTTCTGGTGCAGAGCCAATCTGTTTATTAATATTTGGGGCCATGCTAAGATGGTTTCTAGTAGTAGTGTCATACACTACAGGTGGAATGACTCTAGCATGGCAATTCAATGTATAGCAGGGGTGTCAAACTTGCATTGTCACAGCGGCATCACTTGACGTATCACAACTTTTTTCCCCTTCGCTAAACCGGGCATGGGCGTGGGCAGCGCATGACGCATGCGGCCCATGGGCTGCGAGTTTGACACCCCCGCTGCATAGGGACTCAGTTTGCATAATTTTCCTTCCCTGTTCATCTGGTTGGGATGAAAAAAAATGGACTTATACTGTTCTTCCCTTACATTGTTTTTATTGCTGACAATGACTGAACTGTGCCAATGTCTTTTATTCTCTCTGGAAGTCAGAATGAGTTCAAACCTCTCTTGAACTCAGATGTCTTGGCATTGCTTAAATTTGACACTGTAAACTCTGAAGAGCTAAGCATGATTTTTTTTTTATTGTGTGTGTGAAGCACATTTCTGAAAGGACTCCTTCCAAATGATCAGTCTTCCCTAATGTTGGGATATATGTTATCAAAGGGATTCAGAATATGTTGTCATCAAGATGGAGTGAATGGTTAGTGTTTAAAATAATTAAAAATGCTTTATTTAGTGTTGTTCTTAGTGTTTGTCTTGCTTAGTTGCAGGACCTACTTATTTTGCATTGCACGTGCCTAATTCTTACAGCAAAAATGAGCCGAGGTGGCGCAGCGGTTAGAGGCAGGTACTGCAGGCCACTTTAGCTGACACTGATCCGCAGGTCAGCGGTTCAAATCTCACCGGCTCAAGGTTGACTCAGCCTTCCATCCTTCCGAGGTAGGTAAAATGAGGACCCAGATTGTTGGGGGCAATATAAATATACATTGCTTACTGGTGTAAACCGCTTAGAGAGTGCTTGCACTGTGAGGCGGTATATAAATCTCTAAAAATAAATAAATAAATAAAACTTACCAATGCACGTTGCAACATGGAGTTTTATTTCTTAGCCAGCTTGTTGTAGAACTAGACAATGATTAACACTGAGAGAGAATGACTGGCCAAAGATCACCCAACTGGTTTACTCTGCCAGGGAAAGCCTGAGTTTCCCACTCCTTGTCCAGTATCTTAACCGTGGCACCATGCTGGGCTCTCTAGAGCAATGCTTTAATAGATTAATGTTTTATGGGTATTTAGTATTGTAACTTCTGCCATGAGGTTAGCAGAGGCGATTTGGATATCAGTATAGTTTTATAGCAATAGCAATAGCACTTATACTTATATACTGCTCCATAGTACTTTACAGCACTCTCTGAATGGTTTACAACATCAGCATATTGCCCCCCCCCCAACAATCTGGGTCCTGGAAGGATGGAAGGCTGAGTCAACCTTGAGCCAGTCAGGATCAAACTCTTGACGGTGGGCAAAGTTAGCCTGCAATACTGCATTCTAACCACTGCGCCAACACAACTCCTTTATTTCTGCAACCTTCTTTTTATTGATATACAACTTGGCATGGCGTTATTGGTTATGTTGTAATATCGTTTTATGTATTTCACTATTGTAATATGTCTCAATTTTAATTGTTTATTACCCTAACATGTTGGGAAACAGGACAGTATCAATATATGATAAATAAGTAAATAAATTTACATTGGAGAGTTACCTTATTTTCTGTAACAAAACAGCCACAAATAGAACTCCTTTTATGATGGCAAGTTGTAACTGCTGTTGCTCTTACCTCTGATTAGAAGGTGGTGAAAACATTCTTTTGAAACAGCTTTTATCATATGACATGGCAGCCACTTCACTGGAAAAATAGGCATCTGGTGTATTTCCATTTGAGGGGAGGGGGTTCCAGAAAAGATTCTCTGTATTGTGCCAAGTGCCTTGTTGAAACAAAGCTCATTGCTCCTCTGCATTCAAAAGTGCAGTACATTGTCTCTGCAGCCCATAGCATCTTGTCAAAGCAAATGATGTCTCTCTTGCTCTGCTAATAACTCTGCTCTGGTAATAAATGACACCGAAGAATTCCTGTCCAGTTTAGTGTCCAGTTTAGGAAATTTCACACATGATATCCCTAGATCAGAGGTGTCAAACTCAAGGCCCACAGGTGCAGGGTGGTTTGATCTGGCCTATGGGGCCATCCTGGAAACAGCGAAGGACTGGTCTTCAGTGCCTCTGACAGCAAAAATGGAGCAAAAACAGTGCTTCTGCCAGCAAAAAACGTTTTCGGTGGCAGACGGTTGCAGGAGACCGTCCCAGCCGAAAACGGAACTTAGGAGTCTGTTTTCACTGGGCAGAGCCCTTGGGCTGCCACAGGCACCCCTGGCATGAGTGACGTCAAGCTGTTCACGCCCACCCTGGCCATGCCCACCCCAACCTCCCGAGGTCAAACACAACCCTTCGGGACCACATCCTACCACATACCTCCCTACGACCAGTTAGGTCCCACAGAGAGGGCCTCCTCCGGGTCCCGTCAGCCAAACAATGTCGGTTGGCGGGGCCGCGGGGGAGGGCCTTCTCTGTGGGAGCCCCGTCCCTCTGGAACCAACTCCCACGAGAGATCCGGACCATCCCCACTCTACTGGCCTTCCGTAAAGCCATGAAAACATGGCTCTTCCAACAGGCGGGGTGAATAAGGAGATCAGATTCCCCCATGAATGGTGTTTTTGATAATGTTTTAATATTGTTTTATTTTTAAATTGTTATTATTGCTTTTAATGTACGTTTCTTATCCATGTTGTACGCCGCCCTGAGTCCCACGTGATTGGGCGGCCTATAAGAGCGTAGAAATAAATAAATAAATAAATAAACCCTGATGCGGTCCTCAATGAAATTGAGTTTGACACCCTTGCCCTAATAGACAATATTGCAACAAAATAGTAGGAAATAAGAGATGAAGAAGGGCAATCTAGTCAGCGAGGACACTTTCCAGATGTAGATGATGGACAGAAACATGAATTAGTAATATGAAGTATACACATTAAAATAAGAAAATTAAATAGGATTATGTGTACCAGCAAGATTTGAACTGGGCAACATATGATCACAATATAGCATAAGGAATTAATTCAGCTCACTGAAGTGATGCAAAAAAGAATCGGGGGAGCTGTGAGCTGAAATTGGAAACATCGCGATGGCTAAACAGAAAAGATAGCTCTCCTAAATTCCAAAACAAGAAAGAGCAAAGTCTTTTCAGAACAAGCTATTATGATAGCCAGGGAAAGTTGAAATCTTTGGGCAATAAGGACATGTGAGAATTGATCAGGTGTGTGCAAAGCAAAGGAAAAACGTTTACCCACTTCCAAGTTATCAGTACAAATTAAAAATGAAAAATAATCTGACAGGTTTAGCATTATTTAATTTTAATTTAATTTAATAGACGTTCTTATAGGCCGCCCAATCCCGTGGGACTCAGGGCGGCGTACAACAGAATAAGAAGCGTACAATAAAAACAATTATCATAATTTAAAATTAAAAGGCATAGTTAAAACAATTATAAAAACAACATTCAAGGGGGGAATCTGATCTTCCTATTCACCCCGCCTGCCGGAAGAGCCAAGTTTTTATGGCTTTACGGAAGGCCAGCAGGGTGGGGATAGTCCGGATCTCTGGTGGGAGTTGGTTCCAGAGGGACGGGGCTCCCACAGAGAAGGCCCTCCCCCGTGGCCCCGCCAACCGACATTGTTTGGCCGATGGGACCCGGAGGAGGCCCTCTCTATGGGACCTAACCGGTCGTAGGGAGGTATGTGGTAGGATGCGGTCCCGAAGGTAACCTGGCCCTGAGCCATGTAGGGCTTTAAAGGTAACGACCAACACCTTAAATTGCGACCGGAGACTAATTGGCAGCCAATGCAGCTGGCGAAGAATAGGTGTTACGTGGGTGTATCTCGGTACACCCACTACAGCTCGCGCAGCTGCATTCTGTACCAGTTGGAGTCTCCGGATGCTCTTTGAGGGTAGCCCCATGTAGAGCGCGTTACAGTAGTCTAGCCGTGAGGTGACAAGGGCATGAGTGACTGTGAGCAAAGCCTCCCTCTCCAAGTAAGGTCGCAATTGGTGCACAAGACGAATCTGTGCAAAGGTCCCCCTAGCCACAGCTGAAAGATGTTGCTCCAATTTTAGCTGTGGATCTAGGAGGACACCCAAATTGCGGACCTGTTCCGAGGGAGTCAATTTTTCTCCCCCGAGAACCAGGGAGGGACAGTCGACATAATCCTTGGGAGGCAAAATCCAGAGCCACTCAGTCTTGTCTGGGTTGAGCCTGAGTCTGTTCACTCCCATCCAGACCCTCACATCGTCCAGGCAGCGGCACATTACATCAACTGCTTCACTGAACTGACACGGGGTGGAGATGTACAACTGGGTATTGTCAGCATACTGCTGATACCTCACCCCGTGTCGTCGGATGATCTCACCCAGCGGTTTCATGTAAATGTTAAACAGGATGGGCGAGAGGACCGAACCCTGTGGCACCCCGCAAACCAGGGGCCTAGGGGCCGACCTCTGCCCTCCTGTCAACACCGACTGCGTCCTGTCAGAGAGGTAGGAGGAGAACCACCGTAAAACAGTGCCTCCCACTCCCACCTCCCCAAGACGACGCAGAAGGATACCATGGTCGATGGTATCGAAAGCCGCTGAGAGGTCAAGTAACACCAGGATGGAGGAATGACCCCCATCCCGTGCTCGCCAGAGATCATCCATCAGTGCGACCAAAGCAGTCTCCGTACTGTAGCCGCGCCTGAAACCTGATTGAAAGGGATCCAGATAATCAGTATCCTCCAATAGCCGCAGGAGTTGGAGCGACACCACTTTCTCTACAACTTTACCCAAGAAGGGTAAGTTGGAGACTGGACGGAAGTTCTTTAAATCCGCTGGGTCCAGGGAAGGCTTCTTGAGGAGGGGCCTTCTTATGATCTAAGTAGCCAAATGGATAGAGATAAGAGTATTGAAATGGGAGAATGTGGCTGACTGAGGATAAGATTATAGTTGTTGGTGATAAACAACTATAACAGAGCCGAGGTGGTGCAGTGGTTAAAGTGCAGCACTGCAGTTCAGCAGTTCAGCTGTTCAAATCTCACCGGCTCAAGGTTGACTCAGCCTTCTATCCTTCCGAGGTCGGTAAAATGAGGACCCAGATTGTTGGGGGCAATATGCTGACCTCTGTAAAACGCTTAGAGAGGGCTGTAAAGCACTATGAAGCAGTATATAAGTCTAAGTCAGGGGTCGGGAACCTATGGCTCGCGAGCCAGATGTGGCTCTTTTGATGACTGCATATGGCTCGCAGCAGGGGTGAAATCCTCCCGGTTCGCCCGGGCCAGTCCTTCGGCGTATAGCCGATGGAACTGGCGGCGGTTGCGGCACGGAGCTTCTCCTGCCCGCTTTCCCGTCCCGGCTGAACACAATCACCGCTTTCCCGTCCCGGCTGACCACAATCATTTGGGTTATTTTTCCCTCTGTGCATGCGCGCGCATGCACAGAGGGAAAAATAACCCAAATGGCGGCGTTCAGCCGGGACGGGGGGAGCTAAAAAACGGCCATGGCCACATCCCCGCCGTTCTCCAGCCAAGCGGCTGAAGAAGCCCCGGAGCCCCGCCGCCAACCTGCGTCACCTGCTGGGAAGGAGCCTCTGTCGCTGTCTCTCGCGGGGTTCCAGCCACCCGACTGAGTCCCTGACCGCGGCACCGGCAGGGTTAATGCGTATGGGAGAGGAGAGAGAGCGCTACCCGCCGCCACTGCTGCTTTCACCGCTCCGATATTTCTTTGGTGGGCGCGCGCGGGAGGGACCATGGAGCAGAGGCGCCCGGCAGCTTAAGGCAAGAGGCGGGTGGGAGACGCGGGCAGGAGCCTGTCGCCGCCGCCGCCACTTCTGGCATCCCCACGCCTCTCACCCCGCTCGCCGGGTGCCTCTGCTCAGCGGTCCCTCCTGCGCAGGCCCACCAAAGAAATATTGGAGCAGCAATATTTCTTTGGTGGGCCTGCGCAGGAGGGACCGCTGAGCAGAGGCACCCGGTGAGCGGGGTGAGAGGCGTGGGGATGCCAGAAGTGGCGGCGGCGGCGACAGGCTCCTGCCCGCGTCTCCCACCCGCCTCTTCCCTTAAGCTGCCGGGCGCCTCTGCTCCATGGTCCCTCCCGCGCGCGCCCACCAAAGAAATATCGGAGCGGTGAAAGCAGCAGTGGCGGCGGTAGCGCTCTCTCTCCTCTCCCATACGCATTAACCCTGCCGGTGCCGCGGTCAGGGACTCAGTCGGGTGGCTGGAACCCCGCGAGAGACAGCGACAGAGGCTCCTTCCCAGCAGGAGACGCAGGTTGGCGGCGGGGCTCCGGGGCTTCTTCAGCAACCCACCCACCTACCTCGCTTGGTGCGGTTCCCCGCACTTGACGTCTTGGAAGAGGGCTGGGCGAGGGAGAAAGGAGCCACGGTGGGGATTGGTTTGCAGAGAGAAAGAAAGAAAGAAAGAAAGAAAGGAAGGAAGAAGGAGGAGGAGGAGGAGGAGGAGGAGGAGGAGGAGGAGGAGGAGGAGGAAGAAGAAGAAGAAGAAGAAGAAGAAGAAGAAGAAGAAGAAGAAGAAGAAGAAGAAGAAGAAGAAGAAGAAAAAGAAAGAAAGAAAGAAAGAAAGAAAGAAAGAAAGAAAGAAAGAAAGAAAGAAAGAAAGAAAGAAAGAAAGAATCATTACCAATGCTATGATGGAAATCACCAACTCAAAGACAAATATCACTTTGGAGCAAGGAAGCTGCTACAGCAGCAACAAATTAAACAGCACAAAGACAGGGATTCTCTCAATATCCCATTGTCCCTGTTGACATTTAGTTGAATTCACTTTTAAAATATATTATATGGCTCTCACTGAAATAAATTTCCAAATTTTTTGCTTTCATGGCTCTCTTAGTCAAAAAGGTTCCCGACCCCTGGTCTAAGTGCTATTGCTAAATACTTTGGATGAGAAAAACCCATCCCCCTTTCAAATCTTTCTATATTCATATATACATACATGCATACATGCCTCATGCTGTTCCTTGCACTCTGAAACAAAAGCTGGAAAACAATTCACAGTTCTTTAGCTATAACTTTTCTGTAAATAAGGACAAGACTTTCTTCCTGTGAGACATCCAAACTACTTGAGATCAGTTCGTACTTGTGGTGGCAGACAAAAGCTTGTTTTAAGCTTCTTCAAATATAACCGCAAGTACCATCGGGCAATCCATAACTGCAACCTGCTGTCTGGCTTTACATAGTCTTCCTGGAAATAAGCATTACTTGGGAACACAGAAATAGACTCAAAGTATGTGTTTATGTAATTATCTGGACTCCTAAGAATTCCAAAATCTCCAGGATCCCTACTTGGATTTATAGTTTTTCGTCTTTGGAAAAGTTGATAATGCCAGGTGATAAATAGTATTCTCAAAAGCAGGTTGTGGATAATGCCTTTTTTTGTTTGGAGTGTGGTTGTGGGAGGCTTAGCTGTCCCTGAATCATAGCAGTTCTTTTAGCTCTGAGTCAGCTTTCTGACCCTTTAGAAAACACAGACAGACTGTATTAAACAACACATAGAATGTCTGGTGTTGCTCTGCTTTTGAATTTTGTTTATACTAAAGGTACAGTGCTGCACAAGGAGACTTCAGGAATGGATTAGGTTTCCTTCACTCCACATGAAAAACTTCCAGACCAGTTCAGGGCATATCAGTATGTTAAATAAAATCAGGAGCAGCATGATATTATAGGAGACAACCCATGCCCGGTTGGGTCATCATTTCAGAGATATTTCCTTATCTAAATTGAGAAAAAGAATGATCCCAAAAGCAGTGGGAGCAGGGGCAACTTCCCCATTGAGTTTCGTTGAGGGAATCTGACAGGGAGCATCAGAAATCTCCTTTCCTTAATCTTTCCAGCAGGTAAGTGGCAGCTGCTGAGTAAGGGAGGGAGCAAGGGATTGTGAGATTGACTGGGAAACTGTCATGGAATGTGAAAATGAAGATCACATGATCACATCAGTAGCCTAGCTGCGCCGCCGCCGCCGCAAGTAGTACTGAAGCAGCCACGGGTTCCTTGGGAGTCCTGGGGCTTGGATTTTGGATCCTTTCTGTAGGCTAGCTTATTTGAGGTACCTTGGTTGAAAAAGATGTTGCTCTATGATTCATCATTTTGCCCAGTTAAAGGTCACGACAATGAAAGATTTAGTATATATAAATAATTACCAATATTAACATATACAATTTAAGTAAAAAGCAAAGGACATCACACATGGGTGAACATCATAGTCTTCTTAGTGTAAAATGGCTAGAACTGGACCTATATAGAAGCAACATGTGCAAGTAGCAATAGCATTTAGACTTATATACTGCTTCACAGTACTTTACACCCTCTTTAAGAGATTTTACAGAGTAAGCATATTGCCCCTAACAATCTGGGTCCTCATTTTACCCACTTTGGAAGGATGGAAGGCTGAGTCAACTTTAAACCTGGCGAGATTCGATCTGCCAAATTGCAGCAGCCGGCAGTCGGCAGAAGTAGCCTGCAGTACTGCATTCTAACCACTGTGCCAGCGCGGATCATTAACTTTAACTTTAAGTAAAGTTAAGAAGTGTCTAACTGTAAAGTGTAAAAAGCATAAGTGTAAAATTGAAGACAGTGATGTAGTGGTTAAGACATAAGGCTAGAAACCAGGAGACTGGAAGTTCTAGTCCTGCTTTCGACATGAAGCCAGCTGGCTGACTTTGGATCAGTCACTCTTTTTCAGCTGTAGGAAGGAGGCAATGGTAAACCACTTCTGAATCTTGCAAAACAACAACAACAACAACCACAACCTGCAAGGACCTACCCGGACAGTTACTATGAGTGAACAGTGACTCAAAGGCACACACATATACTATACACACAATGGTAGAGAAAGCTACCTAATGGAGTTGAGAAAGGAAGAAAGGAATGCATTCTGAGGCCATACAGAATGATACTTACAATCCTTCCAGACAAAAATTCACTCCTGTTGATTCCATGATTTCTGCATTTCAACAATACAGTTTCAAGAACAGTGACGTTTGTTCGATATTGTTATTGAAGATTATATTATACTATTATAAGATTATATTATTATTATAAATAAAATTAATACAACTGCATGAAGAGATAAATTTTCTTCTTCATGCGGTTATGTTTTGTTAAAGACCTAAGATATAGGAATGGGGGCAAATCTATTGCAGATAGCTAATAAATACAAATCAGTTGGTTTATATGCCATATTTGCTCAAAAGAAAGTTGACACCACATTTAAGATGGCACCCCAAAAGAAGGAAGAATGAAACCATAAACAGTCAAAAGTCTCATTTGTTGTTCAGAGACAGATACATTTCTTCCCTCCCCACTCCTCCCTTTCCTATGCCTTAAATAAATGCAGAATCTACATTTTTAAAAGTAGCATAGTCTGTGAACAAAGAAATTAATATTAATTGGATAAAAAGCTGATGATTAAATCAACTGCCAATAAATAAGATGTATGATATAAATGATACATATATAAATGGTAATTATCCTCATTCGTATATTCTCACAAACACAAAATGTATAGAAGTATAGTATAAGTACATGTTCCTATGCAGATTCCCTTCCCTCTTTCCAATTGGAAAAAAACAAAGAAAAGCAAATCAAGATAAATATGGGGGAAAGTAAGAGAGGAGGAAGAATGGGAGAGGGAAAAGGAGAAAATACGAATCACAGCGAAATGTGATTGGACACACAAGAAATTTGTCTCCGGTGCATAAGCTCTCAATGTATATACAAACAACAAAGTAATATAATCATAAGATATCAATAGGAGAAGGTAATAGGAAAAATGAGAAGGATAATAGTAATACAGCTCTACTATATGTAAATATCCTTAGACATAAGACAGGACTGTGGTAATTAGGTATTTAGTAGAGTGATGGCACAAGGGAAAAAATGTCCCTGTGTCTAGTTATTTGGTCATGCAATATCCTATAGCACAGTGGTTCTCAATCTGGGGGTCACGACCCCTTTGGGGGTCGAACGACTGTTTCACAGGGGTCGGGAGACTTTGTCCGGATGCCGCCATTTGGGTTCTTTTACCCTCTGCGCATGCGCAGAACGCTTTGCGCATGCACAGAGGGTAAAATAACCCAAATGGCAGCGGCGGGGCGGGGGTCACAGCGGTGGGCACGGCAACAGGGTGGGTCGCAGTGGGGGCATGGGGGCGGGGTGCAGGTTGTGACATTAGGTAGGTTGAGAACCACTACTATAGCAGCATCCTGAGGGGAAGAGTTGAAGCAGTTTTATATCCAAGATGTGAGGGGACAAGGGAAAGGAAGAGAGTGAAGGATGAAATGGGATGAGTCCAGAGGAAGAATGTGAAGGAAGGAAGAGTGCTTTTAGTTCTTAAGAAGGCAATGTCTATTATTAAGGGGGGGGGGGTTTCTCTCCATGGTGGCTAATTTTCAAATGTATCCACATTTTTCAGCAGGGATGCTTGCCATTATTTAGCACTTGCCACTCATTGCTTTATTTTCAGCAATTTATATTTTCATCAACAGATAAGGATCCATTCAGTGAAGGGGCAGGGGAATCAGTCTGACAGATAAATATGGCAATTTAATATGTAAGTGGATGGCCTGAATTATTCACTATCCCAAGCAATTCAAGATGTGGCAGATTCCCAGCGTTTCTCAGCAATACTCTGAAAAAAGGCAGTGCAAGACAAATAACACACTTGAAAACCTATTTCAAAGGAAACGGTATTTACTTCTACTTTTGCTTGTGGTCCCTCTTTTTTTAAAGTGGTTGCAACATCCAGTATTTTTCTGTGTGATGGAAAATGCAGGTTATTTATACAGATTTCTTTCTGGAAACAAAAATGTTGGCCTTGTAATTGGATAAAAAAACAAGGGAAATGAAATGAAAGAAAAATGATGGGACACACAGCTGGAGACTTGCTCTTTGTAGTTTATAAAAGTATCATTTCTAGTAAAACAGCAGGACACATGAAAGGGAGTAATTATCTCAATTGATAAGCAGAACTATTTGTTTTGTAGTTGAGGGTGACTGAAGGAAGAACACCCATCAGCCTAGATGCTAGGATACTTCTGGCTGTTCTCTTCTTTTTATTCTTTTTGGATAATACAGAGTTATTTTGTGTCAGAACAGGTTCAAGAACAAAGCTTAGATGCTAAAACTGACTTCCATTAACAGGGCCAATTATAAGTTTATCTTCTTTTAAAGTATCTCTGCACAATACAGTAATTGTTTACGTTAAAGTTGAAATGATTAAATGAACCTTGAATTCTTTGGATGAGATATGCCTTTAAGAAACAGAAGAATATTTTATTCAGTGAGAGAACCTTTGTTCTGGCAACTTTTAGGAACGGTTGGCAGAATGACTCCTGGATAAAAATTAATCTGCACAAACGACATGTGGAAAAGCAATATTGACTTCCTCAGATGATGGAGGGGTTGCAGTCTGCTTAAAAAGGATTGTTCATGATCCATAGACTCTTTGTGTTTCTACCAGGTCACGTAAAGAGCTTCAGCTCCTCCTGGTTGAGTCTTTCCAAAGAGATTGAAATGGTTGTTTATAAGAGCCGTGGTGGCGCAGTGGTTAGAATGCAGTATTGCAGGCTACTTCTGCTGACTGCCGGCTGCAGTTCGGCAGTTCGATTCTCACCGGCTCAAGCCTTCTATCTTTCCGAGGTCAGTAAAATGAGGGCCCAGATAATTGGGGGCAATATGCTGACTCTGTAAACTGCTTAGAGAGGACTGTAAAGCACTGTCATGCAGTATATAAGTCTAAGTGCTATTGCTCTATATCCACAATAGGATAAAAGCAATCTGCCTGGAGATAGCTAGATCAGGGGTGGGTTGTAACTTACCTAGCTGCCGGTTCGCTTCCTCCCGCGCCGCGTGGGTGCGCCATGTGGACGCGCCTCTTGGGCGTGCACAGTGGTGAAAAAGCCGGGGGGGGAGCCGAAAACAGGATGGCGACGCATGTGCAGTGCCGGAAACTCTGCTTCTGTGCATGCTCAGAAGAAAAAAAATTTAAAAATAAAATAAAAAAGATGGCAGCGCCCACGGACCGGCACCGACCGAACTGGTTCCGTGACATCATTGTGACATCACTAGCGGGTCGCTACCGGTTCGGGCAAACCAGTCTGAACTGGGAGGAACCCACCTCTGGATTAGATTACTAGTATCTGTCACTTGGCTGGGGCAGTTTATTGAAAGATGCTTGGAAACTACAGGTCATACAGAATATGGCAACAGATGGAATTCTAAACTATGTGGTTTGTCTCATGTGAACTTGCTGATACGACATGATTATTAGCTAAAACATTGCTCTGGATACTGCTCCATAATCGGTAGAGAGTAGGGACTTTTCAGTGGTGGCACATAAAAGGGTTAAATTGCTCAGAGCACTACAGCATACGAGCAGTAAAAACCAACAAAACAAATACTTCCTTCCCAAAGAATAACCTATATTCTCCCACAACCCTTCTGGAAATTGCTCAAAATACTGTCTCCTTCATTTGAGACTCTTGTCAACATCTGGATGCAAAACTTTGGTGGTCGAACTACAAACTGGCAGCAGAGGACAACAGTTGTTCTCCTAAAAATGCAAAAACAAAAAGCCTAAGGGAACTGCCAGGAGCCTGTGGACTGTGGGTTGACTGCCCGTCTCTAATTTGCAGCCATCAAGAGAAATTTGCCACTTTCTCTTGGCTAGTAGTGGCAAAGATCAAAGGATAAGTGGTAGGCTTAACAATAACAGCCCCTTTCTTGCCATCTTCCAGCTGTAACATCATGCTGCCTTACTAAACTGAACTAAGATCTTGGTGGGTTTGTTGTCAGTTTACTCTGTATGTCCTTAAGGAAGATTACTAAGGGTTGCACAAAGTGACTGCAGTCTGACAGGCTTCATGTGGCCCATTAAACATCTTTGGGCACATCTCTAACAGTGTAACTAATTACCCTGCTGCTAAGATGCACAAAGCCTGCAGGAAATTTCTCTTTGGGCGCACTCACTCATTCAATCAGATCTTGCAGGCTACTTAATTACCTGCAGCTGTGCCATGAGATCAACCTCTCCCCCCCTTTTTTTTTAAACAGGTCAGGCCAAGCTGTTGGTTACTATTCCCTTAGAAAAGACACTTTGTGACTATAAGCTCTGTAAAACAAGTGACCACTGCTAGTTTTTTTTTTATTACTTTTGGAACAATTTTGTTTTCATTCTAGAAACTTCTGCATATTTATTCTGGATCAGTGAGAAAATGATTTTTAAAATGCTATGGCATCTTAGAATGGGGCTCACTCTTTTGATTTTACTTTATATACATATACATATACATATACATACATACATACATACATACATACATACATACATACATACATATATATGTATGTAACACATTTTTGCTGATAATGAAAATAAAGGGAGACTAGTATAGATCTATTTCAAGCTATTTAGCTCTCATCAGCTAGCCATACCCTTACTGGGATTCGAACCTGGGCAGCCTGCCTGTGAGGCAGTAGCTATAACCTCCATGCCACAGGCTCTCCTCCTACATCAGCTTGTACCAGGGAAGGGTTATATGTTTTTTTCCTGTCGAATTACCCTGGTATACCCAAATATGGGAGGGAGCATACTGCTTCCTTTTTATATAAATGGTTTTGAGAAGTGATGTGTTAATAATTTTGGTCCTTTCCTTAGAGTGTCAACTTTAATTGTTACTGTTTACCATGCTAAACTCATTGTATTTCTTCTCTATACTTTGTTCCAGTACAAAGGTGTGCTCTCCTCCC
This sequence comes from Diadophis punctatus similis, assembly GCA_023053685.1. Taxonomy (NCBI): domain Eukaryota; kingdom Metazoa; phylum Chordata; class Lepidosauria; order Squamata; family Dipsadidae; genus Diadophis; species Diadophis punctatus. The sequence continues at coordinate 99,175,436 of JALIGW010000001.1, forward strand.
CCCTTTCTCTATGACAGTGACGTTAAGAATACTCCAAAGATTTTTAAAGTGTTCAGACTAATTTGTTTTTTGTTTTTGTAGCTCTTTGGGGTTCAAATCATATTTTGAAAACAGAATCAAGCTTTTTGATACAAATTAATATGATGGTCACCCCACTGCATAATAGCCTCTCTTAAAACTGAAAACATGAAAACAAAGATTGGTAATTAAAATTGAATTTTTTTAAAGACATAATGCAATTTGGTTGATCTGTTCTTTGGAAACAACATCAGATAACATAGTTCAACTGGTTATAAGATAGCTGCAATTAGTAAGTGACAGAATGCTAAAATCAAGAATGACAGGTGATTCTTCCAAGCCAAGTTCTTTATTTCATCCCTATAGGCAAAATCTTGCCAGACTGAGTATTTTACTATATGCATCTACATTATACTCTGTGAACTATGAGGGAAGAGCTGTCTTCACCTTCTTTCTCTCAAGGGTAACATTCAGACTGAGTTACCACTTACTCCTCTGGAATGCACCACCTTTGCCCTGGGAATCCACTTCCTTACTTCATTCCATCACAATAAGTTAAAAGGAATAAAAATAAACTATGTTTGAGAGGAGTGTTAAGGAAACCAGAACTTATCACTGTTGCAGCTCTCTCTCCGTACTGAATGTTGAGTAGATTGAATTCCCTATTGAAAAGTCTCTATCTTTTGTACTTTTTAAAAACATGCTATTTCTTGTTTCACTTCTGAGCCTTTTAATATCTACCTGCTTATTTATTTATTGTCAATTTGGCTGAGATGGGGACCAAACTACAAATCTTGTTGAGTAGAGTAATAGGCTTTCAAGCTGTGGAAATACAGATTTTATTAGGGTTTTTTTTTTAAAAAAAATAGGAGTAAACCGTAAAGAAGTTTGAAGTGGAGAGTGTTATCCTCTATTTGACATCTCACTAGAAATGTTTAATTATTGAGTCTATCCTTCTTATTTCTTTAAAAAAATAATACGAAGAACTGGAGAAAATCACAAAATACAAAGACTTGCAAATAGAAATAGAGTGTCATATGGCAAAAGAAAGCAAAGATAGTACCAATAATAATAGGCACCTTGGGTACAATCCCAAAACAGCTGGATCATGACTTGAACATCATGAACATTGACAAAAATCAATCAATTGACAATTGGCAGTCAGTTGGCAATAATTGACAAAAATCAGTCAATTGCAGAAGGCAGCTTTACTTAGAACAGTTTACAATCTGCAACAATACCTTTAATATAAATAAAAACAACAACATCTGCCTTGGCCAGGTCCTTAGAAGGTCTTAATAAGTGGATAAAAATGCCAAAGCCAGTCTAAACATCTGATTGTCCTATCGTAATAATATATTAAATTTATATGCTGCCTGACTCCCAGCAACTCAGCCATGTACAAAGCAATAGATGGTTGTTGAACAGCTAGCTTTTGCATCACAACATACATTTCTTCAAAATAGCACTAACCATTCACAAAAGTTTTTTTAAAATAAAAACTGAATTTCATATCATTTTGCAAATACAGAATGTGTATCCATTGATAAAGGAAAACACAGTTTTGTCTCTGTCCCAATACAAAGAATAATTGCCAAGAGCGAAAGGTATTTTCAAAGGCACCCTAGTCATTAAAAAGAATTACTGCAGTTTTCAAGTTATTTAATGATTGTTTTAAAGCTTTAGTCTGACCAAAATAAATGAAATAATGCTACCAAATTAAGAATGAATATATAGTGATTATAAGTAAGTGAAGTGGAAATTTTAGGAGACAAGGTATTATCTTGAGCTATTGATTGGAACTTTGTTGATTTTATTTATTTATTATTATTACATTTATTTGCCACCTATCTTGCATCAGGGATACTCTGGACGGCTTACCACAGTAGAATGTAAAATGATATATAAAAATATAAATATAGCAATAGTAAAACAATGAAACAATAAACATAAATAATGAAAATACAGCAATATATGAATTAAAAGATGGGCAGGTAAGGAGCAGGATGCATGGGGGAAGGTAAGTTGGGGTCTCCTATTAATCTAATAGCCACCTCCAGTGTGGTACTCTTTCATTGGGTCTTCAGGCCAACTGGCAGAGCCAGTCTGGAAAGGGCTGGAGGGTTGGGGCAGGCCTCACTTGGTGGGGGAAATGTTGCAGAGGGTTGGTGCTATGGCAGAGAATGCTCTTCTCCTAGATCCTGCCAGGGAGCTGGTTCTAGTTCTGATTGTCTATATGGATTTAATTTTTCTTTATCCATGGGGAATTGTGAAGAACCACCAGTAAGCATAGAGATAATCTGGTTCTCAAAAAATGTTCCCTTTCAAAGGAGATCCTTCAGGGTTTCTGGCATTGTGCAGTATTCTGAGCTTATATTTGCACACCTACATTAGAACATTCCATTAACTCCACTATCAGAAGTCAATTTTTAAAAATTGAAATCTATATATAGCTTAGCTACCTCTTCAAAAAATGTTGTTCTTCTACGGAGACCTCCATATTAATCATCTTAAGCCATATAGAGAAGGAAGGGGAAAAGATCATTAGGCTTATGGAAAATCCAACTCTTGAACTGTCCTGTAATCATGAATCATAAAAACAGATTTGTCAGTAGGAAATACTGTCTCCCTCACTCCCTCAGAGGATAGCTGCCTAGTAGGGAACTGTTAATACTGTATTTCCATATCAAATAAGATTTTTAAATTGATTAACATGTTCCTTCTGTATCTGATAGGGTAGCGGTTTAGTTTAATAGTTCAATTTACATAGGACAACAATCCTCTTTTACCTGAAATCCAAAGGTGATTACACTTTGTGAAGCCAAAAGAATTTTCCTATAGTACTTTCTACCACTTTTTTGTTCAAAAATATTAAGTTCCTGGAAATTTTATGCCAACAAATTATGCTTAGGACATTTTAATGTAGAACAGTGTTTCTCAACCTTGGCAGTTTGAAGATGTGTGGACTTCAACTCCCAAAATTCCCCAGCCAGCATTGCTGGCTGGGGAATTCTGGGAGTTGAAGTCCGCACGTCTTCAAACTGCCAAGATTGAGAAACACTGATGTAGAGGCCTTTCAAGCAGGCCTTCATTTTTTAAAAAAAATTTCCCCCCTCGTTCTGTCCTGAAAACAATCATACAAAGCAAGTCTACATAACTGTTGCCATTGCCAGGTGTATTCAGCGGAGAGCAAGATTTGTTTCTTGACATTGAAATCATGATGGCCTTCAAGTTTTTTTGTTTTCACAGTGGGACATACGCAAGCATTAACTGTGTGGAAATGTTGGTAGAAGCAACTTTTGTAGCTTAGCTTCACCCCATTTCTCATTTTAGTGACCTTGGGTTTATTTTGACTTCATCAAAAATATGTGCATGAAAACTCATAGGCGTTCTGTATAAATTTTTCTTGACATGCACACTTTATAAACATTTCTTACATTCATTTTTGTCTGCAGTTTTTTGTATTTCTATTTTTTGTGTCTATTTTTGAGCTGCAAATCACTTTACAGTGTAATCATTTATTTAATATATGTCTATTCTCAAGACAGTATGCAATAATATTATAAGATGCGGTATAAAAACACTGCATTAAAGTAGCATAAAATTCATTAAAACTTGGGAGAGGAAACCGAAAGCAGAATAGAACCACTAACTAACATTGTTACAAGGAAGAACAGGATGACAGTCCTCTGAAAGGTCTAATAGCAGGTGCATAATGTATTATATGAACCACGGTGGCGCAGTGTAGCGGTGGGTTGCTCACGGTTTAGCCTGGTTCTGTGAACCGGTAGCAGCGGTGGCAGGAGGCTCCGCCCATCCACCCAGGATGCTTCTGCACATGCGCAGAAGCATTGCGTGCGTGCAAGCGTGTGCACGAACCAGTAGTAACGGGTTTTAGAACCCATTACTGGTGCAGTGGTTAGAGTGCAGTACTGCAGGCTACTTCTGCTGCCTGCCGGCTGCCTGCAATTTGGCAGTTCAAATCTCACCAGGCTCAAAGTTGACTCAGCCTTCCATCCTTCCAAGGTGGGTAAAATGAGGACCCAAATTGTTGGGGGAAATATGCTGACTCTGTAAACTGCTTAGAGAGGGCTCTAAAGCACTGTAAAGCGGTATATAAGTCTAAGTGCTATTGCTATTGCTATATGGGGGATGGATTTGAGCAATTTGTGCTCCCACTGAAATAACTGCATAAATAATCACATATGACTCCCTATCAAACTTGGCACATGTAGTGGGATACTCTTTGTTGATCTTTTCAATCAGCCAAGTCCATGGTACAGAGAGAGTCTGCCAAGTCTCCTGCTATCAAATTATTTAGGGTCTTCTTTATATTTCAAGAACAAAACTCCCAAACCTGGCTAAATAATTGCTTAGTTGTCAGTGTAGTTGGCTTCAATCAACATGGATGAATATGTACATTGCAAGATGTCTCATTAAGCTATCTGGCTGCCCCATTTTGCCTAAGATGCAGCTTCTGAAAGAAACACTTCATCTTCTCTACATACTTATTACTGGTAATCTGAAGTGTCCAGAACATGAATAACTTTCATTGTCTAGCAAAGCTCAATGAGTAATACATTTGCGGTCCCCCATTCCAAATTTTCCAAAGGTCATCCAGAAGCACGACCAGTGCCATCTCAATATTGCAATCTAGTCTGCATCCTGACTGAAAAAGGTTTAGATCAGTGGTTCTCAACCTTCCTTATGCCGTGCCCTGCCCCCACGCCCCCACTGCGCCCCACCCCGCCACCGTGCCCACTGCCGCCGCGCCCCACCCCGCCATCACGCCCGCCGCCGCCAGTGTTCTGCGCATGTGCAGAGGGTAAAAGAACCCAAATGGCGGCGTCCGGGTGAAGTCTCCCGACCCCTGTGAAAGGGTCGTTTGACCTCCAAAGGGGTCGCGACCCCCAGGTTGAGAACCACTGATCTAGATAGTCCGCTTCCTCCACAATCCTTTGAAGTTGAATGGCCATCACCTCAACAACTTTATCTAAAAAAGGAAAGATGGCAACTGAACGGAAAGTGGTCAACCCAGTTTTATCCAAGAATGGCCTTTTGAGAAAGGTCCAGACACCACTTCTTTCAAAGCAGAGGAGTCCTCATTTCCTGCAGAGGTACATTAACCGCCCACTTGCCCTAACCACACTCCATTTCCAGAGAGACTAAACAGCCAGGGAAGGTGTGAATTAAGAACACAGGTGGCAGAACTTACAGCAACAAGTATCATGTTCAATTCCTTGGGGTCAACTGGATGGAGCTCTTCCCAGATAACTGAGCAAGAATATGCCTCAGCCATTTCCATAGGACCTCCCATCCAGAATCAATTCTGAGTAAATCCTCATATGAACTCTTCAGGCAGACTTCCAGTTCCACCTGGTCACCCAAAACAGGCTGGCTGGCTATCTGCAGATGAGATAGTATGGTAGTAGATAAGTGAACTTCCTTCACCACTTTTATCTTAAGGTAGTTTCTAATACAGACTCCAATCTGTGCCCAGACAGTGAGAATGAAGTCCCCTTTAAAGGAGGAAAAAATAGTCTGTGAAATGTTTTCTTATGCTGTCTGATTTTGCTCTTTGGAAAGCTCTGCCTATTCATGTTAGCCAAATTGACATAATGCCAACTTGACTGCATATATTGATATGGTGAAAATAACTCCTGACATGTGATAATGTTACAGCAAACTCTTTCTGGTGGCGTGTGATTGGAATTACATGCTACTTAGAGAATTATCTGTAAATTGGTTAGCTATAGTTCTAGCCTCTGTTCACAACAGAATACCTTATGAAACCAGACTTGAAATTTTGGGACTTGAAAATTTAGAACTACGCCGCCTTCGATCTGACCTAAGTGTAGCTCACAAAATTATCTGCCCCAACGTCCTACCTGTTAAGACTACTTCAGCTTCAACCGCAATAATACACGAGCTCACAATAGATATAAACTTAATGTAAACCGCTTCAAACTTGATTGCAAAAAATTCGACTTCAACAACAGAGTGGTCAATGCCTGGAACACTTTACCTGACTCAGTAGTTTCTTCCCCAAACCCCAAAAACTTCAACCTCAGATTATCTACTATCAACCTCACCTCATTCCTAAGAGGTCAGTAAGGGGCGTGCATAAGCGCACAATCGTGCCTACCGTTCCTGTCCTAATGTACCCATATATTCATACCTCTTTTACTCTTATTCATGCTTGTACTATCACATATATATTCAATCATGTTTTACTGTTTATACTTTGCTTATAATCATATATGCTTAACAAATAAAACAAATACAAAATAGTTTTAGTTGTGCTTATTTACCTTGAATTTACATATAGAAATTGATGGCCCACAGATACCTCATGTGCAGGCCACGCCCACCCTGGCTCTACAAAGGCAAAAAAGTTGCAATACGTCACAATACGGCCCATGACGCGATGAAGTTTGACATCCATGATATAGAGTCTCTCCCCCACCCACTTTTGATCTAAACATCGGAGATTGCTTGCCATATTTACTATCAACGGATAATAATGAACGTGTGTGTGTGTGTGTGTGTGTGTGTGTGTGTGTGTGTGTGTGTGTGTGTACATATGTATGTATGTACGTTCTGAGCAGCCATCTGAGAGTGATTTGGCTGAAGCAGAACTGCAGCAGGACAGCCCTGAGGCTTCAGATGGGAAAGCACACAGTTGAAGCCAGTCAGTGATGATGATGATGAGGGACTGCCTTCTGCACCTGATCCAAGAACATGTAGGTCAGAAAAAAGGCAGGAGCAGTGAAGGTCAGCTTGATTACTCATGAGGAGGCAGCCTCGTCCCTCTTGATGGGCTGTACCAGAAGCTGGCTATTTAGCACAGCAGACAGATGGAGGCAATGCTGGGAATAAGGTGTACATTTCCTAACTGTGTGTTTCCTGGTTATTGAGATTCCTGCCTTGCTTTGGATTGATACTGTGCCTTGACTTTGAATTTTGCCTGGTGATCTCTGGATTATTATTTTTTTGTGCCTTGTGAATCTTCTTGTGTGTGGATTTAATTTTGCCTGGTGGATTTGTCTTATTTGGGAAACTTTCAAATGCTTTGTGGACTCATAGGCCATTGCTCTGTGGACTAGCATCGGTCTGCTTTTGGCTGGACTTCATTGGGACAGTTCTGGGGTTTTGCTGAAGGGAATTGCTGGGGAATATTAATAAACCTACTAAACCACTGTTATGTGTGTGCACGAATGAATGGGACAGCATAGTCCATCATGGAGAGAGAGGGAGAGAGAGGAGAGGGGGGGGAGAGAGACAGAGAGACAGACAGAGACTATAAAATCACTTACACCTCTACATGTAAGACACAAGTGAGTTATGATGGGCTTCCCACATTCACAAGAACCCCAGAAAGCATCTATTTTAACTCAATAAGAAGAGGTAGATAGGTAGATACATAGGTATCTATATAGACTGGTAAGCAATCACTTTTAACTTTAGAGAATTATTGGGCTCAAACACCAAAACTAAAAGGAAAGAATAATGCTAGATAATGTATCACTCATCCTGTAATTCTCCAAATGTTTAAGCTAGTCTAGTGCCTATAACCAGAAAGACAGAAGAGAGAGGTTTTTTTTAAGTGCACTTTCTATAATCTAGAAAATATAACATGTGCATGAGACGAACACAGCAGATCTATAGTTGGATAATGGTGTCATGCAAATTCCATATTAAATATGAAAGAATAAGTTATAGTGCTGGAGAACTGACCTTGGCTGTTATTAGAAAAGCTAGGCATGGTTTGGCTTGAATAATATCAGTGTCTCATTCTAAAGAACAGCTGTTCTTCTAAAATCTGGGCATCTACCAAAGGTCTGAGAGTAAAAGAATGCTGTAGCCCTAAAGAAATCAGAGGGAGAGAGGGAGGGAGAGAGAGAGAAGCTTATATTTTGACAAAGCCACAGCAAAATCTGAAGAGGAGACTGAAATATCAAATTCTTTATTTCACAAAGATGGGGTAACACATTCAGAATCATAATCATAATTTATACTATGCAGATTCACTGCTTGTATTATTATAAAGGTTACTGTAGCATTTAGAATATTGCCTACCACTCCAACCTTTATAACAGCAGTTATTCCTCTTTATGGCAATCTGCAGCACATAAGCTTATGCTATTTTAGTTATGGAGATAGTGCTTATTGCAAATGTAGGAAGATTCTTCAGTGCATAAGACTTTTATAATGGCCTCTTTTTTCAATTTTTGGGATATTTCTATGAATAGAAATATGAATGTTGTCACCATGTACTGTCTCTGGGCTACATATTTAAAGTTAGTTACGGTGGTGTTGGGGCAAATGACAATTGTGTGAGGCACATCATGTTTTGATGTCATACTGGCTTGTAACAGGTGCCTCTGAAGTTAACATGCAATCCAAAAGTTGATTGTATAAAATACTAGACAGTCCATGACTCCTTGGGTCATCTTTTAAGACCACAGTCCCCAACCTTTTGGGCACCAGGGACTGGTTCCGTGGAGAGGTTTTTCTGTGGACCGGAAGGGGCATGGTTTCACATGCTGCCTTCATTGCGCGGATGGGGCTTTGCTTGTTTGTGCGGCCCGGTTTATGGCAGGCTGCAACCCGGTGCTGGTTCACGGACCTCTGCTTTAAGAGGCATTTTCTTACCAGATTCCTTTATGCCTTCAACAATCACAAGCTTCTAATGTACTGCTTTTACTGTAAATATTCTGTTAGGCCATTTCAGAGTAGCAGAACTCAATCAGTTTGGTTGTTCCAGATTTTGGATAAAACAAATATGAGTAGGATGAGTATTGAGTGATGTGCATTAAGAGCTGTGGTGGTGCAGTGGTTAGAATGCAGTATTGCGGGCTAATTCTGCTGACTGCCGGCTGCCAGCAGATTGGCAATTTGATTCTCACCGGCTCAAGGTTGGCTCAGCCTTCCATCTTTCCGAGTTCGGTAAACTGAGGACCCAGATTGTTGGGGGCACTATGCTGACTCTGTAAACCACTTAGAGAAGGCTATAAAGCCTTGTGAAGCACTTTATAAGTCTAAGTGCTATTGCTATTAACCCCTCTTTCCCCTACAATATATTCTAACAAACCACCTGATCTATCTAGTATTTTCCCACAATCCTTTCCTCTACCATCCCCACTGGTGTTCCAGCATGGCATATCAAACTAGCCTGCCTGTTTTCCGGTCTCCAAGAATCTTCTCTTCATTGTCTTTCAGGAGAGAGAGGACAATACTGATGTTTCTTGCCTGGGTGCTATGTTAGCATAGCATTTCATTGATAACGTTGCTGAGATTTGCCAAAGTTTTGACTCTATCCATGCAGAGTCTATTATAGGCAGCTGGACAATCATGATCTGATTATCATTCGTCTGGATTACTGCAGTGCACTCTATATTACTGTAGCATTTGAAGGCTATCTAGATCAGAGGTTCTCAACCTGGGGGTCGCGACCCCTTTGGGGGTCGAACAACCCTTTCACAGGGGTCAGGAGACTTCGCCCAGACACTGCCATTTGGGTTCTTTTGCCCTCTGCGCATGCACAGAGGGTAAAAGAACCCAAATGGCGACGGGGGGGGGGCACGGCGGCGGGCACGGTGGCGTGGTGGGGGCACGGCAGTGGGGGGCAGGGCACGGCATTAGGAAGGTTGAGAACCACTGATCTAGATGTTTCAGTTAGTCCAGAAAGCAGTGCCCTCCCTGGCTTTTGTTATATTCTTACAGGAAGAGCTTCATAGTTTGCATACCCCTTATTACTTTCCAAGTGCAAGTTAAAGTGGTAGTTTTTACTTTTATAGCCCTATTTCAGTTGTCGCAGGAGTATTTGCAGGACTAAATAACTTGAATTTCCTGGAAAAACTCCTATGGTTTTTCCCACTTTCATGAAGTGAGAGGGATGGGAACTCTTTCTGAGGCATCTTTGCTTTGGCATAGCCCCCATTCATAAATTTGATCACTTCTACATTACTAGCTTTTCACAAATAATTAAAAATCGATGCCATTAGTTGTTAATTGATTGACTGAGTCTTATATGGGCAACTGTCATTATTTCATTGTTTGGTCCTTTCTATGTTTACTGTAATATTTTTGGATGGATGGAATCTCCCACTCTCTTTTGTTAGTGGCAGATATAAATTAAACTAATAAAATGCTTATCAGTATCAAACAAGATTACAGTCTTTAAAGACCGTTGAACTATATACTATTTCAATTTCTCGGAAAATAAACTATTTTCCAATTTTCAAAGGAAAACCATAACATTTTGGTAGAGTTTTGGATTCCTTTACAGGTAGTTCTTGACTTGCAACCATTCATTTAATGACCATTCAAAGGTACAAAAATAATGTTGAAAAAAGTGACTTATGACCAGTCCTCTCACTTACGACCAGAAGTCAAAATAGCAGAGCTCATTCAACCATCATACCAGAAGCCCAGCCATTCCAAAAGAAATATTCAATAAAGTTGAAAGTGCCTGAGACTGCAACAGAAAAATAGAAACATTTTTTGAGATTGGATGATAGTTTTCAGCACAACATAAATCTAGCCCTAAAATGGCCAGAGGTAGATTTAGCTCAAGTTGGATATTGATAGAGAAGAAAGAAGTTACCTAACTATTGAATAGTTGCTCTGGGAATACTTGGAAATATTTGACATTTTCAGTGACTAACTTGATTAATTTTTAGACAGTTTTAGAGGGAGATCTGTTTTGATTAGGTCTGTCAATTTCAGAGTTATAGTCACGCCATTCTTTAAAAGATGTTCCTTTGGGTACATTTGGCAGGAACTGATAATTAGGGATGCAAACTTTTAATCAGTGCTTCTCTTGCATGTGAGAATTTTAAACATTCTCTTCCAATTCAATCAAGCATAGAGAATACATTTAGACAATCCTTTAGTTCCTGGAGAAGATACTATCTTTTGAATCCTGTTTGGAATTACAGAATAAAAACAGAACATTTAATAAAAAATACAGCTGGATCACAAAGTTATATGAAATGGTAAAGTTATGCTTGTGTGCAAGCTCCCTTTCCAAATGGATTCTACATATTTAAGTACCAATAAAGGAGAATATTTGTAGGACTCAGGGTTGAAATGAGGGCTCCTAGGTGCTCTCTTAGCTTGCTTGTTTTCTTGAAGATGTTTCATTACTCTAATTAGGTAACATCATCAGAGCTGGCACTGATGATGTTACCTAGTTAGGGTAATGAAACGTCTCCAAGAAAACAAGCAAGCTCAGACACATTTAAGTATTATTTTCTATTATTTTAGAACAATGACCACTAAAAGTAGTTCTGTCTTTTGTTTCCATATACAAGTAATCCCTCGCTTAACAATGGTAATTTGGATGAGATGCTGTACTGTTAAGCTATGCAATTGTAAAATGTTATGGGGCCAGGTAGACATATGATATCAGTTGCGATAGTCTCAGTTGCTGCTGTTAGGCAAATCCCATGTACTGACAGCGTCTCACAGTCATGTGATCACTATTTGCTGGCTTCCCCATTGACTTTACTTGTCAGAAGCTGGTGGTGGAGGTTGCAAATGGCGGTCATGTGACTGTGGGAAGCTGTAATGTCATCACTGGGAGCTAATTGCCAAGTTCTTGAATTGGGACTACATAATTATGGGGAAGTTGTGACAATGCAACTACAAGAATCCATTGTAAATTGCTCTTATTATGTAATGGTCACTGAATGAAGGGTGATTCGTTATGGACTGGCTGCACAGAGAATGTGGGCCAAGGACAAAGTACAAGTAGTCCTCAACTTCCAACCCCCATACCTTTTACCTTAAACTGTCTACCCTGGACCTTACACATTTCTTAAGAGGTTCCTAAGGGGGCGTGCATAAGCGCACCAACGTGCCTACCGTCCTTGTCCTACTGTACCCATTTGTATGTACTCGTTTTATGTGTTTATGGCTATGTTTTGCTTCTTTATATCCATTTATTTGTGCCATTTTTTTCATGTGTCCTGTTTCCTTGCACTGGTTGACAAATAAATAAATAAATAAATAAATATATAAATAAATATATATATATATATATATATATATATATATATATATATATATATATATATATATATATATATTTATTTATTTATTTATTTATTTATTTATTTATTTATTTATTTATTTATTTATTTATTTATTTATTTATTTATTTATTTATTTTCTCCAGCTGGCTGGAGAATATTTATTTTGAAAATAAATATTCTCCAGCCAGCTCCATATAGCTACTTGGATAGGTGGAATCTGGTGCTCATTTCTCTTTTTATGCATTAGATTGCTCTGCCAAGATTGGCTATTATAATTTCCTTATATAGGACAAGATGTGATCCTTTAATTAACTTTATTTTTTTTAAGTGTAATTTATCAGAAAAAAAATAGAGATTATGTAGTTAAAGAAAAAAGCTAAATATATTCTAATGATAAAACTGGATTAAATAGGATAACTGTGATACATAAATGTGATCCCACCAAATATCTCAATTGATTATTGTCACCGGGGTATGTGTGAGTTGTTATTCCTTTTTTATTGTTTTTTAATTGGATTTTTATCTTTGTAAGCCACCTGGAGTCACTAAGACTGAGTTGGGCAGCCATATAAATACCTGCCTACCTACTACCTATCTACCTACCTAGCTCAGGCTAGTACATGGAGAGTACCCAACAAGGACCTGGAAGTAATATTCAGATGCCAGAATATCTCTATACCTACAAAGATCAAAAATCATGCAGAAAATTGTTTTCCCTGAACACTTTACAAAATCAAAGGTTGGTCTTCGAAGAAGGAGAATAGGATGAGTATTGAATTCTGATGTTGAAGAAGAAGGTGAATATGTTGAATGGCCAAGAAAACAAACAAAGGGATCATAGAAAAAATCAATTCAAGAGTTCTCATTTGAGATATTAATGACTGATACTATAAAATCAGTGATTTGGGATCAAACCGTAACTGCTTATTGATAACCGGATATGTCTAGCAGCTTTCAGGGAGAGGAAAAGAATGCTCCAGTTTAACTTATCTAGACTATGAAACATGCCATAATTTCAAAAAAGCTATACAGTTACTTTCCAAATGGGGTCAAAGAGAAGAGTCTTTCTTCCCCCTAAATTTTTTAAAATAAAGGCCCAATAGTATAAGGTAGGTCTCGACGTACAACAGTATGTTTAGTGACCATTCAAAGTTAGAATGGCACTGAAAAAAGTGACTTATGGCCATTTTTCACCCTTATAACCCTTGCAACATCCTCATGGTCATGTGATCAAAATTTGGATGCTTGGCAACTGGTTCATATTTATGACGGTTGCAATGTCCTGGGGTCACATGATCACCATTTTGCAACATTCTGACAAGCAAAGTCAATAGGGAAGCCAGATTCGCTTTACAACCGTGATACTACTAACTTAACTGCAATAACCCTTCATGGCTTAGGACCAGGTTATCTCCGGGACCGCATTCTGCCTCATACTTCCCTTCGACCGGTTAGGGCCCACAGAGTTGGCCTCCTCCAGGTCCCGTCGGCCAAGCAATGCCGCCTGGCGGGCCCTAGGGGGAGAGCCTTCTCTGTGGCAGGCCCCGCGCTCTGGAACCAACTTCCCCCAGAGACCCGAACTATCCCCACTCTGCTGGCCTTCCGAAAAGCTGTCAAGACATGGCTTTTCCTGCAGGCTGGGGGTAGAGCCTAAACCACTCAAGCTCACCCCAAGTATGTATGGTTATTGAATGGGTATTGGATGATTTTAAATATTGTGTTTTTTAATTTTTATATATCTCGTTTTAATGTGTTATTTATAAATTGGTGTCCTGTATTTTTTTTCTGTTGTACGCCGCCCTGAGTCCTTCGGGAGTTGGGCGGCATATAAGAACACCATAATAAATAAATAAATAAATAAATAAATGATTCATTTAACAACCGTGGCAAGAAAAGTCATAAAATGGGGCAAAATTCACTTAACGGTCTCACTTAGCCACAGAAATTTTGGGCTCAATTGTGGTCATAGGTCATAGTTGAAAATATGTACCTTAAAGTCATCATGAGGTAGCTGCAATTTAGCAGAAATTCTAGGTGTTTTAAGTCTTTTAAGTTCTCATTAACTTATCTATCTGTGTAAAATATCTAATGGAAATTAACATTGGGATCTCTCTGAAAATATGCATTAATCTCTTTGCAATGTTCATTTTAATAACATCAATCTTACCCCCAAAACGTAGTGGAACTTTTAAGCACTGAGTTATATCAAGTGAAATTGCATCTGTACATTCAAGCATATTTAATTCAACATATTGTAATATATTTCAAGAAACTTGTAAATCCAGGTATTTGATAGAGTTGGTAAAAACTGTAAATCCTAATCTCCTACAGCTACCTGTAGAGATAGTAGATCCCAAAGGCAACAAATTAGACTTGTTCCAATTAATATTACAACCAGAATGTAAAGTGTATTGCTGTGTAATTTCAACAAGTTTTGCTAATGACATTGCGCAATGATCAAGAATAGCCATAATATCATTGCATGTAAGAAATATGAGTACCCCAGTTTTTGCATAGGGTGCTTGTGGGAGTTAGTGCCACTGCATTTCTTTCACTGTGTATTCTCATGTGTCTGTGTGTTTACTCTCTCATAATCCCATTTTCTCCAATCTCTCTTTTCTATTCTCTGCATGGGGGAAAAAAGCACAGGACAACAGCTACTGACTGATAGTTCTGGTGGATACATTTTAATGAATATTCAAATTGTTTTACCTAACCCAAATTTAACTCTACAAAAGCTTTGTCTATGTAGTTTCCAGCACAAAAGAGAATGTCTTAGGAGAGAAATATTCAAATGTCATCTGAAATTAACCGATTTGTTGTTATTAATTTTATAGAATTAGCTTCCCAGAAATCTAAGAATTGGCCCTAAAGTAAAGTCCTCAATTTGATCCTCCAAAACAGAGTTCTCCAACATTTCCGGCTTTGCAGACCAGCAGGTGAAGGAAAGGGGATGGTTCTGCATGAGGGGTGGGCAAACATACACATACAGCTCCATTTGCGTGAGTGGCAGGCACGCACGCCTGTGGCTCATGCAAATGGAGCACATGTGCCCATTCTTACCCTCCCATAAGTGGGGATGTGCATGCGCACTCGACCGCCATTTCCACGGCCTGGTTCCAAAGGGTTCAAGGCACTGTAGTAGGCTGGGGGCCGGAGGATGGGGACCCCTGCTCCAAAACTAAGACATTTTGATGGGTGAACATTGTTAAGGTGTGTGCAGAGCAACCCTTGAGTTATCAAGGACATGCACATAGAAGCAGGATATTGCAGTAGATATGCAGTAGATATGAGTAATGATCCAGTCACACACAGATTCGTTAAAGTGCATATAGTGTTTACTTAAAGAAATAGCACAGTCCATAGACAGTCCAGGTCATACACGTTCAATTCAGTCAATATCTAGAAGTACAATAATCTTCTTACCAGCTTGTCTTTGTCTTACACATTCAACAAGATATTACAGCTTACAAACACATCAGAATATCAGAAAGAGTTACAGAGCATAACACAGAGATCACTATCAAGTCAAAGAGTCAATACAGAATGAAACAACAGAGAGAATAAGCCATGATCTCTTACTCCCTCTTATGGCAACTTGCAATACTACAGCCAATCAGAACATAGCATACAGTTTAAAGCTATATTACATAAATACATACAACCATACAATGTTAGCTTAACAATATACACTATATTGTCAACCCAACCATTTGGACAGAGTACTAACAAACATGCTGGACTCAGGGCAGGCTGATCAATACTAAACCATGTTATTGTGTTGCACTGCTTTATGTAGCTTATATTTTATTAAATTCATATTTGATACAGTATCCTGGTCTAAACTGTGGTATGAACTTACATTGCTCCAGCAGGAAGAAAAAAATAGTATAGTTGACTCCATTTTGTGAATAAATGGAGGCTAAAGGCTAAAACTACATCATAATCCAAAATTCTCTCATTCTGGCAGACAATTTTGAAATTTCTTGGTTAAAACTCCTCTTAAGGAACTAAATTTTTCTGATTTAGCCTATTATGCTATTTTGCCGCTTATGGCCAGATCAAAGTAAGTTAACTTTGAAACAAAGGATTTTGGATACAGAAAGTCTATTCATAATCTGCTGTTCCCCCACAGGACTTTTCAGAAATAATCACATTTTCCATTTTAAATAAGCTTATTATTTATGGGGTCCCCAACCTTTTAGACCTCAGGGACCACTTCATTCATAATTTTAAATCCCGTGGACCACTAATACAAATTCAGCGCGCCACTTGCTGAAGCACCTGGACTCCCAGTGAAGGGATGGGGTCCTTCAGGTATTATCTCCCCCCTCTCTCTCCCCTCTTTGTCTCTCTCTCTCTCATCTCTCTCTCCCCCTCTTTCTTTCTCTCCCCTCTCTCTGTCTCTCTCTCATCTCTTTTTCTCTCTCATCTCTCATCTCTCACTCCCCATCTCTTTCCCCCCTCTCTCATTCGTTCTCTCTCTCTCATCTCTCCCCTATGTCTCTCTCTTATCTCTGACATCTCTCTCTCCCCCCTCTTTCTCTCCCTCCTCTCTCTCCTGCCTCTCTCTTTCTCTCATCTCTCTCCTGCCTCTCTCTCTCCCCGCTCTCTTTCTCTCTCCCCGCTCTCTTTCTCTCTCTCCCCTTCTCTCTCTCTCTCTCTCTCTCTCATCTCTCCACCCCCCTCTCTTTCTCTCCCCCTCTCTTTCTCTTTCTCTCTCTCTTATTCTCTCTCATCTCTCATCTCTCTCCCCCCTCTCTCCCCTCCCCCTCTCTCATCTCTCTCTCTCTGACATATCTCTCTCTCCCTCCCTCTTTCTCTCTCTCTTTCTCTCTCTCTCTCATTCTGATTCTCCGGTGCTCTCTGGGTCTCGCAGGCGCTCCTTCAGCCTTTGTTGGTGCTGGACTCTTTGCTCCCACTCTGGAATTTAGAGCAAATCTCCATCCCCCACCCTTCCCTTCTCAGGCCAGGCGAGGAGTGACTGGGAGGGGAGGGCGAGGGATGGGCCAGCTACTGGTAGGTTCAGCGGACAGGAAGCCACAGCAGGGGGAAGAACAAGCAACAGGTTGCCAACACCCGTTGCTTCAGCCCCCCTGCGCCCCCCTCCACCATTACCTTGTTCCAGCTGGTGAGGGCTGCACTGCAAAGTTGCAAGTTTTGTGTAACTCCCTTTACGGTGGAGATTTCCAACCCCACCATGAGCTGCCTGGCTGTTCCCATATTCCAGAGCTCTAGTCTGGAATATGGGAACTAGTTGCCAATGCCTGCAATGCCATCACATAAACACAGGAATATTGCAATGGCTGCAACTTTGAGGACCAGTTGTAAATCTCCTTTCCCAGTACTGTTATAACTTTAGATGTATCCAGAACAAGTATTACCAAACATTTTGTTTTTATTTTACTGTATATTTCTTATTTGATAGTTACAAGTCTAAATAGATTCAGTGCAAAAAAAAACAAGTTGTCCTGCTATGGAAAAATAAATATCAAAATGGTTATTAGATAAACATTGGGGCTTCTTAATCTTTTAATATTAAATAGATTAGGATCCACAAAAGCTTGTATGACAATTAAAAAAAAACTTTAAATTTTCAACAAATTCTGTGTTGTATTTTCAAAGAACAAACTGATATTACCTACTTGAAGGCTTCATAAAGTATTTAACAAATTCTCTAGCAAAGTCTTAAAAAGCTTAGCTGATCATGATATACACTGAAATGTCTCTTTATTGAAATAACTGTACCTGAAAAAAAGGGGAAGCAGGGAAGGTGATAAAGAAATAATCTCACGGAAAATGAATATATATATCCCAGCCATCCCAGTAAGAGTATGGCTATCTGACGAGAGCTAAGTAGCTCGAAATAGATCTATAATAGTCTCCCTTTATTTTCATTTATCAGCAAAAAATGCTACACACACACACACACACACACACACATGATTTTTATATATCTGTTTATACTTCAACAGAGAGCACTAGAAGTGGGTGAAACTCACTTGTTTTAACTAACACTCTAATTCCTGCGATATTTCAATACATGTGTGTCTCTGTATTCAACTTGGTGGAAAACACCTTAACAGGCAGAACATAAGTGATATTGAGACACTGGAGTAACAATGATTGCATTATAAAAGTATACAAAAAGTGGAAATATACTAATGGTCTTATACAGAAGTGTGCAAAAAATTGGACCTGTAATTTGTTGTTTATAGGGAAAAGGAAGTTACAGTAAGCATCCTGAATTTTGAATCTAAGAGGCAGCTTTCATCACTTGAATTCCTCTTTTATGCTATTAAGTTCCTATTAAATTCCTGAAGCTGCTGAGATCTGTTCCAAATCAATATTAATTTTCACATTAGCCTCAGGCATTGTCCTTAATCTGCTATTGCTTTTTTCCTACAGCAGTTGATGAATTGGTCATGCAGGGCATATAATCCCTGCATCAAAAGTGTGTGTGTGGGGGGGAATTCATGTCTTCAAGCAAGGAAAGACATATATCTTACAATGTAAATCATATAGTTTACATTAAACAAGAAAACAAGAAACCAGTGAAAACATACAATTGGTTCAAATAATAATAAGCTCCAAACTCTAACTTGTTTCTCTATCTTCGCTCTCTCTCTATATGCAACATGGAAAAAAAAAAGGCAGATCCATGAATAGCAAAAAGAACACTCCAAATATGTAGGTTTCTCTAAATCATTTTCTAAAGAGACCCGCAAGTTGTTTCTCGGGTCATTTATTTATTTTCAGTAAGCCTGAGTGTAATTGTATCCTGTTGTCCCTTCGAAACAAACAGCATCATACAAAGGCACATTAGTAGCATTCAAAGGCAGTGAAATAATAGGGAAAATATAACAGGTTGCTTCAATGAAAGCATGAACAGCATGTATAAGATGTACATAGATGCATTGTTCTGCGCATATGGTATTGGTTGACAAATGGGTAAACATATCAAAGAATGCCAAATGGTTACAGGGAAGATAGAATGTTAATCTCACTTTCATAAACTTTCTAACGTGCAGATAAATCAGAAACTTGGATATTCTGTTCTACCATTCATACCTAACAATCTATGTGGTAGTGATAAATTTGGAGCCAACCACAGCATCAAATATTGTACCATATCCATGTTGTTGAAGTAATACATCTGTAGTAGCATGATTCTTAGCCACATATTCATGCCCTCCCCCAGAAATTACAATTGAATGAAACTGTGGCCCTTCAAGTTCTCACTGGTTACGAAGGATGATATAAATAGTCCAACAACATCTGGAGGGCCATGTGTTTCTACACTGATCTAGTTCTGAGATCTGGTGGGACAAATGTCCAGGACAAAATTACTTCATTAGGTTGCTATAGATCAGATAATTTTCTCTTTCGTTGTCTTAAAATTTGACAAAAATTGATGGAGGGCCTATGTTTTCTAAAATATGGTCGAAGCAACATTTACGGCTTTCTCAGGAATTGTTCAGAAACTTTTCCAGCCACATTTAATTTTAGTCAGTTTTCCCTCTTAGACAATGAATTTGTTTACACATGTATATTCATGTGCCATGTCTAACGTTTATTGCCATTCACAAATTGAAGACAAGTTACAGCCAGGAAGTTTAGAGCTCATCTTTGCATCATTTCAAAACTCCCTCACACAATTCAGCTGCTAGTCATCAAGGGCAGAAAAATTAAAAGATGTACTACAAATTTATAAATAGGCTTGTTCTGGCATACTAGGAAACTTATGAATAGGATACAATAGTATAAAAGCAACAGTTTGCATTTTGTTATTTTTGCATAATATAAGTCATATATTCACAGATTTACTCACAAAACATTTATAACTTTAGTTTAAATCTACTAATTGCAGTCAAAACTCTGTGCATGCCATTTGCTAATTTTTTTCCTATCTAAATGTTTTCTCTTGGCTGGTACCAGAGAATGGCTGTTAATTGTAGCCATTGGAATAGCTTTCTATGTGCAACAAGCCATCAATAAAACTGTATATAAAGTTCTGCTTTATGTTCAGTAATTAATTGATTCTTTCACACTGACAAATGCTGGTGACTTTCTTAATTAAATCGTGCAAGTTATGGAAATTGCATTGTCAGTTTGTTTATTCGTGTATGAAATCCATCTGGCACTGTTTAATATTTTCCTTTGTAATGTAGCTTTTTTTTTAAAAAAAGGAAGAGTTTGGGTGGAATCAAAAACAGTTATGGAAAAGATTGTTGTTTTTGATTCAACTTGGAAGACTACATTTTGCCAGGCTGATAAAGCTCCATATTCTTACCTGCAAAGTCAAAATCTTATGTACTGTATGAATTTTCTTTAATTGGACAAACTGCAAAAGGTATGAGATGCATTAGTAGTGTTCTTATTTTTCTCTAATAAAAACAAAAGGTGGTTTGTTCTAAATCTGCACCAGTGTGAAAATTCTCCCTAACCCGCTTACTTAGAAAAAATTATGCACACACCACACCATACCCCTCACGACAGATTTGGAGGAGATTTCGAAATAATCTAGATAGGTGTAAATGGAGAAGAACCTGAGATAAATCCAATCAACTGCAGATTTTTTAACCATTTTAACCAATGCATTTGCCATAATGGTGAGAAAACTGAAGAAAGCCAGTTAAAGAGCTTGTTAAGGACTTGTGTCATTAAATACATCATACGATCATCTTAAGGAGTCATTAACAAAAAAATCCCTTGAAAGACTAGCAAAAATATCAGATTTCAATAGAAGAGCATATCTGCAGTTCAGGGTTGAACTATGATGTTTTGGTAAACTCTGATTTGGTGGTTTGCTTATAGACCTTTCATTACCTGACTAGATAACATCATCAGTGCTAATCTACCAGTTGCATGTTTTCTGAAGCACCCATGAGTGTTTCCAATAGAAGAGAACATACGTAGCTCAGAGTTGAACTGAGGAGTCCTTGGTGTTGTCTGAACTTGGTTGTTTGCTTGCAGATATTTCATTAGGTGACATTATTTGCAAGCAAAAAAACCAGCTCAAAGAGCCTTGAAGAATCCATAATACCAGATTTTCTTGAATGAAAACAAATTTTTATCTATTGTTTTGATTCAGGAACTGAAGTAGTCTCTGGTGAGAACTTGATATAGAACACATGTTGGTTCATCTAGTGCAGTGATGGCGAACCTTTTTTCCCTCGGGTGCCGAAAGTGCGCGTGTGCGTGCTATCGCGCGTGTGTGTGTGCCCACACCCATAATTCAATGCCCCCCACACACCCTGCCCCCGTGTATGTGCATGTGACCCCCCATGCTGCCCCATCCCCGTGCATAAGCACATGACCCCCCGACCCCCCATTTCCCGACTTCTGGTTGGCCCGGTAGGCCTTTTTTTCGCCCTCCCCTGGCTCCAGAGGCTTTCTTGGAGCCTGGGGAGGGCGAAACAGCGTCTCCCGCCCCCCCCGGAGACCAAAAATGGCCTCCCAGAGCCTCAGCGCGAGCCAAAAATCAGCTCGCCGGTGCGCACATACACACTGGAGCTAAGCTAGGGCAACGGCTTGCGTGCTGGCAGATATAGCTCCGCATGCCACCTGTGGCACGTGTGCCATAGGTTCGCCATCACTGATCTAGTGGAATCTTGAAACTATTTACCATGGCACCTTTCATGAAATCTTCAGCTGAAATGAAATCTGCAAAGCCTCGTTAATGCAGAATTTTGTAACTCTAACAGAAATAAATCGACATGAATTTTTGTATCTTTCTTCATATGCATTTTAACTAGATTTAATTTGAAATGAGTGTAGACGGTGAAAAATCCACAGTGCCAACCTCTTTCTCTAATGTGGATTTTGTGATGTTTTTTAAAAAAACTTTTGCCTGAATCATTTAATTTAATCAGTACCACAAAGGTCGCTATCTCTTCAGTTTGTCAACGATGATTATTGTTAAAAGAGTTCAACCCAATTCTGTTAAAATCACACTTTACAAAGGCAGCAACACTTTTCATTTTGAGATTTTATTGGCTGAGAAAAAAAGTTATTTGATAATTACTAAAAGGCAATGTCAACAATTTGCTGTAAAACATAGATTTAAATATATAGATTTCTTTTTTGCAGATAGCCTGAGGAGATTGTGAATATTTATAAATTGCTGGTTAAATACTTTAAAGCAACGATTATCCTAACATGAACAAATTGTAAGATAATTGGATATGAAGGAAATAGAAGTCGAAAGCTGGCGAGTTTAACCAGGCAGGATGATTTCAAAATTTACATTTTATATTCAGACCCAAGCATAGGTAACCTTTCCATCACCTGAAAATGTCATTTAAATAATCTCTTTAAAGAAGAGGGGGGAAATTATTAAAACCCTCTCCCACAAATTCCTGCTGTAGAGATTGAAAAGTGCCAAATAGTCAGTGAATGTGAGCAAGTACATAATCAAGGCAAGAAAAGTTATTGTCAGTGGCTTTAAAAAAAAAGTTGGTGCATTTTGTTAAGGACTCGTTTTAAATATATCTAAAGGGAAAAATGTGTATGTGCGCAGACTGAATGACATCTTACATATATGGCCTATACTTTTAAAAAATGTTATTATTCTTTGTCATTCTTTGTTATTCCTTGAATATGTTGCTAATTATTATTAGGACAAAAAAGATTATACCTGAATACATAAGTATGGAAAGCTTCACTAGATTTTTCTTGTCATTTCCTTTTAAACTTTTTGCAATGGCATTAAAAGATTACTTCATTTTTTTCTGAGGCATATGGTTTTGATTCATTTGTTGAATTGTATTTTGATTGCAGCTAATTATATTGAGAACAAGTATCACTATAAGTCCTTATTAAATCAAGATGGCTGTTCTTCCTGTATGCATTATATAATCATTTTCACTGTCTGCTTGAATGACGGGAAATGATTTTAAGAGTGAATTGTCCTATTTTATTCTAGAATTTTTGCCCAGCATTAACACTCAGTATATTTCTCACAATATTAAGCAATTTTTGAAGTCATGTATGGCAGCGGTGGGTTGCTCCCGGTTCAGCCCGGTTCTTAGAACCAGTAGTGCCGGTGGCAGGAGACTCCGCCCACCCACCCGGAACGCTTCTGCGCATGCACAGAAGCATCACCTGCGTGCGCACGAACTGGTAGTAAAGGGTTTTAGAACCCACTACAGATGTATGGACCTCCTTGAAATTCCTTGTAGATAAGGATCTGTAGATAAGAACATTGAGTTTAAAGATGTTTGTTGATTGGTAAATGCTTATAGGGATATAAACATTCTATAGGCCCCTGGCTACAATATTTGTATGATAGCACACCTATTAGTCCTATTAGTCCTATTAGTCTTAATCACAGGCCAATATCTTTGAGGGTTCTACTTACATTATCATCTTACGTTTAATAAAGATCTTAATATAAAGCCATAAGGCGTGGGTTGGAGGATGGGGAAATATCTGACTATATCTGGAATGTGTTAAAAAAGCTACAGTATATTGCCGTGATGGCGAACCTATGGCATGTGTGTGAGATGTGGCATGCAGAGCCCTCTCTGTGGGCACGTGCGCAGTCACCCCAGCCCAGCTCCAATCGCATTTCTCCATCGCGTTTCACTCAGTCAATTCCAACTTCTCGTGAAAGAAAAAAATCTCGCGAAGTTGGAATTGGTTGAGTGAACTTTTTCACTCGCACACATTACAATGGGGGAGACAGGGTACCGTCCTCCTCCTAAAGCCCATTATGACACGAAGCCACAATGCGACCCTGCATGGTTTCAGCTTGGCAAATAAAAGCAGTTTCTTTTCCTGCAGAGCTGTCTGTGTTGGGATGCCCTGCCTCCCTGCCAGCCTGCTGAGCATAGGCGCACTTCTCCTGGGCTCATCAGCCTTCAGACATTATTCCCACCAGTGCAGGGGTTCCTTTTCCCTCCCCCACGGGGGAGGAGAGAGAAACAGAGGGAAGCAGAGAGAGAGGGAGGGAAAGAGAGAGAGAGAGAGAGAGAAACAGAGAGAGAGGAAGGGAAAGAGTGAGAAAAAGAGAGAGAGAGAGAGAGACGGAGGGAAAGAGAGAGAGGGAGGGAAAGAGAAATGATATTACAAAAGTTTTTCTTTTTTATTGTTGCTAAACGTAATGTTTCAAAAGCAGAAAAAGTCGCCCCAAAGGAGTCTTTGAGGGCTGAATGCCGAGAGTCATGGATTTCCTCTGCTTTCAGCATTCCCAACCCGTGCTGCCTTCTGTATTCCCACCCCACACTGAAGCAAACCAAATGGGCCAGGGTCTCCCTGCTAAGTGGTCCTGCTGAGCCCATTTGCAAATTCTGCCGAGCACGGCTTCAAACGTTTGGCTCGCGCGTCCCTCCTGGCGGGGAAGGTGCGCGCCCTGCCTGCTCTGCTTTCGCTGGCCAGAGGTAGAGCTTCACACTGCCGCCTCCCAGCCAGA
Organism: Diadophis punctatus similis; assembly: GCA_023053685.1. Lineage (NCBI taxonomy): Eukaryota > Metazoa > Chordata > Lepidosauria > Squamata > Dipsadidae > Diadophis > Diadophis punctatus. The sequence continues at coordinate 99,199,910 of JALIGW010000001.1, forward strand.
ACGCCACATTTGTTTGCTTGCTGGTTGCCTCTGAGGAGGGAGCTGCACTCAGGCTGCCTGGGCCCCCACTGCGGGGGAGAGAGGGAGAGGGAAGGAGGGGGTCTCCCCAATAGGATCCAGGTTGGAGTTGCCTTATTTTGTGTGGATCTCTTAATGCTGGGCTTTGCCTGCCAGTCTCCACTCCCCCTCCACAGCCCAAGTGGTCAGATTCACAAGACACGTGAAGCTGGACAGGAGAGCACGGATGATTAGATAGATAGATAGATAGATAGATAGATAGATAGATAGATAGATAGATAGATAGATAGATAGATAGATAGATAGATAGATAGATAGATAGATAGATAGATAGGTACATACATACCAGTGGTGGGTTCCTGCTGGAGCTGTCTAATACGTAGCTCAGGTAGGGAGCGGCCGATTGCGCAATTTGTGCGCAACCGCACCGGAGCCATTTTTGCCGGTCCGTCGCGCGCGTCACCATCTTTTTCTGACAATTTTTGGGTGATTTTGGTTATGCTCATGTACGGAAGCAAAATTGTGCCGAAATCTCACATGTGCGCGCATCCCCTCGCAAGATTTTGGTGTGATTTCATTTCCATGCATGTGCAGAAGCAAAATCGCACAAGGGGGCATGCTTGCTATGTGCGCGCACGCGCCCAAAACATGGAGATGCGCGCGCAGCGCGCCGGCATGGGTAAGTGAGCAACCCGCCCCTGGTACGTACGTACATACATACATACATACATACATACATACATACATACATACATACATACATACATACATAGATGGATGATGGATGGAGAGAGAGAGAGATGAGAGGCAGACAGAGAGAGAGAGAGAAAGACAGAAAGAGAGAGGGAGGGAAAGAGAAAGGGATGGAAAGAGAGAGAGATGGAGAGAAAGAGAGAGGGAGAGAAAGAGAGAGAAAGACAGAGGAGGAGAGAGTGAGTGGGAGGGAAAGAGAGAGAGGGAGGGAAAGAGATGATATTACAAAAGTTTTTTCTTTTTTATTGCTAAACGTAACATTTCAAAAGCAGAAAAAAAAGGGCATGAAAGTGCATTTATCATGTTTTTCTTAGAACAATTAGCTGAACTCTGCATTGTTTATCATTATTTTAAGTAGTAAAACCTCATTATTCAGGTTAAATTGCCGTGTTGTCACTTTGCGATAAATATGTGGGTTTTGGGTTGCAGTTTGGGCACTTGGTCTCTAAAAGGTTCGCCATCACTGGTATATTGGATTACAACAAGTGAACAAGAAAGTGAGTCATAGGAGGTTTTCCAAAAAGCTTTAAACATGAACTATCAGCCCTTCAAGTAGTCCAGACAGGAAGCACAAACCATGAGCATTAGCACCATCTTTTTTTTTCTTTTCTTTTCTTTTTCTTTTTACAGAAAATGGTGTTGATACAAATTACAGAAACAGAATCTTGCAAATCTGAAAGCATTTCTTCCCTTCTTTACTTTTACTTTTCAGCAAACCAGGGAAGGTCTTCTCTGAAATGGATCCCACGCCCCTTTTGTTTCTGCAGGTTACCTTTTGCATGATTGTTGACTAGAGTGGCTCTTCCTCCTGTCTCCCAAGATCATTCCCATATTCCCTTACATTAATATGTTTATTTTTGTGTATAATAACATTTTCACATTAGCTGTTATAACTACAACAGCTGTATTATAGTTCAACAAGATTTGAGTAGACAGACTTGGCATGTTATTGCTTCCATCCTTCATCAGTATCTTCTCCTCATCTCATCTCTCTTGCTTGCCCAGTTAACCTTTCTTTCCTTCTTAGCTGGTTCAGATTGACTAGATTCACTTAGGTGAACTTCTGCCTATAGCAGTGATGGCGAACCTATGGCACGCGTGCCACAGGTGGCACGTGGAGCCATATCTGCCGGCACGCGAGCCGTTGCCCTAGCTCAGCTCCAACGTGCATGTGCACTCCGGCCATCTGATTTTCAGCTCGCACAGAGCCTCTGGGAGGGTGTTTTCGGCTTCCGGAGGGCCTCCAGCGGGTGGGGGAGGGCGTTTTCACCCTCCCCAAGCTCTAGGGAAGCCTCTGGAGTCTGGGGAGGATGGAAAACGGGCCTACTAGGCCCACCAGAAGTTGGAAAACGGGCTGTTTCTGGCCTCCAGAGGGCCTCCAGGGTGGTGGGGGAGGCCATTTTCACCCTCCCCAGGGATTGAATTATGGTTGTGGGCACTCGCGCATGCACGATAGTGCGCGAGCACGCGCTTTCGGCACCCGAGGAAAAAAAGGTTCGCCATCACTGGCCTATAGTGTGCAATTTGAGCTTCATATCTGCTGATCTTCTTGGCTATAGGTGTTATTTGCTGCTTATTATTTCCACTGCTTCTTTGATTTTCCTTGTTTCTAAGTCATATTTCTTAATCAGGTATTCTTTGGCCTTCTTCAACTTCTTTTATTTCATCTATTCTGGCTTACTTGCATCTGATCATAGCTTGCTGATCTTAATTTCCAACCTTATCTTCCATTTTGGGGGTGCACTGTTTGACTTCTTTTGTTCTTTATTGATTTTTGGGTTTTGTTTTGTTTGTTCTTTTGTTGAACCATGCTGGCGCAGTGGTTAGAATACAGTACTGCAGGCTACTTCTACTGACTGCCGGCTGCCTGCATTTCGGCAGTTCAATTCTCACTGGCTCAAGGTTGACTCAGCCTTCCATCCTTTCGAGGTCCCAGATAGTTGGGGGCAATGCGCTGACTCTGTAAACTGCTTAGAGAGGGCTGTAAAGCACTGTGAAGCAGTATATAAGACTAAGTGCTATTGCTATTGCTATTTTGCATCCCAGGTATTCAGTTATAATGGCAGCCATGCTGTACATTAGTTGGTTTGTTTCTTGCAGTGAGCTGGTGCTTCTAATTGATATTTAGATATTGGCGTCTTTTAATACTTGTGCTGGCTGTTTCTTTAGGGAAGCAACCTTCTTCTGTTGCTTTTGTGTTGTTCTAGATGCTCAGTTATTCTTTATTTCAATTATTTTTCTTTAGTTAGAAAGCTTTGTTCTTTGAGAGGAAAAGGCAGAGGAGATGGTGCCTGCTTTGAGAATGAAAACAATTCATTATGTATGCTGGTTTCTCTGCTCCGGCCTCCTCCTGGTTTGCCCTATAGTCTGACTTAAGGCAAGGCTACAATTTCTTCACCCTGGGTAGATCTTTGCCATTCTTCCATTTCTGCTTCTGGGAATACTTTATTTTTGTATTATAAATTAATATTGATTTGACAGTCACTATTCTGTTATTTCTGATTCCGGATGTTGTTCTTTCCAGAACAGATGTATTCATTTCAAATATTCTCTTCTTGTTGGGCTGTTGATTTTTAATAACAAATCCTCCCCCCCCTGCAATCTTTGTATATTTGCAACAGATAAACACTTCTTCTTCCAGTAGACCTTCAGCTGTTGACCCTAGTTGCTCAGCCAACAATACTATAGACCATTTGTCACCAGATGTCCAGGAACTCCAACATATAGTATGGTCCTTGTTCAGGGGTGGATTCCACTTACCTTTGCCAACGGTTCGCATCGCGATGTTTCTTGCGCGTGCACACGCATCCCCACGTGTGATTTGTCTTCCACGCATGCTCAGAAGCAGGAATTAGCCCGAAACACAGCTGAGGAGCTCATCAGCTGTGCTTCGGGTTAAGAAATAAAGGTCAGAATTCACCCGCGGGCGGGCAGGAGGGCCCTTTTTCAAGCCACGGAAGGGGAAAAATGCGCACAAAATAAAAAAAAGATGGTGATGCGCACGGAACGGTACTGACATGACATCACCAGCGGGTCGCTACCAGTTTGGGTGATCCGGTCCGAACCGGGAGGAACCCACCCCTGTCCTTGTTGAACCAGGTGATGGCTGGGCTGGTATGGGTTTCAGTAACATATGTCTCACCATATTGTTTATTGGAGAGACACTCTTTGTCAAACTCCTTTGATGAGATCTGACTAGTATGGCTGAACCTCTGGCATACCTTTCACCCTCTTCTGAGCACAAGCTCCACAACCACTTCTCAGTGACTCTGGGCAGCTCACTAAATATATTAATATTAATAGTTAATAATTAATATTCTGTGATATAGCACAGTTCAATGTATTATGTATATACAGAAATGCACAAAGTTATAACAGAGAGGGCTAAAATATAAACAGATCTCCCCCCCACTTTTAGTACTGTGCATTGGTTTTAAGAAATCAATATATTCAATAGTAATTTGTAAGGCAGTAAATAAAAGATAAACAGGAAAGGAAAAAGAAAAATAATGGTTACTTGTAAAGGATTGTTCTACATAGCTTTCAACTTTAAGATGAATTGTGCTAGAGTTGCTTGGGTATTCTGACACTGAATAAATTTACTGCATAACAAAAGGTTTGCATTTTTACAGCATGGGCAAAATGATGATGTGGGTTTTTTTTCTGCTTTGCCCTTCATCATTTATTTTTGGCAGTATAATGACTGTTTTTATATAAATTTTATTAAGTTTTAAAGAGAATATAAAAACGAACACAAACTAATACAGAATGAAGAAATCAAAGAAAAAGAAAAAAGCCAAAAGGGTTTGATTTTTATTATTATTATAAAATAGATTCAATAAGAGTGAAGGGTTCCCCTCCTACAAATACAGCTGTTGTAAATCCACCAGTCAGTTGGGGTGCATTAGTCATTAAGTGAACACTGCGGTTATTAAGTTAATCCATTGTTTGCAATGAGTGTCTTTTGCTGGAAACTGGAATTCCAGCAAAAAAATGTTGTACATCTTGGTCATATGAATAAATGCTACAAACAGCCATAAATGCAGGGCTGGGATTCAGCCGGTTCAGACCAATTTGGGCGAACCTGATGTTAATTTTAATCCGGTTCGCTGAATCGGTTGTTCCAAGGACTGGCTGACTCTGCCCACCCCGCCCTGCCCCTCCCAGGAGTCTGAACACGGCCCATTTTGGATGCCAGGTAAGTGCAGGGAGCACGTGGAGGCTCTTGGAGGGTGATAAACGGGCCTACCAGAAGTCCGGAAATGGACATGTTTCTGGCCTCCGGAGGGTCTCTGGAGCCCCAGGGAAGGCTGTTTTCGCCCTCCTGGAGGCTCGAGGAAAGCCCCCGGAGCCTGGGGAGGGCGAAAACACCCCCCTTCCCGCCATGGTGCAGGAGGCCGAGTAGGCCACACCCCCATGGCCACGCCCCCATGGCCACGCTCACCCAGCAACCGGGCAGCGAACCGGTTTCTAAAATTTTTCAATCCCACCTCTGCTAAATGAAGCCTGATTGCTGAGGGTTGAAAGTGCAAATACGTGACCATGAGGGCAGCTGTGGTTGGAACTTCAAATTCAGGTCATAAGTATCCCTGGGGAGGTCTGTTGTAACTTTAACCAGTCACTAAGTGACCAGTCATAATGATGCACGACATAGACTGATTTTTTTTCTGTCTTCATGCACAAAGTTTTATATTGCCTTTTTAAAAAATAAATTCTTCATACCTCATTTAGGGAGGTTTGCATAGATGTGATTCTGAAGGTTCACAATGTTTGCTACTGGTATAAGCTATTGCACAGTATAAACTATGAGAAAGCATTGACTAACCTGGCATGCAGTTTACACATGATTATCCTTGATTATGAATGCTGTGCAATCTGATTTTCTTTTTAACTCCCCTCCATTTTCATATTATTAAGTTATTCGTTAATCTTTTGAATATGCATTCAGTAAGACTGTTGGATGCATAAAACAGTATTTTGGAATTACTGTATGTAGAAGAATTTTTTTGAAAGTTTATTATAAAATAATAAAATATGAATGTTATCCATTCTACTCATTTTAAATAGGATTAATTTGTGGCATTGTAATCCTTCTTACTACGGTTATTATAGATTTAATTTTTTCCTTAACCTATAAAGATGACTCATGGAACCTGCCAAGGGTGTCTTTTGTTTCCTTGTTTTAATTTGAAACTAGAATTATTGACTTTCCATACTAGACATCTGTGGTGGTAGATATAACAAGGGATTAGAATTAAACATGTTTGACCCTATTACAGCTACCAACTTCATTGTTTGTCAGAAATTCACAGAAGCTTCACAGTAAAATGCAAAATACCTACATGCTTTGGATATTGGTTGGAAGTCATCAAATATGCTTGAATTAATTTTGATACAAAGCAGAAGGAACTTGTGTTTCTGAATAGGAAGTTACAACATTCATGGGATTGTGGTGAGCAAATCTCACAATTTGATACTGATTAAGTTGCTCAAACAAACATGCATGGCTGTTTCCAATCCCTAGATTCGTCTTCCTTGATGGGGGTCCTGTTGTGGCTTGGAGGTCTTTGCCTTCAACAAGTGTTGAACAAGTTGTTCATCTGAAAGTTGTGGGGGAGAAGAGAGTGTAGATGAAAGCACAATTCATTACTTGGGCCTGGATTTGACTAGAGTTTAGAAGTTGAGATGACCACGTAAATTTGGGTTTCTTTCTTTTAGCTGTGTAATTTTTAGGTTATTTAATATCCTACAAGTTGAAATTAAATAAAATGAAGGTACAGCTTGACCTTTTCAGTATATGACTTGGGCTAGGAAAGGAAAGGAACTATTAATTGCTTCTGAATAGTTATTTTGCATATGTTTCTTTTTAAGACGTTGTAAGGAATATCCTTCTGGGTTCGGTTCCAAGTGGGGAAAAAGACACTGGAAGCATGGGGCTGCTTGGAAAGATGGTTTAATGGAGGACAGCAGGACCACATGGTCTGAGGTCCCGGGGAAAAGGGGGATCACATGCCTCGAGGATGTTGAAGGAGAGAAGGAAGTTGCTGAGAGTCCCTGAGTTTTTTATATCCTCTGTTGGGCCCCATCTCAGAGTTTCCTGTTCCTGTATAAGAAATGCACTCTGATTGGTGGTCAGACTCCCAGGGGGCGGGGGTCTTAGCTGACTCTGTAAATTTTTGTCTGTGTCCCAGGCTTGGCTGGTGTAATCTTCCCAGGTGCCATTGGTGAGATGGGTAGAGGGCTATTCCTATCATGTTCTAAGGGTGAAGGTCTTAATCCCATCACCCTGGAGCTGAAGTGGAGGGCAGGGAGCTGCTTTGTCTTTAGAACATGTTTCTCCTTTTCTCAGCCAGGGATATTCAATAGTTGTCCTGCCAGGATCTTTCATGTGTTCTTTCTCTTCCTTTATAAAGATAAACTTAGACAACTGTAGTTAAATTTTAACTGGCACAATCGTTTCTGACTATTGTGGCTTCTAAGAATAACTTTTGTCATTGAATGCAAAATACTGCGAAGCTCTAGTGAGGAGATGTCTTCCATTTTCTTTTAAGATGTCTTGACATTTTCAATTGCAGTCACTGATATACTGAATGAACAAAATTAGACTTTTCAACATGGGGTATATCTTTCATGTTTTGAATGGAATGGAACTAGAATCATTACACCCATTTTTATAAGATACTCCATATGTTGAAAAGTGAGAAAAATATCTGCTTGGATTCCTTGATGAGTCACTTAAAATGAATGGGAAGTGTGCTGTTTTGCTTGTATCCAATCAAAAATGCAAGATTTTGGACTGGTGGCATTTTGACAGAATGTCAAGAGAATTTTTACAAAATGACTACTAAAGTGTGCCAGCTTAGTTTAGTGATTAAGGCACCAGGCTAGAAACCAGTAGTTTAGGCATAAAAGCCAGCTGGGTGATTTCACTTTTTCTCAGATCAACCCACTTCACAGGGTTGTGGCGGTGGGGAAAATATGAGGAGGAAGGAGTATGTGCTTGCCCCTTGAGTTATTTATAAAAATAATAAAGGCACAATAAAATCAAATAAAAAATTAAAAGGGGGTCTTTCCTATGCAAAAAATGACTATCACAAAACACTCATTTCCAAACTGGTGAGATTATTCCCCAACACTGATCTCTTCTCCAGAATGCTCTATTCCATCCCGTAAAAAAATTAACTCTGAAGTTTTATTTTATCAATTATAATATTTTTCTGTTGTCTCACTAAACCAGTGGTTCCCAACCTGTGGTACGTGTACCACTAGTGGTACGCGAGGGCCTTCCAGGTGGTACGTGAACACTTTCGGGGTCATGAACGATTTTTAGTTGGTTATTTTTTACTTCACAAAAATGTTTACTGCCTAACACAACTGTTGCCACACGCCACCCACCTGGTCCCAGCGGCCTGAGAATCCAGTTGCTGGATGCGCGGGACCAAAAAAGGAACGGTACAATTATGGAAATAAAGTGATATCTGATCGAATTTAGTTTCTCTGGAACCAGGTGGTACGCGGCGACTGTACGGGACCTCCAAGTGGTACTCGATCACAAAAAGGTTGGGAACCACTGCACTAAACCAACATGCTTATAGACTGAAGACAGCTGGAAGTCTTTTCAACCTGCTTGCCTTAGTATACGGAATGTATAGATCAGGGGTGTCAAACTTGATTTCATTGAGGGCCGCATCAGAGTTGTGTTTGACCTCGGGGGGGGCGGGGGGGCATGGCCAGGGGGGGGCATGGCGAGCTCAATGTCACTTGTGGCAGGGGTGCCTGTGGTGGCCCAAGCACTCTGCCAACGAAAACGGGATCCCAAGCTCTGTTTCTGCCTGCAACGGCCTCCTGCAACCCTCTGCCAGTGAAAATGGAGTTCAAGAGGACCGCGTGAGGCTTTCTGGCTGCGATGGCCTCCTACAACTCTCCTGCGGCCCTCCTGAGCTCCATTTTTTCTGGTAGAGGCCCCATATGCTGGTTCCAGGGTGGCCCCATGGGCCAGATCTAAGCACCCCGCAGGCCGGATCTGGCCCCCGTGCCTTGAGTTTGATACCCCTGGTATAGATGGATTCATATTGACTTACAGTGCTTATTCCTAAAGCTTTATATAGCTTTGATATAATGGAAGGATCGTGCAGTATTATAATTCTCTGTGTCTATCTGAACCCCCACCCCTTTTTCAGAATTCTAAGAGCAATTTTCTTCAGGCTACTGTAACACAGAACTCTAGATACATGGAACACCCAGAAGACTAGAAATGAGGGTCGGGAGGATCACTTGGTCTTGCCCAAGAAAAATATAATTATCACCTTTGGGAACGTGGACTCCCCCCCCCAAGTTCACATTTTAATATTGCTTTTCTCAAGCATTTAAAATTATGATCCCGCCAGACAAACCCAGGCACTTGCAAACCCCCATATGAATTTAATATTGGCCCATTATCTAAATTTAGATGGTTGGCAACTGTTGATTAGAATGAACCGGCCGCTAACATGGTTTCATTTCATCCACACACCTCGTAATTTGAAATCTGAAAATTCCCCAGGCAGATTTGTTTTTGAGTTAGGCTTTTGAGATGTACTTCTAGTTCAGGCTGTTTGAGGAGAATTTTATTTGCTTTGTTTGTCTTGGTGTTAAGAATGCCCTTGGGTCACATTTTCAAGCTTCCCCCTCATTCAATAAAAGTGAAAGCTTAGATTTTCAGGCAGTCAGCTCCTGTGTTGAAGCCGGAATGTAGAGCAACAACAAACATGCACAACAAATCCAGAATAAAACAAGTCTACTCTCATGAAGATGAATGTAAAAGTTTTGTAACTGAAACTCAAAAGGAGATGAAAGAGCTGCCATTCTGCCAATATGTTTTCTATTAGCTACTTTTCTTGTAAATTTCATCTGTCTACCATTTTACTCTTTGCTTTATACATTTTTATATCTTCTAACTCTCACCCTAGGTGCATTTCAAAATAAATTAGAAAGAAATGAGGTCTTTTGTAGCTCAGGACTCAGTTGACAAAGTCCAAAGAATATGAGGAAAAGGTTTCCTCTGATGCTATATAGTCCATAAATACATCCAAGCTCAGAGAAAACTTCATTGTCTTCTGTTTTAGGTTTGTGAATTCATTAATTTAGGAAAGGGTAAGATAATTTGGCTAAATAGATTAACTTCTTGTGTTCACTCCCAGAAGCTCAAAATGGCATGCATCAAATTTTATCTTCTGCTTTTTCCCAGAACTATATTCCAGTTAGTTGAAATGAAAAGACTTGTACTCTTCCATGGATGAAGATAATATTGAACCTGAGAACTACTAGTGCTAAATTTATCCTTTCAACCACTATGCCAAGATGACTGTTGATCTTAGTTTTCTGAGGGACTAAAGTTATTGAAGAACTCTAAGATCACAATTTTCTGGAATCACAACCCTGTAATAAAAGGATAACTCTGTAGCTATCCTTGTATCTACCAAGTCTCTTGGTGATCTTTGATTAGAATACTAGAGAACGTAACTTTATTAGTTCTGCATTAGTTAAGTCAAATTGTGAACTATTATTATTATTATGACGACTTAATTTTGAAAATCTGACTTGCAGTTGAGAATATGCAGAAAATATCTACTGTATTCTACCTTCTCTATCTTTGGTTTGGGCCCTTAACCTGATTTATTCGAAAAATATTTTACTCCAATTCATTGTCTAAGATGGAATACTATTTTTAAAGATGGCTTTCTTTTACTATAAATTAGTAAATAATTAGTATAAATTAGTAAATTAGAGAAACAATAACAACTGTAATTTTCTTTCAGGAAGCTAAAAAGTTATATATATATATATATATATATATATATATATATATATATATATATATATATATATGTATGTATGTATGTATGTATGTATGTATGTATGTATGTATGTATGTATGTATGTATGTATGTATGTTCATTGAAATAGTGAACAGTTACTGGTACAAAATAGATGAGGAAATCCATTGCAGAGTTAAAATTATAGAAGCACATAGTTTGAACCCTAATGAAAGCCATTTATTTGGCCACAAATGCTTGAAATGCAACTCTCTGAAGTAGCATTGGGGGAAATCTGAATACTCCTTTTCCTTCTCCACTGTGGTGATTATACGTTATATGACATGGCTATGGCACGTGTTCTTTGTAGCTGTTTTGGACTTCATTAAAAATAAGATTTGGAACAAATTGGGGTGCAAACCATCCTGCTGCACCCCACAGATGAATGCTGATCTGAGTTACCTTATATTAGTTGGGCTGGATCTCTCAAACTTAGCAACTTTAGGTTTTGTGCACTTCAATTCCCAGAATTCTCCAGCCAGCGCTCTGGGAGTTGATGTCTACATAGCTTAAAGTTACTAAGGTTGAGAAACACTGGCTTGGCCAATACCTGCTTTTAGTGGAAATATATCACAATGAGAATGGACGTTTGTTCTCCGAGCTTGTGGGTTGATTTCCAAACATTTCATTACCAGGCTAGGTAACATCTTCAGTGGAATTTAGATTGTCATTGTTAGTGTTCTTCTTATCAGGGCTTTGTGTGGTCAGTAGGTGTCATGATGTGGATATTGCCAGTTGTGCATCTCTACTATTTCTAGGTTTACTGTATTTTCTAATCAAGCAGACATGTGATATGTTTTACTACGCATGTGTGCATTCCAGGAGTTTGTCTCCTCCTACCTTCTCCTTCGAAGCCTCGCCCGAGGCAGACGTGAATTCTTAGCTGAGAAAATGTAGCTTATTAAAGGTTTATATTCTTTTGTTACTTTTGTACTGAAATAAATATTTTGTTAATTAGAATTGAATCTCAGTTTTATTTTCTAAGTACGAATGACTTCAGGGAAGCAAGATCCTATATCACCTCTTGATAGGAAAATTCCTATCCGTCAGTAGGTCTTGTAATGGGAGAGTCACATCAGGTGAGGGTCTTGTGTGGGGTCTTTTGATCTAACCTAACCCATCACTAGATCTATCACAACCTTACAATGCAAAGCCTTGATTTTTTTTTATCATATTAGGGCACTGGTGTTGAACAGAAGAGAACAGAACAGAACAGAATAGAATAACAGAGTTGGAAGGGACCTTGGAGGTCTTCTAGTCCAACCCTCTGCTTAGGCAGGAAACTCTACCACTTCAGACAATCTCTTCTTAAAAACTTCCAGTGTTGGAGCATTTACAACTTCTTGAAGCAAGTTGTTCCACTGATTAATTGTTCTAATTGTCAGGAAGTTACTTGTGGCACTACGTTGCCGTCACATGACATTTTGCGACATTTTTCCCATTCACGGAGTTGGGGTGGGCATGGCCTGTGCCTGACGCATCGGCCCGTGGGCTGCCCGTTTGACTCCGCTGTAATTAGGGTATTTCAAAATGGTCCATTTCCTTCCTCATGGTTGTTAAGAAAGAGAGATAGGAGTAGTTATAATTTGAATCAGTTCTTTATTACCTGATCTAAATTGTTTTGCTTGATTTTGCTGAAGTTTATTATTTGCTAGAGAACTAGCCCACATCAGTAACTATGGTTGGACAATTCAGTTGCTGAGTTGATGAAATAAAACAACGAATTTGTGTAATCATTTGGCAGGTTTAAATCCCTGTTGAAAAAATAATGGCAAATGGGAAAAACTGCCTCATCTGATTATCATTAGATAAATTTACTAGATAACATTTGCCAATCAACCTCCTTAAGAATCAGACTGCTTTAAAAAAACAAGTAGATGGCCATTTAACTCCATTTTCAAATCTCCTGAGAGGTATGTTTCTTAACTAGCACATCTTTAAGAAGCTACATTACAAATTTTCCAGCCAAGTATTTGATTTACTGTTTTTTTTAATCCGCAGGGTTCTGTCAGCAGAAAACCCAGCCTCACAGCATTACTTAAGCATTCAAAGGGAAATAATTATGTTTTCATGGTTTCTAAATTAGCTAAGCAAAAATTATCTGGAAGTTTCACATGGGAGAGTCATTTTATCATGTCAACAAAAATTTTGTGGATTAGGTAAAAAATACATGTTGAGACATCCCTTCCCAGTTTACTGTTTCAAGGAGGAACTCACACTGCCTGAAATGATCATGTACTCAAGTGTTTCCTCTCTGTGCAGTTGTATGCAGTTGTTAGTGTGAATGTGTAAGGGATTGGTGGGAGGGAGGGAGGGAGGCCATCTGATACTTCAAAGTTGAACATTGGCTTATTTCCCTAGACCTGGTAGTATCTTCAGCTGTTATTCTTCTTTTTATATCCATGTGGCAATCTTGTCCTTGATTTGCCTGCTGTTAGAAAGGAGACAAAAGGGAGTGCTGTCACTTATGCTATTGTTACAAATCAAGAGGAAAGGTAATTTTAAACCTCCCTGGCAGCCCTCTTCATCCAAGGGTTCTCTAGGAAAAGAATTTACAATAGGCTGTAAGTCTAAATCTCCCAACATGTCTTAGCCTGTCCAGGAGGAATTCTTAGTCTTTCTACCCATCTTTTTTTTCCTGCTCTATGAAACCTGTTAATATGTTTTCTGAAACATATGAAATGGCTTTGTAATCACACAGTCTTGTATGTCAGGAAAGTTGTAATGAGAAATTTCCGTCTAAAACCAGTGAAGCTGTAGATGGCAACAAGCGTTTATTGGGAAAAGGGGACAATAGGAGAAAATAAAAAGGGATAATGTTTGACAAACTAAAATAAATAAAATAAATACATACACAGGATTTTAAATACAACCAACACAATTGGACTGAATAAGCCAGTTATTACTTCTTTGACTAAGCTTTTGGTTTTCAGTACATGCTGACTACAGATTGCACTCATGTCCCGATTGAAAGATTAGCCGGTGACATCACTATTGGCTGGGGGACGCCCAGTGGGGGCTTCTTTCATGTCCTCAGCAGGAGCTGGAGTGAAGAATGGGAGGTCACCCCCCCCCCCAGAACTGAGATCTTGAACAGAAACTTGCTACTTTTCAACCCAGCATCCTAGCTACGTGAGCCAGTGCCACGGTGCTCCTCACTACAGATAGATTAGATGTAGAAAAGTATCTGTGCCTACTGCTTGGCAGTTGGTAGACAAGCCATTTTTGTTCTTGCTCATCTTTTTCCTTGAGCATTTAAGGCCCACTTTTAGTTAGTTTATCAGTTGTTATCAGATATTTTACTTTGTGCTATTTGTCACAAGTGCATTCAGTGGGGTGGGGGTGACCCTGAGGGAGAAAAAAAACCCAAATCCTTGATGCCTTCTTAGAATCAGTTAAGTATGCTCACTTGGTTGAATGGTCTCTTTTGACTAATATACGGTCACAGTTACAGGAATGGAATGGAATTAATTGAATTCTTTATTTGGCCAAGTGTGATTAGACACACAAGGAATTTGTCTCTGGTGCAGAAGCTCTCAGTATATATGGAAAACAACAGAATAATGATCATCATAACAATAATACCAATAAGAGGCGGGAGTAAAGAAGGTAAGAAGGATAAATAATAATATTACAGCCATAAAACATGGGTAAATATACATAGACCAGTGATAGCGAATCTATGGCACGCGTGCCACAGGTGGCACGCGGAGCCATATCTGCTGGCATGCGAGCCGTTGCCTAGCTCAGCTCCAGCGTGCATGTGCGTGCCAGCCAGCTGATTTTTGGCTCACACGGAGGCTCTGGGAGGGTGTTTTTGGCTTCCAGAGGGCCTCCGGGGGGACGGGGGAGGGCGTTTTTGCCTTCCCCAGGCTCCAGGGAAGCCTCTGGAGCCTGGGGAGGGCGAAAAATGGGCCTACCGGGCCCACCAGAAGTTGGGAAACGGGTCATTTCCAGCCTCCAGAGGGCCTCCATGGGGGCGGGGGAGGCCATTTTCACCCTCCCCAGGCATTGAATTATGAGTGTGGGCACTCGCACATGTGCAATAGCGCACGCACATGCACTTTTGGCACCCGAGGAAAAAAAGGTTCGCCATCACTGACATAGACATTAGACAGCACTGTGCGAATTAGGTGGAGAAACTTTTAAAAATATTCCCTCACTTTCTGCATGGTATGCCTACAAGACTATAATTTCCTGTCTTATTTTTCAGTATATAATGAAAAATCCACAAAGCCTCTCTGGCTTTTGGTCCACCAAAATCTTTTTGGGTATAAAACCTCTCCTTTACCTATTTGAAGAGCATGTTATCTGTCCCAGGCCCACTCCATTTAAATGTACAGATAAGAATACAGTATATTAATATCCATATTGTTGATAGACTATTCAGGTTTAAGGTTTTTTTGTAGCCTATATACGGTTTACCTTTCTCATAATCTGTTCAAAGTGCCATGTCTTGATCTTTAATAGAATTGGGGGGGGGGTGTATTTTTTTCATGTTGTTTTTCTTTTGAGCAGTATAAATGTGTTATCTTGGGAGAGAGGAGGAACAGATTAGAGAAAGGTCCAATAAATAAAATTTGAATTTGAAGGAGGAATAGCATGGTGAAGGTATTTCAGAAGGAACCTCCCTAGCTTTTGGGAGACTAAAAGTGAAGGAAAGTGTGGGAATACTTTCAGATTTGCAAGATTGATGTTATCCTTGTGAGGTACTCTAGACAAGAAGCACAACCTGGAATACTAGGTCTAACTTTATTCTAAGGTTGCATTAACAGAATCTTGTAAACCTAGAAGTATTTCTCACTCCTTTACTTTTACTTTCCCCTAAAACTAAGGAGGATCCCTGCTGAGATGCTTTTACCACCCATTCTCCTTCAGTGTCAAAATTATTTATCAGATTTCCTGCTTTCCATTACAGAAGTGTGTCTTCCTTAAAAGATCTCTGTGTTGTAGACAGGTCTAATAAAAAGCCCAGTAGTTCTAAAAATCACAATGGCATAATATTTTATGCTTCAAATCAGGATTCCCCAATCCCTAGATCATGGCCAGGCTGTAAGCTGTTCAGAATCGGGCTGCCCAAATTAGCGAGCGGTAGGCAAACGTGTGCATGTGTGCTCCATTTGTACGAGCAGTGGGTGCACTTGCTGCTGCTTGGGCAAATGAAGCTGCACACGTACTTGCCTGCCACTTATGCAAAATCATTCCCTCTGTCATCCACCCCCCCCCCCCCGCTTGTTCACAAAACCAGAAACATTGGAGAACTCTGCTTTAGAATAGAATAGAATAGAATAGAATAGAATAGAATAGAATAGAATAGAATAGAATAGAATAGAATAGAATAACAGAGTTGGAAGGAGCATTGGAGGTCTTCTAGTCCAACCCCCTGCTTAGGCAGGAAACCCTACACCACTTCAGACAAAGGTTATCCATTCTCTTGTTAAAACTTCCAGTATTGGAGCATTCACAATTTCTGGAGGCAAGCTGTTCCACGGATTAATTGTTCTAACTGTCAGGAAATTTCTCCTTAGTTCTAAGTTGTTTCTCTCCTTGATTAGTTTCCACCCATTGCTTCTTATCCTACCCTCAGGTGCTTTGGAGAATAGCTTCACTCCCTCTTTTTTGTGGCAGCCCCTAAGATATTGGAACAATGCTATCATGTCTCCCCTTTGTGGGCCTAAAACAGAGCCTTGGGGTACTCCATTGCATACTTCCCTCTATATAGATGCAGTTCCATTGAGCACTACATGTTGATTGCGGTTGGTCAGCCAGTTTCGAATCCATCTGGTAGTGTTGCTGTCTACCCACATTTTTCTACTTTATCTAGTAGTAGGTTATGGTCTACTTTATCAAATGCCTTACTGAAGTCCAAGTAAATTATATCGACAGCATTCCTCTGGTCCACTAATTTTGTCACTTTGTCAAAGAATGCAATAAGATTAGTCTAGCATGATCTGTTTTTGACAAACCCATGTTGGCTTTTGGTTATTACTTTGTTTGCTTCTAGGTGTTCGCTGATTTGTTGCTTGATTATCTTTTCCAGAATCTTCCCTGGTATTGAGGTCAGGCTGATAGGTCTGTAGTTTCCTGGATCTATTTTTTCCCCTTTTTTGAAGATGGGAACTACATTAGCTCTTTTCCAGTCCTCTGGCAGTTCCCCGGTGCTCCAGGATCTTTGAAAGATATAGTTCAGTGGTTCTGAGATCTCATCTCCTAGTTCCTTCAGAACCTTGGGGTGTAATCCATCCGGTCCTGGTGATTTGAACTCGTCTAGGGTAGACAGGTCTTCACTTACCATTTTCTTCCCTATTTTAACTTGTGTTCCTAATATGTTTTTTGTGGTGCTGTTTTTGATAGGTTGGACTGTTTTTTCCCTTTGTGTAAAGACAGATGCAAAAAATGAGTTAAATAGCTCTGCTTTCTCCCTGTTGCTTGTCACCTTTCTCCCAGCAATGGACCAATTGTTTCCTTAATTTTTTTTAATATGTTGGAAGAAGCTTTTTTGTTATTTTTTTACTTTTATCTTTTACTTTTGATACTTTTTATTTAAAGTATCTTATTCTGCTAAGTGCTAGTGGTTATATTTGGTCTTTCTTCCTTTACTTTGCATCTTCCTTTATTTTGCATCTTCCTTTACTTTGCATCTTTGCATCTGAACCTAAACTATATATCTGGTAACACAATAGCTGGTGGAAATTGTTGTCAACCATTCAACTTAAACCAATTCAGAGGAGAGACACTACATCAAAATATTTTATTGCTATAGATTATAATGACAGAAGCTTAAAACTTGGCAAAGATTTATCTCTCTTCTTATACTAAAGAGAATCAAAGCAGGAAAATCTTGAGTTTTTTCTTTACGCCACCTATATATTTTGGCTAAGATAATGTTTATATAATAGCCATTAAATTCCTTCTTCAAAAGTGATCTTCATAGACTTCTAAAGATATCGAACCAGACAACTATAAAATTACAGCCTTTTGAGTACAATAACTAACGTGATTTTATCATTATATTTATAAAAGAGGAAAAAAATAATTTAAGTTTTTGTATGTTCTTACAGTATTTTTAGTTATTTTCCAAATCCTCAGAACAGAACAGAACATCTTCTATTTCTGATATCTAAGAAATATAATTAACATACATAGAATTACTTAAATGCTCCTATATTATACTTTTTAATGTAAAGAAAGAGAAACAATTTGTTTTAGTAAGTCCTTCATTTAATTATAAAAACCACCTTACTGAAATGAATCTGGAACTTCATGAATCAGAATGCATTAGGATTTCAGCTAAGCAGAATGAGAGAAAAAAATAGCATAAAGTACAATTAATTTTACTTCCAAGCTAATATGTAAGTTTCTTCTATGTTGCTGGGACATCTCTCCCTTCTGCATCCTATTCTTTAACGTTCTTGACTCCAGATATTAGGAGTGACCTACATCTCAGCTCAAGTTTCAGATAATTAAGCTAGGAAGAATCCATGTCTTCCTGTGGTTGGACAGAAAGAACAAAATGATATGCCAGCTGAATGAGCTGCTAAAATGATAAGGACGATTAGGTTTTGGACAGTTCTGAATTCTGCCTCTCTGCTCATCTTAATGATGTCTACTAGAGCCTAGCAAGGGGAAAATAAATTGCACGAAGAAAAAGAGAAAACATTTGTTTTGTCAGAACCATTTATTTATCATATGGGGAAGTGGAACATGGAATCAATCAGATTATTGTAGAATAACAGAAAACAGTTCAGTTGAAGGAATCAAGAATTAAGCAAATAAGCTTAGAGAATATACAAGGTGGAGAAGAATTTAGGATTTTGTTATTACACCTGACAACAATATGCTCACTGAGGCTTCTTTAATCAGATTTAGTGAAAAGAAAAGAGAAACCGGGAACAGAAGTGTTAGGAACTGGATACTGAATTAATATTTAGGTTTGTGTCAGGCCCAAGCCCAAAGATGACACAATGAGATCCAATTGAATCCAATCCTTTATTTGCTCACATCTCAGGGACATATTCTTGCTGAATTGAAGTTATAACTTTCTAAACCAGAGGTCTCCAACCTTGGCAACTTTACGACTTGTGGACTTCAACTCCCAGAATTCCTCAGCCAGCTCTGCTGGCTGAGGAATTCTGGGAGTTGAAGTCCACAAGTCGTAAAGTTGAAGTCCACAAGTCGTAAAGTTGCCAAGGTTGGAAACCCCTGTTCTAAACTACTGAATATATCCTAAGGGATTGTAGGGTGCGGCTCAGTGGTGGGTTGCTACCAGTTCACCCTGGATTGGGCAAACCAGCGGCAGCGGGAGGTTCCTCCCACCCACCTGGACATCAACACGGATGATCTGCACATGCACAGAAGGTTCTGCGCATGCTCAGAAGGGCTGCAAGCGAAGTGAGAGTGCGCATTCACAGTTCCGAACCGGTAGCGAAAATAAGTGAAACCCACTACTGGTGCTGCTACCTTGAAACTCTTCCTCCCTTCCCCATCCAGTTTGGAACTGTGCAATCTCTTAATCTGGGCTCTCTTTGAGAAAGCTCTGTGTAATATTATTCTTTAGAACGATATATCTAGTACATGCAGTTTGACAACTGGGTAATATAAATGGATTCTCTGTGCCCTTACTGTGGCCAAAACATTGTTGCTATAGATTTCCTCTAGATTTTATCAGTTAACCAAGTTACAAAAGTGCAATAAATATACTATATGTTTTTCTTTGTGGTTATTCTATGGGTTAGAACTGTGAATTAAAATTGTATTTCTTTGGAACAAAGTGACTACAACTGTTAGGATGCAAAGTTTAAACATATAATATTTTGAAAAAACTGAGATAGGTGTGTTTTCCATTTTTCTCTTTGTGTGAGTTAGACTGTCTCAAATATTCTCTCTCTCTATGTGTGTGTATATGTTCAGCTAATTTCTATAGATCATGTAATGATTGCGGAAATTGCATTCTGCATACTATCAATTATCAATTCATTGCTAAAATAACATGGTCATAGCAGCATGGTTATTTTTTCTCTTTTGTTGTGAAAAAGGGATTACCTCCCTTCTCTTCATTATAAATGTAAGGCTTGTCAAAAGACCAACAATTTATTTGTCAATGTTTGTTTTTTCCTTGTTTTATAGCACTAAATATTTTTAAAACAAGAGAACTAATTTTTTCACATGGCACATTTGGATGTACATGCATATATTAAGAATTTGTTGTTTTCTGTGGACTCTGATAATTTTAGCACTATTTGACAATAAGAGAGTACTGTTCGTATCTCCTCCCTCCTTCCCTCTCTCCTTTTTAGGTTCATTGTCTATATCAGTGATGGCGAACTTATGGGATGCGTGCCACAGGTGGCACGCGGAGCCATATCGGAGGGCACGCGAGGCGTTGCCCTATTTCAGCTCCACGGGGAAACCAGACGTTTGGAAAAACGCACTTCCGGTTTGCCGTTGGGCTGTTTTTCGCACTCCGGAGGGTTCAGGGAAGCTTCCTGAAGCCCCGGAATGCGAAAAATGGCACAATGGGCAAACCGGAAGTTCGGAAAACGCACTTCCAGTTTGCCGTTGGGCTGTTTTTCACATTCCAGAGGGTTCAGGGAAGCTTCTTGAAGCCCTGGAATGCAAAAAACAGCCCAACAGGCAAACCGGAAGTGTGTTTTTCCAAACGTCCGGTTTGCCCATTTGCCGTTTTTCACTGTCCCAGGCTTCAGTAAGGCCTTTGCGAGGGTGTGTGGTGTGTGCAAACGTAGGGAGCAGCGTGGGGGGTTGTGCACATGCGTCGGGGGGAAGGAATGGTTGCGCGCACACCCCCTTTTGGCACGCGAACCAAAAAAGGTTTACCATCACAGGTCTATATCATTTAGATAACAGAATAACAGAGTGGGAAGAGACCTTGGAGGCCTTCAAGTTCAACCGCATGCACAAACAGAAGACTATACATTCTGGAGAAATGACTGCCCAATTTCTTCTTACAAACCTCCAGTAATGGAGCATCCACAGCTTCTGAAGGCAAGCTGTTCGACTGGTTGATTGTTCTCGCTGTCAGGAAATTTCTCCTTAGTTCCAAGTTAGTTCTCTCCTTGATTAGTTTCCATCCATTGCTTCTTCTCCTGCCTTCTGCTGCTTCTGGTGGCGGAGATTGCCTGATTATCTCAATAAAAGTATTTATTGATGTGGCAAATAATGTATCTTGATAAGACTGTAATTAATTAAAATATTTATAGCAAAGATTATTTTCAAGAAAGGAAGCATTGCTTACTTTTCTTTTAAAAAATCAAAAAAGAAAAGTGTGCATCAACCCCGCCCCCAATTTATTCACAATATAAATAAAAAAACAAATAACCTAAATATAATGAGTTCTATTTCTACCAATAGGCATCACATTATCAGTTTCATCATTATTGGGGATTGTTAGGCAGGTATTGTACTGTGGGTTCAAACCCTCTACCAGAAATTAAACTTACAGATCCTTTGAACTTGAATGACAATGTACAGCACATTAATTTTTAAGAGATATCTGGGCCCTGGTGCTCAGCAGTTGAAGAAAGGAATATATAGAGGCTATCAGAATGGTATATACAGTCCATTAAGTTTTCAGAACAGGTGTCACATTAGGATAGATCTAAGTTGAATGTGATAAATTTTAATATGGTGTGATAAACTTTAGATTTAGGAATCTCTTAGTAGGAGAAAAGAAGGAGGAAGAGATATTTTTGCCCATTCTTTCTACTTTGTACTTTCTGCCACCTAAAAAGCTTTATAAGAGGGCCAGGGCATTTGCCAAAAATAGCATGGGAAATGCAGGTAAAAATTGTCCATTCTTCCCACAAAATTCCTAAGGAACATTACCTGAATGTGCACCCTCACTTTTTCATAAAAATTCTTAGCCCTTGCTAGTCAAAGGCATACAAGGACTATTCATAGTAGACAGTAATTCCAAGCTACTGCCCATAGTATAATACCAATGCCTTCATTATTTTTTGTGTGACATTTTTATCACATGCTTAGCAAAGAATAAAAATAGCTGCAGGCAAATTCAGTTTTTACTTTTCACTGTCACTCTGAAAGGCTTGTCTCCTAGACAATATCGTGGAAAAAAAGCTGAAAAATCATTGTCTCTTTCACCTGGAAACTCTAGCTCTTTTTAAAATGGTAAATTCTGCGTAACAGGCCACTGAAAAGTGAGCATTAACAAGTATTAATTAAGAACTTAATCTTTGAATAAATAAAAAGCAGTGAACACGGTTAAATCTGTTCGTGAAATATAGCAGAACATTTGGCTTTAATGAGAAAATGCACTCCTCGCTCCAGACCGATGGGAATTCCATTGCAGCGTGTGTTGTAAACATTTCTTCTTTCTCCTTGACAGGTAATATTTGAGGCTGAAGTCTCAGATGGAAGAAATGGCTACATTGCCATTGATGACATCCAGGTTCTGAGCTACCCTTGTGGTAAGTAATGATTAAGAGGCACAGTTTTCTATGTCTTTTCTAAGAGAGGCTCAATATTGTCAGACTGGTGTTTTCATTACTCAGCCATTGGTGTCCTGCTGCTACCACTGTTTTTCTATCTTTTTCTTTTCTAACGTGTTAGAAAAAGAAAAGGAGAATGTCAAAGTCATAAATGTTATTTTGTTACCACATAATTATTTCAATTCAGTGATTCTCTCTCACTCGACTGTAATTAAAGTAAAATAAAGGGTATCTAATAGTTTTATTGGGAGCTGGATTTTTTTAAATTCATTTTACTCCCAATAATAAAAGCAGGTAATAACAATTGATAAATCTTATTTAAAAAATGTATTGTGACAGTTCTGAAAAATGTCTGTTTTCGGATATGGGCAGCTGTCTCTCTACTGACAGGTCTTGCAGTTGTTTTATTTGGGGCCATGTCTTTGGAAATTCACGCGACAGAGGATAGGGACCATGGGAAGATCCCCAGGTTGCACTAAGTGCAGTTGGGAATGGTCTTGAAGGACCAAAGGAAGAACTCCTATCAAGGCAGTGGTCAGATAAGGGCCAGGTTACCTTCGGGACCGCATCCTGCCGCATACCTCCCTACGACCGGTTAGGGCCCACAGAGTTGGTCTCCTCCAGGTCCCATCGACCAAGCAATGCCGGTTGGCGGGGCCAAGGGGGAGAGCCTTCTCTGTGGGAGCTCCCTCCCTTTGGAACCAGCTTCCTCCAGAGATCAGGACCATCCCCACCCTGCTGGCCTTCCGTAAAGCAATAAAAACTTGGCTCTTCCGGCAGGCGGGGTGAAAGTGAGACCAACTAGACCAGATATGGGTCTCCCCCCTTGGTTATGAATGTTAGATGCTCTTTTTAATTTTTGTAGCTTTTAAATTGTTGTGTCTTTTTATATTGGAAAATGGATTGACATGTTGTGAGCCGCCCAGAGTCCCCTGGGAGTTGGGCGGCATATAAATCCATTTAAATAAATAAATAAATAAATAAATAAATAAATAAATAAATAAATAAATAAATAAATAAATAAATAAATAAATAAATAAATAAATAAATAAATAAATAAATAAATAAATAAATAAATAAAATAAATAAGTGGGGCTTGAGACCAGTCCAAGAAACTAACTTAAATAAACATCTCAGACAAGCCCCTGCCTAGTTCACACAAAGGTGTGTGTGTGTGTGTGTGTGTGTGTGTGTGTGTGTGTGTGTGTGTGTGTGTGTGTGTGTGTGTAAGGGGGGAGAGGAAGTATCCAGATTCTGTTACTATAGCTGTTATAATGAAAATAGTCCTGGCCTATATAGCATTGGGTTTTTAAAGTTTCATATGTCCTATTGGGCTAACAGGTTGTATGCACCAGCAGAACCAAAGGAAGTTACATTAGCTCTTCCCCAATAGGGCCAAGGATTTATTTGTTTGTTTGTTTGTTTATAAAAAAATTATTGGCAGCTCATCTTATATAAGGTAACTCTGGGCAGCTCACAGTTATATATATATATATATATATATATATATATATATATATATATATATATATATATATATATATATATATATATATATATATATATATATATATATATATATATATATATATATAACAATAGCACTTAGACTTATATATTACTTCAGAGTGCTTTACAGCCCTCTCTAAGTGGTTTACAAAGTCAGCATATTGCCCCCAAAAATCTGGGTCACCAATTTACCAACCTCAGAAGGCTGGAAGGCTGAGTCAATCTTAAGTCAGTCAGGATCAAACCCCTGGCAGGCAGTAGAATTAGCCTGCAATACTGCATTCTAACCACTGCTCCACCATGGTTCTTCACTTTAAAACATAAATAAATTAAAACAAAAATTAAAATCTAAGAACACGTGAGGAGGGTGGGGGTGGAATGAGGGAGGTGGGATATGATGTTACTCAACCAACCACCTCCACTGTGCTGATCCCCATGAGTCAAATATCTGAGTAACGAGAAGGTGTTAATAATGATAAGTCTTTGATTTAGCCATCAAAATTAGCAAAGTGTTAATGTAGCTAAAATTCTGGAGAAATGTGCTTCTAGGATCTGACATCCTTTGGATATTTGTACATTTTAATTGTTTAATTGTTTCCAAGATGCCTCACAGACAGACTTGAAGAAATTCATTATAATCATTATGGAAGTGTATAATAACAAGTGAAACTGAGTTTGTGGAAACTAAACTAAACTAAACATAATGTCAATATTTCTTATCCCTAATCCTTAGTAATTTAGGAGTAGGATATGAAATGTCAAACCTACAGTCTAGACTGGAATATAAAAACACACACCTCCCCCTCAGAAACTTGGAAGAAGATCATGACAAACTGCATCTGCATTTTTGAACAAAAAACAAAAACCCCTGTATATAGATATCTCCATGTAGTCACAAAAAGCTAGGCTCTACCTGAGAGAGTCTTTACCTTAATGCAGTATTTTTCAACCTCAGTAACTATAGATATGTGGACTGACTGTGGAATTCTGGGAGTTGAAGCACACACACCTTAAAATTGAGATTGAAGTTGAGAAACACTGAGGTTGAGAAACACTGTAATAATAATAACAACAACAACAACAACAACAACAACAACAACAACAACAACACAGTCCTAGACGCTTGGGAAGTGTTCGACTTGTGATATAGTGATACGAAATCCAGCATATACTGTAAATCTCGTTTGCTGTGTATTACTGTTTTTGTGTATAATAATAATAACAATAATAACAATAATAACAACAGCAGCAGCAACAACAACAACAACAACAATAATAATAATAATAATAATAATAATAATAATAATAATAATAATAATAATAATAATAATAATAATAATAATAATAATAATACACCCATATCTTATCTGCTGTCAGTGCCTTTTTCAATCCATTTTTTTCATACACAGAGTTTTGTCATAGAGCTTTCCCTGAGGCAATGCAGAAAGTATAAAAAGGTTTGTCACTGGTTCAAACAATGCTATGTCTGCAATGCAGATGATATTTACTGACAGGGACTCCACATTCCCCCAACCTGCTATAACATATAGCTAATTAAATCTGACCCTTTGTGTTATTAATGCAGTAGTTTTCACATTGAATATTATTGAAATTTACATTCAGATTTGCAATTTATTTGCATCCTATTTGGCTGTTCTTCTTACTGAGCTAAAACAATATTTTTTCTTCCATGTATGAATTTCTTTTGCCCTAAAGACTCCATGCTGTGTATCTTTGTGGGGGAAATAAAAAAAAAAGACTGAGAGTACCCTTTAGTAACTTTTTGCTTTCCAATTTCAGTGTATCTTTGGGGGATTTTTTTAAAAAATGTGACTGAGAGTACCCTTTGGTAACTTTCTGCTTTCCCTATCTCTGCAGATAAATCTCCTCATTTCTTGAGGCTGGGGGATGTAGAGGTCAATGCAGGTCAGAATGCAACATTTCAGTGCATTGCTACAGGAAGGGATGCAGTGAAGAACAAGTTATGGCTGCAGGTAAGGCTCATCCTGACCCATTAATGGTCAGACCCTTCTAATAAAAACAAAGTGTCCAGTTCTTCAAAGATTGTATATGACAGACATCTGACAGGAAATAATTGTTATTTATTATTTATACCTATTTCAATTTTGTTAGCATCAGCTTGCCGCAAGGACTGTTTAAATGCCACCTTCCTCTATCCTGGCTTGCATATATGGAATTTTGTTTCCATTCTGTAGAACAGGCGAGAGGAATGAGGGAGAAAACCTCTCTACTCCATATCCTCTTTTTCTGTGGGATTCATTCTTTTAAGTTGCAGGCTGGTAACTGTGTAGATTAGTGTATTGATGGTGGACTGGCCTTCATAAAATCAAGCTGATAACATATTGTCACAAAGCTAGTCCCACATATTTCTCTGCTTGAGCAACAGATATGGTGCACCTTCTCCAATTCTGCAAAATGGGGTGATTGACGGTTCGGTGTGATTGACAACCAGAACTGGCAATGGGACAGCATTCTCTAGTACATCTGAAAGTAACAGCCTACTGGGAACAATGAGCAAGGCATTTGACAGGCACATATCTGTGAACTGGGGCACAGGAGCTGCCATTTCTGATTACAATTACTTATTATTACTATTAATAGGAATATACGCCATCTTTATTTTATACATTTCAAGGCAAAATTGTGAGGTGGGCTTTCATGCCTAAGGGAAGGCTGGAACTCACAGTCTCACAGTTTCTGTTCCAGTACATTAACCACTGCATAGATGAGGCCAGTTCAGCTGTGCATATTTATAATGTGATAACTTAACCATACAGGATAGGCTCCTGTATTACAGTAAGACATAATCCAATTTGTTAAGGAATATGATTTAGTAGGACACATAAATTCACTTATTATGGCTTAGTATTATGCACAAGCTAGGACATTATGACTTGTTTAACAAACCTTGGTTTAACTTGTCTTTGTTTAAAAAATAGTAAGGTAACTAAAAATAATTCCAGCCAAATCTTGCATATTCAGAGTAGTGTAAGCAATTCATAGAAGCAGCCCAAATACTGAGTAGTCTGAACTTCACACACTTCTATGAAAACAAAGCATAGAAGTTATAGCATTCTATTTTTCAGGACTGTTCATTGGTACTGCATTGCATGATATCTCAGTTTAATTAATCAAAGAGCTCAGCCTTGAGCTTTAATTTCAATATATATATGCAGTTGAAATTTTTAAATCCTAGAATTAAACCAATAAGAGAGAAAAAAGCCTAAGAGAAAGAATTAATTGGCTATTTAAGCAAAGTACAGAATAGCAGATATTATTTTAATGGTCTTTATATGGTTTACTGGCGGACATATCAAGAAAGTGGAGTCCTAACTGAATCTTGAGCATCTTCAAAGATAATGAGGACTTGCCAAAACCACCACTTGTAGTCAGTGAAAAATGTCCTTTAAATCATCATTACTTGGCAATTATTGCTTTTCCAAGGAAGAGGATAAGGTGACTTATTCTTGTACATCTGCATCCATATCTCTTAACTCTTTCACTATCTGGAAGCATTCTGCTTACCAGTTTAGTGAGATTATTACGTAAAACAATTTAATAGTTTTTAAGCATTTCAAAAAGTTTGAAATAGTTACAACTTGCATGCTCTATCTGATATGGGCTATGTGGATTGGGTAAACAGTTCACCATTGCTCAGGAGGATTTAAATTACTTGGCATTAATCTCCACATTGACCCACAAAGAAGATATTCCAGAATTTAAGATGAGAACCTCAAGATGAAGTAATTAATTAACAAAATCCATAGGAAAATCTTGTCCCATGCTTAGCTTCCCCTATGTTGGCCGAAACCAATCTGAAGATTCTGTATAGATATGCATGCATAATAGGGACATTCAAAACAAACCATTATTATTCCAGGAAGAGAATATTCCTGGAATACCAGAACATTCCATTATTTACTTAAGCCATTTTTACCAGCTGTTTTTGAGGGAGGCCAAACATTTTCTGGAGATAAATCCCCCACCCCAAAGAAGCAGGTTTAAGATGGAACAATAAGCACCACTTCCTGTTCTGGAAGATTTACTTTGATGATCATTGGAATGGTTGAATCACTATGGTACAAGTGAAGCACGGGTTTTTACTTTACTTATGTCTATATACAGGGTGGGTTGAGTGTGAGTGTGTGTATATGCACGCATGTGTGTGCCAAATGCCACATTACAAAAAAGGGCAAGGAAAAGTCCTACAATTATACCTTACTCTAAGACTGCATCACAATTTCCTTCTTTCTACGAGCCTTTCTAATCTTTAAACCCAGAAATCATGTTCATTTTTCTCTTTTTTTTCCAGCAAAAGTCCATAAGCATTTTCTAATCACTAAGAATTTAGATAGAAATCTTAGAATTGTATATTTGTTGCTTGAGAATTGGCATGTTTAGTTTAGTTTAGTTTACTGGAATTTCTATGCCGCTCAACTCCCAGAGGGACTATTCATTTTGTCCCCAAAATTTATATTTCTAATGGTTTAAAATCCTTAAGTGAAAAGTACAGACATTGTGCAGTTGAGAACACATTTCTAAGGTCAGAGTTGGTGACTGATGTCTTAATTCTCTCTCTCTCTCCCGTGTGTGTGTGCGCACACACACACACAGGGGGGGGAGAGAGGATTTTATCTGTATGTATATACATAATAGTAAAGTGAAGTGAGATAATTGTTTCAGTTAGGATTGGTTTGAGGAATGAGGTAGCAGTGGGTTTTCCTGATACCACTTGTGATTAATAATACAATAACCTAATATACAATACTACCAGCTCATATCACCAGAATGGAGCTTGTGTTCCTGAATTTCAATTGTTGAATTCTATCTAGGAAACTCTTTGAGAAGATGGTACTAAGAAACTCCTTTGCCCTTTTTGCTTTTTCCATCATGTTTCCCAAAGCTTTTCAGCATGAAACTGCTGGAAGAAGTCAACCATACATTCGTTACTCCAAAGAATAATTGCCTAGGATTACAACGCTCGAGAATATTGTCTTATTTCAAGTCATTCCACATCCTTCATTGAAAACATATATATTTTCAGACACAGCTGGGCAATTCTAAGTATTTGGGGGCTTTTTGGCTTTATGTCTTATATGGCAAATATTGATTCATTTAACCATTTCTCACTTTGAATTTCAAATATGTGTGAATTCTACTGATGAATTGCTTTCTTCCATTATGTTCTTCTAAGGCAATGAATATGGTCGTGATGGTGAACCTGTGGCACGCATGCCAGAGGTGGCACGCAGAACCCTCTCTATGGGCACGTGCGCCGTTGCTAGCTGCTGTTCTGGTCTTGGGTTTCTGGTGCTCTGGTGCGTGCGAAGACCAGCTGGCCGGTGCGCATGCTTGGGCCGGAAAACCGAAGACCAGTTTTCCGGCGCTCCAGCGCACACATGTGTGCAGACATTCTGGTTTTGGCACTTGGTGCCAAAAAGGTTTGCCATCACTGGAATATGGGGTCATGGCTTCATTTTTGATAACAACAACAACAACAACAACAACAACAACAACAACAGAGTTGGAAGGGACCTTGGAGGTCCAACGCCCTGCTTAGGCAGGAAACCCTACACTACTTCAGACAAATGGTTGCCCAACATCTTCTTAAAAACATCCAGTGTTGGAGCATTCACAACTTCTGGAGGCAAGCTGTTCCACAGATTAATTGTTCTGTCAGGAAATTTCTCCTTAGTTCTAAGTTACTTCTCTCCTTGTTTAGTTTCCACCCATTGCTTCTTGTTCTACCCTCAGGTGCTTTGGAGAATAGTTTGACTCCCTCTTCTTTGTGGCGACCCCTGAGATATTGGAACACTGCTATCATGTCTCCCCTGGTCCTTCTTTTCATTAAACTAGACGTACCCAGTTCCTGCAACCGTTCTTCATATGTTTTAGCCTCCAGTCCCCTAATCATCTTTGTTGCTCTTCTCTGCACTCTTTCTAGAGTCTCAACATCCTTTTTACAACGTGGCGACCAAAACTGAATGCAGTATTCAATGATCCAGTTGTCTGTGGGGGAATCACAAATTTGAGTAGAAAGTTGCAAGTCTCACTTTGCTTGAGCAAATGAGCTTCTCTTCCTCAAATGCAATTAGGCTTTCAATGGCTGGAGGAAAATAAACAGACCAACAGAGTATCTGGGGGTTAGAGTATGGTCATCTGCGACATCAATTTGTGTAGTATTTTTGCTCATATCTTCCATCCTTCTATAAAACCCTGATTGCATCTTGTGTTGCTGCTGCTGATCCTGAACAGGGTTTGCTCATAATGTGTTCTTCATTGGCTGGAACCTACTTCTTGATATTCTTCTTGGCTTGCTACTCAGCATAGCCTAGGTCTGCCTGGCTATCCCTTTGTTCTGTGTGAATTCCATCTTCTTTCATTGGCTAGTACCTATCCTGAAGTGCTTTCTATGAGTGAGGCATGAAGGAGTTCTTCACCAGTGGAGAGAATAGTTTGTACAGATCTTGTGGAGCTACTAACTCATAAAGGGCCAGGGTTATCCTTAACATAATGGATATGTTGACACTGACAGATTATAATATCTCTTTTCTGCCAGCTTCTAAGATGTGGTTTCACAGACAGCAATGTTTTCCTGGGTTCTGTTTCAATGCTGGCTTTGCTGGGTGCAAACACAGCCTTTACATCAGATTGGAATGGGGCTAGAAGTGTGAGGGCATCTGGAAGTTAGCTTGGAAAGGACTGCAAGCTCTTGGCATGTACCAGAGTCCCTGAGATAGGTTGTGCCTGGAGCTTCTAGGCTCTGGCCTAAAAGGAACACAGCAGATTTCAACTAGATTCCTTGTGTCAATTGGCTCGGTTCACACAACATGTCACACAATTCAAGATCTAGCAGCCAGAAGCGCACAACAGGGAAAAAAATATAGCTTCACCTGAGAGAAATGAGTGAATCCAGCCTGTTTATCTATCCATTCAGCTATTTTATACTTCAGTACATTGTTCAACTCCAGGAAATGGATTTTTATTAAGAGATTAAGTGTTGCATAATCTGCGGACGTATTGCGTCTGCAGATTCTCGCCCAGCCGCCTTGTTTAGGGTGACTCGCTCCCTCCTTGCCAAAGGGGGGAGCGAGGAACACTTACAAGGCAGAGCTGAGGAATTCACAGAGTTTCTGTCGGATAAAGTCGCTCAGATTCGGTTGAACCTGGACTCTGGCTGGGCAGAGTCCATAGAGTTGACAGGGGCTAGTCTTAGTCCACCATTATGGGAAGAGTTTGGGCATGTTTCTCCCGAGGATGTGGACAGAGCTGTGGGGGCGATGAGTACCTGTGGGGGCGATGGGTTTATTGGACCCGTGCCCCTCCTGGTTGGTCTCGGCCAGCAGGGAGGTGACACGCGGCTGGATCCAGGAGGTGGTCACCGCTTCTTTGAGGGAGGGATCCGTACCGCAGTCGTTAAAAGCTGCGGTGGTAAGACCCCTCCTGAAGAAGCCTTCCCTGGATCCAGCTGATTTGAAGAGCTATCGTCCGGTCTCCAACTTACATTTTTTAGGGAAAGTTGTGGAGAAGGTAGTGGTTACTCAGCTTCTACGACTTCTGGATGAAACAGACCATCTAGATCCTTATCAGTCGGGTTTCAGGCGCGGCTACAGTACTGAAACTGCCTTGGTCGCGCTGATGGATGATCTCTGGCGGGCCCAAGATGGGGGTAATTCCTCCGTCCTGGTGCTACTTGACCTCTCAGCGGCCTTCGATACCATCGACCATGGTATTCTTCTGCATCGTCTCGGCGAGTTGGGAGTGGGAGGCACCGTTTTGCAGTGGTTCTCCTCCTATCTCGCCGATAGGATGCAGTCAGTGTTGGCAGGAGGGCAGAGATCGTCCCCTAGGCCCCTAGTATGTGGGGTGCCTCAGGGGTCGGTTCTCTCGCCCATCCTGTTTAACATTTACATGAAGCCGCTGGGGGAGATCATCCGCAGACATGGGGTGCGTTTCCACCCGTACGCTGATGACACCCAGCTGTACATCACCACCCCATCTGACTTCAGTGAGGCAGTTGCTGTAATGTGCCGATGCCTGGACTACATTAGGATCTGGATGGGGAGGAACAGACTCAGACTTAATCCCGACAAGACTGAGTGGCTTTGGGTATTGCCCCCTAAGGACTACGACAACTGTCCCTCCTTGGTTTTCGAGGGAGTGAAATTGACCCCCTCGGATCAGGTCCGCAACTTGGGGGTCCTCCTAGACCCACAGCTAAAATTGGAACATCATCTTTCTGCTGTGGCTAGGGGGGCCTTTGCACAGGTTCGCCTGGTGCACCAGTTGCGGCCATACTTGGAGAAGGAGGCTCTACTCACGGTCACTCATGCCCTTGTCACCTCTCGCTTGGACTACTGCAACGCGCTCTACATGGGGCTACCCTTGAAGAGTATCCGGAGACTTCAGTTGGTGCAAAATGCGGCTGCGCGTGCCGTGGTGGGTGTGCCTAGGTACACCCACGTGACACCTATACTCTGCCAGCTGCATTGGTTGCCCATCGGTCTCTGGGTCCAATTCAAGGTGTTGATCACCATCTTTAAAGCCCTTCATGGCTTAGGACCAGGCTACCTCCAGGACCGCATTCTGCCTCACACTTCCCTTCGACCGGTTAGGGCCCACAGAGTTGGCTTCCTCCAGGTCTCATCGGCCAAACACTGCCGGCTGGCGGGCCCTAGGGGGAGAGCCTTCTCTGTGGCCGGCCCCGCGCTCTGGAACCAACTTCCCCCAGAGACCCGAACTATCCCCACCCTGCTGGCCTTCCGGAAAGCCGTTAAGACATGGCTCTTCTTGCAGGCTGGGGGTAGAGCCTAATCCATCCTAGCTCACCCCCAAGTATGTATGGTTGTTGAATGCCTGTTGGGTTGATTTTAAATATTGAGTCTTTTAACTTTTATATTGTTTTTAAATATTATTTATGAATTGGTTATTCTGTATTTTTCTCTGTTGTACGCCGCCCTGAGTCCTCCGGGAGTTGGGTGGCATATAAGAATACCAAATAAATAAATAAATAAATACCCTTTATAGCCATTCAGAAGCTGTCCCGCATGAAACCATTTATTGCTCCAGGGATCCCATAATATCTTTTGAGTGAAGGGTGTGACTCTCCCCCAACTTTGTGGTCCTTCAGTTTCTTTTAATAAAGATCTTGAGCATAAGCCAAATAAGAATCTTTAAGAAGTCAAGAGATAATTGGGTATGAAGGAAATTGTTTCCATGGTCAATAGGTAGATTGGGAAAGAGGCATTTCTGTAACCACAAAAGCTGTATTTTACTGACAGAGAAGCACGAAGCAAACTCAGTACTTGACCTGGGTGCGCACAATCTTTATTGGGAAGGCAATGCATACCTGGACCAGTTTCTTGGTTAAAAAGAGAAATCAGGCAGGAGCACCATCCTGAGCTCTTTTAGTCCTGGTCTGTTTGGGTAGGCAGGTGGCAGAATGGAGAATGGAGTTCTGATGGTGGATTTTCCATATGCAAAGGGAGCATAGAATGATAAGGAACACGTTCAATGTTAAACTGGTTCCCCTGGCACACTATTAAAAAGTAGGAACTTATCAGTTTTACTCATGGGGGAGTCATATAAATTCATTAATCATTGGGAGCGGTTCTGTATTTAAATACCTCTGTTTTGGTGTAAGTCTAGCCAATGATCTGCCAGATATTTTTGGAATATGACTTGGCATCTAATTTTTGGACAAGTTGATTGGGATCGATGTAAACTGAAGTCTAGCAAACACCAAAGGAGCACAGAGTCTCCATTAGAATAGAATAACAGAGTTGGAAGGGACCTTGGAGGTCTTCTAGTCCAACCCCCTGCTGCTTCACAAAACCATAGCAACATAGCATTGTTGCTATGGTTTTATGAATTCTTTTCGTTTTCTTGAATTCTTGAAGCCAGTGAATAATCCAAAAGTTTGTCCTGTGATTTATTCAGTGGACATACGCAAGTGCATATAATGTATAGAGGGGATGAATATGAATGGATGGATGAAATTGGATGCTTTGGCAAACTTCAAATGGATTGGCACATTTCTGGAACAATATGAAATAATTTCAAATGGAAAGGACGAAGAATAAGGATTAAAAAAAACATCCCGAGTGATGCCATTTAGCTAAGTTTTTGTTCGTTCAGTGTGAATATCAGAGCCATTTTTCCCTTTGTCTTTCAACATTAAGCTATCTTTTGTTTACTTGTTTTGGAATAATAATGGATAGCATAAACTGTCCCAAAAGGTTTTAGATCTCACTTATATGCCCAGAATAAGGTAACACCTGTACTGCCCCACCCATAAAGCCTTGTGTTTGGAGCATCTGCTAAACCATATGCCCTGGCTCCAAGTTTAGTTGTTCATAACTGAATCACTAATGAGTCTATCCATCACCATTGTGTCTTGGCATCCACACACCATTTGGCTTGGGCAGAGAAGCTTGGCCTCCTTGTGCAATTCTGTTTGCATTCTGACATGCAGGCCAGGGTGCTAACATCGATTTTGATATGTCCAAAATTTAAAAAATGATCACATTCACTTACATAAAAAGAAAATGAAAGCTTGACTGGTAATCTTATGCAGATAGAGATAAAAGCAAAAGAGGCCAGTCTGTCTGCAGAGGCTTTAGGTGCTGGCTAAATGCCTCCTCGGTTGGCAAGTCAAAGCTGGAAGTTTTCATTGAAACTTTTAAAAAAGAATATTAAAAACTAATATAAATCAAGGGAAGAAAAAAGCAACATAAAAAATACAGAGAAGGGAGAAAAAGAGTTCAAAAAATAGAAAAGAAGGAAAATATATATAAACTGACTTCCAATATCTTCAGTGCACTTATACAGTAAGTACAAATATATTTTAACCTTTGTCTAAAAATTAACTTTACTTTTCTTTCTGTAATCTAACCTGACTAATCATCAAATTCACTAATCGCAAGGTTTTTTTTTAATTTTTATGCAAAAAAGTCCATAAGAGCTCTGCACCTTCAATAAATGTAGATAATGTCTTTTCTCTAATCAAAGAAGTCAATGTATCCATTTCAGCAAAATCTTTAACTACACCAACCATTGTTCCATAGTGGATACCGTTAAATCTTTCCATCCCTTTGCATATAGTAAGCTTACCAGAGTAATATGTTTATTATTTCATATATTGAAATAATGTTTCATGGTTTTTTTGCCCATTTGTCCATTAATCCTAAAAGGAAAAGTTCTGGCTTCAACTGAATATTGATCTTTAAAATCCTCTATATTAAAGTATCTATTTGAATCAATTTTTAAGCTTTTTTTTTAAACATGTCCTTACATGTTCATCTTTCCAACATACATTTGAAATATGATTTTTAAAGTCTATACTAATTTTAACTTTATAGTTCCATAAATATCCATGCCATACAAACTTCTGGTCATAATCTTCTAACTCTAATAGTCTCATGTCTCTTAGCAACATCAGTTCTTTCATTCAGATCAACAACAAGCAGCAAAATACAATTTCAAATCTGGTAAACCCAATTCTCCTCTCTCCTTTGCATCTTGTAATACCTTATATTTAACATATTTTTCCCCTGGCCATATAAATTTATGCCATTGTACAAATGGTATATCCATTGTCAAAACAGGTATTGTTTGAAATTAAAAAAAATTCTCCATTTAACATGTCCTTTTTAATTTTAGTCCATTTCTTAACATAATTAATTTGAAGTAACTTACAATTCATATTTACTTTAGTAATACTCAAGTATTTTACTTTTTTCTCAATTATAAAACCGTTTTTCTACATCAGTTCTATTACATCTTCAAATTTCAAAGTTTTGTTATCATCTTTGTATTCCGATTATTAATCTTGAAACCTGCTAATATACCAAAGGCTTTACATTTCCTATACTATTCCCACTAATAGATTTTCTAAAATTAAGATCAAATCATCCACAAATGCCCCTAATTTATAATTTTAATTTTAACTTGATTTTCTGACCTTGACTTATATCTCTCTTCAATACTTGAAGAAAAAAAAAAGAAAAAAAGTGGCAACAGTGGGCTTCCTTTTTTGACTCTCACAAGGTTTTATTAATTCTTCATTAACAATTATTTGTACTTTCTGAAAAGTGTAAATCAATCTTACCTATTTAATAAAATTATCTTCAAGGTTCATATGCACCAGAATGCTAAACAAACAAGCAAAAAAATTATATTCAAAGTCATCTAAAATATAATGCAGTTTATTTTTCATTATGTTGCTCAAGATATTCCAAAATATTCTAAATATTTCTAATAATGTATCATAGTTGACTTTTAAGTAAAAATCCACATTGATATGAATAAAATTCTGTACAATTATTTTTAACATTTCAGCCAGAACTGTGGTAAATTATTTGTAATCATTGTTCAATAAAGATACTGGATGATAGAACTTTTTTTCCCCCCAACCTGAGGAAAATGTTATTTTTGGTGGAATTTTAGATAACAAAGGAGTTGCCTGGAAGTAGTAATCAGAGATTAAAAAAAACAAACCAGAATGGAAAATATTAGAACAGCTTGCTGCAAATCCAACTCAAGGTTTATTAATATATTTAGCTTTACTGTAGTTAGATGTCCATTGATTCCCCCCCCCCATTAGAATTATGAGAGATGTTGCCAACTACAACATTTGCAGCTTATAAAATAGATATTTCTAGCTAATGATAATAATGTATGCTT
Source organism: Diadophis punctatus similis (assembly GCA_023053685.1). Classification (NCBI taxonomy): domain Eukaryota; kingdom Metazoa; phylum Chordata; class Lepidosauria; order Squamata; family Dipsadidae; genus Diadophis; species Diadophis punctatus. The sequence goes on from JALIGW010000001.1 coordinate 99,236,214, forward strand.
CTAATTTCTTTATGGAATATAGCTCCATAAGGACATTCACATGTAATGTTTAAGCATACTGTATGTTTTGGTTTTGACATAGCATAAAGTGTTATCCCAGGCCTTATCTTAGCATTACATATGAATCAAGCTATTGTAGGGTCATACATATGGTTAAAATATTGGTTTATGATTATAGATTGACACAGCAATTTATGTAAGTATAGTAAGCAAATTAAGACATAATGTCTGATTTTGCCTGCTCTAGAAAAAAAGCAAGAGACTTTCTCATTCATTCATTCATTCATTTAATGAATCTTTTTAAAAGAGGTTTGAGTTTAGGTAGTGTGGAATTGCCTGTGTTTGTTAGATCTTAAAAGGGGGATGACTTGAAAATAACTGTTTACTTGAAAATGATGAGTATGAACAACTCTTTAAAATAGTCTGAAAAACAGTTTTAGCCCTAGGAGGACAGTTCTCAGACTAAAAATATTCCTTTTCCTAGGCATGAGCAACACAGAATTTTAACAAGACCAGTTGAAGTAAAAAGAATAGAGTTATTAACATTTCATAACCCAAGTATTTCCCATTAGATATGATTTATCTCCTCAGCCATTAGGGCAGAACCATTCATAATTTGTTTTTAATGGCTTGACTGTAAATTGGCAAGAAGGTGGGTCTTTTGATATAATGGATGAGTCTTCAGGTGTCTATTTACAAAACTGTCTCCTGAATCCTAATCATTCTGAAAAGTGACCCCTAATACGTTAGCTAGCTCAATGAGAAGGCACTTCTGTGCTTGAGCAGGAAGTCTCCAACAGACCTAAATATTTTACATATTTTCTAGCTTTACACACTCCAGCAGAGTGTGTACCACGTGAGGAGAGGGACCCCATCTTACAGTCGTGCATCTTTTCTTTTAAAAAAATATAAAGGCAGAAGAAAACCTTAGCACAACCTGGTTGTTCCTCTGCAGTTTCAACACTACCCAACCTCTTGTTTGAACTGTAATTATCCAATTTCATTTAGATGACTTCTAAATGCCATCTTCCGGTCATTCTCAAGAAAAATAACAGGGCTGGAATATAGCAGTTAGATGGTGTTGATTCCACTTAAATTCAGCATAGCTGACTTTATTGCTTCCTGTGTTTTTAATTACTTTTCCCCTTAAGTCCCATTCAACATTGCAATTCAGTGGCAATTTCTGGATAGGTTCTAAGGATCACAGACCTGGCTTTGAGAGGCCACTTGTGTCCCCAGTGCCTCAAGCCATGAAACTTAACTGTGCCTTGTTCCGGAAAGAGTAAAGGTGGTACTTTAAATTTTCTATCTTTAATCAGATTAAAGTCCACCAAGGCCCTGGTAGGGAAAGCATGTGACTTAGACCTAAACTACCTGCTTTGATAAATCCCTACCAGATTCCTGCTGCGGTGCGAGGCAGTTTAACGATGTCTTGCTTTCCATTTCTTAATTTTCCCTCCCTGCTATAAAATTGTCTTGTAAAGCTCTCCTATGATTTTCTTTTTCTTTTGCTTCCACAGCCTTGTAGGCAATTTATGTCTCCTCGTGTTCTCTCTCATTGTAACAGGGCAACCATGGTGACATATGATTCAGGGGACTGTTGCAGATGCGATTCCCTCCAGACTCAGTTCTGCAAATTAACTGGTGCTTAGAGCATGTCCAGCATTACATCATTCTTCAGCAGATGCCTCTTTCTATTACAGTTCGGAAGATGAGAGTATTATCCCACTGTTGTTTTGTTTCCACCAAGCTCCTCTGATAGTAGTTCCTCAAATAGATTTCCTGCCCTTACACACCACTGTCTGATTAGAGATTTGTTTTTGAAAATGCCTTTGTTTCAAATGGTCTCATCATAACCAGAGCCTCTTGTCATGCTTCTGTTCTGCTTCACTATTCCACTTTACAAGTCCATTGAGTCTTTACAGCCTTTACAACTTTGGTGATTGTTATGATTGTAGCAATAACAAAATTATTTAAAAAAAATAAGGACTAACAGGATAAGTGAGCTGGTCACTATACATCAAGGTCATTATGATTTATTGAGAAACTAAAGATAATTCAGCTTGACTTGGATCAGACATACAAAAAAAAATCATTATTTCTGACTACGTGAATGGACTTGTAATGGATCTTGGTGTGCCTAAATTCCTCCCCTTCCTCTTTTCATCCCCCCACCCAAAAAACGATGACAGTGGTAAATGAGAGCTTTCAATTCAACTATGGCTTTCTTTGATATTTAAATTAAGGTAACTATAGAATGTAGCATTAGCAATATCATTTAGACTTATATACTGCTTCACAGTGCTTTACAGCCCTCTCTAAGAGGTTTACAGAGTCAGTATATTGCCCCCACACACAATCTGGGATCTCATTTTACCGACCTCGGAAGAACGGAAAGCTGAGTCAACCTTGAGCCTGGTGAGATTCAAACTGCCAAATTGCAGGCAGCCGGCAGGCAGCAGATACCTGGGTGTCTTGTTTTCACATTAATACCGCAAGTGATTCATTGCCTAAAAATTATACACATAGTGATTTCAACTCAGTACAAGTAGTTCTTGACTTACAACAGTTTGTTTAGTGACTGTTCAAAGCTACAACGGCACTGAAAAAAAGTGGCATGACCATTTTTCACACTTGTGACTATTGCAGCATCCCCATGGTCATGTGATCAAAATTCAGATGCTCGGCAACTGATTCATACTTATAATAGTTGCAGTGTCCCAGGGTCATGTGATAAACTTTGTGACCTTCTGACAAGCAAAGTCAATGGGAAAGCCAGATTTACTTAGAAACGGTTTACTAACTTAACAAATGCAATGGTTCACTTAACAACAGTGGCAAGAAAAGTTGTAAAGTGAGGCAAAACTCACTTAACAAATGTCCCACTTAGCAACATAAATTTTGGACTCAATTATGGTCATAAGCTGAGGACTACCTGTATAGCAAAGAAAAAAATATACCGGTATATTGTTAGATACAATAGTTTTTGTAAACTCACAATAGAATAATGTCTTTCATGTGCTGTACTGTATCAGCATTGGATACCAATGCTGCAGTTTTATTCTTTATTTTAGTCTACTTGAGATTTTCCCAGAAATTCAGTTTTGAGCATGTGAGTGCCTAGATTAAATTCTTGTTGTCACTCTGTATTCTGTCTTGTGAAGCCATTTCCATCATTTAGTTTAGAAGAGAGCTTCTGTTTCATGGAAAAAAATACAATCATTTCCCCTGGCTGTTTCATTTGCAACTCCTGTGTAAGTCATATAAGCAATATATATGTTCTCTGGGGATGCCTAAATGCTACTAACATTTGACTCTTTCAGTATGGCTTAGGGAAATTTACTAGCCATTTCTTCACTGATTACAAGGCCATAGGACAAATCATTGGCCAAACATAATATGTTATTATTCCATTCTTGTTCCACTGATAAACCACTATGGTAGCTGTTTGTTTCCGTGAAACTGATTAGCCACATTCAGGTTATTGCATCTTAATAACATGAGATTCTCCTTTCCCATAAGTTTGAAATACACTAGTCATCAATCAATCAATCAATATTATAGATAATAGCTTACATTTGATTCACATATGAACTTTCTTTCTATCCTGACATGAATGAACACACTGTGTATCATTATTGGAACAAGCTAGTATTTTAAGCCTACAGTTTGAGTAGGTTTAATATTGTCCCTTGTTCATTAGTATCTTGGGATAAAGACGGTACAACTGAGATTAATGTTTCACATATTTATAATTAATGCTTCTGAGTGCATCTGAATATACAACTGTTTTTTATTCTTAGTATTGATTTTCTTAGAGTTCTCTGCCTTAGAAGACATTTCTGATATTTCTCCATAAATAAATTTTTCTATAAATGATTCCCCCAACCTCAATAACCCTTATGGTAGAAAAGTCTTTTCTTGATATTCCTTTGGCGGAATAATCATGCTGATGGGGAACATATCTCTAATTTGCTACTAGTAGCAGAAAATAGGTGAACTTGTGTAGGATTACTGAGAGGATTGCTGGTATGAAATGTGGGCCCTTATCTCATCCTTTCCTTTTTAACGATGAGCAATTTTGGGGGGGTCTATATCATCTATCTATCTATCTATCATCTATCTATCTATCTATCTATCTATCTATCTATCTATCTATCTATCTATCTATCTATCTATCTATCTATCTATCTATCTATCTATCTATCTATCTATCTTTATTTATTTATTTATTTATTTATTTATTTATTTATTTATTTATTTATTTATTTATTTATTTATTTGGAGGTTCTTCTATGCCACCCTACTCCCTAAGGACTCAGGGTGGCGTATCTATATATGTATGTCTGTCTATCTATAAAATTTGGGGCAATCCAAATTGTAGTATTCTCTAACTATAGATCTGTCAGTATATAAAATATTGTGTTATTAGTTTTAATATTTTTACTGACTCTTATGATCCTTATGATTGAACTTTCTTTCTCTGTATATTAACAATTACTTTATTCTAGTTTGCTGTTTTCATTAAACTATAAGTAATTCTCAAATGAAGGAGAATATGCATGTCCCAGGATAATGTTGCAGGATCCAATCTGGGTTGGTCACCAGGACCAGAGATTTTGTCCTCTAAGTTTTAAGTAATGTAACAAATCTAGGGGCCTTAACGTTAGCAGTCCCTCATTTCCTTCTCTCTATTCACAATACAGATGCTTATGGCATGATAACATTGCTTTCCAAGTTGCCTTGCAGTAGTTGTCAGTGTAGAATAAAGAAAACCCACAACCTAGTGATAAGCCATTATGTGTGTTATCATGTAAGACAAGACTAGGAAATCTGCAGACTGTTGAGGGTTGACAGCAAAATAATCTCATTATGGTAGCGCAATTTCATCACATTTTGGGAGTTTGAGTGGGTTTGAAAGTGGAAATAGAAGTGATTTGCCTTCCAGAAGCCGTCCACACAAATACATTCAAACCATAGCACCCTCCCCCCCACCCCCCATCATAAGCACCCATGAAGGGACGGACTGAAATATTATCTTGTCATCAGATGGACTGCTGCAGTCCCACTGGAAATCTTACAAGATTTTTATATTATTGCAATTCAATTTCTGGTAGCAATAACAAGCTAAACACATCTTCATGGACAGTAGAGACAACAACTATGACAAAGATTGAAGAATCAGTGAATAGACTAGTTCTTCAAACTCTTTCCGGATAAGGAGAGGATAGGGGATTGCCCACCTGTGCTCCGGGTGGCTATTCTCCATGAGGAGACAGTGGTCTCCCATAGGTTTTAGTGCTAGGAGAAAAATTGATCATCAAGCTCATAACTGCAGCAGAGCTTTTTAAAGGACATTAATCTCCTTCTAGTCATTTTCAGGAATTGCCTATTTAACTATCTTAGGGCTATTACAATCTTCAGTATAACAAGTTTGAAAAGCCACTTGTTGAGTCTAACTTCATTTCTGAAGTTAATGAAACTGTAAGTTTAAGAATTTGAAGAATTTGAAATAAATGGCAAAATGCTAAATGGATTTTTGAACCAAGAAAGCTGTAAATGAATCAAGAGACCAGACAAATTTGGGATATTGAAACTTTTAGTATAAGATTTTGGAGCTAGCTAATTGAAATAAAGAAGCTTTTTATTAGGAACAAGAACCTTTTTGTTTGCTGTAAATCATAACAGAGATTAGAGATCTTATTATTTAAATTGGACATTGGAGGGGATTAAAGATTCCAGGCAAAATGAAAAACAGAATTACCTTTTATTTTGCCTCAGATTAACACTAAACGCTTGAGACTTTCAAAGAATGGAGCTAGAAATTAATAGTCCCAGTATGAAATTTTGACAACTCTTTACAAATTTATGAGAAGCACCATCTATTTGTAACCTTATAGAGGGAGAACAACTACCAAATTTGTTTATACTTGTAATAATTATTGGAAGTTACTTCTTTTTATATTTCTTTTCTTTATTTCACTTTTTCCTTCTTTTTTATTTGCACTTTTTACTCTTTCTTTTAACTTTACTTTCTGTGTTGTATCAGATTGCATTAATATAATAGATAGATATAAAGATATAATTTTGATAATTATAGCCCAAAAGATTTGATGTTACTGCCCAAATCTTTTGAAATTTCAGAAAGAAACATTGATATCTTTTTAGACTTGCTAAACATAAACTTTTTAATTTTGTTAAGCTACTTTTCATTTTTGTTTTATTGTTACAATAACTTCAATACTGACCAATGAAAGATTTTCATTTAATTTGGGGATAGCATGGATGTTATCAAGAAGGGCAAATGCCATGATTCTCAAAACATGACACTGGAGGTTTTCAAAACTATCAAGCACAGAACACTGATCCACATAAAGGAAACAATTCAGAACTGAATTTTTCAGAACCCCATGACTTCAAGCAGTATTTCCTGGCCTTTCAGAGGAGATTCTTTGGTATTCTGGCTGTTGTGCTGTTTGCTGAATGCGCCAAGACTAATGTCCATTCTGCAGCAACCCAACTTTCTTTCCTACAGTAATTCTACTGTTCTTAAAAAAAGCATTGTGTCAGTCTTACTAGGTGACATTGTGCACAAAACCTCTGTAAAATTGTGAAATTCCAACTTCTGAACAGGGGAGAAGTATTTTAACTGATTATGTGCAACACCACACTCACACACCCCAATCACTATTCTTTTCCCTCACTTACGTTGACCGTCATAGCAATCTGGAATTGAAAATGATTATAATACAATTATTTATATGGTGTTTATTGCTTATCACCCTTACTCAGAAAAGGCATATTTTAAAATAACATAGGTAAACAAACATAATAGAAGCTCAGGAAGTGTTTTTTCAAACATTGTGAAGCTATATTTTGATGAATGGAATTAATTAACTACACCATCATTTTTCTTTTAGTATTTTAACTGTTCCAAGCAGATACATGATGTCAATATCATCCAGCCTTTTTAACACTAATTTTTATTGTTTTCAGAGACGCAATGGAGAAGATATTCCAGTGGCCCAAACAAAAAACATAAATCACAGACGTTTTGCTGCTACTTTTAAACTTCAGGAAGTAACAAAAACAGATCAGGATTTATATCGTTGTGTTACTCAGTCTGAGAGAGGATCTGGAGTTTCCAACTTTGCTCAACTTATTGTTCGAGGTAAGGGTTTCTTAGATTTCTCAGACATGATCCCTTTATATTTTACCATTAATTTATTTCATTGATATTCTATCAGTAGCTCAAAGCAGCTCCTCTCACTTTTCTCCACAACCAACCCTCCAAAAATAGGTTGGGCTGAGACAGAGCAATGGACCCAAAGGCAACCAATAAGCTTCCATGGAGAGGGTGGACTAGTAAATCATGCTATTATAAACCTCACAGTTATATAGATGATTCTTACATTGGTTTGTAGATAAAAATTAACGGAAAATAATTGCTAGATGTACCCTTTATTTTAAATTCTGTATCCCAAAATCCTGGGAGTATGAGTTCATAGCTGCAGGATGTAGAGTGCTGGGCTTACTATATTATTTCAAAAGCAATACCCAGTGAAAGTATTTTCTTCTTGTTTGTTTCGTTAACCATCAAATAAGCCTCATTAGTCAAAAACATACCCTGGGGAGAAAGCTTCTCCAGTGTTAAAACTGTGCTGAAAATTAAGTACAGTGACAGGACCTATATCTTAATGGCACTTTAACGCCAATGTCGTATTCTGTGGACACAAAAGATGGTAATTTTAAAGGAAATTTTTGGGCCAGTGATATGAATTGCCTTTAATAAAAGCTGGCATAGTGTTGCCCATAGTCAAAAATGACCAGGGGTAAGAGTTTATTAGTGCATTCTTTTCTAAACCCAAAGTGACAGGGCATGCTTAAGGACTTTCTAATGCTATTTGGAACAAACAAAAATTTCAGTGCTGAATTCTCATACTGACGAATCTTGATCTATGTGATCCCTCAACTGTAGTGGGGGGAAAACATGATACGATGAAATGCAATTTATTTTGTCATGTCTTGAGTATTGCTTCTATATCATTTTGACTAATGAGACTATCTTCAACTTGTAGAAGACAAATCTTGACACTTCTAGGCTTTTAATGAATGTGAGATGAATAAGACCGGCTGTTGATAAACTAGATTAAAATTGGCTCAGTTCTATTGCCAGGAATATATGGTCAGAACATGTAGTTTAACACTTAATATTGGTAAGCCAGCGGAAAGATAGAAAATGAACAGGGTAAAATGTTAGAATAAAAAGACACCATTGAAAGAAAAACTAGTTTACATATTTTTACATTTATAACCGAGAAATCATAAGTGTCAAGAAACAGAGGTGGCAAACTTACATATATATATAATGCTTACAATTGTCCATCCCAGTAGTAGTTCTAAGAAGTGAAGTCTATCAGAAAATGGTGGAGTAAAAACCAAACCTTAGCTTCATGGACAACAGTACACATCAAATTATGTCGTTTTTATTGTCTTAAGAAAGTTGTCAAATGCTGTAGGAAATTGCATCTTCATAGTTGAACTGATTGATTGAATTTTTAGCCTGCTATACCTCCTGGAACTTAGAGCCGAGGTGGCGCAGCAGTTAGAGTGCAGTACTGCAGGCTACTTTAGCTGACTGTGGTCAGCAGTTCAGCTGTTCAAATCTCACCGGCTCAGGGTTGACTCAGCCTTCCATCCTTCCGAGGTAGGTAAAATGAGGATCCAGATTGTTGGGGGCAATGTAAATATACATTGCTTAATGGTGTAAACCGCTTAGAGAGTGCTTGCACTATGAGGCGGTATATAAGTCTCACTAATAAATAAATAAATAAATAATAAACTCAAGAGAGCTTACAAGAGATCTCCATTAATTTCATCCTTACAGTATTAAGGATAGGCTACTGTTGAAGTAGGATAAGCTTAAGAGAGAGAGTGACTGCTCCAAAGTCATTCAATGAGCCCCATGGTTGATGGTGGCCTGGAACCTGGGCCTCTCCCTTGTAGTCCAGACATTAACCACAACTGCATGCTGGGTCTCTCTGATATGTTTCCTAAAAATGTGGCATGTCAGTTAAACAATGGTACAAATTATGGATTATATTCTTAAACATTGATGAACTGGTGCCAGACACCATCTTTTCCTCAAGAGAATTTTTTCTTATTAATAAAACATGATTGAAAAGGTCTCCTAATATTTCCTTACTTATTTAAATATTTTTATTTTTTTCATATTTTCATATTATGTATTACATTTTAAGCACTATTTCTATAAAGCTAATTTTTAAATAAAACCAGTATGTATTTTAATTTTTAATTTTAAAAATTTTAAGGATTAATTTTAAAATATATACAGGTTTTATTTAAAAATTAATCCTACAGCTTTTAGTAACAGATCTTGATGTTTTGGAAAAGCATAGAAATGATGAGGAATAGAGGCAGTATTATTTCTATCAATTCAAACGTTCGTGAAATGTTATCAAATATTATACTGTATGAGTAATTCGAATTATTGACATTTGCTAAGTTTGTAAAAGGGCAAAAAAAATATAATTGAATTTGTGTTTTATTTATTTACTTAAGGAGATGTTTTCCTTTAAGTGTTCCTGTTCTTTATCTGTCACTGTCATTGTTTAGTCAAGTATCAGAAGATAGACTCTAGGAGCAATTATGTATATCTAATTCAGATCTATGAGTCTGGGTCTACTTTCTCTATTTTGATATTCACAATGTATCATAGTAAACACATTTCTAAATTAATCAAAAGATGGATGGTCTCCTTCCAAATGCTCTGTGATAGTAGCAGATAAACTAGCAATTATTCACAGCAATGGCAGAAACATCTGGGACGGATATTAATAATAAAACTATTTCTACTCAGTTCTGTCTTATTGTTTTGGTCACAAAAAATAATTCCCAAATGGAGAGATTACTTTAATAATTCTCACAAATCAAGAATTCATTATCTGAGGCTCAGTTTCTTGTCTTTTCTAGAGTTAAAAAGAGTTTGGATCCTGATATCTCTGCACATTTAATCAACTGCAGAAAGAAGTTTGCCATCCACAGTGACCTGATGATAGACATATTTTTGAGTTCATCATCCCAGATATTATTTTAACATCTAAAATAGATATGTCCTTATTGAAGGTTTTCATGGAAAGGTTCTTCTTTAGATAAAACGGCACACTGGCTGTATTAATACTCTGCTCAGATTGTATGTATTGGGCAGGAAAATATGCTATAAATTCTGGATTCATCTCAAAATAGGATGCAGCTCTTAATTAGCCCTTCAAAAACTTTTCCTTTGTTAATATTGTATAAAAAGGAATCCTTGGACAGAAATATAGAATCAGAATATTCTGCTCTAATGAGTTCAGAAGGGAGGTTTTCATAATATTTGATTCTTGTCTGCCATTCACTGATGAGTACAAGAGAAAAATCTACCAAGTCTGACGTCTCTCAAGGGTTGTGCTGGTTTGCTGAGAAGAGATTGGATAACTACCAGTAGATTGGTTTCCCAATGCTTGGTAACAGCGGAAAGCAGAACCCATTTGGAATTCAGCCTAGATATGAAAAAAATGCAAGATGTCAGTGAAGCCATATATTAAAGAGAATTTGAATTGGAAACAGAATTCCAATCTGCCACTGGGGCATTTTGATCATTTTGATTTATTAAATTTTTATAGCTGTATTCAGATGAAACTGAATTACTATACTTAATCTTGAATGGTTTATTGTCAGTGGAGATTTTGAAACAGACTTTATTTGAATGATGAACTAGGGGTTAATAATAAGTTCCACTTTCGGTGCACAGGGTGAATACATATTAAATATATCAATTTAAATGTCTAAAGGTATTCTGTTTAATTTGAAGTGTTCCTAAAATAATACTGTGTGTCTGTGCACACAGAATATTTGCAATTTTCCATGTTGTGGGCATATCTGAGACTAATCCAAAACAAACACCAGTAACATTTATATTTAAAGAAGAGAAGCCAATAAATAAATAGATTTGAGTTCTCTGAAGCAATTGCATTTTTTATCATCTCCCTTTATGAATTCCCAAAGATGGGATTTCCAAGTTCTGAGTGTAGCTCTAAAAAAATCAATTACTATTAGAGTGGCACTCTAGGTTAGAGGCATGATTGGGTTCACACCTGGTTTTGCAGCAGGGAGATGATACTTTGCTGCAAATCAGGCATGATGCAAAAGATGGATGAGATGGAGTTCAAGGAGCAGTAATGTGAAGGTCCAGCACTATCATTCCAAGCTGTCTCAGAAACATGATGGATGACTTGGTGGCGAGAAGGAAAACTTGATGATAAAAGATTCATCTCCAGATTCAGAGCCGTGCAGTGACACCTGGCTGGTGTTCCAGCAGCACCGTAATTCTTGATTACTGGATCTAAATTACTATATTTAAGAAAGCAAACCAGGATGTTCAATTAGGAAACCATTATTTCTGCATCTCAAACATTTCTGCTCATTGTAAATGTAATCATCTCATTTATGCACAGTACTTGTTGATGTGATCTTATAAGCTTATGTTAATACGGTGAGTAATTTGCTACCTATCCAAATTGGCTGTGTCTGCTTCCTGGACATTCTCATGAAACATGATAAATGATCTCACCCAGCATGTATAAGTGAAAATGAAATGGATAATTGGGTATTATATCTAAAATGTGGCTCATATCATTTTTAGCAGATATAATTATTTTTTTCCCTCCTAGGATGAAATAAGGTGATTTGTGATATATCGGTAACCTTCAGTCCTCTGGGCACTTGTTCTGTTTGAGAACAATTTTGAAAGAGATGTCAACCAGTATAGATCTTTCAAGGATTTTGAAAGAATTTGGTTCTTTAATCATTCACAGGAAATGACTAATGATGACCCTGTTAATGTTACCTATAAAATAGCACATTGATGGGCTATTTGAGGTTCAGTTTCTAGGTTCAGTTTCAGCTGCTCAGTTATTTATTATACCCAGAGGTCTGGCACAGATATCTTGTTAGCTGGTATTAAGGGTAAAATATTGGCACCAGTCAGTGCAATATAATCCTGATTTCAGAGGCTGGGTTTGGAATAGTGTCCAGTTAGGATGAACACAAATTATTACAATGTCCAATCATATACAGTACTGTATTCAGGGGTAGCTGGTATGGATCATTCAACTCATGATGAATATACTACTGTATACTGTCTACATCCTAAAATAAAGGATGATGTATTATGTTCCATGAGAGAGAGAGAGAGAGAGAGAGAGAGAGAGAGAGAGAGAGAGAGAGAGAGAGAGAGAGAGAGATGAATCTGTATAGAGAAAAAGAAATGTGGGTGGAGAGGAAGAATATATTAGCTCTAGTTCCAAAAAAAAGGATTTGTTTATTTTAATTGGTGTTTCTATTGTTTGATATGTGTGTGTGTGTGTGTGTGTGTGTGTGTGTGTGTGTGTGTGTGTAGGGGATAGAATCTTTAATCACTCAACTCCTTTGAATTATGAGAGTTTTTAGAATGTAAAATGCTTAGCATCGAAAAAAATCAATTTATGCTGACAATAGAAACAAAGTCTAACAACAAAATAAAACATTTGCACCAATTTGTAATTAAAAGTAATCTACATTTCTGGATGTAAAGCAGTTCTGCAATTGTAATGAAGTAAAATTCCTTGTACTAGTTTAAGAAGACAGTAGAGCAAAATTATGCTTGTGCTTTATAGGCATATTGCAATATTACTGAATACTTTCCTAATTGGAAAGTAATTATTTTGGGCAGATGCTTTTTCAAATAACCTTCACTTGGACCATGAAAAGTGAAGAGGCAGAGGCAGAGTTATAGCATTGCCCTCTCTTTTTTTTTATGGTAGTAGTCTTTCCCACTGCTTTTTGTTCCTATGCCTGTTGTTGTCAAGAGGTGCTTTACCCAGTTTATTTGTATATTGCTATTCCTTTGCTGGGTGGAAGTGGCTTCAGTAGACAGAAAATGTAAATGATATCCTATCCACCATGATCCGTGTATGAATGATGGCAAATGTTTTTTTTTATATGTATTTTTAACCTTTTTTTATTACTGTTTTAATTTATTGTTCATTTGTTATGTTGTACGCCGCCCAGAGTCCCTTGGGAGTTGGGCGGCCTATAAGATTGAAAAATAATAAATAAATAAATAAATAAATAAATAAATAAATAAATAAATAAATAAATAAATCATTCATTCATTCATTCATTCATTCATTCATTCATTCATTCATTCATTCATTCATTTTTGTTGGTTTTAGAAAACAGCCATTTTCCTCAACATAGTACCATCAAAGTATTTTGAGCTATGACTCCCTTTCTCCAGCCAAAGCTTTATTTATAGGGAAAATTGGATGGAGGTTCTCTAATGGGCTTTTAGAAATGATTTACGCTTCTATACATGTTTTATTTTTTTCATCAATAATGTTATTAATAATTATATTAAACATATAAAATTATCAATGAAACCTAAGAAAAGAATGCACACACACACACACACACATTTAAAGTGTAGAAAAAAAGAAAGAAAAAATCCCCCTATCAAAGATGATAAGAAAAAGCATCTGCCTCCTTCATCCTCAGCAGGCATATTCAACAGTAACAATTTACTGCTGTCTCTTAAATTACAACCAGATAAATCTTCCATTTCATACTTCACCTCATTTTCTATAAACTCATCTCTATATCTTCAGCTCTTCTTATTGATCCTCAAAGATCCAGGGAAAATTTAACAAAAATGCCGAACAACCTAATCCCTCTTTCCATTTAGTGTAAATCCCCTCATTCCTCTCTTAACAATTAAACCTTACATAAAAAATAATAATGAAAAAAGTATTAAACACTACTAGAAATAATAACTCCTTATTCATATAGCCAAATTACAAACTAATCTATTCCACCATTGAACATTTCCAAACAAGAAACTGTCCAATCTAGATAACCATTAAACATCACCAAAGTTAGCAACTCATTATTTAAGCACATGTAAATAAACCAGTTCCCTGATTCCCCTCCCCCTTCCTCCCAATTGTCCTTAGATCGCATAGATAAACTTTAACTCCTCTTCTCTTGAAGTTCTTATCATTTTTAGTCAAGTCCATTTATACCTTCTATGAAGGAAGCCAAATAAATCTCTTATATTTCAATTTAAATGATAGTTTACTTTTGGGGTACGTTATTTATATGTCTTTTTGTTTTGTTTTGAAATGATCATCCAATTCCACTGGCAGATCCAGAATTTCCATCTTTTACTTGCAAGTTATATTTTTAAGTCCACCTTAAAACCTATTTTGGTTTTCTTCAAAGGAGTTTGATCATCTTCAATAAAAACTTCTACTTCCAGTTAAGACTTATACATACAGAGCAAAAAATTCCTTTAAAGTAGCCATCATGTGCTTTAGTAATCAATCTTCAAAGTCTTTATTTTACATTGAAATGAAAACAATACATATTTTTCCCACATGAGAAGATCAATTCATAGGTCTCCAAAATAATTTAAAAGATGTGGTTTAGCCTTGGAGTCCATGGAGGCTGCATTTGCAGCCCAGGATATTATGAAATTCACAACTCCCAGCTGATAATAAGTGGCTACAAAAACAACAGTTTCTGCTGCCTGTTCCCAAAAATCAGGTGGCCCAAGTTCATGGGGGCAATCTCTAGATTTTTTTTCTTTCTTCCAGAAAGAATTCTGTCAATCTTGATTTCACATCCAGCTGCCTTTTGGGATAAAATGCCCATGCAATCTGCATAGAGAGAGAGAAATGAAAGTGCTAGCTTGCCTCACCTCACTGGATGTCCAGCCGTAAAGATTATATGTGAGATTAACAAACTCTATAAAGAGTTTAGGGAATAATTAAGGCCAAGGTGTGGATTACTTGTCCACTAACAGACCATAGCACATGCACTATAACTCATTTCATTTTTTTGTGAAAATTGAATGGAAGCTAAACTCAAAAGTCAATGTTGCATTTGTTTTGCCCTGACCTGTTAAAAGCGTAAAGGTATATTAGTGTTTCTACAAATTCCTGCTGACCAAGGTTTGTCTTCCTTTGTAAGGTTGTCAATTTTAACCCAAGTATCAACAAACTAAGTTAACCTACCCCAACATTTCTGTCTAAATCATATTGATGTTCTCGATCACTAGTTTGATTTGTGATACATTCATATCCCTCCTTGCTTCCATCTCGTCAAATATAATTTCAGAAATTAATATGGAATTTTTAATTATACCATCAGTCCTTGAATAACAAAGTAAAAGTTGAAGTTGAGTCTCTTATCTTAGTGTTCAAACCTATCCTTAAGTTGCTATGGTGCCATCTGAAAAATAACCCAACATAAAACTAATTTTGGGCGGTCTGTATTTTAGCCCCTAATCTTGATGTAAAATGTTTACAGATTACTTGCAGCATAGAAGTAAACTCTGTAACACTGAAATGGCATTAGGGAATAATTTATCACTCTAGTTGTAGAATAAGGAATGAGATTCATTAAGACAAAAGTTAATTAGGTAACCAAAAATGTATACGTTGGGACTCCATGTCATTTAGTATAGTTTGGGAAGCTGCACCATTCCTCTGGCTCTGACAGTACATTCTGTTATGAAGAATATTAATGATGCTGCAAAACAATTGCTATTTAATTTGATAACTAGTTAAAAAATAATGTATAATTTATGGGTACATGAAGGGATTTTATCATGCATCCCTTTATAAACCTCTTCAAGAGGCTGAAAATAAATGTATATATAACTATGTATATGCTTTGCTTTCAGCCTAAGGAAAAAACCTGTATGCAGCGATGTATTAGCTTTGCTAATTCATAGGTTTTTTTCCATAAGATTCAATATTATCATTTTTAAAAATCAATATTACCATTTTTAAAAGCCCAACTTCTAAACTGTATATACTCTTCTAAAAGCTTGCAAAATGGAGCAAATTTAAATGGGCATGGGAAATGAGAGTATGTACTCTCAGGAATATGAACCATTAAAGAATCATATGAAAATCTTGTTTTTTGAAACATGAGTTTATATTATGATAATAACTATATTAAGCTTTCTCTTCAATAAACTATGTTCTGAGGGAAAGAAACGGGTTTTTATTCTTCCCATTTTCTCTGCTTTTCTGGAATTTCAGTCTCCTGTTTCAGTTTTAATAGGAAATTCTGATTGATAAATTTGATGAATAGCCAGTTTATTACTATACTTCCTCACATGTGTAATCAATTCTTACATTCCCCCTAGGTTGTTTCTCTTCCTTTTGTTGTTGTTTTTGAATTGATGAAATTGATAGGCAGTGAAAAATGGCGTTTTTCTATGGAAAAAACCCATAGAAGGCAATCCCTTTCAATTATTTGAAAGCCAGAACCACTGCGGAAAGAGGATGATACAAGGGGAAGACTGTCTCTCTGCTTCACTCTGTTCCTCATTCACATACAAACACACAAATCCTAAATTCCTTGACCAGCTTTGAAGAAAGGCAGACTTAAGAGCCATGCTTCTGTCCATGTGAAGCTTTCTGAAATCTTTTTATTTGAAAAACAGCAATTTCTTTTATCAAATATAATAAGAATGAAAAAAAAAAAAACAAGGCACCATAATGTGCACATGCAGTCCAATTTCTTCAATATTCTTTCAGGTGAATAAACCTTCCTTCCTTCCTTCCTTCCTTCCTTCCTTCCTTCCTTCCTTCCTTCCTTCCTTCCTTCCTTCCTTCCTTCCTTCCTACCTTCCTTCCTTCCTACCTACCTACCTACCTACCTACCTACCTACCAGAACTTACTACTCCTTCTTCCACTATCACTATTCTAAGAGGCAAATCAGAGACAAGGATTGGCCCAGATGTATTAAATGAGCTGAAAGAGGACTAGAACTAGAACTAGAACTTGGGTCTCTTGAGTCCAACATCTTAACCTCAACACACATACTGGCTCTTATCAATCAGTAATGGTCAGCACCAATTAATTAATCAAGGAACCCACAGTAATGTTTCTTGCCTAGGCCAAGTTCATTCTTCATCTGGCTCCATTGGCCATGCCTCTTACTAACTTGTTTGACCAAAACATTAGATTTTTAATAATATGCATTTAATAATTGTTCTCATAATACTAATAAACCAGAACACCAAGCCTAAAGCAAAATGAAAGCATCGGTGTATTTCATTGCAAGAAAGTGTTTCATCTACTTGCAGTGAATTTCTTACGAAATGACACAGGTTTTTTTTTCCATCGAAGACAAACACTTCTGATTCTTCCTAACCTAAATAAGATTTAGAAGACTCCAGTTTCAATTCAGGGTAATAAATTATGCCAAATATATTAACACTCCACTCTGAAGCCTTTAGATATTTTGAAGTATTTGATAGAAATGAAATTACATTTCTTGAAAAATTGTTATTGGAAAGGGGATTTAAGTATTAAGTTCATTTGCATAATTAATTGTGTATATTCCTGAGCAGTAAATAGCATTAACGGATAGAGATTTTTCTCTTAATAAAATCCACCTAACAAATATGGAACGTTATTTCTGTTTTGTTTGATCTCATTATAGAAGGGTTAACACAGACTATTCTGAATAGCTAAAATATTTATCCTAATATAAAAACAAAGCATCATGTAATTAATCTGTTTGCAGATGACATACTCATATTTCTTCAGAGTGGAGATATAATTTAGCTGCAGGTTTAGCAGGTTTAACTCTTTTATTATCTCTTCCTAGACATCCGGGTGATTTTTATGCTTCTTATCTTTTATCAGATAAGCACTCTATTATTCTTCATAAAATACTAGATGTTATAGGGGGATTAATATACCCTGGCAAAAAATATTGCTAATTTGTTTGTCATCTGTAGCTATAATACTATTCCTCAATGGTGCTAAAACTCTCATCATAACCCTTACTTGAGCAAAAGAGTGCATTGGGCAGCAATTTTTGAACCAAGATATTTGGATACAGAACGTATCCAAAATCTGGGACCCATGACTTCCAATGGCGTGAAATTTAAGAAAGTTGGGAAATTTTGCTTCAATGCTATTGGCTGTTGCAGTGCTGCTGGGCTACTGCTGTGATCACATGATCTTCATTTTCAATATCTTGTGACAGTTTCCAGCCAGTCTCACAATCCTTTGTGTCCTTTCCAACCTAGCAGCAGTCACTTATCTGTCTGCTGGAAAGGGAAGGGAAGGAGAGAGGAAGGGGAAAATAGGGAGGGAGGAAGGGGTAGATGGGAAGGAAGAAACGGAAGGGAGTTTGCTTTCTCCTATTTCTTCATCCTTGGCAATCTCTCAACAAATCAATCCTTAATAACTTATTTATGTTTATTCCATAATTCCTTTGGTTCTCTGTCAATGAGGTTCCGGTCTTTAAAGTGATTCCTGAAACTGTCCTTGAAATTGATGGGTAACTGGTAATCATAGAAACTTGTTGGCTTTCTTCTTCTTTAGCTTAACTTGGAACTTCACATGAATATTTCATGATCTGTTCCACAGTGAGTATGTAGTCATGTGTTTGATGCTATAATCAAGTTATTTCCCCTTCTTTTAGCAATAATGTAGTCAATTTGAGTTCTATGTGTTCCATCTGATGTCATCCATGTATAGAGGTGTTGTTTTGATGTTTGAAGATAATGTTATCTAGTGTAGTGCCAAAAGAAGCACACTTCCCAGGTCTTATGGGATGACATTACTTAACTAATAGGGCCCAGAACATGCCAACCCTGTCTGATAAAGTAGGGATTATGATTTTCTAATCAAAGAATGAGTGCAATTGGTACTGAAGCTGAATTTGGGCAAAAGTCCTCCTAATCATGTGCCGATAGTAAACAAGTAAAATAACTTGTTCACAACCGTAGTAGAAAATTGTCGTTGAAATCATACAGGATGTTAGAGATAATATGCTAGGTATTAAAAATCCAGACACATGCATGCCTTGTAATTGTCATTATCAACAGTATATAGTGTAAATGGTGGCCAGGCAGCTATGAAACTTTGAGGAATTTAATCTACAGGAAAAAGAAAGCATCTAATTTGATGTTTTACTCTGACATGGTGGATTTCACAAGGCAGTATTTGAACTCCTTTTTTTAATATTGTAGAAAACAACTGTTTAATGTTCCATGATATTTTCACATGAAATAAAGCAGCTACCTAATGTTCCATGGCATTCTCTTTTTTCCAAGAGTAGGAATAGAAATTGTTTGTAATAGTTGTTGTAGGATAGGCATTTTGCTTAGTTAATTCTTCAGCTTTGGAACTTGCTTTGTTGTAGTCCATCCGAATGAGAAAGCCCTATTTACCTTGACTTCAGCTTTAGGCGTAATTGAATTGGAAAATGTTTATAATGAAAAATGAAGCCTCTTACTAGGTTCATTCTGTTTAGGAATTTATGTGTTTCCTTAATTTTTCCATTAATAAATCTCACTTTTTAAAAATATCGCTACTCATTTGAAGGAAATCAGAGATTGTATTTTATTTTTGTTTGACTTTTCAGTTTATCTATACACACATATACAGATATATGCCTATATATTATTGACTAAGAACAATAAGAGTCACTTGCTGAGAAGGATGACTTTAGAAATCAAATAAATAAATAAATAATCTTTCTAAATGATTTTTAAATATTCATCCGTTTACTTAGAATGATAGTTATTGAGCAATCTTTACGATTCTGATCTCTGACTTGATTTTTGCTTACCATTTTACTGTTTTATTATCTTTCTCACTCAGTTTGGCTTTTGTTCTATCTTACAGAACCTCCTAGACCAATAGCTCCCCCACAGTTGCTTGGCGTTGGACCAACCTATCTGCTCATTCAACTGAATGCAAATTCCATTATTGGGGATGGACCTATCATCCTAAAAGAGGTGGAATACCATATGACAACAGGGACCTGGACAGAAACGCATGCTGTCAATGCACCAACATATAAGCTGTGGCATTTGGACCCAGACACAGAATATGAGATTCGTGTTCTTCTAACCAGGCCTGGAGAAGGTGGCACAGGTCAGCCAGGCCCTCCACTGATTACCCGAACCAAATGTGCAGGTAATACGTTTGTTCCTATCACTGTTCTATGTTTTCCAGTGATGAAATAATCCTAAAATATTATCTTAGAATCAGCTTCCTAATGTAGTAACCAACAAATCAAATGCATACTGAATGTGTACTTGCTCCTTTCTTTTAATAACACAGTAAAAAAAGGGACCTAAAGCTGTAGAGATTTAATTCTAAAGAGTTTATAGAATAGCTTCTGCAAATGAGATTTAATTCTAAAGAATTTGTAGAATAGCTTCAGCCAGGCAATAATCCTCAAATTTTCATATAATATGAAGATACTGTTTCTGATATGAGAGAGAGGGAGGGAGGGAGGGAGAGGAAATCTCTTATGTGTCTATCAGATGAGTAAGTTGATCTACATTATACTTTATATTTTCAAGTATAATGTACTTTTAATACAGTTTTAAAACATTGTTGAACATGAACATTTGAATACAACGAACAAGTGAAAAACAGCACAGTAAATGCATTTCTATTTCTGTTATAAAACTGTAGATATCTATAATGGATTGAGTCTTGTGTTGTACAAAACAGCCTTTACTTTCTGGTAGAAAAGTAGTTTCTCAATATTGAATGACACATTTCTCTGAAACCCTGATTAGCTGAAATCAGAGAGAATGTGATTACTACTTTGAATCAGATGAGGAGGGAACAAGGGAGTGTGCAAATGTCCAGCACGTTTCGAGTTCAGAGGAACTGGTGGAGGATGTGCCATTTTTCTATTGACCTTCTCCCTATGAGTTTCCCATAAGCAATGGCTGCGCTAGTGGGAAGATGACAAGGAGTGTCATCTATCATATCAGTTCCTTCCTGGCTCTCCATTGACTTTTGGGCAGCTCTCGAAAAACATTGAAAATGAAGATCATCTGCAATCATCTGACAGCAGGATCTGTGCTATGTTACTTAAGCAGCAACCAATTTATCAAGTAATGGGCCCTAGCATTCTCTAAATTTGTCCATTTGAGATACCTTTGTTGACAAAGTTTGCCCTATGCTCGGTTTTTTCCCAATTGAAATTTATAGTGTTTCTGTTCTGACCTAGGCTTCCTGATAAAAATCACAGCACAGACCTAGGCTTCCTGATAAAAACACAGCACAAACAGCATCTCACAAACCTCTTTTTATTGTTAACGGCTGCTAATTGTTTGCATTAGCAGTCTTCCTAAGTCCAAATAAAGTAAGGCAAGTCTTTTCTTTGCAAAGGCTGCTAATTAATGTCATTAGCAGTCCGCATAAGTCCTTGCAAAATCAAACAAGTCTGAGTAAAAGTCTTTCATGTAAAAGCAGATAACACACACACACCTTGCTCTTCTTTGGCAAGCTGCCAAGGAACAGTTTGCAAGAAACTTTGCCAAGTTCAAACAGGAACAAAAAACGGAGGCTTGAGTTGCAAAGACAAGATCTGGATATGAACAGAGTTGCTTCCTGCAACTCACCCATTTGTGTTCTTCACTTAAATAGCCTATGGGAGGGGCCAATTATCCCCAAGCCTTACTCCTCTGGAACTATCCCTGCCTTTTGGCAGCTCTGCGCATGCGCGCATTGAGAACAGGCTCCTCCTGTTCTTCTTCCTTACTCATGTCAGCCTCTGGAGGTTCTGGAGGCTTTGGCTGAATCCCTGCCTCTGGCACCGAGCCTTCTCCAGACTCCAGGCCTGCCCAGGTTCTTCCCCAGCCTCCTCACTGTCTGACTCTGCTGCCAGCTTCACAGGCCACTGGCAGACCACAACAGTTTCAAACCCACATGAGAGTTTTAGTAGTAGGTAAATTTTGAAATATGACTGAAGCACAATTTCTTTATTTGTTTTCATTGGGCTGGCATTGCTGAGATAAGCTTTGTTTTGTTTTTGTTTTTACTTTAATATTGAGCAGTAGAGTAGATTTTGTGTTGTCTTCTTTCACCTTTAGTAAAAGAGTCCTTAATTCTTCTTCACTTCCAGCCATCAGAGGGATATGCTCAGCATATCTGAGGATGTTATTCTTCTTCCCAGCAATTATAATTCCAATTTCTATTTCTTCTAATCCAGCATTTTTCCTGATGTATTTTGTACATAAGTTAAAGAAATATAGTGATAGCATACAACCTTGCTACCCTCCTTTCCCAAATACAGATATAAAACATTATATGACATTTAATTAGGAAAGAAAGATCTAGGATGCTTCAGAGTAACAGGAATATCTAACACACCCCCCCCCAAACATAGGGATTATAGAAAGGTAAGGATTCACAGGTCGGAGAGAAAGTTTATATCAACAGTAATGCAACTGAAGATTCAAAATATGGTTATATGAATCATTTACAAAAGTGAATGTCTTCCTGTTTTATTCTGCATAAAACACGGCTCTTTGAGGCCGCTGCCCTAACATTTATGATGAAGTACATACACAGTTGTCTCTGTGTTTAATGGTGTTCTGCCCCAGGCATAATTTAGATGTGAACAAGATACAAGCTATAATACTTTTTGGATTTTCAGACTGAGGACATTCTCTTCTTCATCTCCTTCCAAGGATAGCTTGTTCTTTTTCAATCCATAGAAGTCAAGCAGTAGCTCATTAAGGAACACTGCTAGCTGCTGCAGAAGAGGAAGGTCAGTTGTTGTGGTAGAATAGCTCATCTTTAGACAGCTTCAAACCTTTGCACAGCTAATACTGCATATAAAAACGTTAGAGGAGCCCTCCTGTATCAGACCAAAAGCCTGTGTAGCCTAATATTATATAGTGATGTAGCCATATCTCCCTCTTTGACTAAGCCCTTTTGGTTGAAAGAAAAAGTACTTTTATCAGATTCATTTAAAAAATTCATTATTCTGCAGTTTTGAGCATTCTTCACTGGGCCTCTTAAATAATGTTTGTCTGAGGTGGATTGTTCCTATTGTAGAAGAAAACACTTTAAGGATGGATTCCATGTAAAATAGCTATATTTCAGACATGAATCCAGAATACATATGAAGCAAGTGAGAGAGAGAAAGCCAACCATGAGGCCAACTGCTATAAGGAGGAAGAGCTTTAGTTCAACAAGGAGACAAGTAGGGAGAGCAATCACGTTCATGGGGAAAACACAGTGTACAAAGCTGATATGGGAGAATTGTTTTACAGGAAAAATTGGTGTGTATGAAGGCCTAAATATTTGATTCTGTATTTTAATGATGCCTAAGCAAAAAATGCTAGTTTTTAAGGCCTTTTAGTCAGGGGTAAAATCCAGCAGGTTCTGACAGGTTCTGGAGAACCGGTAGCGAAAATTTTGAGTAATTCATTGAACCGGTAGTGAAAATTTTGAGTAGTTCGGAGAAGCGGCAAATACTACCTCTGGCTGGCCCCAGAGTGGGGAGGGAATGGAGATTTTGCAATATCCTTCCCCCAGAAGTGGGGAGGGAATGGGGATTTTGCAGTATCCTTCCCCTGCCATGCCCACCAAGCCCACCACGCCCACCAAGCCACGGCCACAGAACCAGTAGTAAAAAAAATAGGATTTCACCACTGCTTTTAGTCCAATATGACATTAATACATCAGTAAGCATTGCAGGCCCAATTGGCAAAAGAAAGCTTAGGACTGTATTGTTTGAAAACATGTAGAAGAGGCCTTCATCCTGCAGTGGATAGACTAAGTGATGGCTAACTTTTTCCAGAGCAAGTGCCCAAAGATTTGCGTGCACGCGCACCCAAATCCCCAAAATGCAATGTGTGCGTGCCCCCCTGCGCATGTATGCCCCACACATGTGCCCCCCCACATGCACGCACAGCCCCCTGCATGCATGGCAGAGACCCAACGACCAGCTAGCCAGTGGGAGGCGCGTGCGCATGCGTGGTGGAGCTGAACTAGGGCAACAGCTCGTATGCCACCTTTGGCACTTGTGCCATAGGTTCGCCATCACGGGGATAGACAGTGGCTAAAATGATGAATGATGAAAATGATGGAAATACTGTGTTTTGCTTTGTTTATGTCAGATTTCTCCTGTGATCACCTGGAATGGGCACAGTTAATTCCATGATCCATTCTCTCAGAGCTCTTATTTAAAAGGAAGGTTAAAGTAGCAGTAATGCTGGCAAGCACTCTAATTCCAGATGAGAAATATGTATACTGTACAGATAACTTAGGGAAGTGTACTTCTGCTACTTTTTCTTGCATGCTTTCTATTTAAAATGGTTTGTTTCTTATGAATGAGAAGGAGACTGCATCTGTTGATTGTTTGGGAAAGGATGCTAGATTTCCTTCCAGTCTGAATACCAACTCTTACAGCCTGTTGCCATTTCATTGGAAAGCTTGCTAACGGCTAAGAAGATATAATTACTCAGAGTTGGTGCAGCAACTAAAAAAAGCCTATTGAAAATTATTCTGATTTGAAGACTGCAGAATGGCTTGAGAGAGTTATGGACAAACATAGAAAGGCAAAGGCAGCTCTGTTCTGGTCCACTAAATTGATGCTTATAAAGAACTTACAAAAGAAAACTGTCATTGTTTGACTACTCTGCAAATTTTCTGTTTTACCAATAACATAATAGCTTAGTGTAGGTACAGGACAAATGAAGAGATGAGTTACAACAGAAAAAAATTCCTTGAAGTCTTGCAACCAGTTCCACCCCATATGACCAGTGGTGGGTTCTAACTTAGATTGCCACTGGTTCATGTGCACGCTTGTGCGCACGTGTCACAGAAGCGTCCCGGGTGGGTGGGCGGAGCCTCCCGTCACCACCGCCACCGGTTCTAAGAACCGGTCTGAAACGGGAGCAACCCACCGCTGCGTATGACCCCAAAATTCATTCCAAACTAGTATACCTTGTCATTCAAAGTATATAGTTCCTTGAGTTCAAGATAAATTGTTAAACAACATGTGCAGAATGGTTTGAGTTTAGAAAAATTGAAAGAACCTGGAGCTTTTTATATTCATTGTGATGAAACTAAGGTCATACAGTGTATGTCAGGAAAAAGACATTTCGGTGGCCCTTCATTATTGCTATAGATGCATATCTATTTGTTGGGTTTTATTAGCGTCCTTGGATAGATGCTGTTTACTAATGAACAAACATAGGAAGGTAAAGGAGAATTCTATAAAAGAGATCTTGGGATGTTTGTATGGAAATGGAATAAAATGTGTATAGCACAAAGCATACTTACACCAATGTAATGAGTAGACCTATAAATAACAAGGAACAGAGTTTCTGGTAGAAATACAAGCTATTTTAAACTCTTTAATAATTAAATGTTTTAATTAAAATTTTGTTGAATTGGAAAAAGAATAAAAGAGTAAAAGTACTGAAGAAATTATCAGATACTCACAATGTATAAAAATAATGTTATGCTTAAAAGCTAAATGAACATTTTCAGAAATTGTACTCCTTCTATATATGATCAATAGTGAATCAAATTCTAAGGGAGCTGGGTTATATTGCACTCTTTATTAAAGTACATGGTTGCTCTCTGTTTTGTCTAAAAACTTACTTCCTCCTTTTGTGTTATTTTTGTTTCAAACTCCAAACCATACTTTGAAGAGTCAACTTCAAATACTTTATATATGACATTTCAAAAGTAGTTCAGAAATTCCCTGAGAAATTCAACTTGATCCAAGTAATGTGCCCAAGTCTTACTGGCTCATAATGACCATCAAGAAGACCACTCAGCCTTACGTTTATAAATATGCCTGTTGAACGATGATTATCTTAATTTACTCTTTCCCTCTCATTGCCATCTGACTCTCTCTGGACATATTGTACAGCAAATGACTATTTTGGGTTGCTATTGTGCATGTCTAGCACAAGATATTTAAAAATGATCCTTCAGGAATGATTGAAACAAGAATCACAAATCAGAGAAGAGCTATTGGTGAACTTTCCTCATTATTTGTTTATAGCATCATTCAGCCCCTGTTGTCACAATATGCTTGCCTTTGCTCCTGTTATTTTGATACAGAGAGCTTTAGTGATGCTAAAACCTAGTGAAGCTATGAATCTGAATCTGAAACGAAAGGGAAAGGCCATTTGGGAGCTGCCAGCTTGGCCAACTATTTATTCAAGACATGAATAAGTAATATCATCCTTGCCTTTCTTACCTGACCAAGAGGTTGCCTTGTATCACTTTTGTCTTCTTAGCCTAACAGTATATACCTAGGTATTTTGGGATCAAAAATAGAATTGGGTCAAAAGTAGCCAACTATATTTTTCCAATCAACTTATTACTAGTGTTCTGTCTTACCTAATTTGTTCATTAAAAACTTTATCTAGAATATATTCCTTGTTGTAATTTAACTTTGTAATTTGATTATACTGGCTAATTTTGCTTATAGCATCAAGAGCAAATTATGTTATCTATATTTATCTAAATCTAACAGATTAACAGCGTTGGAAGGGACCTTGCAGGTCATCTAGTCCAACCCCCTGCCCAAGCAGGAGACCCTACATCTGCCTCTACCTAGGATCAAACTCACAACCTCCTGATTGTGAGGCAAGAGCTCCACCTCTAGGCCACAGGAGCTGGGGATATCACAGTTAATTTCATAGCAAATAAGATAAACATTTGACACACACACGCACACCCCAAGTCACTGGGCCTATGACACCCACAACAAAAATATATGGAGCCATAACTGTTCACCAGGAAGACTTTCATCACGAATGAAGGTGAATATACATGTCCCAGGATAAAGCCTGGAAGACCAAACCTCTCGTCCCAGTGACTGACCCAGATTGGATCCTGCAAGACTTTCATTGTTGCTTCTTAGCATCTGGTATACAGAATCAAGTGCCTTTGGTTTAAAAAATAATATTTAACAAACTGATTAGCCATCACCTCGTTTGATAGCAAATAATTCCATAATTTTCTCTACATCTTAGAAAGCAGCCGTTCCCTTTATTGGTCTTGAATCTACCAACATTTAGTTTCATTGAATTATTCCATGTTCTAAACCAGTATGGGAGAAAATAACTTTGTCTTTACCCATTTTCCATAACTGTACATCTATTGAATCTTGCCTTACTTGCCTTCACTCTAAGCAAAAGGCTTCAAACTCAAAGCTGTAGCTCCTTCATAATTGTAATTTCTCTTTTCTGCCTCTGTTCTGGCTTTCTTATACACTTTTCGGAATACAGCGATCATAACAAAATGGCCAGTCAAGTTACTTTCTCTGGGATAAAACTTTGTCATGAGACCTATTTAGTAAGACTTCATTATACTTAAGAGTTTATATTTGAAGAAGTTAATTTCTTTAGTTAGTTTCCGACGAGTACCTGAGATTTACAATTCCATATGATAAATAAGAACAATATAAATCATTTCTCTTTCTCCAATATGACATTGAGCCTGGATTTCAGGAGACATCTGATTCATGTTTAATTTGTCGTTGCTGATTTAGAGCTTTCAGAAGTATTTTCACTATACACAGATAAACATTTGTTTCTGTTTTAAAGAGGGAAATTATATAAAATTTTGAAAAATGATTTCCCCTTCAACATAAAATATGCTATAGGAATACATTACTGTCTCAGTAGCAAGTCAGTTTTCAAGCAGGCGTCGTGAGTCCAGGAGAACCCCAAGATTATGCACAGGGTCTGTTTGGGGTAGTGCCACCCAATCCAAGACCAAAGGTGGCAATTCTCCCTGAGCCAATGAACCCCAAACCCAGAGCCACTCTCTTACCAGGGTTTAGTTTCAACCTGTTGCTCCACATCCAGCCTCTAACAGCCTCCAGGCACTGCGAGACGGAGGATACAGCATCACTTAACTCACCACAGGCCGAGACATATAGCTGAGTATCATCAGCATATTGGTGATACCTCAGTCCATGGTGGTGGATGATCTCATCCAGCGGCTTCATATAAATGTTGAACAGGAGTGGGGAGAGTACCGAGCCCTTTGGAACCCTGTAAAGCAGTGGACGAGGGCTGGCTCTCTCCCCTCCTATCAACACTGACTGAGAGCGGCTGCAGAGGAAGGAAGTGAACCAGGATAGCACAAGGCCTCCCACTCCCATCCCTCGAAGCCGCTCCGGGAGAATACCATGGTCGATGGTATCGAAAGCCTCCAAGAGGTATGATGTTGCTGTTGTAACAAAAGTTATTTATCATTGTTGTTACTTTCTGGGTTTGGCATCATCAGCCACTGAGGTTGTGACCTTTTTCATCTAGGAAAGAACACATTCTTGAATCATTTTCATCTTGTATATGTAACTGAATTTACATATTGTGTTAAACTACCATATAACTTGTTTGATTTTAACTGTGTATGTTATGTGAACCTACACACAGTCATGTGTAAATTATTTTTGTGACTTAGTGTTAAATGTATTATATAAGCTATTTTGGTTTATTTAATTAACTGATTAAAATCAATTATAGCTTAGCATGGTATGTAAATGCAATGGGGTAGGTGAAAGGGAAATGTTTGGGTGAAGTACTGCTTAACTTATGAGATATATTTTGGTGTTTGAATTCTCCAAATCTTTTCAAATGCTGGTTTATACACATTTGTCTTATTTTGTCTTAAAAAGGGATATGGTAGAATAACACATGTTTGGGCATTACAGTTCTATATCTATAGAATTTAGTAGGCTAAGAGGTTCAGATTGGATATGAATAATTTTCCTTGACTATACTTTGCAATGAAAGGCAATTGAAGTAAAAAATGACAAAAAACATTTACTATTTTTTTTGTGCTGCTTTATTGGTATAAATAAAAATTAAAATGTGCATATTCAGCATGAATTATGTATGCCAGATAGAAATGCAAACAAATGCAATTTTTATCACTTACAGCAGTGAACTGAGTTTGTTGATACATAGTTTGGAGCTAATTTTTCACTTAACCTAATCTGAAATAATAGCTCTGCTTTTACAGCATTTTCTGTAAGAACTTCCAATTATTATTATTTTTCTGAAGCAAAATTAAAATTGATAAAATGTGTCCTGCCAAGCTAAAGTTATAGAAATTCTTAGGGCAGCTAAAATAATTTTGATAAGATTAGCAGAACAAATATCTCAATGTTTTTTTTTTTCCTTGCCTCAAGGCAACAAATAATTTTCATAAAACAGTAAGCTAGGCTTCCTGATAAACCAGTTGTCATGATAATAAAGACAAGCAAATTTAGAATGACAGTGTAACATTAAACAGAAGTATGAAGTGATCAAAGAAATATATCAGTTGTGGTGTTAGTGAACCTACAGACCCCCCTCCCCGCCAAAAAAAAACAACCTTTGCCCTCATTCAGAGGCCATCTTGTAATTCTTGATTGCAGTTTTTTCCCTCTGCTTGGCACCACAGAAATTGAACTTATTTGAAATATGAGCTTATCCCAGGGAACAGTATGTAGCAGAATGTAAGTCAGAGGATATTGAACTGCCTCTGAAAGGCTGTTTCTGAATTTATCTTTTACTATTTAGTCGTTTGATGACATTATAAAAAATATTGCCAGGTGACAATTTTCCTGCATGGCATCATACTCGGAGATTAAAGGGGAGCTAATATCCTTGTCAGCAGCCTATGAGTATTTTAAAGGAAAACATAATTTTGAGCAAATTCTGGTTGCAGCGAATGCTACAGAGATGCCACTTGAGAAACCCTGTTGTATTACCAGTGTTAGCATACCTGTAGTAATTGTGGCTTCCAAAAGACTTTACAATCCTAAAAAGCTTGTTCATTTCAGCTTTGTTCCAAATAACGTGCTATTCTGTCGCTATGCAATTCCTTAGAACCTTTCTATACACTCCACGGGAATAAAAACAGCGATATTAGTATTATTATGCATTAATCTCATCAAAGTCAGTGCTGCAACACCTTTTGGAGAGTTACAAGGATTTCATTCCTTACCATGAAGCAGCAAGCTGGTAGAGCTGAAATGAAATGCTCTGAAATGCTTCTTTACTGGAGAACAAGGTGCACGTTTTTTAATAGAGCTGAAGTGGTGCAGTGGTTAAATGCTGCGACTGCAGGCTGACTGCTAGTTCAGCAGTTCAGCTGTTCAAATCTCACTAGGCTCAAGGTTGACTCAGCCTTCCATCCTTCCGAGGTGGGTAAAATGAGGACCCAGATTGTTGGGGGCATTATGCTGAACTCTGTAAACCGCTTAGAGAGGGCTGTAAAGCACTATGAAGCGGTATATAAGTAAAGTGCTATAAAGTGCTATTGCTATTAATGGAAGTACTAGGAAAAACTTATGGTAGAACAACTCAAATCAATTATGTGAACTAACATTCTTGGTTATTTTTCCTTTCATACCTTTCAAAGCTCTAGCTTAGATGAGAAGTCTAGAACCAGTTGCTTTCCTCATTTTATGGACATGAAAAAAAGGCATCTAAAGCAGGGGTCGGTTCTAACTTACCTTGCTGCCTGTTCGCTTCCTTCCACGCCGCTTGGCCGCACCTTGTGGGCGCGCACATGCACAGTGGCAAAAAATCTGAAAAAAATTAAAAAAGCCAAAAACAAGATGGCGACGCATGCGCAGTGCCAGGAAACTCGGCTTCTGCACATGCTCAGAATTAAAAAAATTAAAAAATTCCCTTCCCCAAAAAAGTTTTTAAAAAAGATGGCGGCGCCCACAGACCGGCACCGACCGAACCGGTTCCGTGACGTCATCGTGACATCACCAGCGGGTCGCTACCGGTTCGGGTGAACCGGGAGGAACCCACCTCTGATCTAAAGTTAAAAAAAAAAATTATAGCAAATCAGATTAGCAAACTGAGCAGAACCTTGAATCAATTATGCATTATGTAATCATAGTTTATACTTTTGCTGAACAAGTTAGAGCCCTAAAAATATAGGAAATCAGATAAGATTTAATTAACATTAACAGATTAACATTTCTTATGTTAAACAGCTGCTGCACGACATAAATCTGAGCTTAGACTACTGGAACTGCAAAACACAGTAAGAATGAATAGAGAACAAAATATTTTTTAAAAAAATAAGTTTGTGGCATGCAAGCAAATAATGAATAATTTCTAGCACTCCAGAGATGCACAGTATTTGGAATTACCTACTGCAGCGAGCAGTTTTTCTTGATGTCAGGAACCAATTTCATGTTAAATTATCCCATGATAAATTGGAGACACAGTTGAGAGAGGTTCTGCCAAAAGAACCTGATATGTTTAAGCTCATGAAAAGAACATTGTTACAATCGTCACACAAGATGCATCCATTTTTACTTTGTTCATCCTTAAAAAGGGGTCCTTGCAACTTCCAAAATTGGATTCTGGCCCTAGGGCTGAAACTGGATCTTTGCCATACACAATCATTAAGAATCTAAGATGCCAGCAATTGTAGAAATGATTTTCTGTATGCAAATCATGTGATCTTCCATTAATGGTAAAACCTTTCCAGAAAAAAAAAATCCTTAACATTTCTATGGTGAAATATTATTTTCATATACATAACGTTTTTAAAGCTTTTTAGATCAGCAAAGCTATTTCCCCAGTATTGCTACATCCATTTTATAATAGCTCTGCTGCATAAATCCTATGACTCCAATATCGTGCTACTTGCTGAAAATCTATTTTGATTATGTGCTCACAAAATATATCCTAGCCTCTAATCTCACTTTACTCTTATCTAACATAGTTCTTAAGTATGCTACAACTCATAAGATTTTGTCAAAAGCAGAGGAAGAAATTTCAGTCCTTGGTTTATAAACATTCTGATAGAATAAAAGCATGCCAAAACATTCACTAACTTCTGTGGTGGAGTCAAAATTATTATTTTTTCCTAGGAATAATATGTGAAATAAGGATAAATTATTTTGTAATCCTATTTCCCTGACTCATTTTCTTTTATAGTTTCATATGACACAAACAAAAGTCAAAAATTTGGGTTTATTTTCCTGCAAATGTTATTTACAGTCCAAGATTAATTATTAAAAAGAAAAATCAAATATAGCAGATAAATCATGTATTTTAAAAAAATGTAAGACAGGCCTGAAACAATTAGTAATACGAAGAGGGCATCTGATACCTTCTATAAGCCATATATCTTAATTTTAAAATGCTCAACTTTTTGGAAGTTAAAGGGTCAGCTTTTCCTAAGTATGTAAATTCTGTATGACAGCCTTAGATAGAGCATTGTTTTCTATAAGTATGATGACAATTCACAATGTTACTTTATTTTGATTGTAATTTACTGTTCAGAGGTTTAAAAACAGTGCCAAATGTTTAGTTTCTCAACTTAGAACCTAAGAAGGATTTGGACCCTACCTTATCAATGTGACTGACTGATAAATTTGACATAGGCCAGGTTTCTAAAAGCTTATCAGTTGTAGTTAATTACTGGAATCTCTAAGCTTTGACCTTCCAACCTTTTTCCAAGTTTAAATTAATTGTCACAACTGTCAAGTAAAATAGAGTGACATTTAATACTAGGTAATATAGAAAGAATCTGTAATTATCTAATGGTCACATTCCATTGTATAAACATTTAATCCTGCCAGTCTCCACTTCGTTGAGACTAGGTGGGGGTTTTTTTGTGGGGGTTTTTTTGTGATCATTAAACCACTTTTTCTGCAGCAGCTCGAATATGTGTAGAAGATTGTATATAATCTTCTGCCTTCTTTCATCAATATGAGCTTTGAGTTTCAGGCACTTTAATTTGACTAGTGGGAGAATATCTTGTCAGTAGGTTGTGGCAGATGAAGACAATACACTGTCATTCAAAATCTGATTCCCTCTGGGAGAAGATTGAAAGATTGCCATTATTGTCAGTGAATTTGTACATATCAATAAACAGTGAAACAAGAGATGTACAATATGTTTCATGTATAGGTGGCTGAGAATGGTATTGTTGTTGATATTTTCTCTCCTGTGCTAGTTGCTACAGTGGCCACGATATGAGCAGTGTTGCAGCTGTCTACCAAAGTCACATAATATTATTACCTTCTGAAAGAAAACAATCACTTGAAAAACACTAATAACCAGTTAGTCTAAATGCCAAAGCCCATCAAAAGAGAAAATGTAGCGCCTCAGAGGCTCTCAAGCTTTTTAATGCAGCATTAATAATTCAGTGTCAGTTACTCACCTATGTATTTTATCTTTCTGTCAATACTAAAATAGTTCTCCGGGTACATTTTAGGGGCATAATCACCATTAACTTCAAAGGCAACCCTAATTGGCCTAAGAGGGTAACACATTTTCTGCCAGCTCTCTCCTCTCTGGGGACATCATTATCCTTAGGTCAAAGCCCTCAGCCCTCTGAATCCAGGCAGTGTTCTTGATCTAAGAAGGCCTACTATGGAGTAAATTAGCAGCACATTGCAGCTTTAATCAACAGGTTGCTGACTCTAACTAACCAAGCAAACAAAGCAACTTTTCTGTATCGTGATATAATATAGCAAAATAGGCAGCTTACCTGTACTCGTAAGTTTTCTCTTTATTAAGCCAGAGAACTTGGGCTATTCTTGCATTTTACAAGAAATGTGATCCAGTTCCTTCATGCCTCCTAAAATTTTTGAAATTAGCAAGGGGGTTACCAGTGGTTTCCTGTTTAAAGTTGGCCATTTTTGTAAACATAGGACAACTACCTGATTTCAAGGACACTAATTAATACTGTTCTGAGTATCTATTAATTTGGAAGCATGAGGAAAAAGTCTCAAGTTTAAGCATAGCTAAACATCCCTGACATCTCTGCTTTATAGTCTGTAAACACAGCTGGGGGTGGGGGAACTGGATATCATCATATGGTATAAGTGTAGTCCAGCGGTGGATTGCTCCCAGTTTGGCCCGGTTCTAAGAACCGGTAGCGCTGGTGGTGGGAGGCTCCGCCCACCCACCGGGACGCTTCTGCACATGCGCAGAAGTGTTGCACGTGAGCGCGTAGTAAAAGGTTTTAGAATCCACTACTGGTGTAGTCCTCAGTTAATGATGGTAATTGGGACCAGGAACTCTGTCAGTAAACAACACAAAGCACAATGTCACATGAGCATGCCAACTTGTGGCCGCCATTCTGACAATTCCAGTTGCAGTCATTAGGAAAAATCCACATCATCATTAGGTGTAGTTGTCTCGTGATCAGCATTTGTGACTTTCTGCCAGCAATGAAATGGTGATCATGTGACTGCAAGATGCTGCAACCATCATAATTGCAAGCTAGTTGTCAAGCACCCATATCACAATCATGTGACCGCAGGAATTTTATAATAACTTAAGATACTGGCCCTAAGCAGACTCGGTTTTGGAACAAATGGTAGAAATTGCCAAGAAGAAAAGAGAAGCCAAAATCAAGAAAGACAAAGAACTCAGAAGGGAACTACACAGAGAGTTTTAGAGTCTTTAGAAGGAACTTCATAAAGAATTTCTGAGAGTTGTTAGAAAACACAAAAAGCAGTATTAGAACAACATCTGTAAAGGCACTGAAGATAGAAACAGACATGGAAAAACAAGGCCAGTTTTTAAAACTCTGAAGGATGTCCCAACCTTGAAATGGTACACCAAAGAATGCCAATTAACAGTGACTGATTTGAAGAAGAAGCAAAGATGGAGTATACTGAAAATCTGTACAAAAGAAATGTCAGTGCACTATAAAAGATATTCCCTGCTTACAGGAATCTCCAGTATTAGAAATAAAATTGGACCATCAGTCCAATTGTTACCAAATTGGAAAGCTACTGACGGGATTGGTACAGAAATATGGCAAGCAAGAGAAGAAGAATCCATAAAGGTGGTAACCAAACGATGCCAGTAAATCTGGAAAGTGACATAGTGGCCAATAGATGGGAAGTGTCAATCCACAGCAATACCAAAGAAAGGATACTTAACAGATTCTGCACACTATCGTAAAATTTTACATGCTAGCAAAATAGTTATTTTTATTTATTCAATTTCTATAGTGGCCTAACTCAACCAAGTGACTCATTTGGTTGACTCATCCAACACAAATGTTCCTTCCATGACCAAAACACTGCTTTTGAGCAGAGCTCCACCTTTAGTCATTGGATTTAAAACTGCTTGGATTTGGCAACTTGATTTGCATTATTATTTGACATTGCTTAAATTCATCATACAGTTAATTTGTGGGATGTGGTGGCTCTGCGCTGTGTAATGGGGTGAGCTCCCGTTACTTGTCCCAGCTTCTGCCAACCTAGCAGTTCGAAAGCACGTAAAAAATGCAAGTAGAAAAATAGGGACCACTTTGGTGAGAAGGTAACAGTGCTCCGTGTGCCTTTGGCGTTTAATCATGCCGGCCACATGACCACGGAGACGTCTTCGGACAGCGCTGGCTCTTCGGCTTAGAAACGGAGATGAGCACCGCCCCTAGAACCAGAAACGACTAGCACGGGAACCTTTACCTTTTACAGTTATTTTGCATTGTATAAAGGAACATAACCAGTGAAAGTGGATTGTAAAGTGTATTGGGGGAAGGGGTTGTTTTAGAAATGCCTCTTTTAACTTGCTATTTTTGCATTCCTTACAATTATCTAATTGTTTTCCCCCTTTGGGCAAAAAAGAATTAAAATATTGATGACCAGAAAGAGTGCAAAAACTCCCAGATAATAAAAAAGGAGAATGAATACAAAAATCAGTTATTTATTATGGCTTCAACTAATTAGGGAATGTTAAGTCTCGGCATTTTCTGACAAGAGATAATACTTTTCATTCTCTGCATAATATTTGTTATGCTTTGCTAAATTTAAATTGAAAGGTGCATTTTCATTTCCCTCCCTTCAAAAATAGTCAGTGGAACTTATAAATAATTTTCTCTACACTTTGTTGTTACGCATATCAAGTGTTGCTAGTCACTTTATGAAGAGCTCTTGATTACTTCATTGCTAATGAAGTGGAAATTATTTAAAAATATAATTTGATCTGCTTAGTGCTGCAGCTGTTTCTTCAGTTTCTGCTGAGGTTTCTCATTTCACCTTTGCAATTCAAATGGTTTTCTCCAAATGTGCTTTTTTTCATGACATATTCAATCACAAGACTTTAAATCAGACATGAATTTCTGGCATTCCTTCATGATGTAACACAGTGTTTTTCAAACTTAGCAACTTTAAGATGTGTGAACTTCCACTCCCCAAATTGCCCATTTAGCATGATAGATGGAGAATTCTGGGAGTTGAAGTCCGCACATCATAAAGGTTGTCAAGTTTGGAAAAACACTAATGTAACACTAATAAGCCATTCTCCATAGTAGGTGGAGCTATCATCCAGGATGGGTTGACCTTATCCATCAGCCAATGAGGACTGAGTCTGTTTTAATGTCAATTCTGCTCTGTCTCCGTGGCCCGCTTTTGACTCAGTCCTTGCACCTGACAGGACGTGTGGTCAGTGTCTTGGATCATAGCTCCATTTACTATTGTAGTGACAGCTATCCTTCTAATCTGGCAATTCTCTGACATCCTGTACCATTGTGAGTGTTATATCCTCCCCCGCTTTCCATCTGACAGGGCTCTGAGGCTAGAAGCACTACGGTACAAAGGGGGGCTCGGCTCCTGCCTCCGGCTGAGGCTGCTGGCCAGGGGTCTGGACATCATAAAGGTTGTCAAGTTTGGAAAAACACTAATTTAACACTAATAATTAGCTAATTTCTGCTTAACATTATATTGGTGGGGTCACCATTTTATGGTCAGGTATCATCACTATGTAGATGATACCAAACTGTACATCATGAACCCTGGTTGACCTAGGAACATAATCAAGCTGCTGACCCAACACCTGGAGATTGTGTGGATGTTGGAGGGGAAGAATAGACTGAAGCTCGATTCTGACAAGACTGAGTAACTATGGCTGTTTGGGCATGCTATATCTGGAGGTATTCCATCACTGACTCTCAAAGGGATTGCACTTCACCATTTGAGGTTTTGTACAATCTGAGTAACTTCTTGGATTCTCAGCTCCTGCTTTAAGGACAAGTGGAAGTTGTGGCCAATAGAACCTTGCACAGGTATATCTTGTGTGCCAGTTCTATTCTTTTCTGGATTCTGAGGTCCTTTGGAGAATCACTCAAGCTCTAGCCACCTTGCACTTGGTTTACTGTAATACACTCTATTTGGTGCTGTCTTTGAAGACCATAGTGAAACTACGGCCAGTCCAGCATGTAAAAGAATGGGCAGTAATAGGGGTGCTACATTGTGCATATGTCACCACACTGCTTTGTGACCTGCACTGGTTACCATTTGGCTTCCAGGTGTTGGTTGTCCCTTTAAAGCAGAGGTCTTCAAACTTGGCAATTTTAAGACTTGTGGACTTCAACTCCCAGAATTTTCCAGCCAGCATAGCTGGCTGGAGAATTCTAGAAATTGAAGTCCACAACTCTTAAAGTTGCCAAGTTTGAGGACCCCTGCTTTAAAGTCTTTCTGAGGCTTAGGCCATCTGAGGGAGCAGCTATCTTCAATCATTTCTGCATATCTGGTAGAGTTCATCAGGGAGATATGCTCTAGGTCCGTGATGGTGAACCTATGGCACGCGTGCCACAGGTGGCACGCGGAGCCATATCTGATGGCACGCGAGCTGTTGCCCTAGCTCAGCTCCAGCGCACATGTGCACATCGGCCATCTGATTTTCAGCTCACAGTGGTGCGGGGGAGGGCATTTTCACCTTCTCTAGGCTCCAAGAAAGCCTCTGGAGCCTGGGTAGGGCGAAAAACGGGCTTACCTGGCCCACTGGAAGTTGGGAAACGGGGGAGCAGGGTTGCGCACGCATGAATGGGGGCGGGGCAGTGCAGGGGGGTCGTGCATGCATGCGCAGGGGTGCGGGGCATGTGGGGGTATTAAATTATGGGTGTGGGCATGTGTGCATGCACGATAGCGCACGTGCACGCGCTTTTGGCACCTAAGGGAAAAAAGGTTCGCCATCACTGCTCTAGGTGATATCACTTAAAGAATGTCATCTTGCAGGAATCAGAAAGCACACCTACCCAAATGCAATTCCTGCTTTCTAGAATATCTTTCCCTGAGATTATTTGTGCTCCTACCCTATGTTGTTTAATAGCTGAAAATTATTTCTGTCTTCTGGCTAATGAAAAACCTCACTCAGTATTGTGTCATGTGTAAATTAGATAAACATTCCTTCTACTTCCTAACTGAAATAATGAGTAGAAATGTTGCATTAAATATAATCTCGATATAGAGAGACTATTAACATAGTGGAATCTGGTTCTAAAAGCTATACTACATGTTTTCTGTCTTCTTTTGGTATTTCTGAAATAGGATACAATAATCTGTCTGGCAAGGGTATAGCTTTTTCTTTTTTTTCTTTTTTTGAATTTTTTTTATTTTTTAACATTCTTCATATAAACATCAATACATATACCATAACATATTATCAAAAAATTTCATAAATTTTATATTATATATCTAGTATTCAAAATTCAAATGTAACATTTTAATATCTATCATTACTAAATTGCCCATCTGTCCTACTATCTCAAGTCCAATCACTCCCTTCCAAGGGTATAGCTTTTTCTGATATAATCCGTGTGGCCTGTTTTGAAAATAAGGAATATCAGTTACTAATTTTGATTTTTAACCCTTGTTCAGGACCCTATGTACAAGTCCAGAAATGTCCTTTATTTTTAGTATTGCTAACAGTTCCCTCCATTGTTACAACAGAAATCTCATCTGATCTAGCATCATTGCAAATAAGACAAGACTTCTGGATGTAGCTATGGACATTAGCGCCTAGATATTATGAGAACAAAGCTATAATTCAAGTATATAATAAGCATATCAAATTTGTATAAGCACCTTTTTTCCTTCTAGAAGAACTTTGTGCTTATTGATTTAAACTGCAAGAAGAGCTTTGAGCTGAAATGTGGTGATGGAGTATCATCAGATCGCTTCTCCTTTAAAAAAAATAATGAAACAGGTTGATGAAGAGAGAATATATTGAATTTCTGTGAATATGATATAGGAAACTGATCAATGTGTTGACTTCCTGTAAAAGATACAATGCATTCATATGATAAGGTGAATGTTTGTTTTCTTGAAATCCAAAATAGCCAGTTTTGCAAGGCTGGTACAAATGTTGATCACTGTCTAAAATGAAGCAAATCAATACTGGTGAAAGGGGGGGGGAAGAATTTTAACTCTTGGTTCTCTACTTCATTATTTTCTGTTGCATGTTCGGCAACGAAGACCATATGTTGCAAAAATATGGGAAAATATCACTGTTTTCGCACTGTTAACACCATGGCAGCTGAAGAGGAGAAAAAACACATTTGACCAGTTTTCATTCATACTTATTTTGTTATTATGAAAGCTATAGCTAGTGCAGAAACAATAGGGTGCCTATGTCTTACAGCTATGGGACCTTCCCATGGATACTGAAACATAGGCAGACTTCCTGGAATTATGTGCATTGAATTGAATGCATATATACTATATGTATCAGGTGGGTTCCTGCCAGTACGCTCTTCCTGTTGGTCGCCGCAGAACCGAAGAAGCCAGTGGCATTCGCGGTACGGGGCTTCTCCCGCCCGCTTTCCTCCGCCCGCCTGGACGCTGCCATTTGCGTTCTTTTGCCCTCTGTGCAAGCAGAACGCTTTGCGCATGCGCAGAGGGCAAAAGAACGCAAATGACGGTGTCTAGGCGGGTGGGGGAAAGCGGGCGGGGGAAGCCCCGCGCCACGAACGCCACCGGCTTCTTCGGTTCTGCGGCGACCAACAGGTAAGAGCGTACCAGCAGGAACCTACCCCTGTTATGTATGTATGTATGTATGTATGTATGTATGTATGTATGTATGTATGTATGTATGTATGTAAACACACACACACATACACAATCTATAGTTATCCTGCCTGTCAAAGGCGGTGTGGCCAAATGAAGATGTGCCGTTGTTCACACCATTGTATGAGTCCTTGTGAATGTGGGTTGATTGTATTCTCTGAAAGATACTCTTGTTAGGTTACTATATTTTATTTCTCTTTAAATCTTTTTTTAAAAGTGTGATTTTAATTTGGAATTAAAGAACCTGAAATTGGGGCTGGGTGGGGAGAGGGAGGAAAGGAAACATAACTGTAAATGTTTAACAACTCTGATTATAATGTAAATGAGTGAAATATTTATTATCTTTACTTCAAACTCCTTACCACCTGATGTAGCACCAATTTCACCTCCCTCAGTCTGACATAAGAAACACATTAATTGGAATCTGGTAATTTAAGCTCACTGCTGATGAAGATAAATTGTGATGCAATACTAAAAATGCAATATCCTTGACAATCCATAGAGACCTCCAAATGCATTTATTCTCACAAATACATTACTCTGGGTTTTATGTTTTTCAGATTAATCAGAATACTCTGTGGAATGGTTACTAATGGACCAAATGTTTCTTTTTCCTTTGAAAAAGGAATTGCACACGAGCAGCTAGGTTGAAATGTTTTACCTTGCTCCAATATTTTTCCTAAGCTTCTATTGTGCGCGCACACACACACGCACACACACACACACACCTGTCTGTCTGTCTGTCTGTCTGCTGTTGCAGTAATGTGATTCCATTGCATGTATAACAAACTGAGCGACTTCCATTTATAAATGAAATTTAAGCATTTGTATTAGGTCAGAATGATTTTTTTTCACTTTCAACACCATTCTAAGTTTTTCCATATCTGAGATCTTGTTATGCTCATAAGACATGGATTAAATGCAGTTTATTCTTCCAACATGCCATTTTGATGTATATAGGCCAAGTTTAATCCAAAATATTTGTGATAAATATTTTTTTTCTCATTAAGTTCCTTTGGCCTCAATCAGTTTTGGCTTTTTACTTTGTTGGAATTGAAACTTGTTAAAGATAATTAAGTGCTGTACTTTGTGCAGTCATTTTAGTACGTTGAACCTGGTGTGTACGTGACCAAGTGTTTCCAGTTACCAGACAATGTGCCTAAGAGATCTTGTTTCTGAAGTCGGGCAAAAGGTTAACTTCTGGTTGTTTTCAATCCTCTCCTAGAATTAATATGCCTAATGTTACTGAAGTAGATTTTTTTTAAAAAATGAAGGTAGTGCTCTTGGAAGCATTACATATTTTGAAGGCTTATAAATTATATTATTAAATGCATGCTGGGGGATCGTATGCCTGATCCATTGTATTTTACTATACATTCTCTCCCCCCCCCCCCGGTAATGTGTGTGTATTTTGGGGGGTGGGATTTGTCCAAATTTGCAGTTTTTGCCTGTCTATAGATTCAAATTCCTTTTTGGCTATGTCAGTCAGATGACGTCATGACATTAAATGATGTGTCAAGCAATATTTAGTTGTCAGACACAAGATTTCTTTCTTTCTTTCTTTCTTTCTTTCTTTCTTTCTTTCTTTCTTTCTTTCTTTCTTTCTTTCTTTCTTTATTTATTTATTTATTTATTTATTTATTTATTTATTTATTTATTAAACTTGTATGCCGCCCAACTCCCGAAGGACTCTGGGCGGCAACAAAGATAAAAACATCATAAATATCAAAACCCTCAAAAAACATCTATTAAAAACAATTAAGAAAACAAATACATCATTCATTCCTGGCTGGATCTTATAAAAATATAATGATAAGATCAACGGCCCCAGGCCTGCCAGGAGAGCCAGGTCTTCACAGCTTTGCGGAAGGCCAATAGGGTAGGGGTAGTCCGGATCTCAGGGGGTAGTGAATTCCAGAGGGTCGGAATTTTGTTTATCCGTGATTATTTCTGATAGAAAGGGCAGAAATAATCTTGACCAAGTGTGATTAAAAGCAAGAGAAAAATTGTGTAGATATTCTTTCAGCTTGAATGTAGTAAGATTTTATTGCACAAGACTTTAGTTTCCATGAAACATTGCTGTGGGATGTGACATATTTTTGCAGATTGGGTAGCTGTGCTATAGTTGCTATTTATAAAAACAGTTTTAGCATTAGTCATTGGTACATATTAGTGACAAATTATGATATATTGTGTCATGACTATCAACTAAAATGAAATAAGTTGATTTAATGTTGTTTAGTGTTATAGAGATTTGGTACCCAAATTTTCAACACACAGATGAGCAAAAATTTGTACGTAGGAAGAAATGTTTTGTTCTTTCAGAAAATCTCAAACTTTCAAGATTTTCATGTTAAGTTTCTTCTGAGGATGTTTGCATGGGGATCCCCTTGGGTGGCCAAATGTTATTCTTTACAATGCTACTTTTTAATGATGTTAACGTGGAAGCACTTATTTTATTTGTTTAAAAATTAGATAGCCCTTCTGTAATTCTAATAACAAAATATAGTAATAATAATAATATAATATGCAATAAAATTATGTAATAGTTTATCTAATTTTAGTAAAACATCAAACTACCCAAATAACATTACCACTTATAATAAACTCTGTAAGCTATGACAGCACAATCGTTACAGGTAACTGACAGTAGGTTCGTCAGAAGAATATTTGAGCAGACAAAGAGATCTTTCATTTTTTGGCTGAAGTAGTCCATGCTGAACACCTGCCTAATCTCAGTGGGGTCTCAGTTCCATCTGTAGGTGCTGCTGAAGAAAATTCATGATTAAAACTTTATAGAAAACTGGCCCCGGTGAAGAGAAA
Organism: Diadophis punctatus similis; assembly: GCA_023053685.1. Taxonomy (NCBI): domain Eukaryota; kingdom Metazoa; phylum Chordata; class Lepidosauria; order Squamata; family Dipsadidae; genus Diadophis; species Diadophis punctatus. The sequence continues at coordinate 99,278,731 of JALIGW010000001.1, forward strand.
GTGTTGATGAATTTGTAACTTATTTTTTTGCCTAAAGCATTTGCACTGTATTCTTCAGCTTCGAAGCTCCCAGGATGGTTTACTGAATAATAAAAAAAAACCAGGCTGTTTTTGCCCTCAAGCTTATAAACTGAAAAAGACGCCATGCAGAAAGGGGAGAGGAGTGGAGGTGGGAAGAGGAGGAGGAGAAGGTGACTTGGCATCAGTTCTTTGATAGTCAGCTGCGATGGAAAGAAGCTGCTCAAGAAGGCCCAGAAGACACTACCCTCTGCAGGCAATTTTCTCTTTTTCTTCTGAAGAGAAGAAAAATTTATCCTGAAGCCTCTGTAAGGAGGGAGCAATATCATCTAGCCCAATTGTTCACAGCCATCGTGAATAGAGGTGGCCAATCTTCATAGCTTCTTTTCCACTGGGTGATTGAACCTGGTGGCCTATATGAGAAGGTTCTCTACATCACAGCAAATTTTTTAGACTTTATTGTTCTTGGCGGGGGGGGGGGAGACTATTAACCTATCCTTTCAACTCAGAGCAAATATAGTTATTTGCTTATACAGTATATAATAGTCTATTCTCATTATTCCCAAGTTTTAGCCCCATCACTTCTTCCATATAAAAGAAAACCCTTGTGCAAATATTGAGCATTCAACATTTGCAGAATAGCGTAGTCTGTAAGTGTTTGACTGATTCATTATGAACAGAGGTGGTATTCACTTACTTTCCCTACCGGTCAGGGGTGGGTTACACTTACCTTCGCCACCGGTTCACATCGTGACATTTCACGTGCGCATGCGCATCCCCTCGCATGATTTGGCTTCTGCGCATGCTCAGAAGCAGGAATTAGTCTGAAACACAGCTGAGGAGCTCATCAGCTGTGCTTTGGGCGAAGAAATAAAGGTCAGAATTTACCCGCGGGCAGGTGGGCCCTTTTTCAAGCCACGGAAGGGGGAAATTCGCACAAAATAAAAAAAGCGACGTGCATGGAACGGCACCGACAGTGACATCATGAGCGGGTCGCTACCTATTCGGGCAATCCGGTCCAAACTGGGAGGAACCCACCCCTGCTACCGGTTCACAAATGTGAGCGCGCACGTTGACACATGCGCACAGCCTTCCACACACGTGCTTTGCTTCAAAAGTGCCTAAATAGGACAGCATAGCGCCGCCACTACCGATTCGCCCGAATCAGTCCGAACCGGCTAAATACCACCTTCTGATTATGAACCATCAAGCTGTTTCCAACTCCTAGGAACAACACTGAGAGATTTGTGTCAACTTGGTCATTGAATTCTTGCAATGATATACCCATTGCTCCTGTAACTGTGTCCATCTGTTTTGCCGCTGATGGTCACCCTGTTTTCTTCCCTTCCACAAGAGGTTGAAGGAATGAAGACAATTTCTTTTTCCTAAAAGGTTTTGCAAGTCTCAGATAGCCCCCAAACATTCCTTGAGATTCTGCTTGAGGAACAATTGAAGCAAGAGTATGTTGCTAGAGCAACCAAAATCTTCCTCTGTAGCTCAGTAAGAAGTCTTCCTGTTCAATTTTGTAACTACTGGCGGAAAGATATTTTACCAAAGGCTAACATAGATGATAATTGTTGCTAGCAGGTCATGCCTTAGGGACTTGCTCAAAGTCTTCCTCCTCTATAGTTTTAGAGGTTGAAAGAGAATTCTGGTGAACAGATAGTAGTATTATTTGACCCTCCACCCCCAGGATTAGGGGCAATCCATTGTGAAGAGCATATCTCTAATTGAAAAATGAGTAAGGCTCAAGGGAACTTCCTTTTTTCTGTTTTGTTAAGAGTTAAGAAGCTAGATCTTGTTTTTCCTGGAAGAGGCATTTTGTGAGCTTCTGACAATGAAGGTGTGCTGTGCATCTGTGGTTTATCCTTACAGTTTTTCTGATTATATTTACATTGTAAGTGGTGATGATTGGACACTGTAGTGCTGCTTTGCTATAGAATAAAACATTTCTATTGTTTAATTGCTATTGTTTTCTTTAAAAACTAAAAATAGAATTGAAATATTAATTACGATGCACACTTTTAATACTCTATTGAATTGTTTCGTCATTCTGCATACAGTTCTGAATACTACTTTTTACAAGAACAGAAGTGTATACTGTAAATGAAACTGAGGTCTAAATTATCAGTTACAACAACAACAACAAAAATAGAAAATAACCACATTGATTTTGTGCTTGCAATAAAGCTATAATGTACTAGAGTAAAGCTGCCATCCTTACTCTATTTCTAGTCTGGAATTTTGTAATATGTGTGTGTCCACAGGTATAGACTATCTTCCAGAATTCTGAGAAATTCTCAGCAGACATCATTCACTTAAGAAAAATGCAACAGTGATGTATTATGGCAAAGACCGTGTCTTAAACACAAATATTATTCCTAGTAAATCTAATATTATTTTTTCATTCATCCCTCACCCCCATTTTGCATTTAATAAAAAGCTTTTGCATTGACATTCAGAGTTTTCAAAAGCTGCTGCTATTGATCAGCTATTTTTTGTACTTCACTTTCCACAAAGTATGGAAGACTGTAAACTTTCAAATTTAACAGATAGAGCCACAATCCTGTTTCCACATATGAGCAATTTGTCTTTTCTTTAAAAAAAAAAAGCACCACGAATGAGGCTGTTTAAATATTAATCCCTCAGTAAGAAAGTCTAGGTAATTAAATCACCCATATACTTCTTTGGATTAACTTTCAGAAAAAAAGGAACCAGGTCTTGATGGCCATTACAATTACAATGACCTTTCGGTTGTAACCGAAAAGGCTCACATATCAAACTATGGCATGATGTAGTTTTCCTGTTGGGGATAAATGTTGCATGATCTATACCATTTAAAATTTTGAATTATATTGTAGCAGTGTGTTAGCTCTCTGTGGCATATTTAACAACCCATCCTTGAATAGATTATGAGTGACAGTAGGCATGAGCCCATATAAAGGAGGTTTGAAGATCTTAAACCACTCCTAGAAAGCCCTCTGCTCTGGGGCTATTACACCTCTAGCCAGCCTCCCTGTCTTGGTGTAGCTGTTTGGTATTTATTGCTGCCACCACCTATCTTCCAGGGGAAGCTTCCTGCCTGCTATCCTTCCCATTAACCCCAGTCTGTAAAAGTGATATGCGAGTCTTTCTTGACCATGACATTTAAGAATGTTAAAGATGAAATAAATTATATAGCTTCACTTCCTGTCTGTGAAGCACTGTGATAGGCAACTAGGGAAATCTGCCTTTCCCATTCCTTTGGGTGCTAAATCAATCTCACAAGGAATAGTTAATAGTTTATATTTGCAAAATAAATAAAAAATCCTTTCTAAGTAATCACATGCTAGAACAAGATTGGAGGATATAAACTTATAGTGTTACTAAATTAGAGGCAGTGTCTCAAAGCAATCCCCCATAGAAAATTTTTTACAAATGAGAAGATGAGCTTGGAGAAGATTACAAGATGGAATGGTGCATGTTTATTTATTTATTTATTTATATACCATTTATCAACAAATCAATCAGAGACGCCTAAAGCATAAAAAATATGCTAATATGAAAGACTTTGGTGTACAGGGATTCCATACATCAAATATACAATAACTGAGCTTACACAGAGAAAATATATCACCAGAAATGATAAATCAGATTAGTTAAACAGTGAAGAAAAGCATAAAATCTTAAACTTTAACTAAACTTGTTTCCTTATACCTTAGAGACAAACCTTTCCAGAAACAAAAGATTTCTCTATGCTTCCTTGTATTTTACTTTAGAATCAAAGGAAAGGGCTTCCAAATTTTGTTAAACACTGTTTCTAGCCTTTTGTTGTTGCTTTTAAAAGAATAAGCATTAGACAAACTAAGACCACCATTTAAAATTCCCATTTCTTCAATACAAATAAACAGCGGGGGGTGGGGCGAATAATATATTCCTCAATGTGCCTGAACAAACTTTTATTTTGCCTGACACATTTTGGAAACTTCCCTTAGATTTAATAACAGACAGCAGAAAAACTATTCATCCTGAATAAGATCAGATTACAATGTAAGTAATATTTTATAACTTGTTTGGGCGGGGACCCTTTTGGAATAATCGCTACCAGTGATGGGTTCCTACCGGTGCGGTCCAGTGCGTCATTCCAGTAGGGACCCACCGATTACACAATTTGCGCACGACGGCTCCGGTGCCATCTTTGCCGGTCCGTCGCACGGCACCATCTTTTTTCTGGAATTTTAGGGCTTTTTTTGCTTCCTGCGCATGCGCAAAAGCAAAATCTCGTGAGGGGATGTGCGCGTGAGAGAGATTTCGGCGATTTTTTTCTTCTACGCATGCGCAAAAGCAAAAAATCGCCAAAATCTCACACGCGCATCCCCTCGTGAGATTTTGCTTCAGCTCATGCACAGGAAACAAAATCGCATGTGGGGATACATGCACATAATGAGTGTACGTGTACATGTAGCGAGTGCGCATGTGCGCGAAACAAGATGATGCGCGTTCAGCACAGCGGTAGGCAGGTAAGAGGAACCCGCCCCTGATCCCTACCACCAGCAATGCAAGACAATTTGCTTCTATCCCACTATATAGGGAGGCACATTAAAGAACCGAACATGTTTGGCAGCCATTATCTAAACTTTGCTTTAATATGATTTAGTATCAACTCTTCATACCAGACATTTCCTGGCTTATTACTTTGGAACTTCTTTGACTTTTAGCTGGAGGACATGACTTAGGAAAAATTTGACTTAGGACTTGACTTAGGAAAATTTTGAGAAATGGAGGGAGAACATTTTTAATCAAAGCCAAGAAGAAATAAGTTGGGCAAGGAAGGTGATTTCTTCCTTTCCACGTTTCCCATTCTGTGTCCTTGAAATGCAGGCAGGTTGGTCTGCTTTACGTTGTGTTTTTAAAGATTAATGTAATGTATCTAGATCTAAGGCAACTTTCCTTGGAGAATGTAATATTTATATATAGTTTTCCAGTTGTTTGGTTTCATAGCTCTTGAACCTGCAGTTTTGTTTTCTTGCTTGGGTGAAAGTAGTGATTGATTTGTTCAAGCCAGATATTTATTCCTTTTACTTCATTATACATAATACACCTGTGCTAGATCTTAAGACCTAAGTAGACTTTATACTCTAGTAGAAAGCTTATCAGCTTCTCTGCAGGTTGCTCAATTTGAATTTTAAAACTGGAAATGGTAAATTTGTGTCGTGCTTTTTGAGTTTACATGCAAAATTCGCATTCTCCTATTGGTGTGAGAACTCAAGAATGGAAATCAGATTTGTAGTTGTTGTTTACAACGGATGAAGAGTTTCTGATGTCATGCTGATTGCCATTACATTTCCCTTCAATTTTTATGAAGTCGTGCAAGAAAATGTAAGACTGCATCTTTGAATTTCTGATTGAAGAATACTAATAATCATCCTTTTGAAAAAAACATTAACATTTCTAGAAAACAAGTATTGTAGACTATTTTTCTTGAGTAGGGTAGCTTTCAGCCTTAGATATTACTGTTCTCCAACAACATCTTACTGCTGCCTATTGCAAACAATTTAGTAGCATTAATACAAGCAATAGAAAGATTTTGAGAACTGTTATATCTCGAAATCTAAGTCACTTCCAAAAGGGGTATATGATATTCAATCCACAAATTAATCAACTCTATCATTGTGAAATCACCAAACAGTAACATTGACACTTGAATACATCCTATATATATATCCTCCATTTTGATGCTCAAGTGCCTATTTAAATAGTCTTCACTAATCTTAATAGAAGAATGATTACCTTATTTGGGGGGGGGGGGAGAAAGCCAGTTCTAAAGAAGGGATGTTCTGATAAAGAATGTTGGCATTCAAGTTCCTCCCACTGCATCTCACTTTTAGCACAGCTTCACTGTCAGCATGGCTTGACTGGACAGATGCTCTAATTGTTTCCTTTAAAGCCCTTTGTAGCTCTCGCCCCAGTACCTTCTCTACTACTTTTCCTTAAATGGGAGGTTGATGTCATGCCTAGCCCAAGAAAAAATTAAAAACAATCCAGCAAAAAGTCCAGTTATTTAGTTCTATAAACCATATAGACAGAATCTTGCCAGTCTAAATCTATACTACCCTAACGTAATGGATTAATGTAAACCACTCCAAACTTGATTGCAAAAAATTCGACTTCAACAACAGAGTGGTTAATGCCTGGAACACTTTACCTGACTCAGTAGTTTCTTCCCCTAACCCCAAAAAGTTCAATCTCGGATTATCTACCATCGACCTCACCCCATTCCTAAGAGGTCGGTAAGGGGCGTGCATAAGCGCACAATCATGCCTACCGTTCCTGTCCTAATGTACCCGTATATTCATACCTCTTTTACTCTTATTCTTGCTTGTACTATTACATATATATTCAATCATGTTTTACTGTTTATACTTTGCTTATAATCATATATGCTTGACAAATAAACAAATACAAATAGGAGTATCCTAAAACTCTTCTTCTTCCAATGATTCAGCTCCAGCCTATGCTGTATCTTGTCTCACCCCCTCCTTGCCACTCTGCTTGCCCCCCTCCTTCCTAGGAACCTGCTGTGTTATTGTAGTTCATCATATCATCTCCCCTTTGGTAGACATCCATCACAGTTTGAGATTTGGCAATATTTTTCTGGATTAGTTGGATCCAGGATCAGGTCTTAAGGGGTCACATCTTCAGCTGTTCTGTCATCTCTTCCTTCTACAGTAAGGGATTCATCGCATATAGATCCAGCTTATCTCTCTCTTTTTTCTAATATAATTTTTATTGAAGAAATTTTTAATAAGATAAAAATGCAAATATCAGAAAGGAAACAAAAAAAGAAACAATGCATGAATATGTATGGAAAAAAGAAAAGCAATAGAAGAGAAAAAATAATATGAAGCATCTTTTGATCTTTTTTTACAGTGGTTATAAATGCATTTATATTTTACCCCTTTTCTCTAAAGTCATAATTTTCTTCTTTCCATAAGCTACCCTTTCTAATCTTCAAACTCATAAATCATGTTCTTTTTCTCATTTTTCAGCAAATAAGGTCACAAGGGGTTTCCAGTAACTGATAAATATAGTTATTGATCTTTCTCTAATCAAACAAGTTAATGTTGCCATTTCTGCTAGTTTTGTCATCTTCACTAACCATTCCTCCATTAATGGTATTTCAGAGCTTTTTCATTTTTGCATCTATCCAAATTCGGCAACCCTTTTCCTGCAACATATAAAAATTAGGAAGGGCAAGTGTTTAGCCCACAGGTAGCAGAGCTCACCTAATTTACCTTAAATCTAATGTATAATGCAGATAATCCTCAACTCATGACCACAATTGAGCCCAAAATTTATGTTGTTAAGCAAGACAGTTGTTAAGGGAGTTTTGCCCCATTTTATGATTTTTCTTGCCACAGTTGTTAAGTGAATCATTACAGTGAATCTGGCTTTCCTATTGACTTTGCTCGTCAGAGAGTTGCAAAAAATGATCACATGACCCTGGGATATTGCAACCATCATAAATATGAACCAGTTGTCAAGTGTCTGAATTTTGATCACTTGACTATGGGGATGCTGCAATGGTCATAAGTGTGAAAAAGTCACTTACTTTCAGTACTGTTATAACTTTGAACAATCACTAAACAAATAATTGTAAGTCAAAGACTACCTGAATTCTACCTTATCTAGTTCTACTGTATCTACCCTAAGTTAGTTGTGACTTCCCTAGTTAGTTGTGACCCAAAATAATTTGTGTAAGCAAATGGAGTTTCATTGAAGGCTTTGCATTTTTTTGTTGGGCTAATACTATCAACACTTACAAGGCATTGAAAACTTTCCATATTATTACTAACCCAGCTACATAGATACCTGCATAAAATTACCAGCAGTCAGGTTGAACATGGATGTGTCTGTGAAATGAGGAGCTGAACTAGACACATCATAATTCTTTGTTACGATAGCAAACACTATTTTGTGATTCTAGAACAATTCTGCACCAAAAGATAGATGCTGTTTAGTAAAATAAAACATTTTCTTTCTTAATCTGTGAATTGGGCCTAGGGCTAAAGAAAATAAATTATCTTCATGTATGGAAAATCATGGAAAGGAAAAGACAAAATCGGGGTTGATATGTGTGTATAATAAGCAACGTACTGCACATATCTATTTATTCAGGCCATGCATGCTTCAAAAAATTATTTCCTTATTCAGAGCATGGACAATTCTTCTCTTTGTCCATCTAAAATGCAGCCCTGATAAACCTGTTGTAGACCTAACTCTAATGATGAGATATAATATGTTTTCTCTAGCATAGAACAGAGCAGTTGTTGAGGGATATAGCATTTGGATAACACTGAAATTAGCAGAACTCAGAGAGATGAGCTGTAACATAGGCTTAATTCATTTAAGTCTGACAAATGCTTTCAGCTTTGCCCTTTAATGTATAGCCTCTTGGGTAAGCTTTTAAGTGCTTTCCCTTAAATTACTAAACTAAGATTTAATGACATGTAGTGCTTTGTAATTATTTGACTGAAAAACTGGCATGACCTTTAAGAAAAGAATGCATATGCATAAATGGGACTAATTTATTTAAATATTTAATACACAAACTATTAGGCAGGATAATATTTTACGTCAGGGAAATGGTTGGAATGAAGGAGAACAGCTAACGACACAGCTTGTAGCCTCAATTCTATTAGAAGGCATTATCACGGCATTAGTGGGCTCTGATTTGGCATTATTAAATTTGAGGTGATGATTAAATGGTTAATTGTTCTTTCTTTCATTAGGAATAAAAACACCCTTTCTAGGTTTGATTTCATGCAGGTTATGTGTGGGCATATTGCCCAATAGAAGTGTTCAAAGGTTTCTGCTACCCTTTTCTCTTTTCCAAAGTAGTGAAAGGCATCAGGGAATTCAGTTGTGGTCTTTTAGCAGCAAAGTTTCAAGCTTCCCAGCTCACTCAGCAGATGCTACCCAGATGCTTGAACGGTACATCTAGAAAACCATCTTGGTTGCTTCCTAGAGTGAAGCCAGTTTAAACAACAGACTGGTCTCTGCCAATACGAGAGTATGGTGTCCTTTTCTACTCACTGCAGATGAGTGGTAAGGAAGAAGAAGAGTGGAGACCTTGCTGTTACTACACTATTTTCCCTTCCTGTGGTGCTCTTGAGTACGCTGCCATCTTAACAGCAGCCAGAATTGGAAGTGGGGCCCTCACAGGCCCAAGCAGTTTTCCTGGTGTTGTTGGATAGACATTCTCTTCCTTTTCTTTTCTTGTGACGATAAGAGGGGAAAGTGAAAGTAGGTTCATCCAAAAAGAGGAAGCATGGGCTTTGTGTGCAGGTGCGCCTTGGTTTTGAAAAAGAGAGGAAGACACAGGAGAGTATCATGCAACTCAGGGTCAAGATTGGCACTGTGGCTTCTTCCCTTTTCCTTGCATCCCTGCAACTGCTGAGGCTGTGAGGGCATGTGTGCTTGATATCTGAGCTTTTTCACCATTGGGAAGCCCCATCTGAGAACGTTGTGGACCCCAGAAAGACCTACTTAGGAAGAAATAACCTTCTGTGGGCTAAAATTCACATGGTCACTCCATGCAGCTGCAAATCACACAAGTTCATGTCCTGTAATAAAATTTCTTGTAATAAAATTAGTCTAAGTCTCAGTCTAAAATTAATCTAAAAAGTGCTACCAGACTCCTCCTGATTTAAGGCAGCTAAGGAGTGTGTCTTTGTTAAGGAGAATAAATCTCCATAGAGGCGATGTTGATCTTTCTCTCGGAACTCAGACATTTAGAAATAAAGCCGAAGTTAAAAGTCTAATAGAAAATATTTATTTCGGTACAAAAACAATAAATTCTGAATAATTACATTCTTGCTAATTAAATGCGACCGTTCCCGATCAGAAGCCAAACCACAAGAGAAAAAGAATGGAGAATCAGGAATGCACACATGCGTACAACTCATATCACGTGCTCTGCCTATATTGGAATATACCATAATATTAGGATAGGGGTGTATCACCCTGCATTGACATACAACTGGCAATATTCACTACGTGACAGTCTTACTGTTCACTGTACAATTATTTCTCCAACAATAATGACATCTCTGGTTTTCCATACTTCAGTTTAATCCCAAGGAAAGACATCACTTGTTACCACCTCCCTTTGAGTGGATATGGGTCAGGTCTCTTGGCAACCAGAGAGTCTCCAGAACAAAAGAAGGGGAAGGAAACTGAAAACAGCAGTAGTAGTATCCCATACTTCAGCCAATAATTTTTAAAACTTCAAAAAAATTAAAGAAAAGTTTTAAAGGAAGAGTCAAGTTTTCTGAGTATAAAGTAACAAAGCTTTCTGCTTTTCATATGGGGGAAAATTGAGAAACTGCAGGATAGTTTTTGACTTACCATTAGTTGGAATTTTGAAGCCTCATGCATGTGAGATTCAATTCATGCATACCCAATTAAAGCAGGAATGGCCCCAGGGCCACATGGGGCAGCCGAAAGCCTCCAGTGGCATCAGTTTAAGTCAGGAAAAAAAAACATGAATGTAAGCATTAAAACAAGCTTATTTTAAACAAGGATCATCCCCAATTAGCCCTAGACTAACCAGAAAATCCCAGTCACACTCACTGTATTGAATGGGGCACAGCCCCCTTTGCATAATTTAAACAATGATGATTGACACTTCTGCTTTAGCCTCAGATGGCTAATCAGGTCAGGGTAGTAGGCAGTATTAATTAATTAGGCCGTATATTTTTCTATACCTTCACTGTGTCCTTCTGAATGAGGTGTTTTGTAAAAGATACTCTCTGGAGCAGAGGTCTTCAAACTTGGCAACTTTAAGACTTGTGGACTTCAACTTTCAGAATTCTCCAGCCAGCATAGTTGGCTGGAGAATTCTGGGAGTTGAAGTCCACAAGTCTTAAAGTTGCCAAGTTTGGGGACTCCTGCTCTGGAGCATTATAACATTACCTAATTACATAAACTTTCTTATTGTCCTTTTGTATCAAGTTCATTTTCCTATCTTGATCCAACATTTCTGGGTAAGCTACTAAGACTATAATAACACATACCTGATATTTTGTCTGTTGCATCTCGGTTTTGGGTGCTTGTCATAATTAACAACAGTAACTTGGCTTCAGTTGTTTTGTATGGGTGAGTGCTTTGTGCTATAATTGCACAAAGATTTGATAATTCCAAAATCTTTGATGTACAATAGCAGTTTTATATGTCCATTTCTAATAAGCATCTTTCCCTTATGGCTGTTAGAAAAGCCTGAGAGAAGAGATAGGATGACAGTAATGGGAGCTCCAGGGGACAAGCACTAATTTTGTAGATCTAAATCAAATGTAGGCACCAGGTTCCTCCTATCATAAGTCCGCCTATTCCTTTTAAATCATTGCCAGCTTGGATAGCTGTCCTTCTTTTGAAGAGGTTCATGTTGCCAGCTAATTAGGCCAAAGCAATCATATTTCTATGTAATGATAGATATTGGTCTAGATGAGCTTTATAGCATTTTGCAAATGTTTAATCTGTCTTTGGAAGGCTCTCCTGGATACTGTTTCTTGGTTTGTAAATGTTCTGATCCTGGTATTAAATGGACCTTCTTTTTTAACAGCCCAAATTAATTAAACTGAGGAAATTAAATATTTGTCACTTTTGATCAACTAGAAATCTAAGACTTGGTAATGAAATGAGGGAGGCTTAAAAAAAACTTTGAAGCTGTTAAAATTAGATTCAGTAGAATTAATTAAGTATATTCTGTCACTATGCTATCTTGAAGTTTTTTGACCCAAGAACCATTTAATTTCAATACTGTTGATATGAAAAATTCCTCACAGTTGAAAAACTAATGCAATTTGGTTTTACTCAGGCTTCGTGCTGGGTTCTCCAAGTAGCCCTTTATATTTAGGATTAGCAAAATTATTGTTGCCTGGGTTTGACATTATCTGATGACAGAACAGTAACATTTGCTTTCATTTCTTTGGTTTTTCAAACATTCTCTCTTTATGCAGGTAATAATATAAAAGTTCCAGGAAGGAAATTATAGTTCTGATGTTTTGTTAACATTACGACATCTAAATTATGTTTTAAATTTAAATATCCATTTCTATAATACTTTTAGTGGAAACTATTTCAGGCTGTTATTGCTTTAACAACAAAGCAATATGCAGAATCTTGAAAAAAGAAGAGATGTTAATAGGAAATGGAGTGAAACCAAGGCAGAGCAGATCACATATTAAATTTGTGGTGTAAAACCCCCAATTGAATTACAATTTTTCTTATTCAATCTTAAATGAGCATATTATGCTTCAGAACACATGTTCCTTCCAAAAGTTCAAAGGACAGGGATACTACTACTACTACTACTACTACTACTACTACTACTACTAAGATACAGAGTGCCCAGGAGCCTCAGTTCAATGGAGAGTTCACTGTCTTCAGCACCCAGTCTGGACTCCTCACTTCCATGTTTATGCTTACATGCCCTTACCAGCTATGTTCCCCGAACCCATGGTTACTAAGAACCCATACATTGCTTGGAAATAGGGGTTATCTGATTTCTCTCTTGGAAGTAGACTCTAGTACATTAGTCTGGCTAGAGGAAAAACTTGAGTTGGCTGAGACTGACTACCTGAGGCTGAATCAGGATAAGACTGGGATGGATGATAGCCATTATGGCACCTCTCCACTCAAAAGTTGGGAAATCTGTGTGTGTGCTTTACCCCAGGGATCCCCAACTCCTAGCCTATGGATCACCCCGGTCTGGGCTACGGCATGCCAGAAACTGGACTGTGCAAACAAATGCAGCCCCATCAATGGGATGCAGGCAGCGCACAAAACCACGCCCCTCTGTCCACAGAAAAACCTCTCTCCACAAAACCAATCCCTGGTGCCCAAAATGTTAGAGGCTGCTACTTTATCTAATCCTTTCCTCCAATAGACCTTTTCCTTGCAGTTCAGTGGATACAAGGAGAAGAAGCAAATTCCCCGCCACCCGCTGTCCACCCCCACTCCCCAATAATTGCCTTTCTGCAAAATCAGGGTGTAATTGATGGAGGTTCTACTTTTCAATCCTGCAATTGTGAGACCAGGTGTTCCTTTCTGCACCCAGCTACTACATAAACTCACAAACCGGAGAACATCTTTGTACCAACACATCCAAAAAGCAGGCAATATTTCTCTAAAGCTGGGACTTGTCCCTTAGCCTCTGAAAATACCTTAACCCTTGGTTCCCCCTTATTAAGAATTATAGGGAAGAGTTAGGATTAGGGGACCAGTTGTTGTCTATTTTAGATAATACCCATGGAGTACAGTATATAAAATAATGCAGGAATGTGGATTATTCAAGTGCCTGTTTTTTCTTTTTTCTTTTACAATGGGTTGAACCGTCCTAATAAGCTATGCTATTATTGAGGGATAAACTGTGCCTAATTTTATAGAAATCGGGACATGGGTTTTCAAGCTGCCAGGAAAGTTACAACTACTTGCTCCAGTAATCTTTGCCAGCAAAATTTGACTGAGTTCCTCCCTTCCAGCTGGTGTGTTATTACCCTAGTATCGTCATACAATAAACACTCACACATAGAGCTATCAGACTCTGATTACAGTATCAAAGATAGAAAGCAGACACACATACACAGTGATCTATTAAATGGCTTCCATGGTTAAAAATAGAAGCTAATAACAACAATTGAATTATATTCAGAAAGAACAAATAAGTGAAAGAGCAGGACTATGTAAGGAAATAGCCCAGTGCAATTTAAGCAACATACCAAGTTGGAATGCATTGTGAAAGGAAAAAAAGAAGAAGTGGAAAAGCATCAGGTGAAATGTTGAACAACTAGAGTAAATGAAGGTTCAGAGGAAAGATAATGAAAAAAATTAATTGGCTATTTATACAAGAGATATACAAGTACAGAAAAATTGACCCTTGGTGACAGTGAGGTGTGATTGAAACTAGAGGAAAGGTACTTCTCTTCTCCATCGCACAATCGCATGACCTATCCAAAACACTCTGATTGAGGTGACCAATTGCAAGGGCCATTCTGTTTTTTGAAGGACTTATTGATCTCTGACTATCATGCCCTCCTAAGGTAATGGTTTTAAATCCTTCTCCCCCACCCTCTCTTTGAACAAGGTGTGACATCCTACCCTCTACATTATTGAGTTCCTGAAGCAGGTGAGGTTTTATGGAACATTTTGAATTGGAAACAGGTAGATTAGATTGAGGGGAAGTATCCCAATCTGCTTCAGTTCAGAGTTCATTGGAAATTGACATATCCATAAACACCTCCAAATGAGGCTGTCCATTTCAATAGATCCCTAAGAGGGCTTTTAATTAAATGGTTTTGGATTGATTGAAGCTCTCAGTTTCTGGTATTTATTAAGGAAGAGTTCTTTAGTAGTTAACAGTCTTTTGGTAGCACAGAATGTTTAGCTCCATTTTGTAATACCAAGTTCACTTTGTTGAAATTGCAGGTAGCTTAGGAAGAAGAAATCAATTGGAAGATAGAGAAGAATTGCCAGTGTAGTTTGTTAAACCTGGCACTATAAAGAGACTTGTAAAAACAAGTAAGAATGAGTAGTAAATAAATACAGACGTTTATTTACTATAATGCTACTCTTTACACAGGCTTCTTTATATGATTGTAACAACGTCTTATATGAAATTATTTATAACTTTAGATACTTTGTAAAATATGCTGTACTCCTTTACTGTTTAGAAATGTACATGAAATCCCATCTTGTGACATAGTATTTCTTTAGCTTCAGGGGATGTAATTTGAATTATATTTTTTCTTATTTGTTTGGAAGACCTGAAGAACCAGTTTATGACAGATCCTTCTTGAGAAAATCTTTGTGGCCATTAACAGTTGATATCAACTTGGCATGGAGTCAATCAATATTTATTGCAACTTTTCTATATTCCTCACCTTCTTGCAACTCAAGCTTCCTTCCATAATAAAAATAAAACATCAAAGTATACATAATAAAATTATAAATGTAACCCAAATCTGCCATCATCCCTAAAATAGGAAGGTATTTCATAATGTAGGGACTTCTGCTAAGAAAACAGGCCTCCAGCCCTGTGATCTCACAAAGGGTGGGGCCTAGATCATCCTATTCTTGGGAAGAATGCATAAAATATGAGGTAATTCTGGAAAGATGAACCTGCAGGTCTGTGGATACCAAATCCTGTACCGT
Organism: Diadophis punctatus similis; assembly: GCA_023053685.1. Classification (NCBI taxonomy): domain Eukaryota; kingdom Metazoa; phylum Chordata; class Lepidosauria; order Squamata; family Dipsadidae; genus Diadophis; species Diadophis punctatus. The sequence goes on from JALIGW010000001.1 coordinate 99,293,941, forward strand.
TTTAGAGATGAAAACTAAACCTTAAATTGGGCCTGGAAGTCAATTAATTACAACATATGATTTCAACATGTTTGATACTACTGAACCTACCTTCTTATCGGTCCACTGCATTTTGGATTCATTATAATCCAAATTTCTGTCATGGTTTTAAGACTGTCCTGTTCAATAAAGACACACAGCTGGCATATCAGGCAAAGCTATGCTTTCTACCTGCTCCTGAAGCGATAGGCACAAGTGCAGGAGGATGCTGTTTTGGAATGAATGCAATTCTATCAATCTGGGATCGAACTGGATAAGTCATTTATAACCTGGTCTGCAAAATATTTTGAATTTTTTTCCTCACCAATTCAGCTCCTTTACAATCTTCCTACATTGCTTTAAACTTTCACAACATCCCTAGCCTGACCTACTGTACTGATATATAGATTATTATTAGTACTGGCTAGTATTCTCTGGTCAGGTATGAAACACCTCCAGACTATTTAGCAAGATGCTATAGTCAGTGGCATCAAACACTGCTAAAAGGTTCAGTAGAACCATTTTCCATACAGGTCCTGACAATTTCACCTCACAGGATTGTTGTTGTGGAGAAAATAGGGGGAGGAAGCAATACTGGTATGTTTTTTGCCTTCATCTATCTTCTACATTGCCTTCTCATACAGTAACTATTCACCAAGAGAGGGAGATTAGAGAATGACTGCAGTTTTCCAAATTTACTGCACTGAGAGATGGTTCCTTCATGAAGAGGCCCACCACAGTCTCTTTTAAGATAGAACCTCCCTTTCTCTAAAAAAAAAAGAGATGCATTTATCTCATTTCAAATCCTCCTATCAGGATCCCATCCAGTTGCCAAAGAGAGCCACAGGGTCATGTAGCCAGTCACCAGGAAGCAGAAGTTACACTACATATCACTCTATTGTCACTCTTAATGAAAGGAACAAAACACTGGTGGCTCTGAGAGAATTCTGCAGACTATCTTACTTGTACTATCTTTTTCACATTCTTCAGAGCCTTCCGCTTAGACTTATATACCATTTCATAATGCTTTACAGCCCTCTCTAAGTGCTATTGCTATTATTTGTCAAATTTGTACTCTACCTCTGTCACTCAAACTCAAGTGATTAAGTAAAAAAGGCACAGATGCAAGGATAAATAATATAATAGTATTATTATAGCAATCACCACAGGTAAAATTAAGGGTCCAGAACAACATCAGAAACACATCACAAATCACATGGTTTTCAAAACAATTTGTTTTTAATGGCTTACAGAAAGCTACTGATGTGAAGACAATATCCAGTGGGAGATTTACACATTGTCCACACTGGACAATGTGGAACATTGTGGAGGCAATATCAATGGGAGACTTCCACACTGTTGATGCATCCATCAAATAGCAACACCTGTAAACCTCATTTCCTGTCACCTTGCAAAGCAGGAGAGCCCCAGCAATTTCTTCCAAATACATAAATGAGTTGATTCTGACTGGAGAAGAAGATTTTTCCTTGGTGGTGGAAAAATGTTTCTATCTCATTATGTATTGGGGACGTAGGAACTTTTCTTTGGGTTTCACCATTGATTAGTTGCAAGTAATAAAGCATGTGTAAACCTCAATCTCCTGTGATTTAAGAGGTTTTGTCTAAAGTAGCAAGAAGGAAGTTTTTGAGGTCTGCTTTTTTACAGAAAAGGTGTTAACTCTTTCTGGTCAATTATCTGATGACCATATTCAATTTAGTGGTCACAATAAATTCACTGCTAGTTTTTGAACGTTCTTTCCTCTCCTGCTGTTTAAACAGTTCCTCAGTCAGAAAACTCAAATTCTGTATTCCATGTGGCAACCTGGAAACTGATGGTTTGTAGCTTGTTAATTGGTGCCATTATTCAAGATAATGAAGATAATTTCTATGTTGTCTTTCTTATTGCACAAATTGTCCAGAATAAGAAGGCACTTTCATCTGGGGAATTGTGGTACAACATTACTCTGCAGAATCATGTGCATGTTTTTAATGTCTTAGTTCTGTCAGAATGAGAGCAGAGGATGTATGAAAGCTGTTTAAAAGTGCATAGAACTCAAATAATGTATATAAATGATTAAGTAGTTAATAGCATAATTAACAGATGGCAGGAACAATTATACATTCATATTTCTGGGCAACAACATTTGGTAGATATAATTATTTTACACAACAGCTGTTAATTGTCTTTCCTTTAACAAAATTACATCAATAGGAATGCTTCATAACAGAAGGGCAATTTTAGACCATGTCTACATTTGCAAAGAGATTTCTTCCCATAACCCCTTACTCTATAAAAACCTCTACTACAATTTTCCATAGTAACAATGGTGAAAACATCTTCTTTGTCTTAAAATAGTGACAAGTGGCAGGTCATTAGCAGGCATCCACTCATTTTATGGATCTTGATATTGATAAGAGGGAAATGTGCTAGCCCAGGGGTCTCCAACCTTAGCAACTTTAAGCTTTGCTGGCTGGAGAATTCTGGGAGTTGAAGTCCACAAGTCTTAAAGTTGCCACGGTTGAAGACCCCTGTGCTAGCCTGTTCTTGTTTAATACGCATACTGTAGACCCAAGAAACTGAATTGCAAAGCGATTTCTGTATTCAGTGGGAATGAGATGTGAAGTTATATGGAGGGATTAACCATGAGAAGCAATCTGGTTTAGTTCTAGTCCCTGGAACAAGCAGAGGCTCCAAAATATCAAAGGGATTGTAAAGCATTTTTCCTCTATCCTCTATTTTTTACACTCTTTTACCCTTCACCATTCTTTATTATTCTCCAATTTCTGTTCCCTCTATGAAGTGGAGAGTTGGTCTCTGACAGAAAGCCACTTGAAGAGACTAGAAGCATTTGAAATGTGGATTTACAGGCCGCTGTTACATATAAATTGGGTTGACAAAATCAGAAATGAGGAGGTGATAAGCCGTCTGGGAAAGCCAAGAGAAATCATCAAAACCATAAAAAAGCGAAAGTTAGAATATTTTGGACATGTGATGTGACACCCCGAAAAATATGGCATACTTCACTTAAACCTTCAAGGAAAGATTGAAGGCAAATGAGGTCCAGGCAAAAGAAGAACATCATGGCTTCAAAATCTAAGGGACTGGTTTAGACAAAACTCAACACCACCTTTTTCATGCAGCTGTTGATAGAAATGGGATCGCCAACATGATCACCAAAGTCCAATGATGGATATGGCACAACAAGAAGAAGATGAATATGCTGTAGAAGAGAATTTTAAAAGAAGGATGGGGAAGAAACTGGGGAAAAATTAGACCAAATACTGTGTGCAGCCATAATCCTATCTGATTGTGACTTGATACCAAAAGTCATTTTAAATTTCAGTGGTGAGCTGGCTTTTTCTGTGGAGAGCTAATGGAGCTTCATGTCAGATTACTAGGTGTTTTTGCATTCTGCTGGCATGAAAGCTTGGTGTGTGTGTGTGTGTGTGTGTGTGTGTAACAAAAAACCTGTTGAGGTAGTGGATAGTTTCTTACAGAGGTGGGTTCCTAATTTTTTTACTACCACTCTGTGGGTGTGGCTTATTTTGTGGGTGTGGCTTGCCAGCCATGTGACCGGGTGGGCGTGGGCCTCGGGAGCTTGGCAGCGGCCCTGAGAAGCAGGGGTGCATTGCCCACCTGCAACGCAGCCCCCCGCAGCAGGAGCAGCAAGACCGCGGCAGCGGTTCTTCTAGGAGGCTTCGTCCGGCCTGAATGCTTCTCCCCATTCGATGATCCTAGGCTCCTGCCGCCCGTTCCCCCTCCCCTCAGCAGCTCAAGAAGCCTCGAACGTGCGAAAATGCCTGGGATCATCATCGCGCGTTCGTGGCTTCTCGGACTGCTGAAGGGAGGGGAATGGAGATAGCTCCTGCCGCCCGTTCTTTTAGCATCTCACGCACTCCCTCAGCCATCCTCCCCTGCTTGGACTCACTGTGGGGTAGGAAGGCAGCGCATGCACAGTGCTGGAAGCTCGGCTTCTGGGCATGCGCAAAAGAAATGTTTTAAAAAATTAAAAAAAAAATTTTTTTTAATGGCGGCACCCAGGCACCGGCAACCGACCGCACCAGTACTGTGACGTCACCAGCGGGCCGCTACCAGTGCTATAGAGTGGACCGCACTGGTAGGAACCCACCACTGGTTTTTTAGCTCTCTGAGAAGCTTTGCTTGTTGCATTGTAATTCAACTTTTCTAGTTTAACTACTTAGACAAATCAGAAATTCTCAAGTATTGCTTAAAGTTTGGAATGGAAATGGATGCAATGTGAAAGAAAACAAGTGTAGTGTGAAAACAACATTGCGGGGTTTCTAACAGAAGAAAATCAACCTGAGTTTAACAATATTTATTTGATCCTTATTATAGCTAAGTTGCTTTCCTCCCCTGCACCAGATATTTGAGATACTTAGTTCTGAAAAACAAGGCAAAGAGTAAAAGAAAGCTGCCAGCCAAGTCTTTCTGTGATGTTGTTTGACTTAAAATCACAGGAACTTGTTAAATGAGCAAAAGTATTTGGTTTCACTGATATGTCTTTTTGTTTGCCCTGTGACTCTAATTTGAATTATCCCTAGGGAGGCTTCTGTGTCTCACAGAGAAGAATTTGCTTTCAAGAAAAAAGAAAGGCAGATATGTGTGGTTTTTTTGCCCTAAGCACGATTTTGTCCTCTTTTGTTTATTTTAAAAGGCTGCATTACCAACTTGATGGCAAGACTTAATGTGTCATCCATCTGCACATTAAGTGGTTGTAATTTTTCAGTAAAAACCTTGAAAGAGCAGAAATTGTTATAATTAATTTGCCATATACCAGTACTAGTGGCTGGATGTTTGTTAGTATTTTCTGGATGCAATAACTGACTGATTAATCACTCTCTGCTGACTCAAACAGCTTAAAATACAACATGGAGTTTCTGTGTGCACATGGTATGGATGGAGTTATGTACATTACAGTGTGAGTAAGCATCATGCACTTATACAGGTGGTTCTTGGCCTATGACCACTATTTTTTTAAAGTTTTTTATTGAATAAACAATTAAAAACATTGGACATAGTGCAACTTTTCTGGTTCAAACATTTCCATAAAGTTTTACCTAATGACAAGTACCATTCATACCCGATATTTAAGAGCCGAGGTGGCGCAGCGGTTAGAGAGCAGTTCTGCAGGCTACTTTAGCTAACTGTGATCATTTGAGTTCAGCTGTTCAAATCTCACTGGCTCAGGGTTGACTCGGCATTCCATCCTTCCGAGGTAGGTAAAATGAGGACCCAGATTGTTGGCGGCAATGTAAATATATACATTGCTTAATGGTGTAAACCGCTTAGAGAGTGCTTGCACTATGAGGCGGTATATAAATCTCACTAATGTGTATCAAGCTTCAAACGCATATATCCCTTGATATGTAAGAGTTACATTCAATACAAATATAATTCCTACAATACACACAATACTGTAATAATATTTTTCAACTCTCAACTGGCCTATGACCATTATTGAGCCCAACATTTCTGTTGCTAAGGGAAGTATTTGTTAAGTGAGTTTGCCCCATTTTACGACTTTTCTTGCCACTGTTGTTAAGTGAATCAGGGTAGTTGTTAAATTAGTCAAACTGTTGTTAAGTGAATCTGGTTTCCCCATTGACTTTGCTTGTCAGAAGGTCACAAAATGGGGTTCACATGACCCTGAGACACTGCAACCATCATAAATATGAGTAAATTGCCAAGTGTCTGAATTTTGATCACATGAGGGGATGCTATTACGGTCATAAGTGTGGAAACTGGTAATAAGTCACTTTTTTTCAGTGCCGTTGTAATTTTGACCGGTCAATAAATGAACTGTTATAAATTGAGGACTACCTGTATACCGTTACTGATCACATATTATTCCAGTTATGTACTTCTGCTTTGAGATGGAATATCCACAGGGGCAAATCCTAGGAGCATGGTCAGGAATGCCCAACTGCAGTGCTAGTTAATCTTAGAAAGGAAATTTCATGAATCAATTTTTACCCCATACATCTTTACGTCCATCCTTTCATGTCACCCTACAGGCCAAACAAAATATGCTAACCAAGAACTTCATTGCCATTAGAAGGAAGTCTTAGTAGGAATCTAGAACCTTAAGAGCTATGGTGGCGCAGTGTTTAGAATGCAGTATTACAGGCTAATATTGCTGACTGCCAGCTGCCAGCAATTCGGCAGTTTGATTCTCACCGACTCAAGGTTGACTCAGTCTTCCATCCTTCTGAGGTCGGTAAAATAAGGACCCAGATTGTTGGGGGCAATATGCTGACTCTGTAAACTGCGTAGAGAGGGCTGTAATGCCCTGTGAAGCAGTATATAAGTCTTAAGTACTATTGGTATCTTCCTACCATGAAAGGTTGCTGTAGGGAAATTTTTTAGATATATTAGCTTTTGAATGTCACTTGCTTGAGATGGATGGTTCTAGAAATTGAATGAATGAATGAATGAATTAAGTAAATGAGCTGAGGTGGCACAGCAGTTATAGTGCAGTACTGCAGGCCACTTTAGCTGACTGTGATCAGCAGTTCAGCAGTTCAAATCTCACCGGCTCAAGGTTGACTCAGCCTTCCATCCTTCCGAGGTAGGTAAAATGAGGACCCAGATTGTTGGGGGCAATATAAATATACATTGCTTGCTGGTGCAAACCGCTTAGAGAGTGCTTGCACTTTGAGGCGGTATATTAGTCAAATAATAAATAAATAAATAAATAAATAAATAAATAAATAAATAAATAAATAAATAAATAAATAAATAAATAAATAATAAAATGAGGTATTGTTGCTTCACCAAAAAATGAAGGCTAAGGTTGACTTGTTTCTTGTTTATGCAAGTACCTCAACATGCTTACAGTAATTTCAGTAAAGGAGTAACAGTGTGTTTCTTAATACATTTATTACAATATGAATTGAGGTCCATATACAAACAGGTGCAAATTTTTTTATAAAAATGTGGAACAATCAATGCAGGTGATAAGGTTTTTTGTGTATTGGATGAGGGGAGAATCCTAAATAGTTAAATAACTGATGATACAAAAATGTGATCGTAGATGTAACCTAATTAATCCCACCATATCACAGCATCTATTTCCATCTAGTCCCGATGCTTCTGCAGGGAGCAGAGGAAAAGAAAGAAAGAGATTGCATATCTTGCCAACAGTAAGATCCATGTGCTCTTAATTCTCACTGCAGGTGTGATACCTACAGTTATATTTGTGTGATATCTACCAGTATATTTCTAGTAAAAGCGGAAAGGGGAGAAAACAAAAGAATTTTAATTCAAAGCACCTGCTTTCTCCACCTTCCTTTTTTTTAAAAAAAAAAAGCAGACATAATGCAAGTGACTAGAATATGTGAGTTTGAAGTCTCCTCGAGCTGCTCATTTCAGTATGTGGACTATAACTTTACAGTTAGGGATTAACTAAGGACAGGATGGGTTGAACATGAATATTATATATAATGAGGAACTGAAATGTGTTCTTTTCAAAAAACAGCAGGAGCTGCAGAGAAATTGCCAAATCTAAGTAGATTGGGGAATGGAGGTTGAATCTGTTTGTCTCAATTTCCTCCCAGCGTTACCGAGAAACAAAATAGTTTAGAGACATGATATAAGAAAAAGCATGTTCCTTTTAAAAATTATAACAAGCCTTTTCTGGCACGCAGTTGCTCTTTTCTCTCTCTCTTTTTTTCTCTTTCTTTTTCATTTTCATGCTTGTTGACACACTCGTTCAAGTTTTATTATATCAGATGCTTTTATTCATCTGGAGGGATGAGTTTAAAGAGGTCACATCATATAATCACGCTGGTATTTCCACTTATTGAAAGCTATATATTTCTTTTTAATTTAAATGCTGAAAAATGTTGTGGGATTATTACAGCTCAGATGTGGAAATCAATGGAATTTATTATCAAGGGCTATCTAATCTCTACAGCTAATACAAGACTTCACAGCTATTGATTACAGGTGAAGGATACACAAACTGTTAATCATGCATGGAGGCTGCAGAATAAACATTCCACCAGATAAACTGAAAAATAATTGCCAACAGTGCAGCTATATCTTTGTCTCTTTATTTGTCTCTGCACCAGGGAGCAGTTTTGCATGTGCAAAAATAGGTGCTTTAAAAAGTAGCTAAATATATTACCGTGTTTCCCCGAAAATAAGACAGGGGCTTATATTTTTTGACCCCCCCAAAAATGCCCCTGGCCTTATTTTCGGGGGGTGGCTTATTATTTTTGGGGTGCAGGCAGGCCGGGATGCACCACTTACTGAAGTTCGGCAGCTCCGTGGTCTCTCGGCTAATCTGTTTAGGGAAAAAAAAATCTTGCATAGTGCAGAAACTCTTCTCGTGAGACAAGCAATTAGCAAGTTCTCGAAGCGAGAAGAGTTTCTGCACTATGCAAGATTTTTCCCCCTAGCCGAGGGAAACCCCAGAGCTGTCAAACTTCAGTAAGTGGTGCGTTTTGCGGTGGGGCGGAGTTTGGAGGTTTCGGGCGAATGATGGGGCGGGGCGGGGTGGCAAGCGAGCGAGGTGGAGGTGGAAGGAAGAACCGAAGGGGCAGCAACAGGGGATGGGCGCAGGCCGGCGAGTGAGTGTGTGCCTGGCTGCTTCTGCAGCTGAGCCCGGGTGGAAGTTTGGCTTCTAGCCGGGCTCAGGCAAGGAACGGGTGAGAGAGAGGGAGAGGGAGAGGGAAAGGCGGCTACGTGCACCCCCCCCCCCGCGGGACTGGCTTGGCTGCTCTGGGCTTGCCCCCTCTTCCTCGCAGGCAGAAGCGCGTTTTAAATTGCCGTAGGCAGAGCCCAGAGGAGCCAAGCTAGTCCCGTGGGGGGTGCACACACCGGCCTCTCTCTTGCTCTCTCTCTCTCTCTCTCTCCTGGCCAAAAGAGTGGCCGCCGCAAAAAGAGCGGCTCCTGGCATGTTCCCTCCCCCTCCCCTGCCTCACATACCACCCCCAAATTGTGCCCGAACGTTACCAGTGTCTGGCAGTTCGCAGCTTCTCTTTTGGGGCAGGTCTTTGCAGGGAGAGAGGAGGAAGGGGGGAGGCCTCTTTCCGACCGGTTTATCGGTGCCTTCCCATGATTTCTCCGTCTCGAGACCAGGCTGGTTAGAAAGAGCGTTGCTTTTTCTATAAAAAGAGCCTGGTCCCGACTTTCTCCCATGGAAGATTGTCCGTCAAAAGGATTGAAATAGAAAAGGCGAGTGCCAGTGGCTTTGTTAAAGCCGCTCGCATTGCCTTTGGAAAAGCCATTGTAGCGAATGGGGCTCTGACGGGGCAAAAGGGAAACGCTCCGCTCTCGCTCTCTCCCAGCCTTAGCAAAGCCAGATTGCCTGCGCAGGGGACAAGGAACCCAGATGAGGGTCTCGGCTCAGGACCCCCAGGATTCCCCGAGCCCTGCTGGACCCCCAGAACTCCCCAAGGGTGGATTTCAGAGGCAGGTTCTTTCATCAAGAAACGTTTCACGTGTGTGGGTTTTGCAGGGGAAGAAAAGGGGATTCTTCCGGAGGGGAGGGTTCTAATCTGCAGTGTGTGTGTGTGTGTGTGTGTGTGTGTGTGTGTGTGTGTGTGTGTGTGTGTGTGAGAGAGAGAGAGAGAGAGAGAGAGAGAGAGAGAGAACATGTCTGGGTGCCTTGAGATCTCTTATCTCCCACCGTGCAAGCACCCATGCCCCCCCCAACCACGGAGAATGGATTTTCCGCTGCTTCTCAGCTCAGGATGCTGCACAGGGGCACCAGTCTGCGGGTGCGGTTTGAGACCGGGAGCCGCGGCTCAAGAACGGCTGCGAGGGGTTGCTTTCCTCTGTACCGACAGCCCCCTACCTCCTTCTCTTAAGGGAGTAGGACTAAGCCTGTGGGGGCAAGGACTGACTGGGGGTCTTCCTTCTCTCCTGAGGGCAAATCGCCGAGGGAAAACAAGGCTGCGGCGTGATGGATGGCACATTGCTTTTTATGACCTTTCTATTGCTCTTGATTTTTGTAGCAGGATAAACAAACTAAAGCATTCCTTCCGAGAGTTGAAAGCGCGGGGGCAAGGGGTTGGGAAAAGAAAAAAGGAGGCTAAAATAGAAAAGGAAGGGAAGGAACCCAGGGGCTCTAAAGTGGAGAAGGGAAAAGGGCAGCTTGGGTTGCCAGAGTCAGATTTGCCCTAGTTACTCCCCCACCCCCACCCCCGCGGTCCTATCCGGCTTTGCAATCCAAAGATTTGGGAAGGAAGATTTGATGCTGCCAGAGTTGAAGCCTTACAGAAGCCTCTCACGGGCTGCCCCTCATCATCTCCCCCCCCCGTTTTCCTTTCCATCGCCCCTCGCTTTATCCGCCCCCCCTCCCACCCCTCCGCAGCCAGAAAAGTGCCAGTCAGGCCATTCTGTGGATAATGGAAGGTATTTTCCACCTGATCAGGCAAAGTGAAGTCCCTAACAAGGCTCAGCTTAGCGCTCTGGTCCCCAAATCTCCACCATGACAAGTGCGTGCTTGGGAAAATCGCTTTCCCTGCAAAGTAAAGGGTTTTCTATGACGGATCCGGCATGTTTTCCCACCATAAATAGGTTTTAGATTGTTACACACATGTAGGGCTGGAACAAAGGGAGCGACTAGAAAAATATATTGGTTGCCCCTAATAAAATTTATTTAGAAGGTTTACTTCTCATAAAAAATAGAGATTGAATTTCGTACCAGAGTGCCTGCCAAAGGTCTCTGCAGGGAAATTCTAACCTCGCAACCACCTCTGGTTTTTCCTCGCTCTCTTCCCGATTTCTTCAGGGGGACCAAGCGCTATCCCAGGGACCCACCGGGATCCTGATTTGACAATTCTCCCGCCAGCTGGGGCACAGAGGGTGGGGGCTGGAGAAACAGAAATGGCAAATAGAAATACGATATGTTCTGAAACTTCTAAGAGCGTGACGTTGTCATCTTCATGGCAATCCAGGTGTGAAGAATCTGTAGACTTTATAAATGTTCCGTGCTTAGAAGGAGTGGATCTCTTTTTTTAACTTTTATTTTATTTTGTCTTATTTTATATTATTGCTAATATTATTAAAACCCAGTCCGCTGTTACTTTGATTCAAAGACAGGCATGAACGGCACAAATTTGCAGAACTCTATTTCCGTGCTATATTCAGATTTCACATTTGGATCACTTTGAATTGCGCCCAAAGCTACCGTTTCTGCTCACCTTTTCTCCCCCTGCAAAACCCACACACGTGAAACGTTTCTTGATGAAAGAACCTGCCTCTGAAATCCACCCTTGGGGAGTTCTGGGGGTCCAGCAGGGCTCGGGGGATCCTGGGGGTCCCGAGCCGAGACCCTCATCTGGGTTCCTTGTCCCCTGCGCAGGCAATCCGGCTTTGCTAAGGCTGGGAGAGAGCGAGAGCGGAGCGCTTCCCTTTCGCCCCGTCAGAGCCCCATTCGCTAGAATGGCTTTTCCAAAGGCAATGCGAGCGGCTTTAACAAAGCCACCGGCACTCGTCTTTTCCATTTCAATCCTTTTGTCGGACAATCTTCCAGGGGAGAAAGTCGGGACCAGGCTCTTTTTATAGAAAAAGCGATGCTCTTTCTAACCAGCCTGGTCTCGAGGTGGAAAAATCACGGGAAGGCACCGATAAACCGGTCGGAAAGAGGCCTCCCCCCCCTTCCTCCCCTCTCCCTGCAAAGACTTGCCCCAAAAGAGAAGCAGCGAACTGCCAGACGCTGGTAACATGTTCGGGCACAATCTGGGGGTGGTATGTGAGGCAGGGGAGGGGGAGGGCCAGGCTGACAGACGCTTATCTTACTAGCGTCTGGCAGTTCGCCGCTTCTCTTTTTCAGCAGGTCTTTGCAGGGAAACTTCTTTTGGCGGCGGCACTCTTTTGGCCCGGAAAGAGAGAGAGAGAGATCCCTCATGAGGGATCTCTCTCTCTATCTTTCCGGGCCAAAAGAGTGCCACCACAAAAAGAGCGGCTCCCGGCATGTCCCCCCCCCTTTCCCCCGGAAGTAGTGGGGGGCCCTTATTTTCGGGGGGTGGCTTATTTCAAGGCATGTCCCGAAAAGCCCTGTGGGGCTTAGTTTCGGGACATGTCTTATTTTCGGGGAAACACGGTAATGATCCCCAGGTTGCTACTGAAACAATTGTCCATCTGCTAAGTATCTGTGTAGTAACATAGGAGTTTATTTGTGGCCCACACATTATGTAGACAGATAAACCCCCAAAGGATGTCAAAATCCCAATAGTATAAATATAAAGCTGTATAGTTATTTCTTTAATTTATTGAAAGACATAGCATTCTTCTCCTGAAATAAATATAACTCTGTATAATTGTTTCACACCTGTAATTTATTAAAGTACACAGTTTCTGTCTCACCCCCCTGTACGTTTATATACACTACCCTGTTTCCCCCCAAAATAAGACATCCCCTGATAATAAGCCCAATCGGGCTTTTTGAGTGCATGGCAATAAGGCCAAGCGCTTATTTCAGGGTTCAAAAAAATATAAGACAGGGTCTTATTTTCAGGGAAACACGGTATTTATAGATAATATAATAGATGAGCCGTGGTGGAGCAGTGGTTAGAGTGCAGTACTGCAGGCTACTTCTGCTGATCACCGGCTGCCAGCAGTTTGGCTTATCGAATCTCACCAGGCTCAAGGTTCACTCAGTCTTCCATCCTTCTGAGGTCAGTAAACTGAGGACCCAGATTGTTGGGGGCAATATGCTGAGTCTGTAAACTGCTTAGAGAGGGCTGTAAAGCACTATGAAGTGGTATATAAGTCTAAGTGCTATTGCTATAATAGATCTCTATTGTAGAAATGGCTCAAGTTTTCTGTCTGAAGTAATTGATTACAGAGTTACTATGGAAATGCTATCAGACTTGTGAATGATCCCTATCCAAAGCATGATGTACAGGCAGTCCTTGACTTACAACCCCACTTGACCCCAAAATTTCTGTTGCTGAGTGAGACATTTGTTAAAAGAGTTTTGCCCCATTTTACAACCTTTCTTGCCACATTTGCGAAGGGAATCACTGCAGTTGTGAAGTAAATCTGGCTTCCCTGTTGACTTCTCTTGTCAGAAGGTTGTAAAAGATGATCACATGATCTTGGGACACTGAACCGTCATAAATATGAGTCAGTTTCCAAGTGTCTGAATTTTGATCAGGTGATCATGGGGATGCTGCAACAGTCATAAGTGTGAAATATGGTCACAAGTGTGAAAACGGTCACAAGTCACTTTTTCCAGTGCCGTTGTAACTTAGAACAGTCACTAAACAAACTGTTGTAAGTCGAGAACTAGATGTATGGACTCCCTTTGGTGCATCTAAAAAGCTGATCTTGAGAATCATTGTCTTCAAAAATTGGAGGGACCCAGCAGTGGGTTGCTCCCAGTTCAGTGAACCGGTAGCGGCGGCAGCAGGAAGCTCTGCCCACCCACCCAGGACGTTTCTGCGAATGCGCAGAAGCATCATGAGCACACACGCGAACCAGTAGCAACGGGATTTAAGACCCACTACTGGTGGGACCCAACATAAGCAGTATCATGATGAAAGGCCTTGATATATCTCTTTATAGTCAAGAGGGAATATTGTAGATACAGTAGAAGGGAACTTGTGTAAGTTCCCTGTGATAAACAGAACTCATATTCTAATTTCAAATTAGATATGTGCTTTGCAAACACAGTTAATTTGATTTATATGCAGTACATTGTTTACAATCCATTAAGCTCAATGGACAATGTTATTTCCCCAATATACTGAATGAAGGGTACAGCTATATTGCTTCTGTCTAATTTGTTTTATGGCAATTTGAGTTGAATATACCAAGAGAAACATATGGGCTGGAATACTTAAGATAGTTGAATGATGAAACAAGGATAGGGTCAACAATGAAAAGGTTTTCAATAAACTTGAATTTAATATACAGCAAGTGATTGTTTTAATCAGTGTAGGGATGTTGTATAAATAGGACAGTTTGCAAAGAAAAAAAGTGATGGTATATAGTCAATGGTTTTGGTGAAATCTAAAAAAATACATTGAGATTTTTTTCCTTTTCTTCTTTCTTTCTTTATTTAACTATTTCTTACTCTCATTTTACACCTTGCCCCATTTGCTTACCCCAAAATCATGTGTATAAGATATGTCACAAGCATTATTTTTCTTACTGACTGCATATACTGTATAAATACTACACTAATTTCTCCTTTGAGCTCAGGAGCTGAGATAGCGCAGTGGTTAAAAGCAGCATTGCGACCTTCAGCTGATTGCTAGTTTAGCAGTTCAGCTGTTCAAATCTCACTAGGCTCAAGGTTGACTCAGCCTTCCATCCTTCCAAGGTGGGTAAAATGAGAACCCAGATTGTTGGGGGCAATATGCTGAACTCTGTAAACCGCTTAGAGAGTGCTGTAAAGCACTATGAAGCGGTATATAAGTAAAGTGCTATTGCTATTGCTATTGAGCTTGTGGTTCAAACGTTGCTGGTGTAAGTCAGAAGAAGAGAACAATCAGCATCTTCTGGTTAAATGCCAGAATCTTTTAAATGTAATTTTTATTAAGATTATATATATATATATATATATATATATATATATATATATATATATATATATATATATATATATATATATATATATATATGTGTGTGTGTGTGTGTGTGTGTGTGTGTGTGTGTGTGTGTGTGTGTGTGTGTGTGTGTGTGTGTGTGTGTGTGTGTCTGTCTGTCTGTCTGTCTGTCTGTCTGTCTGTCTGTCTGTCTGTCTGTGTCTGTGTCTGTGTCTGTGTCTGTGTCTGTGTCTGTGTCTGTGTGTATTTCAAAATTCAAAGAAAAAAACTTTAAAAAAAGAAAAAAGAAAGAAAATTACAAAAATTTTAAAAGACAGAAAACATGAAGAGAAATATTAAAAAATAGCTTAGTAGATATACTGTACATACCTCTCTCTCTCAGATTACATCATAATTCCCTTCTTGCTATAACCTTTTCTGTCTAATCATCAAAACCGTAGGTCACAAAATCATTTTCTTTTTTGTGCAAAAAGTCCACAAGGGCTTTCCAGTCATTGATAAATGTCAGTAATGACTTTTCGGTAATCAAAGAAGTCAGTTTGGCCATCTCAGCAAATTCCCCCAATGTTTCCATCCGTTTTTCACCATTCCTTCCATGAGTAGGAAATGCTGAATCTTTCTATCTTTGTGCATATAATGTTCTTGCCGCAGTAATCATATATTGAAATAATCTTCCATGACTCTTTCCAAATGGTTTAGTCATTTGTCCTAAACACAAAAGTTCTGGATTTAATTGACTATTACTCTTTAAAATCCTCTGCATCAATGTATGTATTTAATTCCATTTTTTAGCTTTTTTTAATGTTCACTAAGCATTATAGTGTTATAGTGGTTCGGTGGCTCAGTGGCTAAGACGCTGAGCTTGTCGATCGAAAGGTGGGCAGTTCAACGGTTCAAATCCTTAGCGCCGTGTAACAGAGTGAGCTCCCGTTACTTGCCCCAGCTTCTGCCAACCTAGCAGTTCGAAAGCACGTAAAAAATGCAAGTAGAAAAATAGGGATAATAATTATACACATAACTCAGTGGTGGGTTGCTGCCGGTTCGGACTGGCTCGCAAGAACCGTGTTAGATAAGAATTACTCTCATCAGAGGCGAAATAGATCTTTTCCCTGGAACTCTGACATTATAAAAGGAAACCGCAGTTTAAAATACTAAAGTAGAAAATATTTATTTCGGTACAAACAATAAATCACATCTTGGCTATAAAAACAGGTCTTGCTCCTTACAGAAGCTGAAGAAGAAGGAAGGAACAAAGAAAGGAATGTACACATGCGTACTAGGAACATATTAATCATGTGCTCAGGAATAAACCATTATATTTGATAGGGATGCATCTCCCCTGCATATACATGTAACAGGCAATATAAAATCACTGCCTGACAAACCAGTGGTGGAAATTCGGCCACAGTCGCCAAACCGGTAGTGAAGGCCGGCTTACCATGCCCCCGAACCAGTTCCCTGGTTGCTGCTGCTTGAAAGCGGCTGGCAAATAACCCTCTGCGCATGTGCAGAGGGTCGGTACCAGGATGTGACGTGTGCCCGCACTTCCAATGCGACACGCGCACTTCCGAACCGGTAGGGAAGGTAAGAGAAACCCACCCCTGATATAACTGTACTTCCATCAGCAGATACTGCCTTTGGACGAGACGCTATGAACTTCCTCTCCATTCTCTCTTAGGTGGGTTTTTTTTCGCCTTTATATTCTGTGCCATCTCTACCTCTTTTCTGTGTTTTACTGCTTGGGTGATTTGTATTGCTGTTTAGAACGTGGCTGCATTTACATTCAGATGAAAGCAGCTAGGCACACAAAGTATGAACTCAATTATGGGAATGATATCTATTTTTTTATTGTATTTGTGTCTCTCTACAATCAAACGGCTCTTGGTGGTTAAAGTGATATAAAGAGAAACAGAGTAAATCACCCAAACTAAATAAAAATAAAATAACCGTTCAAAAATAAAAGCAGAGATGGCTCAATTAGGTTAGAATGCCCTCTGCAACACTTATGTTTTCAGCATCTTTCCGAACAAAGCCAGGGAGGGAGACAGCCTGGTCTCCACAGGGAAACTGTTTCAGAGAACCAATGCTACTGCTGAGAAGCAGTGACTTCTGGCTTTATCTCTCGTTGTAAAATGTGGCAAAACTCACTTAACCAATGTTTCACTTAGCAACAGAAATTTGTGGCCATAAGTCGCAGATTACCTGTATACAAATAGTCTTTAAAGGTAGCCTTGGGAAAAATGAATTGCAGCAGTCTAACTGGGGTAGTAAGTCTCTGTAGCAAAGTCTACTTGCCCCAGGTAAGGCCACATCTGTCACACTAGTCCAGGGGTCTGCAACCCATGGCTCTGGAGCTGCATGTGGTTCTTTCATCCCTCTCCTGTGTCTCCCTGTCACTCAAAATATGCGTCACAACCGCCAATGTGTGACACTGGCCAGCAGCCGGTGTCACATTGGTGTCATTTATTGAGCTTTTCGACCCATCTTTTTTTTCAGAGTTCAAAATGTTTTTGTTGCATGCAGAAATAAAAAATTGTTTTCTCTGTAGCAGTTCATTATTTCACAAATGCAACACACTATCATTTTTTTATACATAGCATAAAGGTAAAAAAAACGATATATGCAGTGTTATCTTCATTTTAGATGTCAAAAGGTTTTTTTGACTCCCGGTGTTTTCTTTTCTGTGGGAAACGGGTCCAAATGGCTCTTTGAATGTTTAAGGTTGCTGACCCCTGCACTAGTCAAAGTTGGGCAAAGGCTCTTCTCCATAGTGGGTGGAGCTAGCCTCCAAGAATGGGTTAAATCTGCCCTCTAGCCAATCAGGACTGAGTCTAAAAAAGATATAAATATGACCCCCTCTGGTGCAACACCCCCTCTTTTACTCGGTCCTTAGCCATAAGGACAGGTGTAATTTCCATTCTTGTTGGTTAGCTCCAGTCATCTGATTCATCTTCATAGCAAATTGTGAGTTTTGTACTACCTTTCATCTAAAGCCTCCCCAGGTGACAGCTGTCAAGCGTACTGGGTGGAGGGTGGCGACGGGCACCTGCCCAGCCACTATTGGCACCCCCAGCCGAGGGCCCTAACCTTTGGAGTGCATTATTCCGGTTGTGGGAGGTGGACTACACTGGTCTCGGACTCTAAATTGCTACCTGACAGACTAGATTCTTTAATATCATTGCTCAATTAAGGGAGAAAGGTCCTCGCTGTTGTGCTTTGAACTCGTGCATGCCGCAGAAGCTACGCGCTTGGGCGGCCAACATGCCTCTCCCTCTGACAAGGTTTATAACCTAGAAGCCGGCTCAGCACTCCATTGCGATCAATTTGACAGCCCTTCAAACAAATCGAGCACTTACAAGGGCCGCGCTGAGCGCGAAAAGCTGTTAGCTGCCTGAGGAACTGCTGACATCATCGCTGCTGTCAGTCAGCAAAGCACAGCACACAGCAGCCTCCAGATTGGCTGTAGGATCCACGTGAGTGGCTCCGAGCGACCCAAACTGTCAGCCGACATCACCAGCTCTTCGCGCCAAGCTCCGTCGGCTCCTGATTGGCTAACGATGTCACATGAGTGGCCCGATCGACTGAAACGTCGCCAGGCCTTCCCTGCGGCCCCAATTGATTGCCGTTTCGGCCAATCGCCTTCCGCATCGGCCCGCAGCCACCAGCACACCCTTTCACAGCCTCTTCCTGCACAATAAACTTTCAGGGCCCTATAGTCGCTGTTTTCCAACCATGGCCGAAAAAGCCCATCGTCAAGTGAAGGCCAAAAGAAAAACTGACAGGCCTGTCCCGTCTCAGGACTCGGCAAAAGGGGATTCTGCCCCCCCTGCCTCATCAAACAGGGACAGATCACCCTTGCCTGCCTCCCCCCCCTGCTAGACCACAAAAAAGGACTCTCAACATAAGGGTACCCACGATGGCTGCAAGGCACCATCCAAGAGCAAGAGCACCAATGATGCCACGCTCTCCCAGGGTGCAAGCTTGACAGCAGGGTCAGCTCATAAGGACCAGAGGGGCATGATCAGGCCCACTCACAGGTCCACATCACTCCCCTCATGTGAGAATCTTTCTCTAGACAACATGGAGGACCAGGTCCCCGAAGGGGACATTTGGGGTGCCTCTGCCACAGAACTTAGTTCAGGCCATCAAGGGCACAGGCCATCCAACCCCTTAGAAGACCCTGCCATCCAGGACAGGATCAATGCGGCCATATGTATGGCATCACTGGGGGTATCAGGGCCATGGCAGCATCCCCCCAGGCCCAACCAACACACGGTCACTATGTGAGTCAGGGTGGCCACCAAATGGCAGACCAGCCATATGAAGGGGATTTGGGGGACATGGACATGGACTATTCTCCCCAGCATTCCCCGCCCCGCAGGATCTCCTCTCTCCACAAATGTCCAAGGATGAGGATCTGGCCCCAGAGCCCCCCACATCCTCAGCTCTTTTTCAGCCTGCCTTATTCCGGTCCCTGCTCCATAAGGCCAGGGCCACCACAAACCTGCCTTCCTCTCCAACCGATCCTCAGGCTGCCACCGACCAGGTGGACCCCATCTTTGGGGAAGCCTCCACATCCCAGACTGAGGTGGTCCCCACGTGGGTCGCGGCATTAGGAAGGTTGGGAGCCGCTGCTTTAAAGAGTGCCCGGTTATGCAATCTTTAAATGACTCCTGACTGTCTCAAAATTTAGGAGCAGGAAAATAAAAAGGGAGGGAAGTGGCTGAAGACCCCAAGTATTTATGCTATTCTTTTTGTCAGCCTCCTTTGCCATTTCTATTAAATTTGTCTCATTGTTTTCAATTTCACCGACACAAATATGTGTTATCTACCAAGCAGAAAAGCTACTTCCTTTTATTTCAAATAAATGGAACTGAAATTGTGTGTTGTGATCAACCTATGGGATGTCTGTTGAAAAAAAACCAATAGCAAAGCACTTGTCATGCTTGAATGTCCTGTTCTTGTGTACTGCTGTGAGAAATAGCCTTTTTGTCACACAGGCATGGTAACATATTCTGTTTTTCTTTGATTGACAGCATTTTATCATTAAAATTGGTTCCAAGGAAATGCGTGTTGCTCTCTGCTTTTCCTATTTAACGATGGACCTTTTGTTTCGAAAAGAGTCTCTGAACAAAAGTGGGTAATCTCTACAAGGAGACCCAGATACTGGCCTGTCATGTCATCTATTCCTTATCAAGTGCTAAAGAAATAGAATTTCCTTTTAGCTGTTATCTTGAGCTTTTTATTAAATCATTCAGCTGCTTTAAGTTGGCTTGTGGATCAAGTTTTGCGTCTTTCTTCTGTTTACTCTTTAAAAAAAATCTTTTTATCCTTTTGTCTATTAATAACCTTTGGATTTTTTTTTAAAGATATGATCATGGAAAACTAGCTCTTTTTCAATAGTACACATAAAACATAATATAGGGGTACTCGTAAATAGTCTTTGTGCAACATTAAAACTTTTAAGTTTGAATTAATAAATGGAAAGATGTATACAATAGAACAGGGGTGTCAAACTCAAGGCTCAAGGGCTGGATCCAGCCTGTGGGGTGCTTAGATCTGGCCTGCGGGGCCACCCTGGAAACAGCAAAGGACTGGTCCATGGTGCCTCTGCCAGCGAAAACGGAGCTCAGGAGGGCTGCATGCGGCCCTCCCAAGTTCCGTTTTCACTGGCATAGGTTTGCAGGAGACTGTCGCAGCCAAAAACAGAGCTTGGGGGCCCGTTTTCTCTGGCAGAGCACTCACAGGCCACGACAGGCGCCCCCAACATGAGTGACATCAATCTGGCCATGCCCACCTTGGCCACACCCACTCTGGCCCCCCGAGGTCAAACACAACCCTGATGCGGCCCTCAATGAAATTGAGTTTGATACCCATGCAATAGAAAATTGCACATAAACATGCAACTATCCTTTTCAGGAAAAAATGGGTTTTTTATTTCTGTCTGATGGGATTCATATTTTTTGATAGACTGATTAGTGGTATGCCATGCGGCAGATTAAGAACCATTGATATAAAATAATAATTCTGTTTTCTCAGCCAATAAAGATTTGTCAGAAAGCATAACCATCATGCATGCATCTATTATATGTATTTCTGTCATCTGGGAGAAACTGATTTTTCTCTTCTCTCAACTTCACAAGTATAATTAATTTGGGTTCTGTTATGAAGATATTAAATCAATTATCTGTTGGAAGCTGTTAAAGGGAATGCACATGATGGCTAAATTAAAAGGAAAACAAAAATGGGCACAGCACAACTCTCCCTATGTAAAAATTGATATGCAGGCAAACTATATCCCATGGGCCATCAGAAGTGCGATTTCTTCAGATGTTTCATGAGAAACAACTTAAGTTGTCAGGAGAGTATAACAAAAGTCTCCAGTTTTCTTCTGCATGGCAATACATTATTAAATAGAAACTCACAACTTTCTGACTGTTTTTTTTCATCAGTTATACTTAGAATGTACTATACTTCTATGGTATCTCTTACCCTGCTCGTAGGCATAGGGGAATTACATTCTAGATTTAGAATTGTTTCAATGCTATTAATTTGTAAAAATCCAAATATAGGATTTATTCCTTTCCATAATTATAGCATCGGTTGCTTGCTTATAGTTCAAGGCAAGCTGGCATTATGTTGTTATTTTTTAAAAAAACTTATAGACATATTTCTTTTTATTGGAGACTGTCAGAGTTGTATAAGAGGAGCTTGGGTAATATTATGGAATTTTTCCTCTTTCTTCTTCCTCGTCTGGCCCATGAAAATGTAACTTTTGGAGAGGGGCCATTTTGCCAGTGGGAGAAAATAACTTATTTAATTGTATCTTCCAGTTAGAAACCACATTACGAAAAAAAGTATATACACATGCAGTCTTATGGCAGTTAAAATATTACAAATTTATGATGACTACCCTTGCATGGATTAGATCCCACTTGCAACTCAGTTTCTTTGAACAAAGGACATTGCAGTCCACCATCATCATAAATTTACTGGTTTTTAGGTATCATGTGTTGTTGCTTAGACAATACTCCATCTTAAAAACAGCATATCTGTTGAATGCTGGTTTACTGAAGGCTATGCCTAGCTGAAAATCTGAGTTTACTTCAAATTGAACTCTGGGAAAGAGATAGATATGACATGCAGTAAGGTAAGAACAAAGCAAACCTGTTTTAACTATGCAAGGCAAAAGAGCACAGTGGCTCATGTGGTTAGGACACTGGGTTGGAGGTTAGCAAGCCCATGTTCGAGATCCGAGTGGTCCTGTAAGGCAGGGTTATCTGCCATCTTTGGCTCCTGCTCCTTCAGGGGACATGAAAGGAACCCCCAACTGTCCCCCAGGCAGAGGTGATGTTACCAATTAATCTTTTCAACGTGGAAGCCCCTCTGTGCTTTCTGTATGAGTATTCAAGGCCAGTATACTTAGCTTCTCTTTGTGTAGACTGTGTATCCTCACTACATCAGACTTGGAAACAAGCTTAGATTTTCTGAGCCCTTAGTTTATTTGGTTGCCCCACTCAAAAATGACGTGACTGTCTTACAATCAGCAGGCACTTTCAGATGCTACACTACATCATATTGGATAGCCCAAAATTCCTTGGGGATGCTGGCATTTTAAAATAAACGTATCTTTAATTTTGGAGTTTGGTGCATCTAAGGTTGTTGCTAAACCTATAATCAACTGGATGTGCCCTTGGGGAGGAAGAATTTTGACATGCAGAAGAGATGCAATAAACTATTGAATAATTAGGCAGTGCTCTAGGCTTTCAAACATTAACGTCTCGGGGTATAGGAAGTTTGAAAAACATAGCAATGAGTTAAGCATCTCTGCACAGAAGATAATATATTAGCAAAGTATGTTTCCTTGAATGTAATTAGAATTTTTGATTGGGTAGTATGTGAATAAGTAAGCCCTGAAAATATGAGAATAATTAAAAACAATGCCTTGATAACTTTGGAAAACTTGCTTTTTAGCTGGAATTAAATTGTAAGAAGGCTCAGCCAGTGGCCTATAGGGCAGAGAAGCCCTAAAGAGTAATATCTGGGATGGGTTCATTCTCCTCCTCTTTCAGATGAAATTATTCTTAATGAGATGCAATTAAGGTTTTTTTTTCAGATTTGCTAAACAAAATAGCCACCTCTTCTCAAGAAACAGTTATTAGATTACTGCCCATTGAGGCTTTGCGGCTAGAGGTTTAGCAGTGCCCCAGTTTAAAGCAATTGGATCTGATCTCTCAGGACCCTGTTATGGATGTTCTTCAGAGTAGAAAACAAAATTGCACATCAAAGCATCATTTTCAGCAGCAGTGGGACAGCAGGCAGAGTTTTGCCAATGCTAGAAAGAAACAGGGCTGACTTTAATGATCGGAAAATGGTTAGTCTTTGCTAATGATGAATTGATACAATACAAAACTGATTTGTCAGTCCTTTCTCCCCCATTTTCCAGAAATAGAAAGTATTTCTTTATATCTTTGGCTACTATGTTTTTGCAGGGTAGTGGGGGCGTCCCATTTTGACACCCCATACCCACTCACTTCTTCACCCCATTGCTTCCCAAAAGTGCCCTCTTTTTCAGAGTAAGACACCCTCAAACATTAAATAATGGGACTTTAAAAAAAACTTCCAGGCAGGGGGTGGGGCTTCCCATTTTGACACCCCACCCGCACTCCCATCCGACACAGCCCTACTCATCGCCGCCCCTCTCTGACAGCCTGCTGGCCCGCCCACCCGGCTCTCCATCCAGCACCCGCGGTGAGTTGTCCCAGCAGTGAATTTGCAGTATTGAGATGTCCTGCAAAGAGATGGCGACAGCGAGCTCTTTGAGCAATGAGCCAGCAGTGGTGAGGAGGACTCCCCCTGCTGGCTGTGTTGAGCTAGCGTTGTCGAGTTATCATAGAACCCCTCTGAAATGTGCTGCCTCCTTTCTGGGAAGCTGTGTGCTATTGACAACATTCCTGGCCCCACACTTCTCCTTCAGCTGCACGCTTCATCTCACCCAGGGGGAGTAGCACCCCAACTGTGAATTTATTGTCTTTCTATTCCACCCAGAGTTGCATTTTTTTCTAACTGTGCAGCTACTCGAATCCATAAAGAAACTAAATAAATGTCTTGGGAATATCTCTTTTGAGATTTAATCAGGAAGAAACTTCTTATTTGGCTTTAGCAAGCTACTTTCTTTACTCCGAATGTGTGGGTGCTGCCAATCTGACAATTTCTTCATGGTCTTTACACACTAATACCAAACAGGCTGAAATTTTCTTGTCTCCTCCTATAATTGCTTGCTTAGCCAAATATTCTACAGTGCGGTAAAGGGCAATAAACAGCAATAGGCTCTTAAATAAGAACTATTTTCTTCCCAAAGGAATTAGAATATGTTTTTGTTGGGCTAAACTATGATTGACTACTACTTGATTAGCATGGTAAATTTCTAATCCTGCCTCAGTTTCTAATTCATTAAATAGCACTTGCTGAAAATGAAAAGTTTGTTTTAACAAGGCAGGTATAGAATATAGGGTGCTAGTAAGGACAAAAAAATGGGACATATCCTAGTATAAAAGGATACAAGGATATTAATACTAATATCAGTTAATAGTAGTATTAATATTAACTAATATTAACTAATACTAATTAATACCAATATCCTAGTATTAATGAAGAAAAGCATATTTTAAAAGTTAAAATTGTAGAAGGCATAAAGGTATACATAGCAGAGTCAGGTATATTTGGTGGAAATTATCCTGCTACCAAGAACAAATGATTCCCATATAATTAACGTATTCCTCAGTTACTATTTGCACACTTGCTTAACTGTCAAAAACACTTGCCAAACATACCTGGAGCAGGTACTTTTCTACTAAATGTGTCATTGTATTGCTAAATTCTTGCAATCATCCATGCAAATAAACAGGTTGAATATGTTTGTGAAACACTTAGGTCACAAGTTATGGAAAAAGTCTCTTTTAACATTATTTAAATTGTGGCTTTGCTAAAGTATGGAGACTGCACACACTTTGACCCAGCTGAGGGTTCAATTTCAAGAAGGGGAGAATAAATCAGATAATACCTCCATGCTCCATGAGAAATCCTTAACCTTAGGATAGGAAAGGCCCTTTGAGTTCTTTTAGGCTCATATTTTCTTTGAGAAAATATGCGGTTCTGAACCTGCAGTCAGCTCGACTGTGGTTTCCGCCACAGCCAAGGCAAGCAGCCTGAAATGATTTGTCACCTGAGGAAATTTTCCTGCACATGGTTTGGAGGCGGCTAACATAGCAATAGCAATAGACTTATATACCGCTTCATAGTGCTTTACAGCCCTCTCTAAGCGGTTTACAGAGTTTAGCATATTGCCCCCAACAATCTGGGTCCTCATTTTACCGACCTCAGAAGGATGGAAGGATGAGTCAACCTTGAGCCGGTGAAATTTGAACAGCTGCACTGCTGAACTAGCAGTCAGCTGAGTAGGTTGCAGTGCTGCTTTTAACCACTGCGCCACCTAGACTCCTGCTTCATCTGAGGGGACGTCTAATTCCGTGTCCTTGTAATGCACTGATTGGTTCCTGGGTTGAGCTGTCAGTGGTCTGGAACACTGCATTTCCGTGGCTGATTTCTCTGATAGCTCAGAAGCCCTGACTTTGTCTAGTGCTGTCATGAGGGTCAGCTCTTTTCGGGTCAGCAAATGGCGCTGGAGTCTCAGATCTTGCACTCCACAAATGAGTTGGTCCAGGAGGAGGTCGTCCAGATCTGAGAACTCACAGTTGACAGCAGCTGTTCTAAGAGCGGCTATATAATCGTTAATTGATTCACCTTCTTTCTGAAATTGCTGGCGAAATGCGTGTCTCCTGGCGACACACGAAGGAGCTGGAGAGTAGTGGTTCCTCAATTTCTCAATCAGTGTCTCCCACGGAACCAGGTAAATGGGCTGTGGCACTGTCAGGGCTCTAGCCGTGGCGAACATGTCAAGTCTGCAGGAGCTGAGGAAATATCCCAGTTTTCGGGATCCTGACAGCTCCGTGAAATCATTTGCCCTTATTCGAATCGGGTTAGATAATCGTCCCAGGTTTCTGTTGAAAGTTCAAATGGAGTGAAGGCTGGTAAAATAGTCATTCTGAGAAGGATGGCTTTAAACAGCGTTCAGCGACCTCTCGTCGCCCGGCTGGTGACCAGTTTAGCTCGTTCCCCAGCTCTAGTGACTCGCTATTAATAAGTCTGGATTCTGTGCGTTCCTTCAGGCTTTGATCCCACCTTCATCGCCAGTATTAAATCAGTGGGTCAGGCTGTCAGGAACAGAGACAGATTCAGAAGTGAACAGCAAACAGCAAACCTTTATTTCAGCACCACAGAACAGGGAACAGGCGGCTTGACAGTTCCTTTTATACTGGCGCTGTTAAACTCTCAGCCAATGACGGGGCTCCAATTTCCCGCTTGTCGGCTGCTCACATCAGAGCCAATCAGGCTCAACTAGCAGCTGGTGCAGTCATAACTGCGAGGATTTAATAAGGACTATATTAGATGTACTAGAGTATTATGAGGCACGTCCGGATAAACAAGCAGCATTAATATTTTTAGATGCCCAAAAGGCTTTTGATAAACTGAACTGGAAATTTATTTTATTACAATTGGCACACATGAAATTCGGAGAAAAATTTGTAAACTTGATAGGAAAAATATACTCAACACAAACGGCGAAAATAATAATAAATGGAGATGTTATGGAAAAATTTAAGATATTAAAAGGAGTGAGACAAGGATGCCCTCTATCTCCCTTACTATTCATATTAACACTAGAAATACTGCTAAACAAAATTAGGAGTGAAAATGAAATAAAAGTTTTGAAAATAAAACAAGAGGAATACAAAACCCAGGCGTTTGCAGACGATCTAGTGTTCATAATAGAACAACCAATACAGACAGGGACTATTCTAATACAACGAATAGAAGAATATGGAAGTGTGGTGGGATTAAAATCAATAAACTAAAAACAAAGGCACTAACGAAAAATCTTACTAAAAACAGGAAATTGAATTGGAAGACATATTAGGCATACAAGTAACGAAAAAAATAAAATACTTAGGAGTCTGGTTAATGCCAAGTGTTCGTCAATTAAAGAAGATAATTACAATAAATTAATAGCACAGATAAAGCAAGTCTTAGGAAACTGAAAAAACATACAGCTATCTCTTATAGGAAGAATATCAACAATAAAATGAATATCTTACCACGGATATTGTTTCTCTTCCAAGTAATACCCATAAAACTGGGGAAAAAATTCTTTACAAATTTAAATAAAATGATCCTAAATTATATTTGGCAAGGAAAGAAACCAAGAATTAAATTAAAAGCATTGCAGGATACCAGAGTCAGAGGAGGATTTGGACTCCCGGATTGGGAGGCATACTACCAAGCATCAACACTTATTTTGATTAAGGACTGGATGGAACTGAAAAATAGGAGAACTTTAATATCAGAGGAGCATGACCTCCAAACTGGGTGGCACGCCTTTTTATGGGATGAAAAACATAGACAACATGGTTATTTTCGAAGACACCTAATTAGAGATTCATTACTACAAACATGGTTACAAATAAAGAAAAATCACTATAGAAAAATTCTGGAATGGTTATCACCCATTGAGACATTAATATACCCAAACACATTGAACATTGATAAAATTAAAAGATACAGAGATCCATTAAACAGTCAAGGGGAACTAAAAACAAGACAAGAATTGAAGGAACAGGATACAGACATTGATTGGTGCCCCTACATGCAAATACAATCTAGATACAAAAGAGACTGGGAACAATATGGATTTCAAAAAGAAAAATATGAATTTGATAAAATTTTACAAAGTACAGAGGATAAATTGATAACTAAAATTTATAACTATCTAATGGGATATAAATTGGAAGAAAAGGTAGTTAAAGAAAATATGATAATTTGGGCCAAAAATTTCAGTTACAATGTAGAATTAGATAAATGGGAGAAATTATGGAATAAAAATTATAAACTGACAATGTCTGTATCCTATAAGGAAAACGTGTATAAAATGTTTTACAGGTGGTACCTCCCACCTGCAAGATTGGCAAAGATGTTCCCCAACATACCATCAAACTGCTGGAAATGTAATCATAGCCAAGGAACATACTACCTCATGTGGTGGACGTGTCCCAGGGCAAAACGATATTGGAGCAAAATTAGAACCTATTTAACAGAGATAACAAAACAAAATATAGAAATGAAACCAGAAATATTTTTAATTGGGAATATTACCAGAAACTTGTAAAAAAGAAGCACAATATTTAATTATGCACATTATAACAGCTGCAAGAATAATATATGCTCAAAATTGGAAAAATAAAAATACGCCAACAGAAGAAAATTTGATTAGAAAAGTTTTAGAGTGTGCAGAAATGGACAAGCTTACAAAAGAAATACAAGAAAAAGAGGAAACTGAATACTATAAAATATGGGGAAAATGGTACGAGTGGCTAGAAAAGAGGGCTAAAAGATAAGAGAATAAGTTGAAAGAAGAGGGTATTGGAGTCAAAAACTGGAAATAAATGAATGTAAATTGTAAGGATATAGAAGGAATGGTAGAAGTAGAGTACATTGGTATTATGATGTATAAAAATTGATTTATGAATAATATGTATATAAGAAAATGAGAAATTGAAGAGGGAAACATTGTACAAGAAAAAATGCTGTAACGATGCAAAAACGTTGATAATAAGGAAATTGTATAAATTTCTGCCTTTGTTGTTTTTTTAAAAAAATGTGTGTAATAAAAGTTATTAAGAAAAAAAATAAAGTAAATCAGTGATAGCCCAAATTAATTCAACTCAAAAGATTGCTGAACAGGAAAGAACATGTTATGACTCTCTGAGCTAAGATCCTTCTAACTCTTGCTGAAGTCTGTTGTTTGTTGAATTTGAATCTCTGAGTTTGAAGAAGTTGATGAAAACAAGAGGTTTTTTGCTGAGGTGTTCATCACTATTTTCATTTATTATACTGTCTTTTAATCAGAAAAGTAAAAGCTAGCACAGATGGGGGGAAATACCTACAATGGAAGCTGATAATTGATAGCAGGGGGGGGGGGAATCCAAATACAGTATAACTTTTGAATTGTAAAAAATACATTCATCCAGCAATCTCTCTATTGAATCAAGAAATAGAGGCTTGTATTAGCTTGTATGCTTGAGCAGCTTTAACAGAGTCCCCGCTTGACTTGCTGTTTGCTTAGTTGAGATTTTTAATTTGTTTAATTAGTATTTTAAAAGCCTGTGAAAATTTGTGAATGAATATACGTGTGTGTGTTTGTGTATTTTCAAGGACTCATACACAATGAATATTCAAATTATGTCTGAATTATGTCATCCCGAGTCTGAGATTAGTGCCAAGAAATCATAATTTTACTAATGTAAATAAATGTAGTGGAGTATAGACTTTTAAATGTGGCTCCAGCATGTATACTCATGGTCATGACTCTCATTTTGCAGTCATTTTAATTAAGTCAGACTATAAAGTTAGTCTTGCATGGGGGATAAACACACTGGGGAGATGATGAAAGATTGATGGCTACCCAGGCAGTAAAACAAGTAACTCTGATGTTTTCTAACAAAATTGAGATCTATGTACATACAATCGGTCAAGCTTGGGTGATAGTGCATATTTTACTAGTTTAAATATCTTGTTAGTTTATTTGGGGAATCAAGGAAGGGGTCTGATGTTAGCTATTTCAAAGTGATTTTCCATTTTAGTTTTTCAGCTTTTTGCTGTGGCTGAATAGCGAGGGGTACCCAAGTCATAAATTTTAATTAATATCACTATCATTTTGGTTACTGCTAGCTTAGTAGAGCAATTAGTGTAATTAGTAAACAGCAAAGCTTGGTGGCATGATAAATCACAGTTAGGAGCACGTTGTCTCTTCACCAGGATGATGTATTATCCAATTTGCTCAAATTTTAATGTGTGCCCGAGGAAATCACAAAATAAAAAAAAATATTCCAACAGCTGGTAGCAGTCTTTGGTGGCTCTTGGTCAGTCTTCTGTCAGTCTTCCCAAATATTCTTAATTAGTCAAAAAATGTCTGCTAATTAAACATTTCATTTTTAACACTCATGGATGTTATGAAGAACTTATACAGAAGGGACAGGAAGAGAATGACATTTTTGTGACAAGGGAAATTGAAGTTTGTACAGTAGCCATCTTGTAGACACCCCCTCCCCACCTACCAGTAAGAGGCATGCAGATCAGATTTCAGTATGTAATAGAAGAACTGCAAAATAAAATGGTCCATGGAAATAATTTATTGTGAGTTCGAATAAACAAAAAAGCATTACCATCTAGTATAGTAGATTTGATAAATACTGTATTCATTATGTTTATCGTCCTCACCATCTCATCCTGGTGGTGAGGACCTCAGGGGTTGCAGAAGACTCAAGCACTTTCGTGACAGTAGCCGCAGGTGTGGAACTAAATCATGTGTCTATCACTTTACTGACCACATGCAACTTAGCGACAATGGTGTCAGTCTCCATTGTCTTCCTTCCAGGACCTGGGACTGGAACAGACGTTGCACCAACCACACCCATTTCAGGACTGGGAGGCTTTGCTCCCAGTCATCCATGCTTTTAGTCACTTCCTGTTTGGATTACAGCAATGCACTCTCTGTATGCAGCTGCCCCTGAAGACCATCCAGAAACTGCAACTGGTTTAGAATACAGCAGCATAAACAGTTTCGGGTGTCCCATGGATCATCAGAGGAATACCATTGCTGTATGAGCTGCACTGGCTTCCAGTTGCATTTTACCTTTTTTTTTTCAAGGTGCTTTATGTCCTTTAAAGCCCTATGTGGCACAGAGCCAGGTTATTTGACACTTCCTAAGGGTATCTGCCCATACCTCTAGGTTCCTTAAATGGGACCTTGGAGATGCACCTTGTTGGTGGCCCCTCCAGTCCTTTGAAACAGCCTCCCACTAGAAATCAGAGGGATCCCTATACTTTTAGCTTTCTGGAGAGCTAACTCTTTCCCCAGGCATTGGGCTAGGGTAGGGAGATTGAACTGTAAGAATGTTTGGTCTGGTGCCTTGAAGGAAAAGTAAATGTACGAGGGTGAGTCAAAACGTAATGCCATTTTCTTTAGGACAGGTATAATTACCAACACAGGAACATGTAGCATACATCAAAATGAAGCTGGTCCTCTGTGGATCACATCCCTACTTCTCAACATAGTCATTGTTTCTCTCAATAGCAATGTTCCACCTTCGAATGAGAGCATGTATCCCTGCCTCGTAAAATTGTGTTGACTGTTCTTTGAGCCACTTCTTCACTGCAGTTTTCACTTCCTCATCACTGGAATAATGTTTGCATCTCACCATCATCTCTTCGGCCCCATGAAAGAGGGTTTGAGAGGCAAACATCATTCCAGTGACGAGGAAGTGAAAACTGCAGTGAAGAAGTGGCTCAAAGAACAGTCAACACAATTTTACGAGACAGGGATACATGCTCTCATTCGAAGGTGGAACATTGCTATTGAGAGAAACGGTGACTATGTTGAGAAGTAGGGATGTGATCCACAGAGGACCAGCTTCATTTTGATGTACTGTATGCTACATGTTCCTATGTTGGTAATTATACCTGTCCTAAAGAAAATGGCATTACGTTTTGACTCACCCTCGTAATTATGTTATATGGATTGTTGTGAGCCTCCTAGAATGATTGCATGAGTTAGGTAGAGATAAATGAGATAACTTCTATAAACAAACAAAAATATTTGAGATTTCATTTTATTCATACATTCCCTGGCCTAATATTTTGTGTGTTGTTAATGTGATGATGTTATATTCTGTATTTTAGAGCCTATGAGAACACCCAAGACTTTAAAAATTGCCGAAATCCAGGCACGTCGTATTGCTGTGGATTGGGAATCCTTAGGTTACAACATCACTCGCTGCCATACCTTCAATGTTACCATCTGCTACCATTACTTCCGTGGCCATAACGAAAGCAAGGCTGACTGCTTGGACATGGATCCCAAAGCACCACAGCATGTTGTGAATCACCTGCCTCCTTACACAAATGTGAGCCTCAAAATG
Organism: Diadophis punctatus similis; assembly: GCA_023053685.1. Lineage (NCBI taxonomy): Eukaryota > Metazoa > Chordata > Lepidosauria > Squamata > Dipsadidae > Diadophis > Diadophis punctatus. Next base: position 99,325,580 of record JALIGW010000001.1, read on the forward strand.
ATTTTGACAAACCCCGAAGGACGGAAAGAGAGTGAGGAGACCATTATTCAGACGGACGAAGATGGTATGTTCAGCTTTATTCCTTAGCATGGTTGGTTACTGGGATGTGTGGCTCTCCCATCTCTAGTTTTCCATATTTCAAATACCTTACGAATTTTTTTTTTAAATGTCATTTGAAGACAATATTTACAGTATGTAGATATTGTAATGTAAATATTTTGAATCTAGTTTTTTAAAAATCCTTTCTTTTGAAGTGATGTAGTCATAAAGCTCAAAATCACATGACCATACCATACGTACAGTTGTTGTTGTTAAGTAAATCTGTGGTGGTTAACATAATGTCACATGACTGCAGCTTGTGAATTCCTCTCATTTTCTGATTGACTTGTGCTTATTGGAAGCTGGCAATGAAGGTTGCAAATGACTATCATGTCCCTGGGCAATATTGGGACCATGATAATTGCATGCATGCTGGTTGCTAAGCACCCAAATCACAATCACATGATCCCAGGGAAATTGTGAAAGCCACAACTTCAAGGAGCAGTTGTGAGTCTCCTCATTCTGCACTGTTGTAATTTTGAATGGTCACTGAATGCGTGATTGCTAAGTGAGGCTACCTGCATGTACTTTTATGCTATTCTACCCTCTCAGTAATTATAACTGCATACACTGAGATTGCTGACTTAAAATAATCTTCATTTAATTCTGCTTACAATATAGCTTTATTTATCACATTTGAGGAAAAATAAAGGATGCTTTAAATGTTTACAAAGCTCATTAGTGATTATCTTTATGAATCTTAATTTCAAGCAAATTAAAACAAAATTAAACATTCCTAATTAGATGGAAATGATAATATATGAAAGTAGCTTAATTTCATATCATTGAGTTTGTAACTAACGGCATATTTACATTGCAAATATGCATATTAAAACTGTTGTACACAGATTTTCACATTATATACCTCTGTGAAACCCAGTCGGGATATCTTATTAACATCAGCAGAGAAGTGCAGTAGAATTGCTTTCTTGGAATAAATTCCAGAAACTTGAACATCAAGGGATTTCAACTAAAGTTAATGTAGTGCCCAGAGAGACAAATCAGGATTTGAAAAGTTGAAAACCAAAAGTAAACCGTGAAATGCATTGATTATGATTTATAGCAATGTCTGATTCAGTAAATCTATGGAATAGAATAGAATAGAATAGAATAGAATAGAATAGAATAGAATAGAATAGAATAGAATAGAATAGAATAGAATAGAATAGAATAGAATTCTTTATTGGCCAAGTGTGATTGGACACACAAGGAATTTGTCTTTGGTGCATATGCTCTCAGTGTACATAAAAAGACAAGATATATTCATCAAGAATTATAAAGTACAACACTTAATGATTGTCATAGGGAACAAATAAGCAATCAAGAAATGATCAATATAAATATAAATTGTAAGGATACAAGCAACAAGTTACAGTCCTGGAGTCATAAGTGGGAGGAGATGGGTGATAGGAACGATGAGAAGACTAATAGTAATAGAAATGCAGCCTTGGTGAATAGTTTGACAGTGTTGAGGGAATTATTTGTTTAGCAGAGTGATGGCGTTTGGGAAAAAACTTCTTGTGTCTAGTTGTCTTGGTGTTCAGTGCTCTATAGCGTCGTTTTGAGGGTAGGAGTTGAAACAATTTATGTCCAGGATGCGAAGGATCAGTAAATATTTTCACGGCCCTCTTTTTGACTCGTGCAGTGTACAGGTCCTCAATGGAAGGCATGTTGGCAGTAATTGTTTTTTTCTGCAGTTCTGATTATCCGTTGAAGTCTGTGTCTGTCTGGTTGGGTTGCAGAACCGAACCAGACAGTTATAGAGGTGCAGATGACAGACTCAATAATTCCTCTGTAGAACTGTATCAGCAGCTCCTTGGGCAGTTTGAGCTTCCTGAGTTGGTGCAGAAAGAACATTCTTTGATGTGCTTTTTTGATGACGTTTTTGATGTTAGGTGTCCATTTTAGGTCTTGAGATATGATAGAACCTAGAAATTTGAAGGTCTCTACTGTTGATACTGTGTTGTCTAGTATTGTAAGAGGTGATAGAATGGGAAGGTTTCTCCTAAAGTCTTCCACTATTTCTACGGTTTTGAGTGTGTTCAATTCCAGATTGTTCCGGTCGCACCACGAGGCTAGTTGTTCAACCTCCCGTCTGTATGCAGTTTCATCGTTGTCTCGAATGAGGGTGTTCACTGTTGTGTCATCTGAGAACTTCAGTAGTTTAACAGATGGATCATTAGAGATGCAGTCATTGGTATATAGAGAGAAGAGAAGTTGTGAGAGCACACAGAAAGTATACAACTTCCAGAAGCCCAAACTACCTAGAAATGTTAACATAACAGAAAAGACAAGCAGCTCTAAAATGTAGTTTGTCTGGCTGGAAACTTATACAATTGTTGACATCCCCCGTAATGGTTTGATATGGTATGCAACAAAGCTAGAGGAATAGAGAATATGGATAGATAGGCATGTAGAATTTGTAAATCTAGGTTGAAATTAAATGATTTTAAAATAACTTTTATATGTATTTCAGTGTTTATGATCCATACAGTATATGGCTTTGTGAAGGAACAACCACAGTTTATGAGATTAAAGCAAGCTAGACAACATACTGCCAGTAATCAGTATTGACTGATAGCTAAGTGCTACATCCTGTATCAATGCAACAGCATGCTTATAATTATCAGTTATTTGGGGGTGGGGAAGAAACAAAATGGCCCAGTGACTCATGTTGTCTTTAAGACTTTCTCTGGATTTCTGGTTGGCCACTGTGGAAACAAGTTGCTAGAGTTAGATTATTCTGATCTGAACCAGCAGGGCTTTTATTCTTAACTGGAATGTCATACTTCAATAAAATTTCCAAATACAGTGGTTTTATATTAATAACAAAGTACCATAAAAAAATTTCATAATCCCCAGGAAGCAATATTTTACTTTTATTAACTGAAAGTGAGTGACAGTCATTCAACTGGGACAAAGTTGACAGTTGTGAGATAAGCCACTGAAATATATTCAGAAACGTACTGCCACTTGGGTCACTTTCAGTTTATTCCACATGTGTCACCATATATAACAGGGGTCCCCAACCCCCAGGCCGTGGCCCACTACTGGGCCATGGCCCGTTTAAAACCATGCTACACAAGTGGTGCATAAGCATGCGCACACGAAGCTCGAGCAGCAGGCGCTTGCATTCGCACAGATGGAGCTGTGCTGAGGCGTGCGCACACGCCAGCCACTCACACAGAACTATCCCTTCTCCCCTTTCCATTCTAGAAAGGTTGGGGAGCACCAGGGATGGGTTCTAACTTACTTCGCTGCCAGTTCGCTTCCTCCCAGGCCGTGTGGCTGCGCCTTGTGGGTGCGTGCGCGCATGCGCAGTGCTAAAAAATCCAACCCCACCCCAAAAAAGGTGAAAACAAGATGGTGACGCATGCGCAGTACTAGAAACTCGGCTTCTGCACATGCGTAGAAGAAAAAATCCAGAAAAAATCCCCCCAAAAAATCCAAAAAAAGATGGCAGCGTCCACAGACTGGTACCGACAGAACCAGTTCCATGATGTCACCAGCGGTTTGTTACCAGTTCTATAGAACCAGTGCAAATCAGGAGGAACCCACCTCTGGGGAGCACTGATATGTAGTGTTTTAAAAATCACTAAATTTCATGGAGGAAGTAACATGCTAATCATTTTCCAGATCCCAAATTGATCAAAACAAGTAATCAGTAGCAATGGGAAATGATGATCATTGCCTCTCATTCTAACTGATTTCTCTGTTCTTCTATATGTATGATTGACTTTCAGTGACTTTCTCAGGAAGAGCAAGCAGAACATTATTCAGAAATGAAACTAAAACAATGTACTCTTTCCTTGGTTATAGAGGGACATTTGTGTCTGTGTGAGTGAGGGATGATCGAGGATTTGAACTCATTGCATGAATAAAATGCAATTAAATGTGTCCTTTCCAAAACATCCATGAGCAAAGATTGATTAAAAAATTAAAAGCAAGAATAAACTAAGCAATGCAAAACAGAAACAGTTGCTTCAAAACTATGAACCATTCATTTTGTACACGAGATGAATGGCAGACATGGTTCAAGTCCTTGGATTGTTGATACCTGAGAAGTTTCACAATGGACATACTTGTTTGTGAACCCTTGGTTTTTTATATAAACATAAATGCATCTGACAATTCATCTCCTGGGTTGTTCATAGCATTTATCCTGCTTATATAGGGTCCACTTACTGTATTATAATTTCACATTGTGCTCACCTAGTTGACACAGTAAAACTATCAATGCATGATGCAATGAAGGACTTTGTTTTTCAGCTGGCTTGTAACAGAGTCTTGACAGTGATTAACACTGAGAGAGAGTGACTGGCCCAAAGATACACAGTTGGCTTATGTGCCTAAGGGAAGGCCAGAAATGGCTCTCTGTGTGCCTAATCCAGCAGCTTAACCATATACCTTACTAGCTCTCACTTAATCTCCTGGGTACAGGATCAAAATGTCTTTAAAGTTATGTGTCTGTATTCTTCCAATTTCTTTTCCTCTTAATGTACTTTGTGGCTGGAGGCTACTTTACATTTACCTATCTGTATCTATTATTTATGCCTCACAGTTTATAGTAAACAAAGGTGTATCCACCCTGTACTGTTGTGCTGTTTTCCATCCTTTTAATTTTTCACTAGCAAAATATTTGAATGTCAAAAGGTAGAATAGGAGCTAGCTGCAAATTCTTTTCCCCATATCTATGTAAAGAAATGGAGAAATGTGGGGAAATACATAAATGATCTGCAGACCTAGCATTGCCAACTCCAGCTACTTAAAAACCTCTGATTGATTTATATACCTACAAATGTTGTAATACAAATGTGGAACTCCATATATTTGAACACTGGGTTTTCAGATGCTCTTCTGACAGCCTCATACTTTCATCTAGCATACTTCTGTGAATAATTTGCTGTTGTCGAATCCAGATTTATAAAATAATGACTCTTCAATAGACGAGATAGAGAACTGAGGCAGCATTGTCACAGAGGATGCACGAACAACCCGTTCAAGATCCGATGGAGACAAAACAAGACCACATAATTTGCAGATCTTTCTCTTTTGTTCAGTTTTATAAAGGCAAAAATAAGTAGTTTGGATATAAGCCAAGCCTCTTTCAGAGAAGTCAAGTTTCATTTTTCACTAGCTTTATTGTTTGTTTGCATTGTTTCCTGGCCATTTTCCTGCCTCCAAGCAGATATCCTGGTGTAGCCAATGCTGACCAATGTTCCCTCTAAGCTGTGCGGCTGCGCGGCCGCGTGGCCACGCACATGATGAGAAAACGCCGCGCGGCAGTTTCCAACTGCCACATGGCATTTTCTAATGTCAGTGGGAACATTGATGCTGACTGGGGAATTTTGGGATTTGAAGTCCATGTATCTTAAAGTTGCCAAACTTGAGAAACACTGACCTAAACTAAAAGAACCAAAAACAAGCATTCCTGACTTCTACAACTGCATTCTCAAAAGCATTCAAAGTAACAATACGAAGGGCACCTTAAATCTGTGTTCAATATATGTGCATCCCCAACGGTCCCCGTTTCCTCATTCTACCCCTATTTATTGTTCTAGGTTTAATGAAGGGCCTACTTGAGTAAGTTCCTAAGTACACCAACAAGGCAATGGAACCAAAGATGTGATTGGGTGTGGAGATGGATCTCAAATGTTAATTTGTATGATAACCAGTTTTGGGTTAACTGCTGGAATCTAGTTTCATTCTCACCGCACGATGATGATCTCCAGACCTTTGATTTTATACACAATCCCAAAGTTTGCACTGCATTAACAAAAAGCTGTAACTTGAAAAATTCCATTATAGGTAGTCCTTGACTTATCGACAATTGAGCCTGAAAGTTCTGTTGCTAAGTGAAGAGATGATAAGTCACTGCGTAGTTATTCTCTGGCAAGCAAACCTTTGATTTTCCTATTTTCCATCACCTTCAACATAGCTAAATTCTGGGATCGTTTGGTTGTGTGCCTGCACAATGCTTTTTTCCTTCAGCACTGTTCTTTCGAAAGTTGTGCTATCAGATACTTCTGGGTGTTAAAGAGGAAAATTCCCCATGATCCAATGTACAACTACAGGTAGTCCTCAACTTACAACCACAGTTGAGCCCAAAATTCTTTTACTGATGTTTTTCGTCTTAGAATTTTCTCCAATCTTAACGTATCATTTGGAAGTTTTAAGGTTTCCTCCCTTGATGCCAGCTCCATATCTGCTCCTTTGACTATTAACGTGATGTTCTATGAATAGCTGAACAATTTTCTCTTTCTAGCTCCTTATCAGCAAAGCAGAAAGCTATCAGAATTTGTTTGGCTGTTTTGTCTCTTCCAACACTCACTCCTGAATCTGCACAGGTATACAGAGCCATGACTAGTCAGCAACAAGCAGGGGTGACAGCTGGTTTATCACATTCAGTATTAGCATGATTTGGAAGAAAGGGCAAAGGCCTCTTAAGACTTGTTAATTGGATAAATTGGATAAATTAAGAAAGTTTATTGGAGAAGTAAGAAGCTGGTCAAGAGCCATGATGCTTAATCCACTTTTATTAATTCCAATTGAAAGTGGCAAAAATACTCAGTTAGCACCTGGGGAATATTGGCAAACAATGGTACTAATAATGCTAAAAGATTTCTAAGGCATAGAAAATAATGGAGAAATTTAATTGGGTTAATACAAATACAGTACTGCATTTGGTTGCCCTGAATGCAGTGATTAGAACAGAAGGCTGAGGTAAACAGTGGTTCCTTTTTCTCTTTTTCAGTGACGAGATTTCCCCTTCTTTCCTTTCTGTCCAATACTTCCTTCTCTTTACAGGTAGTTCTCATTTAGTGACCACAGTTGGGACCAGTAAGTTGGCCATTAAGCAAAGCAGTTGCTAAGTGAAATTGGGAGTCTGCTTACGATTTTACTTCAGTTTCCTTTTGCTTTACAAACCGGCGAAGGTTGTAAATGCAAGTAGTCGTAAAGTTATTTTTTCATCACTGTTGTAACTACAAAGGGCCACTAATAAAGCAATTGCTAAACAAAGACTACATGTGTGTTCTTCTCTCTCTTGCCTAGTTGCCTGCTGGTGAAGGGAAAAGCCCTTGTTAGAGCTATCCACTGATCATTATTAGCAAAGGGGTTTTGTTTTTAAAACATATGGAATCAGGCCCAGGATCACAGTTCATCCTCTACTGCAGTGTTTCCCAACCTGCTGGCTGGGGAATTCTGGGAGTTGAAGTCCAGACATCTTCAAGTTTCCAAGGTTGGGAAACACTGCTCTACTGGTTTAAGCCTAGACCTCAGTACAGGTAGTCCTCAACTTACACTTTAGTGACCGTTTAGCGACCATCCAATGAATAGAATAGAATAGAATAGAATAGAATAGAATAGAATAGAATAGAATAGAATAGAATAGAATAGAATAGAATAGAATAGAATTCTTTATTGGCCAAGTGTGATTGGACACACAAGGAATTTGTCTTTGGTGCATATGCTCTCAGTGTACATAAAAGAAAAGATACATTTCTCAAGAATCATGAGGTACAACACTTAATGATTGTCATAGGATACAAATAAGCAATCAGGAAACAATCAATATTGATATAAATTGTACTGAAAAAAGGAAGTGACTGTTTTTTCATACTTACGGCTGGTCATGTGTTCCGGGATCATGTGATCCCCTTTTGTGACCTTCTGTCACAAAGTCAATGGGGAAGCTGCTGCTGCTACTAACTTAACTTAACAACTGCAGTGATTCACTTAATTGTGGCAAGAAAGTTTGTAAAGGGGCAAAACTCACTTAACAACTGTTTCGCTTAGCAACAGAAATCTGGGTGTTCAATTGTCGGTAAGTCACGGACTAACTCTAATGGAATTTTTCAAATTACAGCTTTTTGTTAATGCAGTGCAACTAAGTTCCTAAGTATATCAACAAGGCAATGGAACCAAAGATGTGATTGGGTGTGGAAATGGATCTCAAATGTTAATTTGTACCATAACCAGTTTTTGGTTAACTGCTGGATTCTAGTTTAATTCTCACTGCACGATGATCATTCCCAATCCTTTGGGATTTTATACACAATCCCAAAGTCCTGAATGTGCAGCCTTGGTGGTTGAATTTGTAACAAATGGTCCAACTCTGCACATAACATAACATAACTATTAACTTACTAGGTATATTGCATTGCAGTTATTGATCAAAAGAAATCTACCACTTGGGCCAAAAGATATGCCTTGAAATCCAAGGTTCCTTTGAATTGTAGTCAAGAGAAACAAATGGTTTTCCCATAGGAAAAAAGAAGACCTCCAGGAGATCAGCAAGAGCCATAGTACAGCCCAGAAGGATTGTCAAGGCACATCAGCTGTGATCTGCTGTGATATTTTTGTCAGCTTTGTGAGGCAAAGAACAGCAATCTGAAATAGACTTATGGATGAATGTATTTCACAAAAGACGAGAGTTCAAAATTTCATCTGTGTACCTATGATAGCTTTACATTGTGAATTTATTTTTAATTTATCAAATTACATTGGATGCCTAAGGGGCAACTTATTTATACTTTCACACAATCTGAAATAAATCTGACACCAGTAAAGGACTTCCTGCCATTTCTTAATGCTGCAGGCATATTGCATAATATTTTCTGTTATCCACTAACTTTTTTTTTTGCTTTTATAAAATTGCTACTTGTTTTGAAAACCTGTAGCAGATGCTATATGTGAATTTAGATTAAAGCACAAGAAAAAATAATTTAAAAAGCTATCTGAATGTAGATGTAGGTTTTTAAATAAAAGCATATTGTTGCCCACCTCAATGTTTTTGAATGTACAGTTCTGAGATTATCTATTGATAATCGCAAAGCTGTGAATTGTTTAATAGATGCCCTATAGAATTGAAATTCAGAATAATTTAAAATGTATTTATTTTCTTGGCTGTTATTTCAGTAACAACATCTCATACATATACAAATATATTTAATGTAGTATTCAGCAGCCACAACTTAGTTAAATTAGGGGCATGCAGAATATAAACAAATGAATTATAATATTGTATGTTATTAATGTTATTTTTGCAGTGCCTGGTCCCGTACCTACGAAATCATTAAAAGGAACTCCCTTTGAAGACAAGATCTTCTTAAATTGGAAAGAACCAATGGACCCAAATGGTATCATCACCCAATATGAGGTAGTAATAACATTTATTTATTTATTTATTCTATATCTATAGAAGAGCCGCGGTGGCGCAGAGGTTAGAATGCAGTACTGCAGGCTACTTCTGCTGACTGCCAGCTGACTGCAATTTGGCAGTTCGAATCTCACCAGCCAGTAGTGGGTTCCTACCGGTGCGCTCTCCGCCTTTCTTCGCCGCCAAGCCGAAGATGCTGGCGGAGTTTGCGGTGGGGGCCTTCCCCCGCCCACTTTCCCGGGACGCCGGGATGCCGCCATTTGCGTTCTTCTGCACTCTGCGCAAGCGCTCCTTGCGCAGAGTGCAGAAGAACGCAAATGGCGGCATCCCGGCGTCCCAGGAAAGCGGGCGGGGGAAGGCCCCCGCCGCAAACGCCGCCAGTGTCTTCGGCTCGGCGGTGAAGAAAGGCGGAGAGCACACCACTACTGTCACCAGCCCAAGGTTGACCCATCCTTCCATCCTTCTGAGGTTGGTAAAATGAGGACCCAGATTGTTGGTGGCAATATGCTGACTCTGTAAACCGCTTAGAGAGGGATGTAAAGCAGTATATAAGTCTAAGTGCTATTGCTATTGCTATTTTCATTTATCATATTTCTACCCTGCCATCTCACCTAAATGGCTCTGAGCTTTTATAGCAAAGATAATATAAAACATAAATAAGAACAAAGTTAAAATTAAAAGGAGTTAAAAGAATTGACATTTTTGCTTAATTGGGCAAAAAAACCACATGAGTTTATTTTTTAAAAAAACAAGAAAAATAAACTACAGATGGCATTTTTATCTAGATTCTGGATATAGGTTATGAGATCCCCAAGGCTTTCTTTTTTGCTATCATCAGGCTCTTAATAGATCAATAGATCATCTGCTTAATCAGAATGCATTATTATATTGTGTATATTGGTTTGGAATATATCCCTGACAAGCACTCTAAATATTCTGGATGGATCCCAGGTTATCAGAAAAACAATGTAAAATTGTAAAAATGAAAAAAGGGGGCTATGGTAGCCCCTTCTTTTCAGTCCATTTCTGGTAAGTGAGCTGTTACTTCATAGGGTCCCTGGCTGACTTATGTGGTTTGTCTCATTGCCCACTGAGCAACCTAAAGCTGAGCAACATACGACAGAAACCATTTCCATGCTGTTCAAAGCTTTTTTTTAAAAAAAAAACAGCATTTTGGAGCTTATCTACTCATATAGTGACATGGGCAGTCTCTCCTGTTCAGAAAACCTCTTTATTAAATTTATTTGCCACCCATCTCATTGTCAAGTGACTCAACTTATGTTACGTTGGGGCACAAAGAATGGAAGAGAATTGTGTTATGATGTATTCTTGCCTCTACATCAGGGGTGTCAAACTCAAGGCAAGTGCGGGGTGCTTAGATCTGGCACATGGGGCTAGCCTGGAAATATCAAAGGACTGGCCAGCGGTGCCTCTGCTGGCCAAAATGGGGTGCAGGGGGGGCTCGGGTACCTCCCCCCATGGTCCATTTTCAGCTTCCAGGGTCTCCTGCAGCACTCTGCCAACCAAAAACGGCCCACAATCCGGCCTACGGTCCTTGAGTTTGACACCTTTTGCCAGAAAGTAAATCTCCCTTTTTCTGGAATAGCTGTTTTGTATGCAAAGGGGAAAAATGTATCTTGAACCTGTGTCAAACGGCCACCATGGCCACGCCCACCATGGCCACATTCAACCCCACCCCCCAGCCCTCCCAGGGTCAAATACAACCCTGGCCCTTAATGAAATCGAGTTTGATACCCCTGCTCTACATGAATGTATTAATCCGTATGAAAGTATCAGGGCCACAAATATTGTCCATTTTTCAGTTAAAGGAACAGCCTATCAACTGTCAACACACTATGCATCTCACCCAATGATAAATCTGTGAATTAATCCTTAAATTAGCATATACTACTGATGATCTTTTGTTTCAGTCACAGAGTGGATAGAACTTTCAGAATACAGGCTAAAATTGCATAATAATAAAGCCTTGTTTTTGCCAATACTTTGCCACTGAGCTTGTAATAAATGATAAAATCTAGGACTTAAATATGCAACTTTGATTTAGATCTGGTAGCATTAATATATAGCCTTCGAAAATCATGATTTAATGAAACTCTGTCCAATGAAGGCTACAGATAATATATGTGAGAATTATTAATAGATATGAGACATTTTCTAGACTTCAAGGTTTTCTCTCCTGGAAACTTGAAATGCAAATACTGATTTTTTTTAAAAAAAAATTCATATATTTGATGAATGAGCCCTTGAGGAATGAAGGGGAAAATAATTTGGTATCCAATTTATTATGTATCTGTCATTTTTTTAAAATAGGCAGTCTTGTCAATACCACATTTCTCGTTAAAACAAACTAAATATCTTTTGGAGGCACTTAAATCCTTCAATCATATATTCCAATGATTTAGTTTTTGTTGTGTTTTAATGGGTACTTTTAATTGCTGGTTCTTCAGTAAAAATACTTAAAGGAAGAGTTCAGTGTATACATTGTATATTCAGTATAAATACTTGAATAAGCAAACATCACACAGCTTCCGTATCTGTAGGTTTATTAGAAAAAAGGGGAGAAAAAATGTGGTATAAAATAAACATTGTACAAATCACAGCTGTTTGCATAATTTGTGACCCACCAGTCATATTTTGTAGTCGTAAGGATCAATAACACTATACTTGTGTTTCACTACAGGAATTCAAAGAAAATGGGAAATTTAAAGACTAAGATGAAACATTTTTTAAAAAAAAAAACTTGGAAACTAATTCATAGCAATGTACTAATCAGGGTTGGAGTTTCACTAAACCTCTGACATAATTTCCACAGGTCAGTTACACTAGCATACGATCCTTTGATCCTGCAGTTCCAGTGGCTGGCCCACCTCAAACTGTGTCAAAATTATGGAACAGTACACACCATGTTTTTCCCTATCTGCATCCTGGGACTACCTATCAGTTTTATATAAGGGCCAGCACTGTCAAAGGTTTTGGACCAGCTACAGCCATCAATGTAACTACCAATATTTCAGGTAAGGGCAAACATGGACAAGTTACTGAATTTATCATATTAAATCTCCTTTCTTCTGTTGAAACCAACTCCATTTCCATATAAGGAATACATGGAAGACCTCATGGATACAAGCATGATATAGTAAGTGGGTAATGATAAATAGGCACCAAGAAAGATGACTATGTGTATTTATGGATGCACATATTTAAATCAGTGAAGGTATAGATCAGAGGTGGGTTCCTCTCGGTTCGGACTGGTTCACCCAAACCGTTAGCAACCCGCTGGTGACATCACAATGACGTCACGGAACCGGTTCTATTGGTGCCGGTCTGTGGACGCCGCCATCTTTTGTTTGGATTTTTATTTTTTTTATTTTTTGGGGGAAATTTTGGTTTTTTTCCTTTTCTTCTGCGCATGTGCAGAAGCTGAGTTTCCTGCACTGCGGATGTGTCGCCATCTTGTTTTCAGCTTATTTGGGGGGGGGGAATATTTTTTAATTTTTTGGCACTGCGCGGGCGCGCAAAACACATAGTGCGGGAGGAAGCGAACCGGCAGCAAGGTAAGTTAGTTAGTCAGCCAGACCAGATATGGGTCTCCCCCCTAGTTTTGAATGCTAGATGCTCTTTTTAATTTTTGTAGTTTTTAATTGTTATGTCTCTTTTTTATATGGATAAATGGATTTGACATGTTGTGAGCCGCCCAGAGTCCCCGGGAGTTGGGCGGCATACAAATCTGTTTAAATAAATAAAATAAATAAATAAATAAACCCACCCCTGGTATAGATTGTTTTAAGATTCATACTGAATTATCAAGATTATCATGAAATTTTGCAAATCTAGTATGTACTTATTTTTGCTATGTTATATATTAGAATTCAGCCCAGTGTTCTTTACATTAAATGAATTCTGGGAATTGGCATTAAACTCCCCAAAACTAGCCTGGTTTGGTTTGCTTAGTTTTTAACTAATTTAGGTGGGCCCCATCTGATGAAAGTGACTTTGGACGGCATACAAAATATAGAACAAAACAAAAATCTCCCGCATTCACGAGCTCATTAAAATTATCATTAAATATTCAAAAAACAATGTTATGGATAAATGGAACTGATAGTTCCCTAATTTTTGGAAGATGCACTATTTTAATCATTTTATTTACCATCCTGCAGTCTGCTAGCAATCTTTGCAAACAAATAAAATGAACTTTTCTTGGATGTACAGATAGTCTTCTGGTAATTGGGACCAGCAACCTTGTCACTAAGTAATATGGTCATAAAGTGAAATGTCACATGATGCAATTTATGATGGTAATGGCAGCCAATAGATTGTCATTAGGCAAATCCCATGCCTTTCGCAGCACCCTATGGTGACATGATGTTGTGGCCCATCGGCTGTCAGCTTCATCTAAACATACATGCAATAGATAGGAACATGTAGGCAGGCAAGGGAGACAAATCGGGATTTGTTCAAATTGGACAAAAGGGAAGCTTCTCAACCAGGCAAAGAAAAAGCAGGTGCTTTACAACCCAAGCCTTGAAGGGAGAATGAAGAGTACTCTGGGGGGCTTTGCCATCTCCCATGAATGGTAAAACAAAAGCTTGGATGTTCAAGAGACAAGCAAAATGTGAGTCAAGGTAACACTGAATCAGGAAGGGACTTGTGATTTTAGGAATTGTTTGGGTACAACAATTTTTTTAAAAAAAAATAGGTTTTAATTTTGCTAATTTACTACAACCTTATCTTCTCTTAGAAGAATACTCTGGTTTCTAGATTAGAGAATTTCTTGATACCAACATCCAGATGTCAAAAAAGCAGCTGCATACAATAAATTAGGGTTTTTTTCCCTCTTTTGTCTTGCTACCAAATGTTCTCAATTAAACAGTTTGTGTTCTCCTGTGTGCTGCTAAGGAGAGTCCAAGCATGGGAACAAACTCTGGTCGGTTGTTAGGGACTGAGTTTTAAATTTAGCTTGAAGTAATAATAAATTAGCAGTTTGAATGGTGGCTTCGAGAAACTGAAACAATATTGGGCTGGTTCCCTCTGGTGAATGAAAACAAAAGACAGTAGAACTCAGACAGGTTTTCTTTCATATACAACTTAAATGAATGATCTTATTTAGAACCATAATAAATATTAAAACACATAAATTATCTCTGCATAAGATGCTCTGTAATGAGGTCAGTTCGCTCCGAGTAACTTCATTTCCATCAAAATCTTTAACATATTAGTTATCAATAAATTCAAAATGCTTTAAACTGTTCTTAGGAGAAATGGTTACTTTTTCTTTAAAGTGTGACATGCTCTTACCTAGAGAGAGAGAGAGAGAGAAAGAGAAAAACTATTTCATTTTTTTAACTACTTTAAATTACAAGCCAAGGCTTTTAAAATTACAAGCATTCTCATAGTAAATGGATTATCTGGGACCACTAATGCAGTATTTCTCAACATTGACAACTTATAACCACATTTAAGTGTACATTATTATAACAAGTCCCTACCCACTCCCTTTTTAGAACAAAAAAAAACTCTAAATAGAATAGAGCTAAGGTGATGTTCAGGGCGTATAGTCTGAGGAACAGATTATTTTTAAAGTCTGGATATAGTTTAGAAAATCCTCTTGAGACTGTAGTAAGATTTTCAGTCATGTTAAGAATGTTGACAACTTACTGTGCTATTGTCACAATTCGTGGCAAGGCCTAGAAAGTAGTAATAATTTCAGTTGAATGGTTGAAGATTTGATTGGCTCCTGAATGGTCTACTTTATCTTCACAGTTTTTCCCTGAATGCCATCACTCTGCTAAACAAATAATTCCCTCAACACTGTCAAACTATTTACTAAGTCTGCACTACTATTAATCTTCTCATTGTTCCCATCACCCATCTCCTCCCACTAATGACTGTATGACTGTAACTTTGTTGTTTGTATCCTTACAATTTATATTGACTGGTTCCTAATATGATTTGATTGCTTATTTGTACCGGACTATCATTAAGTGTTGTACCTTATGATTCTTGACGAACGTATCTTTTCTTTTATGTACACTGAGAGCATATGCAATATAAATATACATTGCTTACTGGTGTAAACTGCTTAGAGAATGTTTGCACTGTGAGGCGGTATATAAATCTCACAAATAAATAAAATAAATAAAAATAAATATGCACCAAGACAAATTCCTTGTGTGTCCAATCACACTTGGCCAATAAAAAATTCTATTCTATTCTATTCTATTCTATTCTATTCTATTCTATTCTATTCTATTCTATTCTATTCTATTCTATTCTATTCTATTCTATTCTATTCTATATGTAGCCCAAATGAATTAGATGCCCCTCCAAAATACACAACATTCTGCTACAGTTTTCATGTATCCTGTTTTCCAAACAACCAAATTTCTTTATAGTTTTCTTGCTCAGCTCAAAATAACCCTACATAAAATCTGGACAGAATATAAAGCTAAAGGTTTCCCCTGCCAGTCATCTCTGACTTTAGGGGACGGTGCTCATCTCTGTTTCCTACCTGAGGAAGCCAGCATTGTCCAAAGATCCTTCTGTGGTCATGTGGCCAGTATGATTATACACTAAGGTGCACAGAGTGCTGTTACTTTCCCACTAAAGTGGTACCTATTTATCTACTTGCATTTACATGCTTTCGAACTGCTAAGTTGGCAGGAACTGGGACGAGTAATGGAAGATCACTCCGTGGTACTGCCAACCTTCTGGTCAACAAGCCCAGCATCTTAACTGCTTAGCCGCCACGTCCCATGGGATAGAAGGGTGTAAAACAAAAGTGAGAGATTGTTGTAGTATTCATGCCAATTTTTTATAAGTCCTATGATATAAATCTAGATGATGATGTTATTTCCCAAGGATGAAGAGGTCAAGAGCGCAGTTTCAGTGATTAATTTATATTGCTGTAAGGCATTACTAGTTCTTTTGTCTAATATTAACTATTAGTGCTATTTTCTGTCCTGACCAGCTTCAAAGTTAGTTTTAAATTATAGCTACTGAAATTTTAATTGTATTCACTGCCCTGATTGAAAAATAGAATGAAAAAAATGTGGATAGCGGGGAGTGTTATATCCTTGGGTGAACCACAGCAAATCCTGATTGTAGGAAGCATCATAAAAGAAATCCAGTGATTCCATAATAGTTCCGCACACAAGAAATTAGAGATAATTCAAAGAAATATAAATATTCTTACATTTAATAAGCTTAGAAAATTTGAAAACCCTTATCAGTATTACAGTTTTATTTTTAACTTAAACTAGGGTGCCCAGATGTCCTGATTTTATTAGGATTGTCCTGATTTTTAGAAGCTTGTCCTGATTCTGAAAATGTCCTGATTTTGTCCTTAAATTCGAGTTCCCGTCCTGATTTATCCTGAACTTTTGTAAAATTTTAGGATAATCAAGATGAATGTTAAATGAAAGTACGTTTGCACTACTTGTGTTTTAGTTCAATCGCTTCATTTTCAGGCAGATTCTCTTATGTATTGATACGGAAGATTTCGTGTGCATTTTTAGTGTGTAACATTTAAATGCTTTCTTTCAGGGTTGTGATAAATTATTTAAAATACTGTAAATGTTTTCTTAGTTTAAATTCTAGTTAGCATAATTTTTTCAATTCCTACGTCAAACGTGGCTGTGGAAAGAGTATTTTCCCTGTGCAAGAAGCAGTGGACAGACGATAGAAATCGATTGGATGTTAAAACCGTGAAATGCTTGCTTCAAATTAAAATAAATCATTCTTCTTCATCGTGTGGCAAAATGTATAAAAAGATTTTGGTCGAAGAAAATTTGCTGAATAAGATATCATCTAATAGTAAATACGTGTGAATATGATGTTTTATTGGCTTTGTTGGAGTAATAAACGCTATCTTGAGAAGTGCTATTTTTTTAAAACTGTCCTGATTTTGGATCAAAGGTATCAGGGCACCCTAACTTAAACCCCATGCTACACATTACTAGGATTTGGAATTTGATTCACTAGTTTACAAAATTGTCATCAAGTAATTTTTGTCTGTGAAAAGCTGCTGGAAAACCTGCATATTTTTAAACTACGATATCCATATTTTTTTTATCCAGCTCCCACATTACCAGATTATGAAGGTATTGATGCCTTTCTCAATGAAACGGCCACAACCATAACTGTACTCCTGAGACCAGCACAAGCCAAAGGAGCGCCTATCAGGTAAAAATGGAAAATACATGAAAATCCTCATGTAAAAAAATGGAGGAGGGGGAATTGAATCAGCAGCTGGCAACCTTTTGAGAGTTGTGTGGTACCCGTGCATACACACATTTGACAACCAGAGAGTAAAGCGGACAAGGAGATATTACCAGGACATCGTGCAAATGGGATGGGATATTTCCACTTTTGAGTTGGTTTCCATGTTTTGTTTTATTTTGCTTTGCTGTTTGGGTATGCCATCCCTATAGCTAAGGCTTAATGCTTTTAAAAAAAATAAAATCTTACCAAAGGATTGCACAATTTATCCCTTTATCAAAAGATCTTAATTCAATGAAAGAATGATCTGAAGTCTCTGTGATGTAACTGTCTTGCACTGTTGTTAACCGTTTTAATGTTTACTCTATGTGATTTTAAAAAGGCTTTATTCCAATATAGTAGGCCTTACTTCAGCGGCAACAGGCACAATATTGAGTTGCATGAGACTATATAATTTAGATAGATTTCCACCATTTCTGTTATTGATTTAGATAGAAATTATGCATTGTAAAAGTCAGCCTGTCCTGTATAAATGTGCCATTGTCTTTCTTACTTGCTCCCTGCACATGGCCCTTGAAGCAGATGTTTGATAATCCAATTCAAAATTGCAGGTTCTGTCAATCATTTCTTAAGATGCAACATGCAGCGGTAGTCACAGTTCTAATCATGGCAGAATCGTGTCTTGCCTGCCAAGTGTTATATCATAATCTGTAGGTTTTTATGGCCTCCTGACGCTGTAAGCCAAACAGCAGATCTGAAATACAAAGAAAGACTGGATGAATCAGTGTTTACAATAAAATATAAAGCTATTTCTTACCAAGCTGGAAATCCTCAGCTCAGCTGTAAAGAATAAATATTTATTCAAAAATGAGATATATGTGGCTGTGCACAGATACAGACACACTGGAACAAATGATTTGCCTTTCTTTTAAGAAGTGTTTTCCGATTTATAAATAAATGTATCAGGAAATTGCTAATGGAATATTATGGATAGTCTATTGATTTTATTGATCCACGCTCAAGTTCAAAGTTACCATCTCCTTTTATATTGTCTGATATTGTCTAAATTAACATAAAAACATGAGAATAGTTCTGCTGGATCAGGACAAACACTTCGTTTCTCACAAGGACCAAACAAATGACTATGGGATATTCCCAAGCGGGAATTGAACACATATTCATTGTTTCTCTCTAACTAGAATCCGAAGACATGGTGCTTCCAACCTAGAAGATTGATAGGGCAAGCTATTACATATACAGCCAGTGAACCTGATATTCTCTCACACTGATAATATTACCTTAGCTGGTAATGAAACATCGACAAGAAAACAACCAAGCCCAGAGAGCAGCACGAACCCAGCAGTTCAATTCTGAGCTAGATAGATTATCTTCTATTGGAATAGCATTATGGTCAGTTCTTCCTTTTGGCCTCACAACACATTTGTGTTAGAGATCAGATGACAATCACCATTTAGAATTAAATCCAAGGTTTCAGCTTCTCTAGTCAGTTGAAAGACTCATTATCCTAATTTAAGTTACTTAGGTTATTTGAATGTAGTTTATTTGAACACACAATACAGGTAGTCCTCGATTTACAACAGTTCATTTAGTGACCGTTCGAAGTTACGGCAGCACTGGAAAAAAAGTGACTTACAACCATTTTTTACACTTACAACTTTTGCAGCATCTCCATGGTCAGGTGATCAAAATTCAGATGTTCGGCAACTGACTCATATTTATGACAGTTGCAGTATCCCGATATCATATGATTACCTTTTTCAAACTTCTGACGAACTAAGTGAATGGGGAAGTCTGATTAACATAACAACCTTGTTACTAAATTAACAAATGCAGTGATTCACTTAACAACCATGGCAAGAAAGGTCGTAAAATGGGGCAAAACTCACTTAACAAATGTCTTACTTAGCCACAGAAATTTTGGGCTCAATTGTGGTCATAACTCGAAGACTACCTGTAATTAGTTTATTTAATAAATGTGATGTCTTTTTATAGCCTAAGTGTGAATATACTGAGATTACATGAGTGCCATTGCAATCCACCATCACTGCACTAGCTTCTCTATTGTTAGACTCAAACATCTTTCAACAATTTAAGATCACCTTCAGAGTTCTGATCAGAGGGGCTCTAGCATATTTCTGGATCTGATTTATATTTGTGGCCAGATAATGCCTTCTACAATGATTCTGTAGAAAAACCCAGACTTCTGTTGTTTTTATTATTATTATTTATACTTTTGGTGTAAAAAGCAACATCTTTCCTAATACATCCTTTCCTTCCTTATGGTATGCAATGTTCATATCACCCAGATTCTTTCCATTCTTCCAGACTTCTATTCACCATATCTGTGCTTTTGCTTATTCACAACCAAACATTCGAATTCCTTTGCTTGGCTTGGAGACTTTTAGCCTGCCATAGAAATATACTTCATGTCCTTTTTCATTTGCCATTAATGTAAACCTTTTCCAAGTCTTGTCATCATCTTTTTGCCTTCTAGGATTTCTGTGGCCATCCATTAACCCATTTCCAACATCTATCATTTATAATAGACCCTGAAATGTCTGTAGTGTCAGGGTTCCAAGTAACACCCCCAACAAAAGAAGACTCCAAGGCATGAAGTTCCTCAAAGTTCCATTTTATTAGAGATGTCATATTGGCACATCTGGGAAAACCCGAATCTGAGAGTTCCCGGTTTTCCCCACCCAAAAGAAAGTCAAAGTTCCATCCCCTGCACCCACAAGTCCATCACGTGGTCCAATCAATTCACCATCCCAACTGGAGACAACCCCCAGTCACTCCCATCCAGGTGCAGGCTGAATGGCCTTGACTCCCAGAGAAAGGAATGTTGTTATGGCTAATTGTCCACCACTCCCTGTTATCCCCCCTCCTGTTTTCCCAGGCACTAAATATAGTATCCTTTTCATAACACTGTGTTGCCCATCACTAGTCTTCTTCCCCAGGGATCAGTTACAGATACAGATTAACAGAGTTGGAAAGGAATTTGTAGGTAATCTAGTCTAACCCCCCACCCAAGCAGGAGACTATACACCATTTTTGACAGATGGCAGTCCAGTCTCTTCTTGAAAGCTTCCAGTGATGAAGCTCCCACAACTTCTGAAGGCAAGCTGTTCCATTGATTGATTGATTGTTCTCACTGTCAGAAAATTTCTCCTTATTTCTAGGTTGAATCTCTCCTTGTTCAGTTTCCATCCATTATTCCTTATCTGGCCTTCAGATGCTTTGGAAAATAGCTTAAAGGTTGCTCTGGCACCTTCCTGAGGTTGCTGTTATCAGCTGTCTGGTACCATTTTAAATGGAACCCACCTCTCTTTCACAGATTCACTCTTGTTCCCAGAAGATTCTCAAAGTCTAAAACTTAAATAAAATATTATCAAGCCTATTCCCCCCTCTGATACTTGGTTTTATATATGCACCCTACACTTTTTAGACTTAGAATAACTTTATTGTCACTTTAAATGTACACTAATCAGCATACATTAAAATGAAATTTATTTGCATACTCAAAGGATCATCACTTCCAATATACACTACATAAACACGACAAAATAAATAAGTAAGTAAATAAAATAAATAAATAAATAAATAAATAAATATGCATATACCCACATATATTATTGTATGACACAGAGAAACAACACATTTTAGTTCGGATGTATATGTATATGTGGCTAGAATTATAATTATTCTAAACAGGGTGGAAATTGACATTGACAAGTTTACTAATCACTTGGTACTTTGGAGAGCAAAAGCTCTGTTGGTTGGGTTGCGTTGGCTGCTCAGAAAAATAAGAGCAGCTGTGTCTGTAAAGTCTTAAGATTAGTTGCCTGTGTTCCCAACGGAGTGGTCCAGCTGTTTAGGTGAATCTTTGAAACTTAGATTCCAGATTCTCAAAATGCAGACAATTTTACATCTTTTCATTGAAAGTCATCTGAACATATTCATAGAATAAACTTTTCCACTTTGTTTATCACCCTTTGCCTAGGCTCCTTTTCGGTTCTGCGTCACACTCACCTTGCTTTTTGCTACTTGAATAGATTTTACCCAAACAAAATAAACAATACAGTATATGAATTTAATCTTGAAGTGGTGTAGATTTGCTTCTGGCTCATTAACCCTGAAAGGTCATAGTTATAACTATAATCACATCCAATCTCGATTAAGAGCATTTTAATTGATTACTTGACATTCTTTTGAGACATAGCATGGCCTGAGCCGGTGAGGTAATTTGCTATTAATAGTCGGATACTGTAGATAGGAATGTAACTGAGAAAATGGATACTCTACTATAGTTTTATTATTTCCATATTGCAGATATGGAATCATCCAAATTATGACCTGCTAATTTATATAAGGATTCTATGGATTCATATTTAACATTTATCTATTCAGTTTTCACTCAGTTGCACCCTATTGCTCACATTTTCATTGGTGGGTTTTTCAAAAATGTATCAAAACTCAGTTATTCATTGTCCAGTGAGTTGGGGGTAGAATTATTGTTCCTTGTTCCATGAATTGCATTGCAGTTATGTAGATAGAAGAATGTCCTTTGATTTTCTACCTCAGAGATAGACTCTGCTAACTGTGTGTGCATTTGTGTTGTTCTTTTTTAATTCTCCCTCAGCAGGAAATGGTAACACAGCCCTGCGACCAAATATTTATTTATTTAGACAGTTTAGATGGCTGCCCATATCTGTGGTGACTCTGAGAGGCTAATGGCTGTTCAGAACAAAAGCAACAACAAAATAAAATGCATAAACAGCAGCCAAGGTAAAAAAACAATTAAAATGGCCATCTCATGATCCCAGGTTACCTTGAACAAGGCCTTGTGAAGGACTGTATCCCCATCAATCAGAAACCCAATGTTTTGGAGGCAGTCCTGTGAGAACATAGGACTAATAACACAACAAGATTTGGAAACCAGCTTGAAATTTTGATTAAAAACAAGGTCTGGATAGTTGAACTATAGTTAATGAAGGGAAGAAGAAAAATATAGTTTGCCTGACTTTCAGATTATAATGGCCAGAGATGGACTCATAGGATGAAAGATGAGGAGTTTCTACCATGTTTTCCCGGAAATTCTTTGAGTTTTACTCATTTTGGCCTTGGCACAGTGGCTTTGTAGTATTTTTGCTGCTACAACCTATCTCATAGGGAATATACCCCCCCTCCTTAACATCAGAGGGTAGAACATAAACAAATCCTCTTCTGACAAATGAAGGAATATATGAATTATGAAAATAAATTAAGATCTATTATGTTCCCTCCCGTAACTGTAGTGTAACCTTGAGTGTACTGGAGAAAACCTCCCCCTCACCTGTAAGAGCCAAAACAATGTAACAAGCTTTATTTGTAAATTAAGTTTTATTAAAAAATAAGAAAAGAAAAGAAATGTACAACTTTCCCCTCCACTTTAAACAGCCTCTTGTGAGAACAATGACTATTGGAGAAATTACTCCTATAGCACTGTTGAAATTACAAGCAGTGTATTAAAATAATCTCCCAGAAAATAGTTCAGAGGAGAAATAAGACTGTGATCGTTTCTTGAGTTGCTCCAGTTTGGACGCACTCAAGAGCTAAAGAGATTCCAAATCCATAAAGGGGGAATACAGCATTTAACTAGTGACACTCATTGAAATAAAATGAGTTTTATTTTTTATTTATCTCTCATTGAAGTTCTGAGAGAAAGAGTTCTAGCTGAGCTTTGGTACCCAAACAATTCCTAAAATCACAAGTCCCTTCCTGATTCGGTGTTACCTTGATTCACATTTTGCTTGTCTCTTGAACATCCAAGCTTTCGTTTTACCGTTCATGGGAGACGACAAAGCCCCACAGAGTACTCTTCATTCTCCCTTCAAGGCTTGGATTGTAAACCACCTGCTTTTTCTTTGCCCGATTGAGAGGCTTCCCTTTTGTCCAATTTGAACACATCCCAATTTGTCTCCCTTGCCTGCCTACATGTTCCTATCTATTGCATGTATGTTTAGATGAAGCTGTTGGTGTTGAGGCCAGTTCTGTGCCTCAGAATAGCAATAGGAATAGGAATAGCACTTGGACTTATATACCGCTTCACAGTGCTTTACAGCCCTTTCTAAGCAGTTGACAGTCAGCATATTGCCCCAACAATCTGGATCCTCATTTTACCAACCTCGGAAGGATGGAAGGCTGAGTCAACCTTGAGATGGTGAGAATCAAACTGTCAAGCTGCTGGCAGCTGGCAGTTAGCAGAAGTAGCCTGCAGTACTGCATTCTAACCACTGTGCCACCATGGCTCTTGATATGGTTGAAGTGACCAAAGATAATAAATGTTGGGCAGAAGAGTTTATCATGCCACAACAGATGGGCTTTTCTTCTACCCATGTTTAAGGGATGAATAGTCTTAAATTTGCAGCTAGCAGATGATTTAGGAGAATGGGATATAGAACATCTGATCACATATCTGAACCAGTTCAGATTATCAGTCCTTCTGATGGTGTATATATACAGTATCCTGGGTTAAATATCCTACTTTTTGAAGTCACCACTTTTTACTTTTATCATATTTTATTTTGTCAGGTGACTGGGAGAAAGATCCTGAAACAATTTACATTATTAGTCTGATTTTAAAATGAGAGTTTTAAGTTCAGCTGGCCTTCCGTAAAGCAATAAAAACTTGGCTCTTCCGGCAGGCGGGGTGAAAGTGAGACCGAGTTGAGTATCTCGGGGTCTCCCCCCTTAGTTATGAATGTTGGAGATTTCTTTTTAATTTTTATATATCTTTTAATTGTTATATGTTTTACTGTAATAGATTTGGACATGTTGTGAGCCGCCCAGAGTCCCTCGGGAGTTGGGCGGCATACAAATCTATTAAATAAATAAATAAAAATCAGAATGCTGCATTTCAACTGGTTGTACCATTTCATTTCTTTTGCCTCTTTCTTCTTCATGAAAAAGAATTATAATTATGATCTCTACTGAAATGGGCATTTTCTTAGAAATAACCAAGTGATGTCTTTGAGAGGAAGCGATTGGCAAGTTTACCAATAGCTTAAATAAATAAATAAATAAATATTGGTGTATTTTTTTATTGGAATATTAAATAGGCTGAATGCCATCTGCTCCAACAATTTGTCAGTGGCAACTATAGGGAAAGGAGCCGACTATTTGGAGAGAGTGGACAGATTTCTCTCCATCTGTGCTTGTATTACAAGATGTCGTTTATATTTTAGATCTGCATAGTTGTGAGTCAAGATGTCATATCAAGGTCAAAAGGTAGAGATGCCTGTCAACATGCTTTGTCTTGGAATAACATGACAAGTGCAATTTGGTGCTTCAGGCATGGCTTAGAGCTGCCCTGTTGAGCCTTGAAACTGAGCTTTCCGTATTATCATTTCAAAGGCAAACGCTAACTTTAAATGCTACGAATTATCAAGCAGAATGCTTAATCTATTACAAATTACTCTGTGTAATGTGAAATCTAGTCTTGGACTGCTCAAATGCCAAAGCCTTTAAAGTTGAAAAGGTTTCCTTGAAGCCCAATCCTGTGCTCACCAGATATGTTGAGTTTTTAACTCTTGGTATTCTCAAGATATTTCCATTCTCCAGTCCTTCCGTAGCAGTTCGAAACTGACCTGCAGTCGCCTTCAGTTTTGCTGACCTTGAAATGCTGAGAATAGGCAGGAATCGCTGCAGGACAGGTGGTACCCACACTCCTGCTAGCAACAGAAGAATGTAAAAAAAATCATGCAGTCCATGAACCATCTTTATAGCTTGTCCTGAAGAAACAAAAATATCCTTAACTCTTGCTTCCACTCCACACAAACAGGAAATAAAATAATTTGCTAGTGCATCCACCTCACTCCCCTGTTTTTATTTCATTTTATTGATATGATAATATGTTTATTTAGGCAGAAATCTGGGTGGTTAACGAGAAGGAACGTTTTCTGGGTTTAAAATTGCTATTCCTCCTGCATTAAAAAGTCTCTTGTAAAATTGACAGTCAGGTGCTAGGCACAGAGTACTAAGGCTTTTGGTTGAGGAGATTGTGATGGATGGAGAGAGCTGAGAAATGGAGAGAGGCAAGAAGTCCCACAGGGACAACAGACTTAGCAGAATTATAACAAAAATACTGATTTTACTCCAGTTCTATTCTGTTTATATGTCTTCTCTTTCCAGGAATCTAATGGCCATGAATCCCCACTGTGTTTCTTTTGACTTTTGGTTGATTATGGGATAAAAACACATACTGTGATCTCTTCCATGTTCTATGCCACAGGTCCCCAATTCCCGGGTCAAGGCCTTGAGCCATTTAGAACCGGGCTGTGGAAGTGGTGGGTGAGCATGCGCACACACATCCCCACTTGCGCGAGCAGCAGGCGAACATGTGCATGTGCACTCCATTTGCACAAGTAGGGGGCGTGCATGCCATTTGTGCAGATGGAGCTGCATGGGTGCGTGCACTTTCCCACCATTTGTGTGGAACCATCCCCTCTCCTCCCCCACCCCACCAGGCCGCATAGCCAGAAAGGTTGGGGAACTCGGTTCTATGCCATTGACAAAGTCAGTTAATAACTCTACTTTTAGATGTGTTTTCTATATATTGTTGTTGTGAGTCATCTACACAAGTTGGCCTGGAGAACTTTTTTTTTTTGCTTGTTCTTCTAAGCTGTAGGTTGGTCTTCATAGAGGTTTGTTAGCATCCATAATAGCAGAGTAATTATGAAAGGTTCTTGGAAGCACAATGATTATATGGACTTTATTCACACACACACACACACCCTTTGCTTCAGTATTTACCCTCCACTGACAATGCAATTGCATGAATACAGATCAGTTCTGAACTGATGCAAAGTCCACATGTTGATATGCCTCAACCAGCATGGCCAAATCATAGTCAGGGTGTTCTGTTTATCAGAGGGTTCATTTCCAATCTTGCCATCTCTTTACTATAGCTTTTTTAACCAAACATGCTGCACAATGACTATATAGTCATGCACTCACTCATTCTAGTATTCTTCGTCTCTTGATATTGAACAGCGCCTATCAGATTGTTGTTGAAGAGCTGCATCCTCATCGGACCAAACGAGAAACCAGTGCAATGGATTGCTACCAGATTCCTGTTACATATCAAAATGCCCTGAGCAATGGCTCGCCCTATTATTTTGCTGCAGAATTGCCTCCTGGCAATCTTCCAGAAGCAGCAGCTTTCACAGTTGGTGACAATAGAACTTATCAAGGCTTCTGGAACCCACCTTTGGTGCCTCGGAAAGGGTATAATATCTATTTTCAAGCCATGAGCAGTGTTGAAAAGGTAGGTGCATACAGGTTTTTCTTGTTTGTTTGTTTGTTTGTTTGATTGACTGATTGATTGTTCATTGATTCATCCAAACATTCATTCATTCAATTTTGAACAATCCCAACTACAGCCTGACTCTAAATCGGCTGTTTTTCCTGTACTGTATGACCAAGACCATGATCAAGAGAGAGGTCTCAACAACAGCATGGGAATTTTGACTCTTTTTCTTGTTTCTTACCTGCCATGTGTGGTAAACAACTTGACATCAAAAGTTATTGTTGACTAACAAGAATATTTGTTATAGGTTAAAAAATTTATGCCACTTTCCTTGGAAATGTAATTCATGAGTACTAATAACAATACAAGAAAAGCTTCAGTATGACCAAAGATCTATAAAATATTTAAAGAAAAAAGAAAAAAAATATCCAGATTTCAACATTTGGTTTCATATTTTGGTATAGTCCAAGATATTCTAGGGCCTGAAAGAATATCGTGTGTGTGTGTGTGTGTGTCCAAGGGAGGAGGGGAACAATTTAAATTGACAATCTTCTTTACCTTAGTAGTATGTTAAACCTGTCAGCAGAAGCATGATGTCTCATTCTGTATCATTCTAATTCTAATTTCAATTACTGTGAATTTTTTGTTCTCAGGTCTTAATCCTTAATCTGGCTTTTTTTCTAAAAAAAAAAAGTTTCTGTAATCCATAAATTCCACATACAACATTTTTAATGGAAAATATTCTGTCCCAAAATATTTAGAGTAGTGGTTTCAGTAAAATCAGTTTAGCCATATTATGGTTTTTCATTTTCAAAACAAACAATCCTCTTCGTCTCTCTTTCACAGTTCAAAATATTAAATTGGTTTTGGAAAAAGAAAACCTAGGTTGCTTGGCAGGCTAGTACAAAATTATCAAGTTTTCGTAGCCTTCATCCCATACTTCAAATAAAAAGAGTATATTTTTAAAAACCATTTATTTGAAATATGATCTAGGTCTACTCCTTGTTTGTACAAAAACTCAATGTACAAGTTGGAAATTACTTGATTGCCGTGCAGGTGTTGAAGATATGACCAGAGGTTCCTACTGCAATTTCTTCACTGTTTGAAATTTTGGTGCCACTGAGTAGTGCTTCTATTTCAGTGTGTATATCAATAGAGAACAAAGCAACAGGAAGTTCAGTACTGCTGGCAGTTGTAGGTGTTAAAAGCAACATGACTTGGTAACCCCCATGCTGATGCCATTGAATCATTTTCTCTTATAAACCAAAATATGAGACAAGAAAAGGGAGAAACAGCATTTGGGATAGTAGCCGAGATATTTAGGGCTGTGATTTCCAAATTAAGTATGGCCTTGTATAAAACCTTGGTCGCCTACTTATGATGTCCCAGTAGCAGATGGTTGGGAGAAGATGTGGGGAGCAAGGGAGGATTTGCTGTTAAATTGGTAGTCTTTGGAATAATTAATCTGCTTTAGAAAGACTGATTTTCCTACCCTGCCATTTGCATTTTGGCTGCAATTAATAATACAGATGTTTCAGCTTCAGTGATTTTACCATCAAACCCCTAGAATGAATTCTTGCCTAATGTTGTAATTATAAAAATTAGCTGAATATTGTGGCAAGATGGGAAAATGGCATTGTTTTTAAAACCATCCTACAATGGCTTGTTGAAGCTGGAGGATTTTCCTGAAGCTAGTATGTGCTTAAATTAATGACCATAAAATTTGTGATGTATTCTCACATAGAGAGAGAGCGACAAGGTCAAATTAACTGGTAAGTTCAATTGAGAGGAAGATCAGCAGATGAAAAACAGAAGACTTAACATAAAATTTTTGAGACCATATTGGTGTCAATATAGAAGTATACATGTGTGTGGAAAGATGCCTAATAATATATAGACTGGGTTCATATTCATGCTAACCAATGGAATGTGTAGCCATGGTTCTTCGAATAAAATACAGTTGGTTGGGTTCCCATAGCATGCTAAGCCAAAATAAGGAAACCATGGTTTAGTTTAATAGAATTGTGAAACTGGTTTCTACATATGGTATGATTTACTCCCAGCCTTCAATTGAGGTGGCAGGAATTAAGCTTAGAATCCTCTGAATGCAAAACATTTTCTTTATCTGTGAACTTGGGCTTTAGAAAAAAAACTATTTTACAAATTCCTTTCTACCGGTAGATGGTATGTGGCCCTTCATTTTTGTAATTTTAAACTTGGATTAGAGATTTGTAAGTAGAGATGGAAGTATGAATGTAAGGAACTTTCTTCCACATTTGATGGGAATGTAAAATTGGATAGAGCATTTAGTTTTATATACTGCACCAAATTAGTTGTGTCGCAAGTATCTACTTTCCTATATATTTGGCCTGCATTTTGCTAGATCAACAGGATGATACTCAAATCATATCTTTCTATTTCAACAGCTAAGGAGAGCCAGCTTGGTGTAGTAGATAACACATCAGGCTAGATTTCAGAATACTGTGAGTTCTAGTCTCATTTTAGACACAATGTCAGTTGGATGACCTTGCGCCAGTCACCCTCTCTCAGTCCTAAGAAGGAGAAAATGGAAGCCCACTTGTGAAAATCTTGCCAAGAAAACTAGAGGAACTTTTCCCGGCAGTCACCAGGATTCAACCTTGACTCAAAGGGACAAAAACAAAAAAACAAAATCCAACTAAGACTTAGATTAATTTAAAAAGTTGACCTTGCTAGCTTCCTACCCATCTTCCATTCTTTAGCAGTTAAGAGTGTGAGATTTTCTTGCTGCTGAGATTATATATTCAGTTAGAATCAAGAGAGAGAGAGAGAGAGAGAGAGAGAGAGAGAGAGAGAGAGAGAGAGAGAGAGAGAGAGAGAGAGAGAGAGAGAGAGAGAGAGAGAGATTAGCTAGATGTGCTTTTGCTTACCTAAAATCCATTCCCTGAATATGCAAGCAAACTTGGATGATCCAGTAATACTTGGAAAAAATATAAATACAGATTAGCGCAATCTCATTTTGCCTTTGCATTTAGGTTTAACATCTATTGCTCACGTCTTCCTCATCCTATAATTTGTACACAATAGCATGCATTAAACTACTGTTTTAGAATTTGCCAAGATGATATACTTGTGATACTAATAAATTTGGACTAAATGTATTTATTTGTGTTTTTTTAAAAACAGGAGACCAAAACTCAGTGTGTTCGAATTGCTACTAAAGGTAAGATATTTTACCATCACCACCACCCATGAATAAAAGGGCATAGATATTTTGATATATTTTTTTGCTGACTTCTAAGTCCTGTAAAATGCTTGGGCTCTGCTTGATGTTGTACCATGCAGACAGAGGTAATCTTCCCAGGAGTTGAGTTACTTTAATGCTGGCTCAGTAGAAAGTTTTGCTTGTAGGAGAAAATACAACAGCAGCATTATTCAAAAGACATGAGACTGCTCTTGTGCCAACCACAACTGGCAATAGTTATTCCAAAGAACAAATTGCTCAGAGCCTGGATTATTACATTTTATTAGGAGGAAGCTTAACTCTAGCAAAGTATTTTGCTTCTGAACTATAACTGAACTGAATTATAAAGGGTAGATCAGAGGAGGAAGTTTCTGGTTCTCATTTGATGTCAACGGTGGGAGTTTTGTCTCTTTTATGAAAAGAGTTCACAGAAGGGTTCTATGCATGTAGATGTACTTCTTCAACTTCTTTTATTTCATATTTTTTAAAAGCAAAGTTATTTCACTCACTCAGGGATAGGTAATTTCAAGTTCTAATGATAAGCCAGAGAACTGGAAAAGATAAAAACAATTTGTGAAGTAAAAAAAAGTACCAATTTGTAAAGTTACAGAACACTAATCATGATACAACTCTAGAATGAATTCTTGCCTAATGTTGTAATTATACAACATTGTAATTGTTGTTTTTCTCTCGGTGTTAGTTGTGTTCTTAAAAACCTAAGGGTGCTGTTGGAAATGATAATGTATGACTTCTTAAATCTAGAAAATGAAAGGCTAAATATCGTGGAGATTTATAATAAATGCCCCTAGATTTTTTTCTTCCCATAAAGATGAAAAATATATCACTGGCTCCTAGATTACAGTATAATTTTTAAACCTTGCATTTTACTCTGATAGTATCTTGCTATGTTTTTACCATCCTTGCCAGGGGCGGGTTGCTCACTTACCGATACCGGTGCACTGCGTGCACATCTCCACGTTTCGTGCGTACGCGCGCTCATTACGCGTGCACACCACCACCCCCGCACGATTTTGCTTCTGCGCATGCACGGAAGCAAAAAAGCCCAAAAATTCTTTTAAAAAGATGGGAATGCGCGCGACGGAGCAGTAAAGATGGCACCGGAGCGGCCGCGCGCAAATTTCGCAATCGGCCGCTCCCTACCAGAGCTATGCACCGGACCGGACCGGTAGGAACCCACCACTGATCCTTGCTACAGAAGAGAGCTGTATGTTTGAATGTGTGCGTGCATGTGTGAAGCACTTCTTTTCAGAGTGTTACATTTTTTCAGGCCTGCTGAACTTGCTGCCAGGGTTTTTTTCCCCCCGTGCTTGTGTGTTTATGCCTGGTTGTTGTAACTATATCTACTCCTTTACTCAATAAGATAATTAAACTCATCCATGTTTTGTTCCAAGGCAAGTGTCTTATACATCTCTTATTTTGGATTGCATTAAACATACTAGGATTTTGTGGCATGCTTTAGGTTAATCTGGACATAGCAGTCCTATGACATGCTTATTGAAATACAGATAGGTTTTATAGCTGCACTACTCAGGAAAGCCAGTTGGAGCAGTGCTTCTACATTATTTACTTACCATGGGATAACTTAGGATGCAAATGTAGCCCTAATGCCATTAAATCAAATTAAATTCAAACAGATTAATGAATTATTTGATTATGTGATGTGCCATAATTGTGTGGGTGGTAAGGAACCACATAGATAGATACTCTCTAGGATCATCTGTTGCCAACTTGGCCTTTGCGATTTTTCTAATGCTGCACTCATAATTACTGCTATAATTGAGTCCACCCAATTTATTTCCTTTCGCTTTTTTCACATTGCACATTAGGTCTTCATATCATGTGTTTAAAATATGACAATTTGAGCTTGATCGTTTGTGCCTGGAGTGAGAAATCTGGATTGATTTCTGCAATGTCTATTTGTTTGCTTTCTTGACTATCCATCGTATTCGCAACCGTCTCCACCATCAACATTTAAAACCATCAATAGTTTTTCCATCCTGCTCCTCAATGCTCAACTTTCAGTTCCGTATTCTGAAACTATTGACAGCATAATTATGTTTATATTATTATATTATAATTATAATCCTTGAAGGTACAGGTCCTTTTCCAAGTCTTTTGTGGCTACTGTGGCATATGACTGGATTGCTGAGTCCTTTGTTGTTTGTGGTTGATGCTATAAAGCAGAAGCTATCTACAACTATCTTCATTGTTGATTCTAATGATGCTTGCTGTATATGTTGACATTAGTTATGTCTTCTTTATATTTAATTTCCCATTTTTTCCAGTATTCTCATTACCATAACTTGTATATCATTACCATTTTCAATTATCAGAGTAGTGTCTTCAGTCCTAGTGATGACACCATTATCAATTGGAGGTTACCTTTCTCCAATTTAAAAATCATAATCATCTACTTCCAAGCCAAATTATTCCCACAATAATTTTATTTATTTTACTTTATTTATTTGATTTCTATAGCCACCCATCTCAACAAATGATTCTGGGTGACATACATCATCATAAAAGCATAAAATGAAATAATCCAGAGGGCAAGATCTTTGGCAGAACAGCACATCTCCTTGTTCCCACCAGCTGACGTTTCTTGGCTCTAGCCTATATATCCAGCATATTGCTTGAACAAATAAGGAAAGAATATACAGTCTTGTCTCACTCCTCTGCTGACATTGAGTCGGTCTGTCTTGCTACATTTCACTTGGATTGTAGCTTCCTCTCTGTGTAAGGACAATAAGATTCTATGACATACCTGTTTTTTTCTTAAGCACATTTCACAACTTCACATAGTTGATACAATTGAGGGTTTTCTATAATCAACTAGCTGATAACCCGGCGTTGACCGGGTATTTATTGGAGCCTTTGTCTGACAGGGAGCCATTGAGAGGGGCCTTTCTTCCACCTACTCCCATGCCCATCATCCCTGCCCTCTCCCTTCCCCCTCCCATGCACTCCTCTTTCTCACCCTGTCTACGATCCTGACACTTTGCCCCAAATCCATCAGGTGCTTCCCCATTAGTCCACTGGAGGGCGAACGTCACAGCTGGTTTTCCAAAGGAAGCTGTGAAGGAACTGACATCACAAACAATTGTCGCTCTAGGACACCGCACTCGCTCTCCTTAACGGCCTTGCGTTCCACACACACACACACACACACACACACACACACACACACACACACACACCGGGGTGTCTTCCCCCCCCCGCCACCCAGTATTTGTTTCCAGAGGGTAAGTCATCTGTGTACCAAGTTTGGTTGAAATTGCTCGAGGCGTTCCAGAGTTATGCTGGAACATACATAGACACACACACACAGGTTCTTTTAGTGTTTTCAATTTTCTGTTATTCAGTGTGCATCAGCAATAAGGTATCTGGTTCCTTGGCCTTTTCAGATGACCCTGATAAACATATGCAGAAGCTGTTGCCCAGGCAACAGGAGCTGATACATTATTATTATTTTGTTAAGTTTAGAACAGCCAGATAACATTTGGAAGTGACTCAAACAGACCCCTCCCGAATTTATTTTTTTAATTATAAGAAAGAGGAAGAGGTAACAGCTTAATAAGACTTGTAAGATTCTGTTATTATAGCCAATTAAAAAAGAGAAGACATTGTGCACATTAGTATAAGTTTCTATAATTCGGAAGTACAGATTGTTGTTGGACAGATTGATGTAAGTAACAATTATCCTACAGATCCACCAAACTTTTCCTTCATAATCAGAGCTCTGGTTCCTGAATTAGTTGATGCTGCAGTATGTTGCAATTCACTAAGGCATGTATATATATATATATATATATATATATATATATATATATATATATATATATATATATATATATATATATATATATATATGTGTGTGTGTGTGTGTGTGTGTGTGTGTGTGTGTGTGTGTGTGTGTGTGTGTGTGTGTGTGTGTGTGTGTGTGTGTGTGTGTGTGTGTGTGTGTGTGTAATAGTGGTGCTATAGGAACAAGTGGCTACTGTTGATTCTTTTCTACTTTTGATTATTCAAGATCCCTTTGTGTGAATATCTGACAGTAAATTTTAAATTGCTTAATACCTTTAGAGGCTTCAAGCATTGCCCAGAGTGGAAAATACAAAATCAAATTATTGTGATAAGCACATCACATAATCCCAAGCAATAAAATGCTAGCACCTAAAATCCCTTTGCAAACTACTTGGCAACTATCCCTAACTCTGCAAGCATCTTTTTCCCTTCTCTAATTTAACAAGACTTTCCATCAGCCAAACTTTATCACCTATAGAACAAACTTTAGGTCTGCTGGGTATTTGAGCAGAATTAAATTCCCTCCAACACACACACACACACACACACACACACACACACACACACACACACACACACACACACACTTCATTTTTAAATTGTTTCCTTTCTACTTGTCTGAATGAGGGAGAATTAACTATGCCTGCACCAGGATTAGCAAAGGTTTTTTTGCTTCTAGTTGAAGAGGATGAAAACAAAATATTATAATGGATCTTCCATATCAAAAATATCTTTCAAAATCCAGGGTTGGTTTTTTTTTAGGCTTCTAATGCTAGAGAGCTAGAGATTTCTGCATGAGCAATTATTTTTACTCTTCTGAAGACTTGATAAGTATTTTAAGATAAAATGAAGCATTTCGGCTTAGCTTTGACTGAATGAAACAACTGGCATTGATTTTATTAACATCTAAAATAAGTTAAGATTTTTCCATTTAAGTAGTTAGTTAAAAATCACAATTAACATTGTATGTATGGTAATATGTAAAGAAAGCCACAAAAGTATCACAAAGTCTAGATATCTGTTAGATAAAAGAAAGATTTTAATTTTCACAGATAAAGGTAAACAGAACAAAGTACCCACCACCCACACATTTGCACAAAGGAAGAGTAAACTGCTATGACTTACAATTCCAAATCTGCCCATGGCCTTCAAAATTTTGCATGAAGCCTCCAAAATTTCTCCAGGATTGTTGTTTTCAGGAAGGGACACTAAGACAAATAGCAGTGGGGAAGAATGAATTCCTTAAATGTCTTACGGACAAGCTGAAAGAAGTCACATTTGTGAAGCAAGCTAGTATCCATCTGAAAGTCCTTAAATAACTCTGGTGCAAAAAAAAAGTAGTTCTTTTCACAAAAATGCTAACAACGAGAGAGCAAGTGGACTGAAAAAAGACATTTTAATGCCTCATGTTGCAACTGTTGTGGAAAAAAAAGCAAATGTTGGGTTATCGTTTCAAAGATATTTTCTCACCTAAATAGAGAAAAGGGATGATCATGGACTGACAAAAAAAAAAATCAATGGGAGCAGGAGTGACTTCCAACTTCCTGCTGGCTTCCCTATTGAATTTCCTTGTGGGAAGCTTGAAGTTAATAATCAGAAATCTCCCCTTCCCTTCCCTTCACAGAATAAGAGTTGGAAGGGACCTTGAAAGTCCTCTAGTCCAACCCCTTGCTCAGGCAGGAAACCCTATACCATTTCTGACAAATTATAATTATTGTCCCATCTCTTTCTAAAAACTTCTAATGTTGGAGCATTCACAACTTCTGAAGGCAAGTCGTTCCACTAGTTAATTGTTCTCCCTGTTAGGAAATTTCTCCTTAGTCCTAGGTTGCTTCTCTCCTTGATTAGTTTCCATTCATTGCTTCTTATCCTGCCTTCAGGTGTTTTAGCTGTGGCAACCCCTGAGATATTGGAACACTGCCCTTCCCTTCCCAGTAGGCAAGTAAGCGGGGGAGGGAGCAAGGGATTGTGGAACTGGCTGGAAATTATAATGGGACTTTGAAAATGAAGATCAGGTGATGAAGATCAGGGAAGACATGCAGGGGTTGTCATGGGTCAGAAAGTGCATCAGGGTACACAAGAAGTGCCATACACATCTGGTAAGGTACATGGAAGGGTAATGCAGATCAGGGAGAGAGTGTGGAAGTGGGCAAGAGGTGTATTGGAGAAGAATGGAATAGAATGGAATAGAATAGAATAGAATAGAATAGAATAGAATAGAATAGAATAGAATAGAATAGAATAGAATAGAATAGAATAGAATAGAATAGAATAGAATAGAATTCTTTATTGGCCAAGTGTGATTGGATACACAAGGAATTTGTCTTTGGTACATATGCTCTCAGTGTACATAAAAGAAAAGATACATTTGTCAAGAATGGTTGTCATAGGGTTCAAGTAAGCAATCAAGAAACAATCAATATGAATATAAATCGTAAGGATACAAGCAACAAGTTACAGTCATAGACATACAGACATGCAGGGAAGGCATGGGTTGGGGAAGGTGCAGAGTGGCAGCACAGGTCAAGAGAGCTGTCAACAGAGTTCATTCCTCCCTATTCCTCCCATCCTTCTGTTTGCAGCAGACACATAAATGGCTACTGCTAGGTTGGGGAGGGAATGGGGACTGACTGGGAAACTCACAGAATGTTGAAAATGAAGATCATTGGCCTATAGCAGCAGCCATAACTTCCCCAAATTTCATTCCCTCAGGAGTCATAGGTCCCAGAATTTAGACACAATCTGCAAGCTAGCCCATTTGAGGTACCTTGGTTCACAAAGAGTTAATAGTTGCCTTTTATGCACCATTTTGCCCAATTAAAGATCATGGTAACATTAGTTTTAGTATTATGGATGAATGGATAGATGGATGGATGGATGGATGGATGGATGGATGGATGGATGGATGGACGGACGGACGGACGGATGGATGGACGGACGGACGGACGGACAGACAGACAGACAGACAGACAGACAGACAGACAGACAGACGGATTAAAGTAAAACTGCCAATATACACCTCATATGAACATATCTGGGATACTTTGGCAAATAACCTCAAAAAGAAAAAGGAAACTAAAATGATCAGGACTTAAACAGTATCTACATGAGGAGAGGTTAGCTTGCAATTATATGGTATTTCATATCCACCAATTAATTAGATATCTAGATAAATCTCAATAAAAATATAATCACAGCAATTGGAAAAGGATATTGCAGAATTCTGATGAAGAATTCTATTAGAAATGTGTTCATGATGTACACAATTCCCAACTTCTCTTCAGTGTGGTTAAACATCTTTGAAGACTAGTGTCTATTTTCCCATAGGATATAAAATATTAATGCATACTTTTACGTGTGTTGTGACATGCCTTCTAGTATATTTCCCAACAGTAATACATTCTTTGTGGATTTGTTTTTATTCAAACAGAATCTCCTTGAAACCAGATTTGTTTTTCAGCTTCATAGTGGGAATTGTTTGCCAAAAATAAATAAGTACAAAATCTGTTTTCAGTATGTTATCTATTATATTAACCAGTTAAATACCAGAGTAATCCTGAATTCCATTCATAGTTCCTTTACAAACAATTACACAACAGAACTGGAGTGACTGACATGTTAGCTGAATGTAGGTATGCCTGGCTCTTTAGAAGAGTCAACCTTTTACTGACTTCATTAATGTGACTTTTTCACCATGATCTCAGGATTCACACATGGGGATCTGTGGAGAGCCCTATTTCGAAACTTCTATAGTTTCTAGGTTTCTTTGATGAGAGCCCACTTCCAACATGCACCATATAACTAGGGATGGCTCCAGCGATGGGTTGCTCCTGGTTCGGCCTGGTTGTTAGAACCGTTAGTGCCGGTGGCAGGAGGCTCCGCCCACCCACCCAGAACGTTTCTGTGCATGCGCAGAAGTGTTGCGTGAGCGCGCGCACAAACCGGTAGTAAAGGGTTTTAGAGCCCACTACTGGATGGCTCCCACAAAACTTCTTCAGCTTGTTTTCATCTTCCATAGTGGCAGCTCATTCACCCTTGAGCTGATTATCCACAATATTTTTCTAGCTGCCTGAAAGGTTTGGGATTTAGGACAGTGGTTTGTGGTGTTTTTACTCCTAAGTGCAGAGTTTCATTTAGTGGTTGCAGCGAGGAAGAGATCAGACTTCCAAATGCTCTGTTGTGAAATGCCCGGGGCTTAGAACTTTTCCCATCCTATTTAACATCTACTTGAAGCTGCTAGGAGAGGTCATCTGCCAGTTCAAGGTGAGGTATCATCAATATGCTTATGATCCCCAATTGTGCATCTAGTCCCAAGCCTCAGTGGGACATGCAGTAGAAACCCATTCAACATGTCTGGATAATCCTAGTATTTAGATGGGGGAAAACAGGTTCAGACCCAATCTGGGTTAGATCTGACAGAAGGATTGGATCATCAAGGATTTCACTCTTGATGGGATTGTGGTTTTTCAGAAACAGTACATTGACAACCTGTGGGTCTTTTTCGATTCATGACTCCTGCTCAAGGAATAGGTGGCAGCCATGATGGCCAAGAGAGTTTGTCCTCAGCTTTGGCTGCATCCTTACCTGGAGCAGGATGCTTTGAGGATACTCACTCATGCTGTTGTCATCTTCTGATTAGATTACTGTAATTTGATCAGAAACTTTAGCTGGACTAAAATTCAACTCAGTGACTGGTCTTGATACTATTGTGTAGCACCACTCCTGCAGGAGTATTATACTGTTGCACATGTCCTGAGATGAAGAGGAAATGGAATCAGCGGCATCTAGAAACATTAGTCTTGGCATCAGTGATTCCAACAGTGTTGGAGCCAATGACCTCATCTCTGGTTAAGGAAAATGCCTCCAACCACCCACAGTCTCCCAGGTTCAGGATTAGCTACCCTAGGCAAGAAATAACGATTCAACAACAGAAACCAGCCCACAAAAGAGCCAGTGTTGAGCATATTCCCGCAGCTTTGTCCAAGTTGGAGACTCAGCATCACTGCTGGCCTCACTCTTTGGGAGCAGCTATTAAGAACAATTTTTCAAGCCACAACTCTGTCATGCTTACCTTGCTGTGCTTGGACTTAGAGCTCTGGATTCTACCTCACTGTGTTTTGTGTCTCTTTCCTTGGATTCATTGCTTTTTTAGTAGGTTCCTGGTCTCAACCCGTGCCAACCTTGTTGACTACATTTATAGTTACCCTCTTAAGATAATGATAAAAAGGACTCTCATCTTCTAAAAGTTCTGTCTGAGTTTTGCCTATCATTGAACTGTGACAGGCATTCAACTTGCTCTACTGTTGGCTGGCAGCCAACAAAAAAAGGAGCTGCTCTGGCTGCAGTCCAAGTTAAGATATTGGTTTTTCTCTTTAAAGCCCTGTATGACTTGGGGCCTGGGTAGCTAAGAGATCACCTTTCCCTTTTGAATGAGAAAGAATTTGTAAAACAAACGCAAGCAGAGACCTTACAATACTTTGATTTGAATTCAGAAACATCAAATGCCCAAATGTTTGAATGGGAAGCGTATATCCAAGATTGAATCATTGATTATGCATCGCACAAAAATAAGTTTAAAAAATAACAGGGAAAATAATTTACAAGATGAACTGAAATGTTTACTGTATGGACATAAATGCCCATCTACATTTTTAAAGTCTATTCAAAACTGTAAGTGCCTCTGTGTGTATATGCATGGATTTGATATATTTTATTTTGTATCTGAAAAATCAATCAGTGCTCAAGTTGAAGTCCAAGCATCTCCTTTGGATTCTTTCATTTCTCTTTTGGATTCAATCATTTTCTTTTAGTTAGTCTTCATTCTTAACAATGAACAAATTGGTTGGATGGCATTCTCTTTGACTTAAAATTCAATAATCTTGTCAAATGATAGAGCACCCAGAAATCCAATTAGTACAAAATATTACTCCTTCACCAGTCTTGTTCCAAGGGACATCACGTGACTCCTGGGTCAAGCCAACGTCAATGCCATTGACTTCTTGCCACATTAAGAATCTTTGCAGAGTAAAGGAAAAAGAATATTATTCATTATTCCAAGTACTATTGCCTAACATTATTATACTGGAGACATCACAATCAAGTTTTCACTGTCAACAGCTTACTGCATTCATGGAGAATAGAAAATTAGAAAGTCATGTCATAATCTTTGAACCTCTCTCCACATCAAGCATGAATGCTGAAATACCATGGATTGATTGATTTGTTTGTTTGTTTTCTATTTATTTTATTTATGTAGCCACTCACTCAGCATGCAACTTGGGCAGCTAATAACCACTAAAAAGCACCAACAAAATTATAGAACAGCAGTTAAACACATCATTCCCAAGGCAGTTCATACATCCATAATGAATAAACACTTAACACATCTAAAACTATCCTCCTGGTAAGTCTGCTGCACCGGATTGACATTGGAGGCTAGAACTAACATTTTAGGATATTCTTTTCACCAGAACAAACTATTAAAGTCATAAGACTAAGAACACACTGTGGGTTCAGAAGTCTTCTATAACACAAAATAGAGACTGCAGCTACCCAACTTTATCCCTTTTAGTATGTTCATGTGTTAACCAAAAAGCATTAGCTTTTCAAGTGGAAGATATAATTTTATACTCAAGGAGGTTTTAATGTATGTCTAACATAGCATAGTTATCTGTAAATGCCAGCCTGAAGGCTCCAAGCAGTACCTTTGATAATCCCCCCCACTCCACAAATTTAAAAGCCACCTGGCTTATGTTCAAAGTAAGTGGTTACACAACAGTCATTGGATTCTACTGTCATTTCACAGATTACCATATTGAGTAATGTGTCTTGTTGCTTTTAAGAAGTGTTTTTATTATTCTTGGCTTTCCAAAGACCTTCTAAAGGCCATGTTTCTTTTCTTTTTTTTAAACCAGTAGTTTTACAAAGGAAATTAGCAACCACCAAGTTTTGCTCTTTTTTTAAATTTTTTAAATTTTTTCACCAAACATACACAAATATATGCCATATATATACATATACCATATCATCAAAACATCTATAGTAATATATTTCTATCCAGAATATCATAGACATGTCTCCTTAGTTGCTCCTTTTATGCTTTTATGCTCCAGTCTGCTTACCTTCTATATTTCATACTACTCCCCTCCCTCTATCTCCCTCCCTCCCCTCTACCTTCTTCCTCCCTCTCTACCTCTTCCCTACTTCCTTCCTCTCCCTCTCCCCTTCCTTTCTACTTCCTCTTTCCCCTTCTTGTCCTTCCCTGAGTACATCTAATCATAACCCATTCTATGGTTAGCAGACTAGCAATTCAGAAAACCTAACTTCATTCACCAAGTTTTGCTCTGAGCCGCCCAATCAGTCCTTTCTCTGCGTAAAAATACTCACCCATGTGTGTGAATCACAGATAATTATAATGAAGAACTGGTTTCAGAATTCGCCAATCATTGCAGTTCTTCAAGTTCCCATCTCCTACCTTGCTTGATTGTCACCATTTCTTTGAATCCACTTTGTCTTTCTTAGGAATTGAAGTTATTTGACAGCTGCATGGTATAATAGGGCAGGAGGAACACCTAACACGTCTGTAGGTTCTGACAGCTTCCAAAGGGGAGGTCTGCAAAGGCTCTTATACATTTACAGATGACCAGTTGAAGAATTGCAGTTATAGATTCTTCCTCCAGTTCAGATGATGGAAAAGGCATGCATTCATACAAATTCTCACACATATTTTGTAAAAACTTTTTGGTGTAATAACCAAAAATAACTCCTTGACTGTATGCAGTTGAAAAGCAGTACAATATATTAAGGATTTTTTAAAAGTTGTGTGATCTGTGAATAATAAATCCATCATGTGTACAGGTCAAAAATGTACATGGTGCAATTGTACTTCTGAAAGTTGAAGTTATTTAATGACAACAAGGTTTAAAATAGTTAAATTTATAGTTCTTTTTTTCCATTCCTGTTTAATAGTATTACACCATAAATGGGTTTTCAGTTTAATTAATGCTTAGATAATAGAAGGATTACACAGAGCTACATGCATATTTCATCCCTCTGTGCCTGTTTTTTTATTATGATGATTATACAAAAATCTTTAATGCTCATAATGCTACCCATATGTCAACTGGAAATCCCCAGAAATCTGCAAAACTGGGAATCAAGAGGATAGTAATATACTCAGGAAGTTAAATGAAGTCCTAAACCATGTTAGCAGTTGAAGATACTTCAACCACAGTCCTAATACT
This sequence comes from Diadophis punctatus similis, assembly GCA_023053685.1. Lineage (NCBI taxonomy): Eukaryota > Metazoa > Chordata > Lepidosauria > Squamata > Dipsadidae > Diadophis > Diadophis punctatus. Next base: position 99,367,678 of record JALIGW010000001.1, read on the forward strand.
TCTAGCTTCTTAACATACAAAATGCTGGTTTTCCACAACTTACCTTATTATATCTGGATCTCTTAAATCATTTAACTGACTGCTTCCTCTCTTTCTCCCTCCCTTAGACAGCTCTTAGATTGAAAGTGTAGCACTGTGGCATCTGTGCTATTGCCCCAAGTGCTATTCCTATGTGTTACAATCAGTACAGCTTTTCCTTAGATTTATGTTTCTGGCATATGGACAGCTGGAAGTCATTTAAAGAGACCACTGCATGTCCTCATTTCTTCAATATAATATCCCCATTCCCAAGACATTAATTTAGACATCTTCCCCTTTTAGAATCATTCATTCGATATTTAATCAGTGCTGTGAAAATGGCATTGAACAGAATAACAACTATGTTTATATATATATATTTTTTTTAAATGAATATTGCAGCAGACTTTGCAAATATTCAAAAGGCAGTTTGCTTTACTGAACCTGCTATCCTGATCTTCTGAATGTGCATAGCTATTGTTTTTTACTTTCTAGATTTTTGCCAAAATTCAGACACTACAGTAATGTAAAATGTAAGAGATTCGAGAATTGTGTGGGTTAATAATATACTTGTTTTTTCACACTTCCACAAATGCATTGTTTCTATGCCAGAAATCTGGAGGTGTTATAAAATCAAAATGGGTATGCCTATGATTTGCATTACTTGGCAAAACTTTATCTGGTTCTATTCCTCTCCATGCAAATACCTTAACTTCTCTGCATTTAATGTCAGCATTCTCTGCATAGTTTAAGTGGTTATGGGTAGGTAGTTTATTGTAGAATATGTGATATGCCTTTTTGTATGATTTTATATGGTTTCAACTGCATTGTTTCGCTGCCTTTATATTATTTTTAACTGTGAGCTATTCAGAGTCATGTATTTAGATGGGCAACTATATAGCATTTGATGAGATTTCTCTTTCTCTCTGAAAAATAAGTTACTTAGTTCTGTACAGCCCATGTTGTTTTCAAGATCTGGAAAAGAATGATTCATCTTGATTACCCAAAATAATGATACATGTAGTATTCAGTACCAAAGCAAAAACATTTGGTATTTTGCTTTTGTAGACTGCTGTCTGAGGGAATCTTATTTATGTGTTAGATGGTGGTTGGGGGCAGTAACTAAATTTCCATTATGAAAGTGTTTTGCAGAGCCTGAAGTAATAGTTCCATTTGTTTTCTTCATATTATTCCATTTTCCTATTTTTCCTCTTAATTTAATCTTTCACCTTCACATAATTCATCACACTTCATTAGTTCCCTCTGAGAACAAGCTACATTTCCCCTATACCAGCTCTAGTAAATAGGCTGAAAATTAGATTTTTGTACCTATAACATTCAGTCTCTCTTGTGTTCTGTGGAACTGACGGCATTCCTTCGGCAATGAATCAATCTTCTTTGGTGAAGTTAATGGATGACTTTCCAATTGTTTTATATTAGTCTAATCAGATTTTCTATTTCTACCCATCAAGCTGCCTTTTTTTTTACTCCTTTCCCAGTTCTCCTAAATATAATGTCTTGTGTGAAGCATTTCTTGCACCATCAATAGATTTGCTTTTAGAAAAATGTTTTCCCATTTAATACTGTACTGATTTTATGCATTTTCCCATCCTTTAATATATCTCCTGTAACATGCTAAATAAACTGCTTGGGGGAATGTTGGTCATTTAACTTCAGCTGTGAGCTCAAGTGGGTAAAATGGTAAATGCCTATAGGATCTTGTTCACTGCTGATAGAGAATACAAAAACAGTTTAAAAGAAAAGATTAGATTTTAACATTTCTGTAGAATTCCTCCCACCATTTCCAAAATGCCTTTTCTAATTTGTCACTTGTAAGGGGCATTTTACTCCAGCAGATAACAAAAACTGTTTAGACATGGTAAGCTTGGGTATAGTAGCTTCCTCTGCTATTTGGTATGTAGGCTATTAAATAAATACAATGTGTGATTATTTTAAAAAAATATCTGAATTTCAGGAGAAGGGTTTACAAAAACCCTGTATTTTCTATACGGGGAAATTATCCAGCATGAATTTGCATTTTGTCGCTTTTTTTTTCTTGGTTGATGTTACCTTCTTAATATATTACTCATACTTTCCTAAAATGTTCAGATCACATCCTGATTTTGAAATTCAAATGACCTTTTATCATTCCTGCACCGAGTCTGCATTATCTATGCAATCTAATCCAGAGGATCCTTTGGGTTTAGAAGAAAGTATAAATCATGAAATATTGGACGAGACGATAGGTGGGTGGTTATAATCTAACGCCCAAAATCATAATGTAATTGATGTTATACACATGGCTGTTTCTGAAAGGCATGGCTTGCAGATAACAAAAAATATGTCAAACCAGATATGTCAGAATGATTTCAAGATGAGACTTTAGTATGCCCGAACACTATTCACAATCTCCTCACTGATTATATTAGGTCAGCAAGATCAACAATCTCTAGACGGATAAGCTTTACAAATCTGTAACTGAATGTATGATGAAGCTTTGAATCTTAATGGTGTCATGTCACCCAAATGCACCTTGGCATTTTGCTTAGAATGTGGAGGGAGAAGATACACAAATGCAAGTTGCAGGTTTATATACAATAGAGTGAAAATTGTATCATGAATGAATTCACTATTCTTTCAATTTGCATAGTTTCCATTCCTTCCCGGAACACGGATGTACGTTTTTGCCATTCAAGACAACATATGCAAGAGACCCAGAGAGGAGTCTGACGGCACATATTTTCCTGCAGATTTTACTCTGAACTGCCCAGATGGGAGATCACATCGGAGCCTTAATTTAAATAGCTCCCAAAGAAAAGGGATTGTGGATAAAGTTAAAAAATGTTTCTTTCTTCAAAACAGCTTGAGCCAATTTAAATTCCATTTTACTGAGGCTTTATTAAGGCATGAGCTTTTTTAGTTCTGGATCTAGCTTATTGACTACAATCCAGAAAAAAATGGAAACGTGTAAGGTGTCTTTGCATTTCTGTATGTTCCATACCACTCAATGAATTTGTGAGATCTGCAAATTATAATTTTCAAATATTTACCTTCCTCCCTCTATACAAAGTAGTGCATGGTGGTTTACAATCCATAATTATAATGATCTCCATAAATTCTTAAGCCATTAAACCTCAGTTCAAGCAAATGCAGAAAAGCCGTGTCTTCTCTGATAGCTCTAAATTATAAATGATAGCGGCAACTAGATTCTAATGAAATCTTCCTTCCCTTGTTTAATCAAGTTTCCACTGTACGTTTCTTTCAAAAAGATGTGTTAATGGGTTTTCACTCACCATGAGCAATAGTACCTTAACACAAACTGTTAACACTGTAAGATACAGGATGTTTGACAAGGATAACAATGATTCGGTTTAGATTTAATGACACAAGCAAGACCAAATAAATATAAGGGCTACTGTACATAGTTTCTTTCTTACAAGAGTTGTAAACCAAAATAGAACAAGGTTATCACAGAATAAATATTTCACAATTTTTGAGGAGCACTGTAATTGGAAAAAAAAGGTATACTTAAAGATGGAGGGAATAGAGAATACACATCGACATATGCAACCAAAAGAACTTTATAAAAGGGATGTGAACACCATGCCCACCCAAACATCTCTCCCAATACACAATACAAATGAATCCTTGGCTTGCTTTTCTCAACATGTCTTTATTTATATGTAGTTATTAAAATGATTTATGTAGTTACCCACCCAATTCACAAGTAATGACTCTGGGTAGCTAACAAAGAGTTAAAAACATCAAAACAAAATAGTTAATAAAAATGTAACACAATAAAGCACAACCAATGCCAAGGAACAAAACAAACTTACCGTATTTTTCAGAGTATAAGACGCACTGAAGTATAAGACGCACCTTAGTTTTGGGGGAGGAAAACAAGGAAAAAAGGCCTCTGCCTCCCAGCAATTTGCCAAACAGCAAACAGCACAGATGATATACACTGTTTGCTGTGTATTTCTGTGCATGTGTGCTTGACCCATAGAAATAGCAAAGAATTGGAGAAATGTACATTATGGCAGTATATTAATCCCAGAAAGTTTTCTTAAATGTAATCACACTAACTCCTCCCAATTATTTAAATAGATCTACTCCAAACATGACTAAGTCAGGGTTTAATTCAGCTGCCTTATTTTAATACTAATACTTAATACTAAAACAGGACATTTCAGATTATACTTTTACAGATCTTTAAAATTGATGTGGCTTTCTGGAAGGCTTTCTGCTATTTAAAAGAAGATACAATAACACTGGGCCTCTTCAGAACAAGCATTTATTTTAAAAAGCTTCTTCATTTTGTTAAGTTGTCTAGAACAATAATAAAGCAGTCTTTAAAAAATAAGTCTTATAATTTGAACACTCTACAAACATTTAACAAAATAACATATTAACAGAATCTGCCTCTACCTAGGATAGAACTCACAACCTCCTGACTGTGAGGCAAGAGCTCTTTCCTCTAGGCTACAGTAGCTGTAGCTTACTGTCTTGCAATTTCAGCAATGTAACATTGCCAGCAGTTTATCTCCCAGCATTTTGTCTCATTACAGCCACCATAGTTAGTTTCATTTTACCACGTGGCTTGCAAGCCTCTGTCAGCTGTAGATCAGGAGGCAAGTAATCTTTTAGTGTGCTAATAAGGCTTCTGTTTCTGTTCTGTTTGCTGCAAAGAGGTAAATTGTTGGCAGGAAGAGGCCAAAGGGTGGGGGTGGCTGGGTGGGGCTGCATTCGGTGTAAGATGCACCCAAATTTTCACCCTCTTTTTGAGGGTAAAAAGGTGCGTCTTATACTCCGAAAAATACGGTATTCCAATTCCCATGCTGTTATAGGATAGGTTTATCCAATACTCTGGTTCAATGTTTAGGAGAGAAAAAAAGAATTTTAGCAAATCTTGCTGGGTTTTTACCTTATCAAAAGCCAACAAGATTTGAGCCACCTGAATTTCAGGAGGTACGCTATAGCTTCAGTGACAGAAAAAGCCCACTTCCTGGGTCCAGCTAAGTTACATTATTTTACAGAAGCAACCCTTCTGGAACCTGTGGAACAGACAGAAACTATTTGAGATCGGAGGACCCTCAGATAATCTTGCCTGAAATGCTGTAGAGGTAGTAACCAGCATTTTGAATTGCATTTGGAAACTCATAGGAAACCTGTGCTACTTCTGATGTAATGATACATGATGCATTCATAGTTACCTGGACCAATGCGTTCTGGATTATATGAAGTTTCTGGGTAGTCTTCAAGGCCAGCTCCATAAAATACATTATAATAGTTCAATGGGAAGTAACCAAGACCTGAGTGACTGTGACCATATTTTCCTGATCCAGAAATGGGCTGTCAGTGTTCCGAGTAATGCATCCACAAAAATCAGAACTCCGAGGCAGGTAGATTCCTCAAAGAACATGTTTATTCGATACATCATATCGGCACAGCTAGTGAAAACCAACTCTTAAAAGTTCCTGTGGGTTTTCTCCTAGTTAAAAGAGCAAATATTTCCCTCCTCAGATGTCACCGGTCACATTGTCCAATGTGAATAGTTGGCAGGGTGCTTGGTCACTTCTCTCCTCCCTTAACTGCCACCTGTTGGAATGACCTTGGTTCCCACAAGAAAACTTTTTGTTTTGACAATTAGTGAGCCTATCTAATTCCCCTCTCCCTTCTCCCCAGTGGTGAGATTCAACTGGTTTGAACTTCAGCCAAACCAATTGTTAAATTGCTGGCTGGCCCCGCCCTCCTCCTCACTCCTTATCTCACCCCACCCACCTTGACTGATGCCTACAGTCACACCTGTGGCATAGCTGCTGCTGCTCTCTGGTTCCCTCACTTGCCTCGACCATGGCCCCCGCAGCCCAGCTGATCTCTGCCTGGTGAGTCTTCCTCTCTTAGCTGCCTCCCACACAGCCCAGCCTGCTTGCCTGCCTTTGCTGCAGCCTACCTGATCTCTGCATGGGCGACTGGGCATGTGGCTGACACTTGGCTTCCAGCACCAGAGAGGGCATGGCAGGGAAGCAGCTGGGCTACCGCTGCCTTTTATTGGGGCACGTGAAGCGAGACGGAGCTCCTCTTGCCGCCTCTTCTCTTCCCCTCACCAGGCATGGCAGGGCCAAACATCAAGGACTACCTGTATAGTGGCCTCGGATTGTAAGTAGAAAGAATTGTAATCCCAAGTGGCAAAGGACATGTTTATAGGAGTCATTGTTCAACTAAAGTACAAATACTATTAGCATCTAATCTATCTGACCTCTTTTAATAATAGAAAAAGTCTTTTTGTAAGACCTTAAAAACATTAAGGTGTGCAGGGACTCATTTGTTGGTTAATGTAATGGTAGGTGACATATTCCTGGCTACTGTGCTTTTTAATTATTGTATTCTGTATCTCTGATTTACTTGCAAGCTTTTCTATGTTTCATATATTTTAGCAGAGCTTATTTGAATGTTGCAGATTCTTCCAGGGTAGTTGCCTTTGTCTGCAAATGAACAAACAGCATACCTTTGTATATGTGATAGGAAGTAGTGCCTTTCAGTTGCTGTTGACTTCCTGATTTTTTTTAACTCTTGGGAGTTTGATTTGCAGAGAAAAGAGCAGGGGTGGGTTCCTACCGGTGCGGTCTTCTCTAAGGCACCGGTAACGGCCGGCAGATTGCGAAACAGCTCCGGTGCCGTCCTCACTGGTTCGTCATACAGCGCCATCTTTTTTTTGCAAATTTTTCGGCTTTTTTTGCTTCCTGCGCATGCGCGGAAGCAAAAAATCGCTGAAATCGCACGCGCACACCCCCTTGCAAGATTTCAGCGAGATTTTGCTTCCACGCATGCACGGAAGCAAAATCATGCGAGGGGGTGCACACGTGTAGCGAGGGGGCGTGCATGCGCACAACATGGCAGCGCACCAGTAGCGAGGTAGGAGCAACCCGCCCCTGGAAAAGAGGTGAACCCTTTTCACCTATTTTAAGTGTTTCAGGTATCTGTAATGGCAGTTTAGTAGAATTCTACTGAGTGGATGGAAAGCAGGTATAAATCATTATTTAGCCCAAATTTTACATTTTTTCAGAACATAAGGCAATACCTGCACTGCAGTAGCTCATTTACAGGTATTCTGATTTGTTTTGGTATCTCTAATTATTTCATGTATAATTCATGCACTTGGATAAATGAATAGTATAAAATCAGTTACAAGAAAGGGCATATAGCCAACTAAAATCTTGATATTATATCTAGCAAATGAAAGTAATATTTTATATATCTGGGCAGGATAGTCTAAAACAGTGATGGCGAACCTTTTTTTCCTCGGGTGCGGAAAGCGCGCACGTGTGATAGCGCGCATGCCCACACCCATAATTCAATGCCCCCATGTGCCCTGCGCATGCACACACAACCTCCCTGCGCTCCCCCATGCATGCGCGCATGATCCCTCTGTGCCCTGTTTTGGGCCTAGCAGGCATCCCTGAAGCCTCTGGAGGCCAGAAACGGCCCATTTCCAGACTTCCGGTAGGCCCATTTTCCGCCCTCCCCAGGCTCCAGAGGCTTTCCTGGAAAACGGCCTCCCATGCCCCCCGGAGCCTCCACGTGAATCCTGTATGTACCTGGCATCCAAAATGGGCCGCATGGAGAATCTTGGGAGGGGAGGGGTGGCGTGGGCAGGGCCAGACAAAAATCAGCTGGCATGCACGCGCATGCGCGCTGGAGCTGACCTAGGGCAATGGCTCTACCTGTGACACGCGTGCCATAGGTTTGCCATCATGGGTCTAAAATAAGGGAGCAATCCAAAAGCTCTCCTACTATTGCTATCAACTATCGCTTCTAGCATGCTAGTGGAAAGATTCAGCAACATCTGGTGGCAACTGGTCCTTAAAATATAACACCGAAAGAACAGGGGCCTGTTAGGCCATGGAGACTCATTATTGTTTTAGAATCATTTAATAGCAGGTAGTTAGATAGATGCATAGAAAAATGGGGGGGCTATGAGGTTACTTATATGTCTTTTACTAGTCAAACAGGCAAATTCTCACTTTGACCATTATTTGAGAGTAACCTTTTGTCAGCTTACAGGAAGTACAAGTTAAAGCACTCCTAGACATTCTTACTCTTGAGGGAAAATGCATGCCCTAATAGCACAAGCACTTAGACTTATATACAGCTTCTCTATAAGCAATTTACAAATGGCAGCATATTGCTCACAACAATCTGGGCCTCATTTTACCAACCTTGGAAGGATGGAAGGCTATCAACTTCGAGCCCCCTCAGGATCGAACTCCTTATTATGGGCAGAGTCAGCTTGCAATACTGCATTCTAACCACTGTGCAACCACGGATCTAATACCGTAAATCTGTGTAAGTGTTTCTTCCTGGTCTAGTACTGCATCAATGCAGAGCCCATTTGGATGGGAGCAATGGTTAAAACAGTTCAAGTAACTTTTAATACCGTTTCTCCCAGCAGCTGCAACAGAAGAACCAGAAGTTATTCCTGACCCAGCCAAGCAGACTGACCGTGTAGTGAAAATAGCGGGAATAAGTGCTGGAATCCTTGTCTTTATTCTCATCCTCCTCCTTGTCGTATTAATTGTCAAAAAAAGGTAAGCATGGTAAATTTGCCATTTTTTTTTGTGTTCAAATAAATGATAAGAAATTCGTTCACAGTTCATTGCAGAAAAATGGTACCAGGGAGAGCATCTTTATCACGAACAGAAGGTAGAAACCAATATTCTACCTTAAAAATAAAAAATGTAGTATTGAGTTGTACAAACTGTAAAGACGATGACTGGTGAAATTGAAATAATACCTTTTTACCTTCAGAACATTTCTTATATTTTATTAGGGTTAAGCTGTTTCAATTAGCCTTGCTTATTCTCTTGTATTATGAAATGTCTGGCCTGCTTATCTTGGAAAATATTTTACAGGCTATGTTACCTTCATTTGTATTTTTATAAGTGATGAAAGTTATAGTTAAAATCACATTACCTTATCATAAATTTTCCATTGGGTTATATAGGCCTGCAGACCTTAAAATACAAAATTATATTAAATGGTATCTCATTTCTTTAAAAAAAAAAAACCTTAGCAATTTCAAAGTAACAACAAAAATCAATAGCACCACCTTCTGGAAGTAGAAGTAATTCTGGAAAAAAAATGTTTATAATTTTTTTAAAAAATACACTTTACTGGTAAGTTTCAAACACTTTGTTAATTGACACGCATTTTCATAATCAACATATATGACTTAATGAGTAGCTTTCAGATCCTTTTTCCTTGCCGTTTCTGTTTTTCTCTCACATCTGGATGAGCAAATGGCTGCTTAATACGAAGCTGTTTATGTCAAGTGATTTGTTCCATCTAGCCTAGGACTGATGGAGAGAGAGCTAGTTCTTTAAAATATCACTTAAAAGTCTCTCACATCACCTGCCACTTGTGACCCCCTTAACTGGAGATGATAAAAATCATATGCAGACTTTATGAATTCAGACTATGTGTTCTACCACCGAGCTATGGGTGTCTTGCTTCAGAGATCAGTTGCAAAATTGTTGGTTTTATTCTAGGCAAGGAAGGAATACAAATAGGGGTATTTTTGTATCTCTTATCTATGTTAAAGTTAAATGAATTTTCTGTTCCAGTTTTCCAAGTAGGAAAAAAGAACTAGACACTGTGCCTTAAAATCATATTTATGTCTTAATGGTTTCCAATAGATTTTTTTTAATTTATTGCCTTTTTACAATGATTCCCCTGGAGATATATAACATGGAGGAGAAACGTCTGCATTAGAACCCTTAGGTATGCTAATAGTGTTTTGTGTTAGTTAGACACATATGTGATTTCTCCCAATAGTGCTTTCACTTTTTTTTTCCTGTTGTGTACCTCTGTGCTTAAAAAGAAATGCTACAAACCAGTTCATGGTAAAAAAAAATGATGAGAAATCCACTCGTGCAAATTAAGGGGCAGACCAGTAAATAGCTGTCTTGCTTTTTAGCTGGAAGTTCTCCTTGACAAATGATGAAGAAATGTGATCACCAGAACTGTAAAGACAGGCCAGTGAGAAATGTCCTCAGAATATCAGATAGCCAACAGCTGCTCCTGGGGATGTGACACTTCCTTACAAACCTATCATAATGTCAGCACTCATGCTGACATTTACACCAAACTATTAGACCTTTCTGTGAGGCTAACCTGTGATCAATTATAATGGCTTTTCCACTAGCAGCGCTGAGGACACTGTTAACTTGTATAAGTTTTACAGCTGCTTACATAGAATAATTGGGCCAGTAGAGTAAGCATTATATTCACAAGTGATCACGGAGATACAGATCTCATACTGGGGGGGGGATATGGTGAAACGTATGAGCTTCCCCAAGTCTTTGAGTTTTCCTTTAAGTCCAGCTGAAAAAAATAGGCTAGACATTTTGCAATTCACTTTGCTTAATCCTAAGGAACATCTCTGCCTTGGAGGTTTGTAAGCTTGGATTCACCAGCATTCTGGTGAATTTCAGCTATGATCCACAGAAAGTTTTCAGTTCTCATTTCATTTCCAGTAGGGAGAACACTTCAACGCTGTTACAAACTACACTTTGCAGAATTAGACAGTTTGTCAACAGTTTCTTAAATTATGTTGGAGGAGTCATTTTGCAGGGGGTGGAGTGGGGGTTTATTCCTATTTGAGGAAATCAATTTCAGTGGAAGAGTATTATCAGATGCACGGTCCATTACCCGATCTAGTTCATCAGCATCTCATGTTTAATTTGCATGACATTTTCATAGCTATGTTCCACCTTTCCTAATTTATCATGTCATTAATAAGTTTGCTGACCCTGCAGTGTGTGAACCTTTATCGCATTGATCTATTTCATAATGTGTAAGAATTTTCTCATGAACTCTATTAATTCAGATTAAGAGGAGATGGATGGAAACCTTTCCCGTTTGTTACATTAAATAGACAGCAATTCTTTGTCTAGAATTTTCACAGAAACATTATTGGAGGACATTAATCGACCCTGAAAATCCCACATTTCAATTTCTTATTTTAGCTGGATGTAGATTTATTTGGTATTGGATTCACATGTTTTTTCTATGAGTTGATAAACTAACCATAATAAATAAATATTATAGTTGATAAACTAACTATAACTAACTATAATAAAAGGTAAAAGATAAAGGAATCCCTGTAGGTTTTACTCTGCTAACTGTAGCCGACTTTAGGGACAGTGGTCAACTCTGTTTCTTTAAGCCATTGAGCCAGCGCTGTCCAAAGACATTTCTGTGGTCATATGGCCAGCATGACATCATGCCACAGCACAAAGCATACGGCGAAACATGGATCACTGTTACCTTCCCGCCAAGTAGTACCTATTTATCTATTTGCATTTACATGTTTTCGAACTGCTAGGTTGGCAGAAGCTTAGGCACGTGGCGGCAGCTCTCTCTCACGTGATGGTAGGACTCAAACCGTCAGAGTATAGACCTTCTCCAGCATATTTTAAGCCATTGAGCCACCGCAACTCCACTAACTATAGTATATTGCTATAAAATTCTTTAACACCAAAACTTGAAACATCGTTAAATTAGGTAGCGATTTAGATCTGATTCATTTTTTTGTAATGAGGATAACTAGTCTAATAGAAAAGTCACTCCGTTTCTTTCTTCCCTTCCAAAATAAGCAAGTAAACAGACATCTTTACATAACACCAGTATGCTGAAAATAGTGAAAAGATTCAGTCAGATGTGCATTACAGGGAGAATCGCTAACTAGACCCCTTCTTTACTTGATCATACCATTCCATAGTAGCCACTTTCACCTAAATCTAGTAAAAATTAGCTTGCAAAAGAGATAATTGAAAAAAAGTGATTCATCCCCCTTGAATGTTTAGCTGCCGCCATCCTTAGCTTTGTCTGTTGTTGGAAGTCAAATCTACAGGGGTTTTCACAAGCAGAGTGAGCATGTGGTCATAAGGCTAGTACACTACCTTCAAGATCCCTTTCCCACTGAAAAGCCATTTGGAGATGGAGATAGATAATGGATAAGTATCCAATAAGCCATTTGTGTGAGCAGCTCCCCATTGGATTCTTACACAGATTATAATGAGGTACAGTACTTAAATTTATCCCGAGCGTCACTCATTTTTCAAGCAGCGTTTTACATGGAACTACAGCCAAAAAAACTAGCATCTTTTCTAGCATAAGTGGAAGTTTGAATCCATTTACATTACTAACATTTCCTACCCTGCCCCACATATACATAAGCATATATTTTCTTACCTTAGTTTCAACCCATTGGTTCCTGTGATACTTGATTCTTGCATGGAACTCTTTCTTCTCCTTCTGACTAGAACTGATATCACTGGTCAAAAGTATCCATCCAAGCCTCCATTTTAATTGGGTTCTTAAGGAATCCATTCTCCTGTGAATTAGGGAAACATGTCTTATATTTTTGCTGAATAAAGAAATATTTCTTTATATACATAGCAGCACGTAAACACAATGGTGTTAGAAAACACTTTCTGCTTTAACCCTAAGTGCTTAGTGTATTCCAGGTGCTATAGAATAATTATATTGATTATAATTCTGTACATACATATTAGAGATTCCATTATCTGGTATCACTTTTGATACATCAACATTTTAGCAAACTCAGAAAAATGCTTCTGAATTTCACACAGATAGATTTTCAAATTTGAACTAATGGGGGAAAACATTGATTGGTAAGCACTTATGTATGATTTCACAAATCAGAGACGTTCTTATGCTTTGCCTTATCATTTTGTGCAGATTTTGAAGTGGATGGAAACTCTATTAGTTACTATAGAGTTTTACAAAGTTATACAGCTGAATTTTAAGAAAAGGGATACTGCATCTCTTGAGTATCAAATACTGTATTTTTTTAACCATTGTTGAAATATTTCCAAATGTACATCATCTCCTTCCATTTGTTTATTTCTCATTTTTGAAGCTGAGTATGCATATATCAGTATTTTCAGTTTAAAGATTTAAAAACAGCAGCTGTATGTGTATATATGGGTTTAATATACACACCCTTCTACTGTAGAATGCCAGTACATTGGTTGCATTCATACATACTACTAAGCCTCTGTTCTGGTTGTCTTTTTAATTCCCTCCCTCCCTTTTTTATTTTTTATTTTGGATGAGCTATAGTTGCCTGGTTCGCACATAACACAAATGCCATAATGGCTTTATTTGCACATTATTCATCTGAAAACCTATAAAACATTATGGCTTAGCAAAAATTTGCGCCTGTATACCTGTACGCAATTGTCTTACAGTAGTTGTTGGTTTACCTGTCTCTGCCACTACTAGTCTTTGAGTTTGTAAGCTAAAAGAGAAAAGGAGGAAAGTAAACTTTAGAGCACAAGAACTGTACACAGCTGTTTTGTATTTCATAGCATTTAGATAGTTACCAGTCATCACATTTATGCTGCATGCCGAACTAACATAACCCAATTTGGTTTCCTTTTTTTTTCCTACAGTAAATGAAGTGTTAGCATGTCATTTTTCTCTAGTGAACTCCCTCTGTTATTGAAACCTTTTTTTATATATGCTAACATATTTTTTTTAATTGCATGGCTCTGTAAGGCTAATCAGTGCATGAGCAAGATTGTAATGCTAACAAAAAAAACATGATTTTTTAATTTTTTTTTTAAACGCACATTTCTCTGCTTTATTGAATGTGAGAGTCATGCTTTTCATTCACCATTGCTTCTTTTTTCCCACTGTCTGTGATTTGCTTGCCAGGAGGAGCTACTATTCTTACTCCTACTACCTGTAAGTAGAAATGGGTGACTTTACTTCTTTATATGTTTTGAAGATGCAGTATCCCTTTTCGTGTTTTTTTTTAAAGTCTAGAAATAGGATTAATATTTCACTAAAATTTCCCGTATCATTTTGACAGTTTTTATGGAGCCACATATAATTTTAGGGGGTTTGCTTTATTTTTTAAAGGTTATTGTATTCTAATTGGATGTAGACTACCCACACATAGACACTTTTATTAAATATATCTCCACTGTGTATCTTCATTCTAAAATCGAGCTTCAGCTCCATCCTGTGTAGGCTTAGGTGTCTAAACATTATCTTTTGATGAGAAGATTGTAACTCCCATCTTATTTTATGGAATTGATAGGGGAGCATACTCATTTACTCAAAGGATTTACCATTCAAAAAGGAAACAAATGACTGCATCCATTTCCAACAGTAGAATCATTTGTGTTGCACAATGGGAAGTGTGATTCCTATTTTACTCACTGGGAGAATTAGATCCAACTGGTCACCTTTCGGTGATATTTGTTACATAAAAATGAACCCATTTTCAACCTCAGTTCCTTCTTCTTTAACGTTTCTCTTCAATTGCTGGTTGCTTTTACCTTTTCTCCTAGGCTGTAAAAATATCCTGTATTTATTCCCACTCTGTAGCTAGAAGTAAATGCAGGTAGTCCTCGACCACAATTGAGCCCAAAATACTTGTTGCTAAGTGAAACATTTGTTCAGTGAATGCTGTCCCATTTTACCACGGGTGAAATCCAGCAGGTTCTAACAGGTTCTAGAGAACCGGTAGCAGAAATTTTGAGTAGTTCGGAGAACCGGTAGCAGAAATTTTGAGTAGTTCAGAGAACTGGCAAATATCACCTCTGGCTGGCCCCAGAGTGGGGTGGAAATGGGGATTTTGCAGAATCCTTCCCCCAGGAGTGGGGAGGGAATGGGGATTTTGCAGTATCCTTCCCCTGCCATGCTCACCAAGCCACACCATGCCCACCAAGCCATGCCCCACAGAACCAGTAGTAAAAAAATTTGGATTTCACCACTGCATTTTACGTCCTTTTGTGCCACCTTGTTAAGTGAATCACTGTAGTTGTTAAGTTAGTAACACAGTTGTTAAGTGAATCTGGCTTCCCCGTTGACTTTGCTTGTAAGAAGGTCACCCAAGGGGATCATGTCACACACACACACACACACACACACACAGAGAGAGAGAGAGAGAGAGAGAGAGAGAGAGACACTGCAACCGTCATAAATAGGAGTCAGTTCCCAAGTGTCTGAATTTTGATCACGTGACCATGGGTATGCTGCAACGGTTGTAAGGGTGAAGAGCAGTCATAAGTCACTTTTTTCAGTGCTGCTCTAACTTTGAACGATCACTAAACGGACTGTTGTAAGTCGAGGACTACCTTTATAGTAATACAAGGAGGTGGCAAGTTATTTTCTATTTTCTTACATCTCTTTGCTCCCAACCAACATAATCCAGTGATGTTGAGGAAAGGAAAAATACATTCATGCATCCCTTCTGATTAAGGCATTCTCCCAAAATAATAGCTGGAAATAGCTACAAGATAATGGAAGGTCTGGAGCGATTTTTATATGTTGAAATTTGCCATATTTAGTATGGCAAAATATGCTCAAAGTGCAGTAAAAAGTGCAGTTTTATTAATTAAATTAATAAACCTGGTTAATTAGTTTATGAGTTCTAAAATGACTTTGGCTAATTAATAGAGAATAAGATTATCCGATATAATAAAACATGTTAACAATATATGACTATCACCCATTGATTGGGCAGTCACTGATTAATCACTAAGGAATGCTTAGTGATTAATATACCTTCTGGTATATCAAAATATAGTGTATATTCCAGCTTGAATATGATTCAAGCTGATTGTTGCTATTTTGAAAAGATTTGTCATAGGCAGAATATAAGCAAAATTAAGTTAAATATGCCTACCATATAAGGCATGCACCAGCTTGCATTGCAATGAAGCTTTCTTTGGCAAATAAATAGTAATCATTTGCCAAACAGAATAAATCTTGGATTTAATGCATTAATAGGGAAAAGGTTGTGTTGGTTTAAAGCAGAATGTGCATAGAATCTAAATGTGATTTTAAGATGTGTATTTTACAAATGCTAAAAATACCAAATGGGCTGAATGCAAAAACAGATACATTTTGTCCATGGCATCCAAAATCTACTAAGTCAAAGTCTTGGTTAAAGCAAAGTTATCAAAGATTTACTTAGAGACCATTTCTTTTTTTTTTTCTTTTTGTTAAAAGAAAACCTAACTAAACGTCTGTAAACTAATGCCCTTTGGTTTATTATGAAAAATTGTAATTCCCTTTTTAAATAACAATTTGCACAGCTAGAAGTAATTAAATATGTACATAGGATATATCTTCCCTCTCCCTAGGACTCTTTTTGAAATAGTTCTGTACATGTATGCAGAAGAATTATGTCACAACTAATAATACTCTTCTACACCTAGTATCTAAAGTACTTAACTCTCCTGTGACGCTCGATGATTTCAGGGATGTGTTAGTCTTGTTTTCTTAGAAACAATATGGAAGTGGCTTATCATTCTTTATTTCCATTATATTTTTTTGCACTTCTGAGTCTAGCTCAGGGGTAGGGAACGTTGGCTCTTCTATGACTCGTGGACTTCAACTCCCAGAATTCCTAAGCTAGCATGATTGGCTCAGAAATTCTGGGAGTTGAAGTCCACGAGTCATAGAAGAGCCAACGTTCCCTACCCCTGGTCTAGCTTATAGTAATTCCCATTCTGTAGATAGTCATCCAAGTACCAAGCAGGTCCATTATTTCAGAATCAGACAAAAACCATGCTGACACATGTTCAGCCTTCCTCAGCTGTCTGTGCTGAGGTGAAGAGCCAATGGTACATGGAGATACTGTTTGCTAATATTAGCGAGTTTGGGGGGGGGGATACTATGGTTTGGAGAATACTATTGCTGAATCTGATTATCTGTTTCAACAAAACCACATTATTTGAATTTTCAAGAATTTATTATTTTTATTAAAAAAAATAATTTATTGAAGTGTATTTTCAATTTTCAAGCTACAAGGTTGATTATAAAAAATACAGAGATAAAAACTTTTATAGTACCTTTAACTGGACATGCACAAAATTTTTCAGGCTGAGGAACATACTTCGTGTTTTTTATTGGTGGCTAATAGTTCACATTCCGGAAAGTCGATACTGATATGATAGGATCCAAATTTAATTTAATCTGACATCATCGCATGAGCTGCAGTTCCCAAACCTTTTTGCCTTTTAATTAAAATTGTTAATATGAAAAGGTGCTACCAGATTTTGGTTTTGGCCTATCATAGACTCTCATGGCTCTCCTCCATGTAAAAGTATATGTATAATGTAAATGTATACACACAAACAAAATAACATTCAATTTCATAGGCATCTTACAAAGAGGCTTCTTTGCAGCCAAGTTTTTGGGGGAGACTTCAGTTTGTGTATCTCTTTAAAATAATAACTTTTTGTCTTGATACCTAGTGATATAAAAATAATTCATATCGTATGTGTGCTTGTGTGTATCTATCCAAAATCAAATTTCTAGATCTTTCTATTACTTTCTATTATTTTCTGTTTGTGACTGCCACAGTACTTTCACCTAAGAATAGAGGGCTGGAAGTGTTGGATAGTTTTGCCCCCCAACAATGGAGGAATCAACCATTTTTATTAGCATGTTCCTTTTTCTGCCTCAGCAGTCCTTGGGGAGGATTCTAGGTTCAAAATAGAGCTGCATCAGCAACTCATTAGACCTAATTACAATGTTTGCAGAACATTCTCAGTAACTAACAGCAAACCTGAGTTGAACATTAATCACCTGTTTCCTTCCTTCTCCACATTTTTAGCATTACCCACCGTTCTGTCAGATGAATAATTGTGCAACTCAAAAGTTTGAACATACAATATCTTAAGGAAGGTGTTGTTTATTATTATAACATAGATTATTGACTGTTTGATGACAAACTTTGTGTACTTTCCTTTTTCCTGGCAACCATCACTTCAGAAATCATGTGGGGAAATTCCCTAAATCTGCTGTGGCCTTTTCATAGAAATTAACTTTTTCATGTCTTTGCTTCTTGAAGACTGAATGCTGTTGACTTTTCAGCTTGCCCTATCCAGAAAGTTAGTTCAGTCCTTACTCTAGTTGAAACTCAGAACTCTACTTTAAATCCTGGAGGATTTTTGTGAAAGTTTATAAATTGGTACTTCAGAAGAGGATTTAATAAAATGTAACTGGTTCCTCCTTCTTCCTCTTCCTCCTCCTCCTCCTTCTTCCTCTTCTTCTTCTTCTTCTTCCTCCTCTTCCTCCTCCTCTTCCTCTTCCTCTTCCTCTTCCTCTTCCTCTTCCTCTTCCTCTTCCTCTTCCTCTTCCTCTTCCTCTTCCTCTTCCTCTTCTTCTTCTTCTTCTTCTTCTTCTTCTTCTTCTTCTTCTTCTTCTTCTTCTTCTTCTTCTTCTTCTTTCCTAGAGGGACATTAAGGTTAAATAGTTTAATTGTAAACCTTAGTGTGAAGGATGGTAAAGCTATCAGAACAATAAATGCCTTGAACAAAGGGCAAGATTAAAGGATAGCAATAAATTGCCTGTATTTCAATTCATGACATTTCATTTTTGCACTTGTAAAAAGACCTTGATAGCTACAGCTTTAAATATAATCTGCAACCATTATTAGGGCAAAGTGTTTCAAAGAATGTGTTAAAACAATAAAAACAAGCTTTTTCAGGACCTGTAAACATAGAAGCATGTAGAAACTTTCTGATTTTTTGCCATGTAGATTATATGTACACAACAAGACAGTAGCTGAAACTTGTAACAATCACCATCAGTTTCACCATTATTTTCCTCTCATTCAAGAGGACAGCTATAATAGTAGGATTTAACCATAGAGCAAATATTTTAAAGCTGGGCCTTGCTAGTGTTTCGATGAACAATTACCAGGAAATCCAAGGACTGGTAAACTAGACTAGAAAATGAAATGAACATCGACCTAGAAGAAGAAAAAAATAAGAAAGCACAAGAAGTTGGATTTTACTAATGTATCTTCAAGTCTACCAGAATTTAACTGTACAGATAGTCCTTGATTTATAAACTACAATTGAGCCCAAAATTTATGTTGCTAAGTGAGACAATTATTAAGTGAATTTTGCCCCATTTTTTTTACCTTCCTTGCCATAGTTGTTAACTGAATCATTGCAATTGTTACGTTCGTAACACGGTTGTCAAGCTAATTTGGCAGTCCCTAAATGAGCTGTTGTAAGTCGAGGACTCCCTGTACAAAGGTTCCTTTTTGTAATGGGACCACTACATAGAGGGAAAACAAGCATTTTCCCCTACCTCTTCTGTATGGACCAATTAAAATATGTTCTCACCATCAGCATGCCACTCATTAGTTCATCTTCCATGTTTTCAAATCTGGTAGGACACCTAGCATTGGGGGGGAGAGAGAGTTTGTTTTTCTCCTTAAAAAAAATTCATTAGTACAATATTTTGTTTGTTTTCATTTTTTCCCCTACCTGCTCTATGTTTTATTTTTACGTATCAGTTTCCTTCCATCCCAGTAGATGTCTATGGAGATTCTCAGTCATCCAGGTCATGGCTGTCCCAAAGGTACTTTTTCAAAAGGGAACTGGACTTTCTGGTTTTTCTTTGATGACATTTCGCTTCTCATCCAAGAAGCTTCTTCAGTTCTCAAGAAGCTTTTTGGATGAGAAGCGAAACGTCTTCAGAGAAAAAACAGAAAGTCCAATTGCCTCTTGAAAAAGCACCTTTGGAATCCCATCCAGCCGAATGAAGCTGTAGTCACCAAGGACAGTCTCCTTGCCCAATTTCCTTAATGAAAACAACTATTCTCATTAAGATGTCTGGTTTGCAGGCTACTGTGGTTCTTTTTCAACATACAGTCCTCCCAGCTCCCAGCTTCATTCTCTGTTTCTTCTTAGTATGGGGTGGAGGAAAGCATCCTCTGTTTATGCTTTGTTTGTATGTGCTTTCATGCACAGTTTTGGTGAGAGAGCTTTTCTTAACGTTGCCATGTTACCTTTGGTTAAACTGATATCTTTTACTTTAAGGGAGCAGATTCTTGGTAGCACTTGCAGCATTTGATCATCTTTTGTGAGAAACAAAAAATGCTAGATTAAGGTGACCTTGGCTAGTCTTATTTTCTTAGATAAGTACTTTAGCCAAATTATTCGTTTTTGAGCTTCATCAGTTTTCTTTCTAAGAGAGGGAGATACCGGTATATTTTGTGGTGGGAGGTCAAATGAAGAATTATAGGATTTAGTGTTCAATCTTTTTTTTTTTATTAGTCATTTTCTGAGAAAAAAAGCTGTATTTTGTTATTGATCTTCCGCCCCTCTCCCCTTCCCAGCAGTTATGAGAACTTTTACATTTCTTTAATATGCCATATATACCAAAAGCCAAAAATGGATAAATGTCTTCATGTCTTAAATAGTGGCTCAAATATGAAGCAATCTAGGTTAATGTGACAAAGGACTTAAAGTACTTTTCCAATACTGTAGTTTTTTTTATAATTGTCAAATTATAGGTCCTTATGTTACCTTTGTCTGGATTTTCTCTGAGCATGATAAAAGAGATTTCTTAAGTAGGTCTTAATGGCATTAAGTTGCATTCAGTGACATCTATTTTAAGGGGAGGCAAGATAATTGGTGAACATCTGTGTAGGGGAGGCATCTTTAGCCTCATTTAGTAAGTGTTGTGATAAACAATAACAGGAACATTTTATTTATATTGTTAAGAATAGGCATCAACTTGGACAGTGTTGACTCCTTAATGCTATCACTCTGCCTTATGGATTTTAGAGTATGCAATGGATAATGTCTGTAGCAATTGCTCATAACTTAGAGACCCAGTTAGTTGCTTCTGTGGAACATAATAATATGTGCTCATAGGTGAATATCAACTCCATAGCTAATCCAGTTCTTGTGAGATTGTCAAACTGTGTGACTGACACTGAATTCATACATGAAAAGCAGGATAGATAGATATATATATATATATAGAGAGAGAGAGAGAGAGAGAGACAGACAGACAGACAGACAGACAGACAGACAGACAGACAGAGATAGAGGTAGATATAAAAAATAAGAATAGCAGCCACGGCATTTAAAACCAAAAAAACCCAGATAAAATTTTATATCTATATTAATTAAATAGTATGTGAATAAAAGTAGTGGAGATTCAAGCTATATGTCATCAAAGTCAGATTTGTCAGTTCCAAAAGTAAGTCCAGCTGGCCTTCTTGGTTTATTCCTAGCGTGGCCTAAATTTGGGGTTCCAGTTTCAAGACTAGCTGCTAAATACAAACTGCTAAACATATGTTGAGGAAGAATGTAAATTCATCCTATAAAAATTCAATGCCTCACTTGACCAAAATTATCTTGATTCTTGATTTTTTTTTCCTGGATTAAACCTTTATTTGTTTGACTTCTTCCCATGTATTGCCAACATAAGAAATTAGTTTTAATTTAGATGGAAATAAAAAAAAGAACAAGTAGTTGATATAAGCATATTCGTAGCATTACGTTCCAAACTCAATATAACCTGTCTCAGCATTTTCATACACATGTTAAAAAGAGCATTGGATAACACTGAACATGATGTAGAAAAGGTGAAACCTGTAAAATGTGCAACTATTGAAAGAGAAACGTCCCCTTTCCCATTCGTCATACTGCAGGAAAAAATAAATGAATATAATTGGTAGCTTAAATAAACATAAAATCATATTCCTCATTTTGTTGATATTTATTTACCCAAGAATGTGTATGCTGGGAAGGATCAAACCATATATCATGATATAGCTCAGAGGTGTCAAACTCAAGGCCCGTGGGCTGGATCTGGCCCACGGGCTGCTTAGATCTGGCCCGCGGGCCACTCTGGAAACAGGGAAGGACCGGCCTGCGGTGCCTCTGCCAGCGAAAACAGAGCTCTGCAGGAAGCCGTCACAGCCAAAATCAGAGCTGGAGACAATGGATTCCCCCTAGCCCCACCCGGGGCACCACAGGTGCCCCCGACACAAGTGACGTTGAGCTGGCCACGCCCATGCCACTCCAGCCATGGCTATCCCCAAGGTCAAACACAACCCTGATGCGTCCCTCAATGAAATTGAGTTTGACACCCCTGATATAGATGGAATGGAGAATGTAATTATAAGATGTTACCTATTAAGGATTTCTTTTTTCAGATTTTTATTTATACCATCATAATGTACCATTTTTTTAAAAAAAATGATGTAAATGAAGGTATGCTCACAAAGAAATAAAACAATGGCATAAGTTGTAATTTGAATAATTATGAATATTGAAATAATGTGCATTTGCTATAAACAGTGCAAAGTAGCTTTAACATTGACAGCTGTCGTTAAGAAGTGAATGTGTATAACATTTCTATTATTGCCATATTCTGGTATTGTAAAAAGATGAACTGTGCAGAGTTAAAATCCTGAACTTGCCTGCTGAAAAGTGAGTCCCTCCAGAATTGAATTAATATCTCTGTACGCATACTGAATGTCCCTAAATGTCTTAAATTGCAAATGTAGCTTCCCCCCCCCATAACTCAAGTATATGGCTACCATAAACTCTAAACCTGCTCTAAAGTAGTCTTAACAGATTCATTCACCACTGAATAGCTGTTACGATTAGATAATAAAAGTGTGATTACTTTTTAAAGCTTTTCTTTTCTTGATTTTGGTTGGGCAGTAAACTGGCTAAGAAACGCAAGGATGCCATGGGAAACACTAGACAAGAAATGACCCATATGGTGAACGCCATGGATCGGAGTTATGCTGATCAAAGCACACTCCATGCAGAGGATCCACTTTCAGTCACCTTTATGGATTCTCATAACTTCAACCCCAGATGTAAGTATGATAGTCCCATTGTCACTGAAGTTAGTATCTTACTTCTGTTTATATCTGCTGTACATTGCATTTGGTACCATAAAATGTATTTTATGCAAGGGAATGAGATAGTACAGTTATGAAACATTTGTCTTTCTTCCAGACAGACCAAAAAAAGAATCAAACACAGAAAAATTTAGAATACCTGTTTATAAAATTCAATTTTCTGAGCTTATTCTCTAACAAAAGCAGTAGAAAGTTTACTCCAAAGCCACAATTTAATACCTTGCCCATTCTTTGCTGGCTAAGTGCTGGGTCCAAAGGTGAGAAATATAAAGGGCAGTACTTTAGAATACTGATGCATATATAAATTCCCACAGAAAATTCCTTTTCAGGATAATATTTTAAGTGCCTTCCCAGTATACTGTTGCCGTTTTGTAGCATGTAAATTGCTTCAGAAACAGCAGGCAATGATTACTTTCTATTCTTTCATTAAAAACTCTAGTATTGCATCATATTTTCCCCAGTATTAATCCACAGAAAATGATAGATGTTTACTTTTTTCCCCTTCAACATTGAACGTGCAATATATGGATTCATACAATTGTTCTCTCTGGAAAGAATTGTAGCTCTTTAAAACTTACCCTGCAAAACGGCATATATTTTTGTAAAAAAAAAAAAAAACACCTTGTATTTTGCAAATAGAATTTCAAAATCTGTAACATCATGTCTGAGAAAAACAGATTTCCGCATAATTAGATGTCTTTTATCATTGTTCTCACCCTAACCCACTATGATTGTATGCATATGTGTGTACATATACACAAATAATTTGATACTCAAATTACTTTTTATTTCAACCGTTTGGGATATTGTGTTTATATTTAGATACTAATTACTCATCTAATTAGTAACTCTGTATATCTGTATGTCTGTGTATGAGTTCCATTAAAAGGTATTGTTTATTCTAGTTACATACCAGTATTGCTGCCAATAACTTCAGAACAGAAACTACCCCGTTTCCCCCAAAATAAGACATCCCCTGATAATAAGCCCAATTGGGCTTTTGAGTACATGGCAATAAGGCCAAGCACTTAATTCAGGGTTCAAAAAACTATATAAGACAGGGTCTTATTTTCAGGGAAACAGGGTACTATAATAGGAGTAGGATGCGAAGCTGAAGAAACATAAGGATATTACCAAAAAGCGTATTAAGGACTCTTGCAAACAATATATTACTGTATGCAATGCAGAGGTATACACGGAGGAAAGGGTATATAGGAAACCTTTCTTCTCTGAACTTCTGTAAGACATCTTAAGATTTGGCTGTAGTTTTAGTTAGTTTTCCCACCCTATTTTCTACACAGGCCCATGTTCCCCTGAAAAAAAACACACAAGCCAGTTCAAGAGATAATTGAGCAATGTGAACAATGTGAAGATGGTTGTTGAAATCCAAGCCAAATCTGAGAATAGAAAGCCACCTCCATAGCTAAGAGATATGTTCCTCATCTCCAATAATGGTTGGAATGAGCAATGAAACCCTCTCATGTTGCATAGGACCAGTTGCAGGGCCCAAGAGGCCAGCTTGGTTTTTTCGTTGCCTGCCAATTCCCCCAGGAATGTTGGCCAGCCGACAGCTTTACTCAAGCCATGCCAAAACTTTGCCCTACTAAGAAAGTTAGACATTTGGATGCTTAAAACTCTGGCATGCCCTCCTTGCTGAGCTCAAGGAATTCTGAGAGCAGTAATTGCTTCCTAAAGTTGAATTATCCTTTGGCAGCTGCTCTGGTAAAACTATCTAAGCCTTTTCTCCTTAGCTTTCAGGAAGAAAATGCTTAGATTATGACTAAATCCAACCTGTTTGGACAGTTGTATACATTCATTGCACTGTTTATTCTGTAAAAAAGCAAACATTGTTTTCTACGGAGTGGTTTTGTATTTCCTGTTTCACGAATAAGATGAATAGGCTTTGCTGTATGTTCCAAAAAGCCTGTGCTTCTTTTTTTGCTTTAAAAAAAAGTTGGACGCAATGAATTTTTTTCATAAGCTTTGTTTTCCCGCAGTGCCCAATGATCCACTTGTGCCGACTGCTGTGTTAGGTGAGGACCTAGTCCTTCGTCTTCTTTCCTTCATGACTTACAACCCTTGTAAATAAATATGTTTATTGCACGTCCAAGTAGCTAGTTACAGATTTTAAAAAATTAGGCCTGGTGCTTAGCGGAATATTTATATTAGGTATATACAGAGCCATGGTGGCGCAGTGGTTAGAACGCAGTACTGCAGGCTACTTCTACTGACTGCCAGCTGGCTGCAGTCCGGCAGTCAGATTCTGACCGGCTCAAAGTTGACTCAGCCTTCCATCCTTCTGAGGTGGGTAAAATGAGGACCCAGATTGTTGGGGGCAATATACTGACTCTGTAAATCGCTTAGAGAGGGCTGTAAAGCACACTGAAGTGGTATATAAGTCTAAGTGCTATTGCTATATTCAGCTACAGGTAATCCTTGACTTAGACCACAATTGGGATCACAATCTGCCTTGTTAAGCAAGGTGGTTGTTAAGTGAGTCACACCTGATTTATGACCTTTTTTGCTATGATTTTAATCATGTGGTCTGGCTTAAATGATGGTCGTAAATGATGATCACATGACCTCAGGATACTGCAACCATTGCAAATACATGCCAGTTGCCAAGCACCTCAACTTGGATCACATGACCTTGGGGATGCGGTAATGGGTCATAAGTGTGGTGACCACTTGTCACTTTTACCAATGCCGTTGTAACTTCAAATGTCACTAAATAATTGATTGTAAGTCAAGAGCTACCTGTATAGGTTTCATTTTCCAACAACACACTAGTGTAAGGAAGAATTTTCAGGAGCTGAAAGATGGGTGCACAATATGCAGTTCCACCTGATGTGATACTAAAAGAACTCTGAGAACTCTAGCCAGAAACATTGGATCTTGGGACTTGTAGTTCAGCAATATCTACAGCAGCAGGCTAGATATACATTGTCTAAAATATTGACTGAAAAGCTTTTTACACACCCTTGCACACATTGTTAGCTTTGTAATTTTATAGCTTAGTCAGTGGCAATGTTCATGAATTTTTATTTATGTGTGCATGCCTATAGATCGGGTTCTGTCTTAAGATAGGGGTTAGTAAACTATAGCCAGGATGCAAGCATTCCCAAGCTCATTTATGTGGTTTTTGGAACCCACTCAAACTACTATTTCTGAATGACCTTTCTTTTACCATTTGGGAGCAAAAAAAAACCCCTCATAAAACTGTGGTGGAAATCTTACAATTAATTTAACATAGTTCTAAAGCCTCCTCTGAAATTATGTGGGTAAAAGTAAAAATTTCAGCTCTGCCCATATTTGTGATTATCATACACACACACCTTTGTATTCTACTGCAAACCTCAGCCTTCCAGTAAGTTGCTCTAGCCTACCAGATTAGAGCAACCAAGGTTCTTCACACAGTAAATAAATATTATGTAGCCCATCTGGTATGGTTGCTTGATGACATAACTTTCCTTCTGCAGAACATACTCCATTCTTTTTTTTTTTAATGATAGCATGGAGCTAATAGGGATAGTGCTGTAAAGTTATTCTAGACCATCAGTGCTCTGTAGGTACATGGCAGGAAAACTTATATTTCCAGGAGTTAAAATAATGTTAGATGTGATGACATTCTCCAAAAAGTCTCAACTTGTGGCTCATTGTAAATCTTAAACAGCATGGGAGTCAAGATTGAACCCTGTGATTAATATACCAATCTATCATTCATATCTAGCCAAATAAAATGATTATGTGGTATATCAACCCCCATCTGAAGCAAGCAATCCAGAAGGATACCACTGGTATCAAAGATATTTTCCAGGAGCAGAACAAACATTCTAGGCAGAATGCCAAGTCATTCTAAGGCATTCTGGATAGTTCCAGGATAAAATCTGTATATTTTTAGAAAGCTCTTGAATATTGTGATGATACATACCTTCAACCTACGTGCAATAGGAGGGACTATACACTTTAAATAAAGTGCATATAAATGATAAGAATAATGAAATGAATACTTAGTGTCTTAATACTTTTCTAAGAACAGATCAAGCTGAAAGGTATACCCACCATGGAGACTCTGTTCAAGAATATCGTAGAAGGTTTTAACTACTTCATTCTTTCCTCTGTTTCCTTCTAAAACCTGTAAAACATCCTTCTAAAACCTTCTAAAACCTAACACTGAATAGGTCCATCAGTTTGAAATCTATACTAAGTCTTCTTTTCTACTTGTAAGATCCATCCAAAGCCAAATGGATCAGATCTCCCCTATTTAGCTTTAGCTATTTAATAATTAGTGACTTACAATTTACAACCCTAAGCAATCAATAAAAATTAAACTAGAGGATTCAGTGTTGTTTCCTTAATGCTTTTTATTGAAAGAGTCTTACTCTAGTTGTAAGGCACTAAACAACTATATTTGATGTGACATTAG
This sequence comes from Diadophis punctatus similis, assembly GCA_023053685.1. Classification (NCBI taxonomy): domain Eukaryota; kingdom Metazoa; phylum Chordata; class Lepidosauria; order Squamata; family Dipsadidae; genus Diadophis; species Diadophis punctatus. The sequence continues at coordinate 99,394,860 of JALIGW010000001.1, forward strand.
TAATAGTAGTAGTAAGGAAGACACTAAATTATATTTGATATTTGACGTGACATTATCAGAACCTCCAAGTAGGCAAAAATGATTGTTTTGACATGCAAAGGTTAATCTATTAGAACCTCAAAGAGCAAAGCTAGGGCAAAACTGACAGATTGACAGATTCAGCATACATTCCATCACTGTATTAGTTTTTGTTAACTTTTTCACCTTTAAGTGAAGCAAGATGCCTTAGTTAGAGGTTGTGGGTGTTTGCACTTGAGTTATACATTAGTTAATATATGTGGTCTCTAATAGTATATTAGTCCTGTTGTTTTTCACTAATTAAGCATTTTGCATGTGAAATATAATTTGAAGTATTTCTATTAACATGTGCTGATTAAAAATAGTATAAAGGAGTTCAAAAATGGCAAAAACCTACCTCAGTATCTCCATTATAATTCTTCTAGAAGTTGTAAGCTTGCTTTAGCAATTTCGTAACGGGTAGCTAGCTGGTTTTAAATGTGTCTCAGATATTTTATTTGCTTTAACATGCTTCAATGTGTTCCAGTCCCTATAAGTGGTAAGTATTGGAGAAAATACAGTGTAAAGTTGACCATGAAATTATTTTTGTTAAGTTATATGTGACATAAATATATGAAATGTTGTATTTATTGAGACCTTGACTTCTTACTTGTAGTGCAAGTTAATTTAATAAGGCATGTATAGAAGAAACATTCAATTGAATGGATTAGGGTTAGTGGAAGGCATTCATGGGGTGCAGTAGGGTCTACAAGCCCTGTTGCCTGTGTTCAGAAAACAATGTTGATGACTCTCTTCAAGCCATTCCGAGGGCATTATAATCAAAGTATAAATTAAGGTGAGCATCTGCAAGTCATGCATGCTCTGTTACTTATAACAATAAAAGCTGTTTATTGTGATGCTTCAACAATCTGGATCAGACAGGTTAGTCCAGTAATTTCCAAAGGTATATTAATTACTGTAATGCAGCAGTCATGAACCAAACAAAAATTGGCAACTTTTCTGAAAGTTGTTTTTCTCTTTACTTTAATTAACTGGTATGAAGATAACAGAATATTTAAGTTTAAGTGAGCCAGTAGCTAATTGGGAGGCACGGAGGTAGTTAAAAACCTCTCTAAACCCAAAGAAAGGTGGTATGCAATTATACAATCAGTTAGTATCATGGGACTTAGAAGTTGAACTGCAATTATAAACACTTTCAGTTTTCTCAGTGTATGAATCAAAATCAGGCTTTTATTCAACACATACCCGTGTCTATTCTAACTCAGACTGAAAACTCAGTTCAATCCATTTGAAGTCTCTGTACATTTTGAGCATAACTTATTATATATATATATATATATATATATATATATATATATATATATATATATATATATATATATATATATATATATATATGTATGTATATATATATATATATATATATATATATATATATATATATATATATATATATATATATATATAGGATGGATATATTTATTTTATAACCATCTGAACAGCTTAGAGTCCTACCATGCGTTAACAGAATTAAAAGATCTAAGAGCATAGAACTGGAAAACATAAACATTCACAAACACAACAGTAGCAAAATCCTTTGCTGAGTAGGCATTAGAACCCAAATTAAGTTCCCCCAAAGGTCTGCTAAAGTAACCTTGCTTTGTTTTCTTTCCTAAGTATCAGTCACCGTTGAGTCATACCGAATCTCTAAGGGGATGTTCTTCCAGATCATCGGGGGGGGGGTGTCAATGACCGAGAAGGCCAAAGAGGGGGAACACGGAAGGAGCTCCCTCTTTTTGATCAACATGGGGGCAGCTGCTTGCTGCTTATGCTTTCTTTTGTAAGAGTCAAAATAGCACCCAGATCTTTGCAGAGTGCTCAAATGAGCTCAAATGAGCAAATGAGAAGATGGGCTGTAGCAGGAATATTTCAGTTTCGTTGTTGCTGAATACTCTTCCATTCTTTGGGCTCTTATAACCACAGATGAAAACCACAGTGCAACAGCAGAGTCAAGTCGTCTGTTAGATGTGCCTCGTTATCTCTGCGAAGGAACAGAATCCCCCTACCAAACTGGCCAACTGCATCCTGCTATCAGAGTAGCGGATTTGCTGCAGCATATTAATCTCATGAAAACATCTGACAGCTATGGTTTCAAAGAAGAGTACGAGGTAACAATGTCATCAGTTGCTTTTTTACCTGACCTAGAGCAGGGAGTTCCTTTGAGAGTAAAGCTTCTTGATTGCAAAGAGAGAGAGAGTTCTTAATTACAAGAGCATGAAAATGAATATTTCATGGGGTTATGTTTTTAAAAAGACCATTTTCCATGTGCCATGAGTCAGTGGAAAATTTAAAAGCTTTACATATGAACCAGAGAGTTGCAAAGAGTGAAAAGTGTCAAAAACACACCTCCCTTGTACAGATATTACTCCCTTTTTAAGGACAGATTTTCCCCTCAACATTCCTATGCAGGATATTATATAAACCACATCTTGCATGCAAAGGTCATTTGTTGAAAAGTTTCCCTGGAAGGCTCTATATGCAGCATCAATACTTATACATTGGGGGGAACCCCCCCCCCAATCTTCTTTGTCTATTTGATTGATTTATTTGGAGATTTATTGGTAGCTTTTTATAGCCACCCTGATCAAAAGACTCTGTAAGTTACATTATGTTAAAATGTAGATAAACAGCAGATAAAGAGTTAATAAATCAACCTTCTTCCCAATTCCTACTCCCAAGAATTGTGGGGGGGGGGCTGTCTTTTAAGATATTCTAAATCCATGATCTCTGGGGGTAAGGTATTCAAAAGTTTGGGGCGGGGGGGGCACCACAGAGAAGGCCAGTTGTTTTGTCTATGCCCCACCCCCAACCCTCACTTCAGAAAGAGGGTGGGCTGAGATGTTCTCATCAGGTGATGAGATACAGTTCTGGCAAGACCATTCACCCATGTATATGTGTCACATGCAGTGAGACCTTGGACAAGTTGGAATGAAAAGTGTATGACCTGTCTAGACCAAACATAGATCCTTGAATCCTGATTCAGAAACTCTGGTTTTAATCTTAGTTAAAGATCAGCTAGTTTTATGTAAAGGAAATATGTATATATCTTTTAGCATTTGATTTTAGCTTTTGCTATGTGAGTTACTAATTCATTTTAGCCACATAAAACAAAGCAGGTATGACTTTTTAAAACATGTTTTATTTATTTGTTTGTTTGTTTGTTTATTCATTGTGTTACAGAGAAAGGCAATATACTGGATAAATACTACAATATATATTTCCTGTTGGATCCATTAATTACATGGGAGATTAGTAAAAAAAAAAACTTGTTACCATTAACCCCAAATCATTGTTACATGATTCCAAGCTCATATTGTATGCAATATTCTCGCCATGTAGTTGAAATTATTTTATGTTTTTATAATCTATTTTCAGTTGTTGGCTTCAAGAAACACTACATTTGCTTTTTATCATTGTGCTGGAAATACAGGTAGCCCTCAAATTACGAATAGTTGCTTAGCAACCATTCAAAGTTACAACAGACATCCGTCCCCCTCACAAAAGAGACTTACAATACAGTTCCAAAGTTCTGACAATTAGCCCCACCCCTTGCAATCACGTGACCACATTTAGAGCCTTTTGCAGCATCCAGTGGTCACATGGTACCAATTTACAATGTTTTTGCTGAAAACTTCCAGTTTTTGACAAAAACATCCCACCACTTAATGACCATGGTGATTTGCTTAATGACCATCAATAAAAAGATAAAACCAGGTTGGTCGCATGCGTGACCCACTTTATGACTATTACATCCTATGACCATAATGGGCAGGCATAGGAGAGTTATAAGTCGAAAACTACCTGTAATTATTTAATTAAGGAGATTTTTTTTTGCATGACTGTAGTTTAATCATTTTATTTACATCAGCAGTATTACTCAACCCCAACAATGTTAAGATTTCTTAACTTCAACTCTCAGAATTCCCCATCCAGCATTTTAAAATTGCTGAAGTTGAGAAACAAGGATATTAGGATTCAGTTTTCCCCCACCGCAAGCCTTCTTGTGTTTTCTAGAACGTTTCAAAATTGCCAGGCACTGGGTTTAGTTCTGCCTGGCAGAAAATTTCCATGTATTTATACCAGAAAAAGCTATATATGCTGATATCTAACTCCAGTAAAAAATCAAACTCAGAGAAACCAAGAACCCAACTGATGCTCTAACAATGTTAATGTAAAATGTGTCAGGATGAATAAAATGCTAAAATAAATATAAATTATCTCTTTATTTTGAAAGAGTTTCTTTGAAGGACAATCAGCTTCTTGGGATGTGGCCAAAAAGGATCAAAACAGAACGAAGAATAGATATGGGAACATTATAGCATGTGAGTGAAAAACAGATAATCATGAAGATGAGTGTTTTACATCTCTGATTGACAAAACCTAGACAGCCTATTATTATGTCTTACCTATCCTACACAGTAGTAAGTGATGTGTTTCTTGGTGGTTAAAAATTGGAATATTTCTCCCTAGCCTTAGTTCATTGCTTTAACTACTCCATAGCATTGCCTCTGCCAATGCTGAAGAGATTCATAGACAAAAGTTTTGTATTTCCCAGAATCATAGCATAGAAGGGACCTATGCTAGAACATTTATTCCAGCCAATGTAGACACGCATGACAGATATTCAGCCTCACTTTTAAGTCAAGGAAGTCAGTCAAGGAAAGTCAAGTTAAGTCAGTCAAGGAAAGTCCATAACTTCCCTAAATAGTCTGTACCATTATTGAATGGGCTCTACTATTAGGAAGTTGCTCCTGATGTACAACCAAAATCTTCTTTCTTGTAAACCTGCCTGTTCACACACTGCCTTCTGAATCAAGTGTGAAAAAATTGGCATGTGAAAATATTGAGGAAAGCTGTCATGCCTTACCAAGATTAAATATGGCCAGTACCATCAATAGTTCATAAGTTCATAAGTTTTTTTCTCCTGGGTTCTTTGACTTGGTTGCTTGTTTCTGGACATGCTCCATATGCTCAGCATTCTTGCTCAAATGCACAAGTAAACACAATGTAATTGTTGTCTAACCAACCCAGAACAATGAGGAACAATGATTTCTCTTGATACTGATGCTATATTTCGGTTGATGCAGTTTAGGATTACATTTTCTATTTTGAGAGCTCTATCATATGTTTGCCTCATGTTCAGCTTGTGTCATCCACCAAGCATGAACTGCTCTCCAGTATGGTTCACCTTCCCATACCGTACACAAATGAAGGACTTTGCTAACCTCTAATCCAAGTAAATTATAAATATATTCAGCAACACACAGCCTAGAAAATAGCTGCCTGGTATCCCACTTGACACTTCTAGCTGGAGTAGAGCCACTGACATTCAGTACTGTTTCAAAAGCAACTACAGTTGGGGCCATATTTCCCTTAGAAGAGAAACTCCATTGGGATGGGGTCATCATTGAGAAAGACCTCTTGCACTATTTCTGCTCTTAGTGCTTTAAAACCAAGGCAGGTTCTAAAGTGTGTATATTCCTCTGTTCATTCATATCATTCAGTTGTTCCACAGAGTAGATACAATTTCTATTTTCTTTTGGCTCTAGCCTTCCGTGCAATTTTAGATACCCTTTGAGGTTTCCCCGGTATTTTTGAGCAGACTGGGAAAGGGTTGCCAGCATTGCAGGTCAAATGGGGGCCTACCTTTTTCCTCCTTAAATAAGGGAACCTTTAGCCTTTACATTTCACTCTCATTTGTTTCTGCTGTATATCATTCCAAAGACGAAACCCGTTTTTTGCAGATGATCACTCCAGGGTGATATTACAACCTGTGGAAGATGATCCTTCTTCAGACTACATTAATGCTAATTATATTGATGTAAGTAGATTGTATATCTTGCCTTTTTTTTTCTTTCCATCTTCTCTCTGTGAAACATTTTTGCATGCAATTCCTATGAACTGAACGAGAGCCTTCTTAATATTATGAACAAAATGTACACTTTTCCTTGTCCTCCGTCCTAGTATTCACTGACATTGTTGTGCTTTCTTTCACATCTGACTTTGATTTGGGCTGTAGATTTGGCTGTACAGGGATGTAAGTACCACTATATGTGAATAACAGCATCCTGTTATGACTATTTAATATAGTGAACATTCTCAGTTGCTTTACTGTTCTAATTTTTATTACTAGATATATGTGCATGCCTCATTAATGAATTTCATTTATATATCTAGTCTTTTTAATGTTCCTTTGTGCTCTTTTTCCTTTTCTTTTACCTACATTTTTAAAATATCCTTAGTCTTTTACAGTGATCATTACCTAAATCAATAAAACCTAACCCTTACAAGACTCATTTTTGCTTCTTTATTATTCTTTTTTTTTGCATTGTTTAGTAATTTTTATTTGGTATTCCATTATTTTTGTGTGAGAAGCTGGATAATAGAATATAGTGTGTTGCTCTTGAAAAGAAACCTACTGATGGCCTAAAAGGGATAAAGGGTGGGCTAGTGTCGTCTCCTGTTTTCAAGGGGAATTCATTTGAGCAGTGGTGCTCCTCCTACTAATCCTTGACCCTCATATTTCTAATGCAAGACAAGAATCCTCCACTTGCAATAAAAATGAAATACTGTAATAATAATGAGTTAAAAACGGTGCTGAAGCTTACAGTTTTGGACAAATGCAAATGAACATATGTGACCATGAAAGCTATAATAGAATCATAATTTCCTAGACTATAGTCAAGGCTTGTATTTTTGATAATCTAATTCTATGCAGAATTTCAAAATATCTAATGTGTGTAATCAGGACTGAAGTACTTGGAAAACAGTTTTCTAGACAGGTGCAGTTTTCTAGACATGACTAGAGCAGTTATCACTCAGGAGATACACCCACCAATAGTTTTAATAAAAAGGATTTCAGAGCTACATCCCTGATAATTTGAATGAATGCATGTGCAAGATTATGAGTTAGAGAACAATATTGCTCTGTGTTTACAAGGCCTCAATTTTATTTCAGGATTCTGCTGAAAGCTGTCATCTAACTCCTTGAGGGTTTCATTTCTCTGCAAGAAAATGTTTTCTTTCTCTGTTGTGCAGTGCATTCTCAGGTTGATCTAGAATTTTGTAGGATTTTTGCCCAAGGATCCTGACTTGCATTTTGTCTTAGATATTATAGTTGTGCAGCAGTCTTGATTTTAAAGGGCGCCATTAGTCAACAGGACCTTAAAGTTGGCCTATTTTAGTTCATGGTATTTCCAACAGATATGACATGCATCTGTACTCCAAATCACATTTTCTGTTTGAGTGCAGATCACTGCATAGGTGCAACACACAACTCTATGTTTTTCTGAAAAATCTCAGGTTATTATGGGATTTGTTTTGGATGTTAAAAAAACAAGGAAGCCACGGGCTGGTAGGAGCATTAGTGGCTAGTAATAGGCATTTCAATGCCATTGGTTCCTCAAAACAAATTTAACATTTGCAATACTATACCAAATCCATAATTCTCAATGATTTCTCTTCCTTTCAAAAATCCATCAAAAAAGGTCTTTTCTGTCAAACTGAGTAAGAAGTGATGAAAAAACTGAAGAAGCAATGTTTTATATATATTGCTTTATATATGCATTTGTCAATAAGGCATCTTTGGGGATTCTTTTTCATAAAAATTGCGTGTTCCTTTGATCAACTGAGTGCAATACATGAAAATTATACAATGCTGCTTCTAATCCTACATTTAAGCCATAGAATCACTGAGGATAACATGTTTACATGTGCCAATACCATAGTTATTTGTTATGCTAATAAGACTAATTCCTTGCCTTTCCAAAATTCTATCATATAATTAGCAAAAACGTGATGAAATAATATTCATGAGATCCAGTAATCTTTTTTCTTGTTCATATTCTAACCATTAACTAATCATGGTTAATTCTTGTTTACTTGATTTTAGCCAAGAGGTCAGCAAATCCTTTTTTAAAGTATATGTATATGGAATCCTTCCCTGCATTTAATAATTGTACTGTAGAAAAAGTTCAGTAATGGCACATATATGTGTGCCATAAATTCTAAACTTTGTTTTATGTAATTGCACAAAATTGCAGTATTGCATGTAGATTTGCAATCTGTACACACATATACATTGTCCAGCTCTAATGTTCAGCCATTCTGCTTACTCATTATGGCTCTATTTTTTTTCTGGTGCATTCATAGTGAAAGTTTTTGCTAATGGCTTGGTTGTTTTGTGCTTAATATTTAAAATAACAAACAAAACTTTGTCAATCTGTATTTTTAAGTGAAGGCAAATCTCATAGGTGCTTAGAAGAATTTCATAGTTTTACTGAATTAGAACCAAAAACAAATTTGAAATTCAATAAATGACAACAGTTATGGATTTCACAAAGCAGAATGATTAGGAAACAATGAGCCACTTCATTTTGATGTACACAGTATACATTTACAGGAACTTTTCGTTTGGTTCTAAGTGCCATTGTCCAAAAATAACACTTTGAAATCAGCTGGGCTTATTTCACATCCAACAATGCACTTTGATGTTCTGGAAATGGTTGAAACTACGTTGTTGAATATGGTTGATTGGATTAGCCACTACTAGCCTAGTTGTAAAGAGTATCTAGGAATATTTTGGTATGCCTTCATTTTCCTAATTGGTTTGATTTTTAAAACTTGCAGACTGTTTTAAAAATCAACCTATATTTGTTTTTATAGGGATACCAGAGACCAAGTCACTACATTGCAACCCAAGGTAAGAGTTTGTGGAAATATGTGCAGAACTGTAAAATTCTTAATAAATGTTGTAAGTTAAGCATGATTTTCCAAAGTGCTCCTTTGGATGTCTATATCACCAATACAGATAAAAAAGAGAGAAAAGTTTAATCCCTATTTTTCTGAATTTGGTGAGAGAAAGTCTTGTTTGTTAATTGCATTTATATCCTGCTACTATCAAAAATGACGGCTGAAAGATAACATAAGTAGGCGTTATTTAATTTCTGAGAAGTTTGGATTATAAATTAATTAGCATGCCTATTTTAGTCAGTTAACTTTCCACCAAAAATGGGTGAAGAGTTGCAGTGGGGAGGGCTCCTGTTCAATTTCAGTGGTGTGATCTTGGAAAGAGGCTCCATGCCCTACAGAAAAGGAACCTTGGTCTCTGATGCTATCCAGTATCCTTTATCCATGCTGGCCAACCAAGCACTTTGGCAAATACAGGACATGTGGACACTAGCTCTGTCATGGTTGTGGGTATTCAGAAGCAGCATATTGTTCTTGAACCAGGATGTTAAGGCATGATGACTGATAGCAATAGCCCTATAAAGACTTTGCCTGTAAGAAAGAAATATTAACAAAAGCTAATGAAAAACCAAGACTAATGATACATGAGTATCAACATTCAAAATGGAGGGGCCGTGTGGTGCCCACATACAGGTACTGAATGTAAAACAGTTAAGTTGTTGTATAAAGTTAAAGTATGGTTAAAAGGAATTGTATACACAAGTAAGTATGGAGCCAAATAGCTTTTAAATGTATGGTAATTAGAAAGGGGGAGGTGTTTATCCCAGTTCTCCAGAAGGGAGGGGAAATAGATTACATCATAAGGAGCCAGCCAATTGGATCATAGATAGCAGGGCCAGGAACTATAAAAGGCCTAGGTGGAAGAGCTGAGGAGAGCTCTGTTTGTGGTAACTTCCAAGAGGGAAGGTTTATAAGGAATCTCTGCCTGAGTTTAACTGTCCAAGAGGGAAGTTAACAGGAGAGAAAATAGGCTCTAGGCAGTTCTGAGGGAAGCAGGTGCCAGGGTCAGGGGACTTTATTGATTGATATATTGTGTAATTTGTAGATAGAGATAAACGGTGAAACGTGCTCTAATCTATAGGCCTTAATCTAAAGAAGAACTGGGTTTTCTTAGATTTAGTCAGGAAAGCTGGTAAAGTCTCTGAGGAGAAGAAAAGGTGCAAAAGAATTGAATAGCTGGTTGTGGCTGAAAGAAATTTACTTGACATTTACTGAGAAGTTTGTATTTAAATAAACTGTTTTCTTGTTTGTTCAAGAAATGACTCAAAGTCTTTCAATTTCTCACATAAAGTATATCTTAAGCAATTCTGCAGAGCATAGATATATTGTAACAGCAAAATCAAGCCTCTAAGGAGAGAGGGAAGTGAAACAGAGGGCGTTACCCTTGGTCAGGGAGATATGAAAAGAAAATTAAACATAAATTTATTCTGAGCACTATTTTTACACTACCAAGACATATAAAACAATAAACCTGACTGGAGGGAGAGGAGACTGCCCTCGCAGGCCGACACAGATCTGGGCTTATTTTACATCCAACAATTCTCATATTTTCCCAACATGGAAATAAGACAAAATACTTGTTGGCTTATAATAAATCATGGTAAAGGACAATTAAGTCAAATAATAAATATTGTGATAATCTTTAGGGCTGTGCAATGCTTCTTCAAAGTATACAAAGACTTTCTGTGTCCTTTTCCAGTATTATAAGTTCTCATGGGAAAAGATAATGCTGATTTAAAGAGTTGCTGATAGGCGCATTACACAACCTGAACAGTATGATTTTCCAAGTGTTAATGAGCCCATTCTAAAATTCCATTAATTCTCAGATATTGGTATTTATTTATTTATTTTGTACTAAAGCAGCTACAGTAGCTTAATCTTTATTTTGGTTTTTTAAAAACTAATAACCTGGTTTCTGCGAGATATTTCAATACTAATTATTAATGTGCAGAAGTTTTTGAAAGATTATTGAAATCATTCATACCTTCCTTGAATACCTCACAGCTATTTTAAAGATAATAGTTTTACAGGGTGTTTTTTTTTAAATTTCATTTATAAGCATTTTCTTTGTTAGGTCCAGTGCACGAGACAGTCTATGATTTCTGGAGAATGATATGGCAAGAACAATCAGCCTGCATTGTTATGGTTACAAATTTAGTTGAAGTGGGTCGGGTAAGTATCTCCTTAGAAATGCCAAACCACATTAAATTTTGTAGTTACATTGCTAAGAAAAACAAGCAAAACAAGGAAGAACAAATGCCAACCTTTAAGTGACCAATATAGAGCCAAAATTCAATACCTCTGTTTGCATTTCTGTTGTGGCTTTGGGTTGATAGAAAAAAATGTAAATGCAAGTGCATGTGAGCATTTGAGGGTTTTTTCCTGGAAATCCGTTCATACTCCCGCACCATTCGAAGGGTGTTCATCCCAAAATACATCACTAAATGTCTATGGAGACTCAGTCATCCAGGTCATGGTTGTCCCAAATGTGCTTTTTTCAAGAGGCAACTGGACTTTCTGTTTTTTCCTTGAAGTTGTTTCGCTTCTCATCCAAGAAGCTTCTTCAGCTCTGACTGGATGGTGGGGAATGGAAGGATTTATACTCCTTGCAAGGAGCATACTAGCTATCTGCATAGTATACATTATGACCTGCAAGATCATAATGTATAACATAAGAAATATATGGTTATTATATAGATAGGCATTTAAAAATGCTTATTCCACCCTTATTTTTTCACCATTTTCACACATATTTCCATTTATGAAATACCATCTACCACTAAATAAAAATAATGATGTGATGAGTATGATATGGTAATTCATACATTTCTTAATTTGAGAAATGTTTCTATCATGTTGATCATAGGTTAAGTGCTACAAGTATTGGCCTGATGACACCGAAGTTTATGGGGACTTCAAAGTTGCTTGTGTGGAAGTGGAACCACTTGCAGAATACGTTGTCAGGACGTTCACCCTTGAAAGGGTAAATATTTCTGGATTAGAGCTTCCTATTATTTAACTGAAAGCTGCTGTAAATTTATTATGTTATGATCACCAGTAAGATTTATGTAACATATTCAAGCCATTCTTTAATTGGCCCACCACTGCAGTACTTACAACACCTGAATTGTAACACACTCATTCCACTATGCCTAAGGTTTCTAAATTGTTTTCTATTCACACCTCTGTCAATTTAATTTCCGTCTTATTTTTTTTTTTCATTGTATAAGGAGCATCTCAAATGTCTATTAATTTTATTATCATACTAATTTTCTTGGTCATATTTTATGCCTTGTTATTTCACAAAAAACAAAATACTTTTAAGTATTTTGCCGTCAGTTCAAATGTGTATCTGAGAATAATGTCTGGCATATTCAACATGGTAAATAAACACAAACAATATGCCATAGTTTAGCAATCCCATCTGTCTATCTTATTAACATACATACATTCATACATACATACGCTCCTGACCTTTGGAACATACCTCCCCCCCCCCTCCAGGGTGAGATCTGTTCCCATCCTATTGATCTTCCCTATGGCCCTGAAAACCTGGCTCTGCCAATTGGCTTGGGATCCCAATGGGAGACTGCCACACTGGACGTGGTTGATGGATTAATAGCAGATCCCACCTTACCTTCTGCACACCTTGTTCCCTCCCTCGCTATCTTTTTACCATAACTTATAATTTTATTGCTATATGTTAATTTGTCTTGATTCATTGGTTTTAACTTGTAAGCTGCCCAGAGTCTCCTTGGGTGAGATGGGCAGCAAATAAACTTAATAAATGTAATTAATTAATGTAATTAATTAATAAATTAACAATAACAATAATAATAGATACAGACACTGTACATACATACACTTAGAAATATTCATAAATAATTTTAGTATCAGCTTTCTTGGATGATAATTTGCTAGGTAACCAACTTCAGATTTCTTCTTGGGCATAGTTACATATAATTTAGACCTTTTCCTCAGTTATTTCACTGGTTAATTATCCACACTTAATTAGTCTTCCTTAATATACTATATGGTTGGTTCCTTATAATTTCAGTACAAAAAAAAGAGTTGCATTATAGTTAGATGAATATTGTTCCCACGTTTATAGTCTTGTAATCTTATTTATAGAAAATAGATTATGAATTTAGCCACTTTATATATGCCTTATTCAGACTTAAAAGGAAGCAAGATTTCTCCACAAGAATAATTTGGTAACCTGGATTCCCATACCACAACCTCTTTATTTTTTGAAATTGGGGAGTTCCAGATGCTTAAGTTAGCCTTCACCAACTTGATGTGCTACTTTAGGACTGAGATAAGATTCCCTTATTTCTCGCCCTTGCTCCTTGTGGAAGTCTGGTTTAAAATCTGCTAGCATGTAAAGGAATGTTTTAATTCTGGTCTTGTCACCAGTGGTTTCCTTCACATATGTTTCTGGTTTCTTTATAACTGTAAAACAGGAGTACACAAGCTTGAGGTTTTTATCAAGGACACTCAAATAGCAAGGAACAGCAAGAACCATAGCAAGTTTTTATGATTCATGGAACTAGACCATTATATTTTTTATTCCTGTTTCCAATCCTATGTTTCTCTCCATTCACGATATCTTACTCACCTGTGTACACGTCATTGTTATGCTTTTCTTAAACATAAGGGTATATCTAAATTGTTTTAGTTATCACTCTGTTTCAATGGGATCGATCATAAGAGCTACTTTCACATTAATGTAGACTTCCGGACTATTTCTTTAAAGACTGAACTTTTCTTTCTTAGGGAACTTTGCATTTATTGTTGCAATTTCATGATAACGTACAATTGGCCTGGTGTATATGCAGTGTAAATATGCAATGATTAAAGTGTGATAAGTAATGAGTGCTATATTCAAATTTTTATTGGGTTTTGGTTTTTTTAAGGAAACTGATTAAAATCAACTGCAGCTTGCATTTTTAGTCCTGTATAAATTTTAACCAGTTTAAAACAAAAACGATCACCTTTTAAAAAATTAACCAAAAACTAACTTACCGTAACTCATGAGATGAAAAAAAAAATACTCTTGTTATTATTTCCCATTTTGACAGAGAGGTTACAATGAAATCCGTGAAGTTAAACAGTTCCATTTTACCGGCTGGCCTGATCATGGAGTACCTTACAATGCAACAGGCCTTCTTTCATTTATACGCCGTGTAAAACAATCTAACCCACCAAGTGCTGGGCCTATTGTTGTGCATTGCAGGTGTGTAGAAAAGAGGTAGATGCATTTTCTATCATTCTTGATGTGTGCATGATCTGTCAAGTTTTGTGATGTGTTGTGGTGTGATATGGGGTGAATGGATCAGATGGCTTGACATATTATTTCCAACTGACTCTTTTGACAGATAACTCCATGATCCAATTTCCAAGAATGTCTGATTCAGTTTCTGTGTTCTAAAGTTATCTGGCCTGTTTTAAATACTGCTAAGGCATAAGGTTGCTTTAGATCAGTGTTCCAACCTGGGAAGTCTCCCTATATAGTAAATTACACTATTATGAACTTGAGGTTGGCAGTTGCTTGTTTTTATAGACTACATAAAATAGTCTATATAAACAACAGTTTTACTTCTTAATAAGTAGGAAAATAATTCAAAATAAGAAATATCTAAGTTATTGGTGAATCTAAACTTGCAGCTAATTATATAAAAGAAATTAAGCATTTACTCTCATTGCTACTTTTTATCCTACATTGCAAGACCTACAACTTGCTTCTGAGAAGTATTAACATATTCCTCTGCAGGTAATAATAAACAATAGTATTTTTTATTATTTCCTTCGCTTATTTTAACCTTGTTGCAAGACCTTGCAAGACTCATCACTTGCTTGGATTTAAAAAAAACATTGAAATTAATAAATGAGTTTTGCCAGTCTGATCTTATATACTAGGGTAACTTATTTAGTGGATATTTTTACTGTAATAGATAACCTTCATATTTTGATAGCTAGTTAGTATAAACCTGAATATAAGTGTTAAGTGGATTGCTAGCTGGCTTAAAACCACGTTCAAATAATGCTTCTCATTAACCTAGAAGGAAGTATCAAATGAGATGTCACACACTTCCATTCTGGACATGTATATATTGACATTTTCTATAATGACATGGAGGTGTAGAGGATGCTTATCAAAATTTGATGGGCTAGATAAAGAAAATTAAATATCTTAAAAGTTTAAAGAAATTGGTTGGAAACAACGGAATGAAAATTAGTTAATCAAAGCTCTTATTCAGAAAAAAAAACCCAAATCAAATAGACACCTAGACTGAGAAGGAGGATTCAGATGAAAAAAAATGGGACAATAAGGACAATCTGGGGAATGTTTGCATTTTTTGATTAACAAGGCAAAACCCTGTGGAAATTTATTTTCCAGAACATGAAGTCTGAGAGTAGGTTGGCTATAGAAAAAACATGAAGCCATTATGAAATAATTCCCAAGACTGCTGAATATCAAATGCGAATTCTGTTTATATCAACCTGTGTTCAGATTTCTTTTGCCAAGAAGCAAAACTGTTTTTAGTAGGAGATAACATTTCCATCTGTTTCTTGTTTCACTAATGGCCTGATCTGATATCAAATTGCTTACTTTTCACTGAATGAAAACCAACTTTCACAGGGTCTAGAAACTAAGTCCTAGCGAGAGGAAAAGTTTTGCTTTGCTTTGAAGAGGAAAAACTAAGAACTATCACAGATCCCTTCAAATACCTAAAAGGACATCACACACAACATCAATACTGTACTTTATCTTTTGTTCTGGATAGGAAGGCATGGAATAATAGTAACTGATGTTAGAAAAACATTCCTAATGGTCAGGACAGCTTGAAGGTAGAACTAATTCCCCAGAAGGATAATTTGCTTCCATACACTGGCAGTGTTGAAGCAAGTTATCTTGATTTTGATTAGGATATGGAACCAGACAATGAGCTAAATGGTACCTTTCAACTGTGTGAATTATGATTTCAGCTAAAGATATGCCACAGTTTTACATGTGAATGGCTGTTAGAAAACATAACTCTGATCAGATGCAATCTCTTTCAAAAGGTTAGAACTTTAGAGAGATTTTTTTAAAAATAGAATTGGTCCCATAATGAAATGCATGCTATAAATAAATGAATGAACAAAGCAAAACAAAAATCAGCCTTTTTAATTACTACTCTCAGAATCAACTTAGTGAATATTTTATGAATAAGTTATCCTTGTTGAAAACTCATTCAAAAGATTTCTGCTGGAAATGTCTGTGTCAGTTTAACAGAGAGAAAGGAGAACAGTGCAAGAAAACTCTATAAGTAATATTAATATGTGTCACTTAACCAATTCTAAGCCCGATATTTTTTTTTCTGCTTTGCAAAGTGATTACAGTATGTTCAGCAATAACACTGAAAATATCTATCTAATTTTGTCTTTACTTTAGCTAAGAACAATTCCACTTTCACAAAGTAAAATACTGGATTTTTTTTAAAAAAATATAAAACATTAGATGTTTTATTAGACATTAGATTTCTGATTCATTTGAGATGCTATTAAAAAATATGTATGTTTTCTGATTTATTCCAGTGCTGGAGCTGGGCGAACCGGATGCTATATTGTAATTGACATCATGTTAGACATGGCAGAAAGAGAAGGTGTTGTAGACATCTACAACTGTGTCAAAGCCTTACGTTCACGCCGCATCAATATGGTACAGACAGAGGTATTGTGCTGTTATGAATCAATGGTCCAATTCTCATGTGCATTTTAGTCATTTGCCTTAAAAAATATTCTGGATCTGGCAAGTTACTAAGCCAAATGTGCAACTGGTTCAAGACCAGCTAAATAAAGAATGTGAAGAGAGAACAAGACAGATCATTTGTCGAGGTGGAAAAGAAGATAAAACCAACCTTTGTTTATTCCCTTTCCAACCGTCCCATCTTCTTCATATATTTCAAAGCTTAAAACATTGTATTAAGAGTCATCTCTATGTTTGTATATATGCCCGGAATACATTTACATGGAAACTGTGAAGAGAGAGATAGTTGTTGCATATCAACTTGTAGTTACTTTTTACCAATTTTTATAGTACTTTTCCTTCTCCGTGTGTTTCTCAGTTTTCAGGCAATAGGTTATACTGTATGTCTTATGCTAACACTGCAAAACAGTCATTATTTTTAGATGCAATATAATGTGGGTAAGAGGTTATCTTGGCACTAGTCCAATTGATGTTGAGAATGTTGCAAAAGCAAACTCAGCACTGAACTGAACTGAAAGTTACATCCAACACAAACAAAATAAACTGCTAGCAATACAAACACATCAACTTCATTTTATGTTTTTTTTCTTTTATTTGGAACATATCTTTGGCACTTTATCCTTATTTCCCAGCAATGCATGCGGTTTTTTGTATAGCTAGCACAAAAAGATTTTGCAAAAATAAAAATAAAATGTTCAAAATAATGAGATGGGGAAGGGTACCTCCATTACAAGGCAAGATTATAGCAGATGGAGTTCTAAAGCTTAAAACAAAGGAGACACATAAAAGGGAGATAAAATTACACATGATATGGATATCACAGTTGTTATTCTCTCGCTGTTAAAACTCAGGGACATCCATTGAAACTATACATAGAAAGATTTAGGACTAAGAGAAGGAAATAATTTTTCATACTAGACATCCATAAACTAAGTACTGTGGTTTACAACAGCAGTTGTGAAAATAGCAGCCAATTTGGATGGTGCTCAAAGGGCAGATTCATGGAAAATCAGGTTATCAATAGCCATTAATATTGATGCCTGATCATTATCTCCTGGACCATGGGCAGTACATCATAAATGTGGATTGCTAAGAAGCAATATTGGAAGGATGTTCCAGCCCAAGATGTTCCTGTTGGCCATTTTAAGTGCAGAATACTAGACTGGACTGATCCAGTGGGGCTTCTTACATTGTTAACCAAAATGCCTGTGATCCTATCCTGTGGACCTTAAAATTAAAATAGAAAAAGCACTGAAATTATTATACATTGACACTTAAATGTATCAAGCTAATTTTATGATATATCTCAAGAGGGAAGCACAAACATAAGGAATATATCACAATATCAGACTTCTGTAAACAGAACCTGTCAGGAATAGACTTTTTCTGTAGTCCTTTGGGAAACTTCTGGACCAGTTCTTTCTTGTGCCTTCCTGAACTGCCTGCACTCTCAATTTTCCCATTTTTTTAGATATGGGGAAAAGAACAGAGTTTCTTTCTAGTCAATGGAATGTCAACAAAAAAGGGACACTTTGTATGGCTTACATCATCAGGATTTGCCTAGAAGCAACCTCAGCATTTGTTGAGTTTGAAAATTCTAGAGAAATTCTTCACTGGGGAATTTTGTTCCTGAATTTTTCCATTTCTAGCACTCTCTGCTATCGCTGATCATGACATGACATGACATGACATTTTCATTTTTAAAATAAAAATATATGCAGGTAATCCTTGGCTTACAACCACAATGGAGTTCAAAACTTCTGTTGCAAAGCAAGACGGGTGTTAAGTGAGTGAGTGACATTTTTGACAGTTTGACAGTTGTTAAGCAAATTACTGCAGTTGCTAAGTGAATCATATGGTTGTTAATCCAGCTTCCCCCATTGACTTTACTTGTCAAAAACTGGCTGAGAAGGTTATAAATAGTGATCATGTAATCCAGGGGTGGGTTCCTCCGGTTTGGACCAGATCGCCCGAACCGGTAGCGATCCGCTAGTGACGTCACCGCCGGTGCTGTTCCTTGGGCTCCGCCATTTTTGGGGGGATTTTGTGCTAATTTTTCCCCTTCCGCGGCTTGAAAAAGGGCCCTCCCGCCTGCCCGCAGGTGAATTCTGACTTTTATTTCTTTGCCCGAAGCACAGCTGATGAGCTCCTCAGATGTGTTTCGGGCTCATTCCTGCTTCTGAGCATACACAGAAGCTAAATTGCACAAGGAGACACATGTGCGCCCGCGAAACATCGCAATGCAAACCTGTGGTGACGGTAAGTTGAACCCACCCCTGATGTAACCCTAGGGCAGTGCAACTGTCATAAATACATGCCAGTTGTCAAGCACCCAAATTTTTATCACGTGACCATGAGCATGCAAAGGTTTCGGTGTGAAAAATGGTCATAAGTCACTTTTTTCAGTGCCATTGTAACTTCAAGCAGTCACTAAACAAATGGTTGTAAGTTAAGAACTACCTTTGCTTTCAAGCATACAGTTTCATATAAATATAGCAGTGTAGGCGGTATGCTATATTTTTCATAGATGCGAGCAAAAACATAATCATTCCCCAACATTATTTCATTAATTTTACCATTAAGTACCCTGTTTCCCCCAAAATAAGACATCCCCTTATAATAAGCCCAATCGGGCTTTTGAGTGCATGGCAATAAGGCCAAGCACTTATTTCAGGGTTTAAAAAAATATAAGACAGGGTCTTATTTTCGGGGAAACACGGGTATTGTTGGGATTAAAATTTGCCATTCTTTAAAATGTATACTGATTGAATGAATATTACTTTAAAAATACACAGTACTGTATCTTAAGTTGGATAAGCGAGATGAAAATTGTCTTTTTAAGCTTTCTTGAATAAGGGCATTAATGGGAAAGTATCCAAAGGAGAGATTTCATTCCTTTAAGAACCATTGCTGGATTCAGTAATTAAGACATCCTGTGAAATGTTAGAAAAAACATTCTAACTAATAAAAAATATCCTAGCCAATAAAATCAGCTCAACAGAGTTAGCTGGAGAGGTGGTGGATTTTCTTTTATTAGATGCTTTCAAGTGGCGCTACACACCAACCAGGTGCTGAGAGTTCTGTCATTTGTATTCCTACACAGAGCAAGAGGTTGGATTCAGTGACCTAAATGATCTGTCCAACTGTAGGATCCCCAAACTTCTTCTGTTCTTTCTCTGGCAGGAACAGTATATCTTTATTCATGATGCTATCCTGGAAGCCTGCTTATGCGGAGAAACTGCCATCCCAGTCTGTGAATTTAAAGCTGCATATTTTGACATGATTCGAATAGACTCTCAGACAAACTCTTCACATCTTAAAGACGAATTCCAGGTACATTTGTTGGTTGATGTCATTTTAAAAACACAATTTCTTTGCTTCCTAAAGTATGGAATGTTTTGTGCCTCCTGTGTCAGATTCATAATGCATTGTCCTCTTCTTTCATGGTGTTCTTTCATACCTGGATATGGGAAATATCACTGTGTGATTGTAATCACTGTAGGCTGCCAGTTCATTTGTACGTGGATGACATTTGATCCACCAGGAGCAATTTTTGCATTTTAGATAAGGGTAAAATACAGGGCATTAATTTTACATGATGATTTCCAATTCCGTATATGCAAATCAGGGGCGGGTAGCTCACTGATACCGGTGCGCTGTGCGCGCATCTCCATGTTTTGGGCTCTCGCGCGCGCCCCCTTGCGCAATTTTTCTTCTGCGCATGCGTGGAAGCAAAATCTCGCTGAAATCTCGTGGGGGTATGCGCGCGCGAGAGAGAGATTTCGGCGCAATTTTTCTTCCGCACATGTGCAGAAGAAAAATTTCGCCGAAATCTCGCACACGCATACATACCCTCACGAGATTTCAGCGCAATTATGCTTCCACACATGCGCAGAAGCAAAAAAGCCCAAAAATTATCACAAAAAGATGGCGATGCGCGCGACGGACCGGCGGAGATGGCACCGGAGCGGTCGCATGTGAATTGCGCAATCGGCCACTCCCTACCAGAGCTACGCACTGGACAGCTCTGGTAGGAACCCACCACTGATGCAGATTCTCCTTCCGTACTCCTGACTAAACAGAAGTAAACGTGCTTTTGCTTTCTTTGTGGCTTTCTACGTTGTCACCTTGCCTGTATCCCTTATGCCCAAATCTCTTTGAGTTAAATACACAATGTCAAAATAAATATTTCTTTTGCCTTGTAGACCCTGAATTCTGTGACTCCTCGGCTACAAGCCGAAGACTGCAGCATAGCATGCTTGCCAAGAAATCATGACAAAAACCGCTTTATGGATATGCTGCCACCTGACAGATGTCTGCCTTTCTTAATTACTATTGATGGAGAGAGCAGCAATTACATCAATGCTGCCCTTATGGATGTAAGTGACTATTTTCCTTGACTAGATGAGCAATATGCAACAGAATTATTGATACTTGGGAAACAAAAGAT
This sequence comes from Diadophis punctatus similis, assembly GCA_023053685.1. Classification (NCBI taxonomy): domain Eukaryota; kingdom Metazoa; phylum Chordata; class Lepidosauria; order Squamata; family Dipsadidae; genus Diadophis; species Diadophis punctatus. Next base: position 99,415,889 of record JALIGW010000001.1, read on the forward strand.
TAATTCACACTTATTCTGATGTGCAGTAATATTTTTAATCAAGAACCTAAAAGTATTGATTTTTCTGACTTTATGAATATTACAAATTTTCTGTAGTTTTTTTGGAGTTGAAAGTTGCTGAGGGAAAATGATAGGAGACCTTGGATATTTTTATATTTTAATGCAGCCAGTAAGTGACCTTGTATTTTGAGGAAACAATCACTTCCAAGCTGCCGAAAGACTCATGGTTATGTACACCTAAAAACCAAAATGGTTATTTTCCACATTATAATTAATTCATTAGTATTTATACAGTTATTATTTATACAGCATTCAATACGATCATACCGGACATTCTTCTAACTAAACTAAATCAGCTAGCAGTACCTGAATACACTTGTAAGTGGATCGCAAGTTTCCTAACAGACAGGAAGCAGCAGGTGAAGCTAGGCAAAATCACATCAGATACCTGTACAATTAGCACAGCCCCCCCCCAAAGCTCTGTGCTCTCACCACTTCTCTCTGTATACCAATGACTACATCTCAAACGATCCATCTGTTAAACTACTGAAGTTTGCAGATGATACAACAGTGATTGGTCTCATTCGAAACAACGATGAAACAGCATACAGACGGGAGGTTGAACAACTGGCCTCATGGTGCGACTGGAACAATCTGGAACTGAACACTCTCAAAACCGTAGAAATGGTGGTAGACTTTAGGAGAAACCCTCCCATTCTACCACCTCTTACAATACTAGCCAACACAGTATCAACAGTAGAGATCTTCAAATTTCTAGGTTCTATCATATCTCAAGACCTAAAATGGTCACCTAACATCAAAAACGTCATCAAAAAAGCACAACAAAGAATATTCTTTCTGCGCCAACTCGGGAAGCTCAAACTGCCCAAGGAGCTGCTGATACAGTTCTACAGAGGAATTATTGAGTCTGTCCTCTGCACCTCTATAACTATCTGGTTCGCTTCTGCAACCCAACAAAACAGACACAGACTTCAGAGGATAATCAGAACTGCAGAAAAAACAATTACTGCCAACCTGCCTTCCATTGAGGACTTGTATACTGCACGAGTCAAAAAGAGGGCCGTGAAAATATTTACTGACCCCTCGCATCATGGACATAAATTGTTTCAACTCCTACCCTCAAAATGACGCTATAGAGCACTGCACATAAGACAACTAGACACAAGAACAGTTTTTTCCTGAACGCCATCACTCTGCTAAACAAATAATTCCCTCACCACTGTCAAACTATTCACTAAGGCTGCATTACTATTACTATTAATCTTCTCATTGTTCCTATCACCCATCTCCTCCCACTTGTTGGGAGGTATCTTGTTGCTTGTATCCTTACAATTTATATCAATATTGATTGTTTCCTGATTGCTTATTTGTACCCTATGACAATCATTAAGTGTTGCACCTTATGATTCTTGAAAAATGTATCTTGTCTTTTATGTACACTGAGAGCATATGCACCAAAGACAAATTCCTTGTGTGTCCAATCACACTTGGCCAATAAAGAATTCTATTCTATTCTATTCTGTTCTGTTCTATTCTATTCTATTCTATTCTATTCTATTCTATTCTATTCTATTCTATTCTATTCTATTCTATTCTATTCTATAAAGAATTCTATTATTAAAATTTAAAACAAATATCCCAAATGATCTTAGCCTTGAAAGGCCCTTCTGAACAGATGTTCTTTCCCTTCAGAAGAGGTTAGAAAAATCCAAAAGAAAGAAAAGAAGAGATCTCTCATCTTGCTGCTTGCAAATCCCTTCTGAGCTTTTTGAAAAGTCAGAAGCAAGGAAAAGTGGGAGCTCAGATTTCTTTAACTTTTCTGGGCAGTACAGCATGGAAATCTGGACCCATAATAGCATCTAGAGCAGAAGTGTCAAACTCGAGTTCATTGAGGGCCACATCAGGGTTGTGTTTGACCTCAGGGGCTTGGGGTGGGAGTAGTCAGGGTGGGCATGGCCAGCTCGATGTCACTCGTGTCAGGGGCTCCTGTGGTGGCCTGAGTGCTCTGCCATTGAAAACGGGCTCTCAAGCTCTGTTTTTGGCTGCAATAGCCTCCTGCAACTCTCTGCCAGTGAAAACGGAGCTCGGGAGGGCCACGTGTGGCCCTCACGAGCTCTGTTTTTGCTGGGAGAGGCACCACGGGCCGGTCCTTTGCTGTTTCCAGGGTGGCTCCATGGGCCAGATCTAAGCACCCCGCAGGCCGAATCCAGCCCGCAGGCCTTGAGTTTGACACCCCTGGTCTAGAGAGAAAGCATAAGTCAGGCATGTCTCATTCTTTTGTACTATTTGCCTCTGGACAATGTAACATCAACGATTGATCCTAGGAAGAACACCCTATTTATCTTTTCACATTTCCTCCCAAGAAGTATGATAGTGGAGATTAGACCAGCTGATTCAATCCTTTATACCAATCAGTTGAAAATACAGGTAGTTAGACAAAAGTCAACAGGCAGTATTTCTCTCCAAGAAGCTATTGTAACTTTTAACATTTCCTTTTACTCCTATTACCTCCTTCTCGTAGATCAGCAGCCCCCAACTTTTTGGGCACCAGGGACCGGTTCTATGGAGAAAGTTTTTTCCAAGGACCAAAAGAGGTGTGGTTTTGCGTGCTGCCTGCATCCTGTGGATGGGGCTTCGCTTGTTTGCACAGACCGGTGCTGGCCCATGGACCGGGGGTTGGGGACCTCAGCCCTAGATAACTAAGTCTTATTCTTCTGTTTCGTAAAGAGAGAGGATTCAGAAGGAAGTAATAGGAGTACATGCTCACGTTCACTGTTTCTGATACACACCAATCATCCCCATAATCCAATTCTCAGTTAGTTTAAAGGAACTAACCCATTAATCCACCTCTTGACACCTAGCATAACTCTAAAAAAAAACCTGGTAACTGTTCATGGTCAAGGTCGTTCTGCCTTAAGATCTATCATGAGGACAAATAAATCTTATCATATTATTTTTCTCCAAGACAAAGTAAACTAAAGTGAAAACAAAAACTAAGAAGTTCCTTAGTTCTGGCCATGATTTTTTTATTATTATTATTTCCTAGTCCCATCCTATCCTTCTCAAGACAAAAGGAGTTAATATATTGTCTGTTTTGTTATTATTCTGTTGCTCAATCTGGACAATGGTGCAGTAGTTGTGTAAGATTTATACATTTATTTGATGAGGGGGATATTGCTGTCTGCATTTCTCTTCTCTTTGTATTTTATCTATTTTTAAATACAGAGCTACAGACAACCTGCTGCTTTCATTGTCACACAGCATCCTCTGCCGAACACTGTGAAAGATTTCTGGAGACTAGTCTACGATTATGGCTGTACCTCTCTCGTGATGTTAAATGAAGTTGATTTAGCGCAAGTAAGATCTTGTTGCTGAAAAAGTTTGTGCAATCCACCTTAAAAGGACTGATCTTTTTTTTCCCCAGTAGAAACTTTTGCTCGTATTCAGTCTGAAATGGTATCGATGTTCTGTATACGGTACATTGCATAGACATCTGTACTACAGATGCTTCCACATATAGATATACTATATATGCGCACACACATACATAACATACATAGACTTGTGTGTCTTCCTTATACAGATTTAGATAAATATTCCTTTTTATACCTAATATTTTCCTGCAGTGTTTTTGTTTTTATCAATTGAGTATTGATCCATTGGTTGTGACAGGAATTGACTAACCAACTTGTCACCCGAACCTGACATCATGGGCTGAGGGAAAGTGACTGGCCCAAAGTCATTTTCCCTCAGCTGGCTTAGGGAAAAATAGCTGGCCTTAGGGAAAAATAGAACTCACAATCTCTAATTTCTAGTCTAGTGCCTTAACCACTGCCTCTCATATTTAGAAGTCTATAGATGTAGATATATATACTGTAGATAAGTACAAAAGGAGCTTGTGTTCACATTAAAATCTAAAGCATTTCTGAGAATGCTTGGATACCTACAGCAAATTAGAAGGAACATTTTTACATAAATGGACATACTTTTGGGTCCTGAATCCACAAACGTGATTATAAAATATAATTATAATGTAACTAACTAGCCAATGGGAATATGCATTGAATTCAACTGAATTCCAGATTGAAACAGGCCTAAACAGAGTCAGGAGAGGATCAATTGTAGGCCATGATCTGTACATGATCCTTTCTGAGGTTTTCAGTATTATTTGAGATTAATAAGCAAACAGAAAGCATGTCGATAGATAGTTATACATTTCTCCATGAGCTTGTGAAGTAAGAAACATGACTTGCATATAGGAGTGGTAAGAAAGAAGGGCACACTGAAATTTAGATTTAACAGCCCATGTGGAGGAGGGCATCCTTTTTCCCTGAGTCACAAATTGTTTATTTTATTTGCAACTCTTTGTGTTATTTGTGTAATGCAAATATACTAGGCAAATGACATAATTTTTTTTAAGCACTTAGACTTATATACCGCTTAATAATGCTTTTACAGCCCTCTCTAAGCGGTTTTACAGAGTCAACATATTGCCCTCAACAATCTGGGTCCTCATTTTACCCACCTCGGAAGGATGGAAGGCTGAGTCAACCTTGAGCCGGTGAGATTTGAACTGCCAAACTGCAGCTAGCAGTCAACTGAAGTAGCCTGCAGTACTACACTCTAACCACTGCGCCACCTCGGCTCTTTTGATGGAGTAATTTGCCACAAATAATATAAGGTTAACTGCTTCATTAAAACTACTTCTTTAAAACTACTTTGGATATAACAAACTAGTCTGCTATTACAGGGAGATGTTTCATAAGAAATCTGATCCACACTATCCAGAATCTCCTAAATGGACATCTGTTAAATTAAGGTTTCACTTTGCTAATTTTTACTCTCATTAAATGATTTTGCTAAGATTTCAGTCATAAACTTTCATGAAGCAATGCTGAATGTATCAAACCTTTGTTCTGTCATTCGGTATTATTTACTGATATTCTTTCCTGGGAAAAGGAAAATTTTGATTTTCTGGAAAAGATTTTGATTTCTTGGATTTTGGTATCTTGGTGTACAGTAGCAGTTGTTGCTGTGTCAGAAAGTACTGGGCATTCAATTGTTTTGTTTCAACTATTGTTTTTTTGTTCCATCATTCACCCTGTTTACTGGATTTCCTCTCTTTAGCCTTAGTTGAGCATAGGAGCCATGGTGGTGCAGTGGTTAGAATGCAGTACTGCAGGCTAATTCCGCTGACTGCCAGGGGTTCGATTCTCACCAGCTCAAAGTTGACTCAGCTTTCCATCCTTCCGAGGTCGGTAAATGAGAATCCAGATTGTTGGGGGCATTATGCTGACTCTGTAAAGACTCTCTGCTTAGAGAGGGCTGTAAAGCAATTAAGTCTTAAGTGCTATTGCTATTGCTAAATTCTTTAAAATTTATCCACACTCTACACCCTGAAGCTATTCTTCTGATATCTATAGGTTTCTTGCCTAGGGATATGTAAATGGTATTAGTATTGAGCATTTAAAATAAATAAATGGAAGTAGGGAGGAAGGGAGGGAAGGAAAGAAGTAAGTTAGTAGAAAAGTGTCTCATCATGCTCACATCTTTGTACTCCCTTATACAAAAACCTTTACTATTATTATTATTTTTGTGTTTCAAGTTTCTAAACTAGGGCCACCTCCATTATGCAATTTTTTTTCATAACAGTGCCCCACTGTTTATGCTTTAGGCGATACCTGTTTCCTATTTTAGAAGATCCAGATACTGTTCTTGCACAAAGATCCATTAGTGAATTAATCTGAAATACATCAATGTAACAAATAAAAAGAAAAACGCTATGATTTTTGAATCTTCGCCAACTGAGCTAAGATTTGCAATTTGTGTTCCCAATTCAACTGGAAAATCTCCATATTAGTACAAAGTAAATTGGGCTGTTTGTCATGCTATCAAATTGGCCCAGATATATTATTATCCAGGCATACCCTTGCTGACTAATAGATATTCTGTACTGTAAAATAAAATATTTAATGTAAAAGAGACTGCTAAGAAGAAGATGAAGCTTTATATATTGAATCTGTTGCCCTCCTTCCAGATGTGAGCCAGTTTAATTAAGCATGAGAACTGTTGAGCTCCATCAGCAGTTGCAATTAATAGAAGAATTGGGTAATTAAAACTGCTTTACCATGCAAAAAATGGAACAATGTGAACTTTTTTCCCAATCTTGTGTTGTTGTATTTGCACAATGATTAAGCTATCATGATTCTGATGTCTTATTTTGAAGACACCTCAATGCATGGTGATTTAGCACAATGTCTAAAGCTACTTAAGTTTTTACATACATTTATTTAATATCACACAGGGTTGCCCACAATATTGGCCAGAGGAAGGAATGCTGAGATATGGTCCTATTCAGGTTGAGTGCATGTCCTGCTCAATGGAGTGTGATGTAATCAACAGAATTTTCAGGATATGCAATTTAACAAGGGTAAGGCATGTTTACTGAGCTATTGTAATAGACTTCGGTATTCAGAAAAACTTTTTTACAAAATTAAATGGCTTTTAAAAAAAACAACCTTACTGGATGGTAGCGTTTTTTAACCTTAGTAACTTTAACACATGTGGGCCCCAACTCCTACAATTCAAGTTCTTTCAACTACATCATCCTTGCTGGACCTGTTAGTAGCCATTTCAAGAAACTTGTCTTTTCTTGAGCTTGTTCCATAACCACAAAGGCTCTGGAACTTACTCGTTTTAAGTTCAGGAGGCATTGTAAGCCACACAATCTCCTTAATTAAAGTCGGTGTTTTCCTTAGGTTGGAGGTCTAGTTTGACCCTAGAAAAAATAATGGCTCCAGCAGGTTCAATGAACATACCCATATCAGATCCAAATACCGCACACCTTGAACCGAAAACATTGTATTTTATTTCATTCTAGCAGCTGTTCTTTTCTCTGGAAATCCCCTCATCTATCTCCAGAAATTTTTTCAAACTTTCCTCAGATGGTATAGGAGTTTGCAAGAAAAGAGAAAGGAAAAAATTCTGTAATAATTAGAATTGCTGAGGATCAGATTGCTTCTGCATTAAAAACCACAACATTTTACTATCTGCCAGCCTAATCTGTCTCATAGGATTTTTGAAAAGATAAAAAACTTCAAATATCTTGCTTTGCATCTAATGCGGCACCTAAAATTAATCTGTGGCATTAGTAATTGAGCTACATTTTCTCTTGACAAAGATGGATTTCCCCCACCCCCAAAAAATAAAGCCCTTTGAATCAGGACTGAAATTTGACTAAATAATTGCAAACTTTTATCTTGGATTTACTATGTGAGATACAAAGGTGATAAATAAACAATATTTTTGAAGAATATTTTTTTTTCTGTATGCAAGCTGAGATACGACTGAACCTACATTGCAAACCAACTTTCTTCATCTTTACACTTTTGTAACTGTGCAGAGTATTTATTTATTTATTTATTTATTTATTTATTTATTTATTTATTTATTTATTTATTTATTTATTTATTTATTTATTTATTTATTTATTTATTTAGTGTTCTTCTATGCCGCCCTACTCCCTGAGGACTCAGGGCAGCGTACAACATTTTAAGGAACAACTAAACAATAAAATTATTAAAAACAATTTAAAAAGAGTTTTAAAAAGACATACAAAACCATGCATACATGGGGGAAAGTTGTCTCAAAATCACCTCGCCTGCAGGAAGAGCCATGTCTTAATGGCTTTTCGGAAGGCCAGCAAGGTGGGGATAATTCGGATCTCTGGGGGTAGTTGGTTCCAGAGAACAGGGGCCCCTACAGAGAAGGCCCTCCCCCTAGGCCCCGCCAGCTAGCATTGTTTGGCTGACGGGACCCGGAGGAGACCCACTCTGTGGGACCTAACCGGTCGAAGGGAAGTATGAGGTATTTATTTATTTATTTATTACGGTATTCTTATATGCCGCCCAACTCCCGAGGGACTCGGGGCGGCGTACAACAGAAAAACGGTAGTATGCGGTCCCGGAGGTAACATGGACCTAAGCCATGTAGGGCTTTAAAGATGATGATCAACACCTTGAATTGCACCCGGAGACCAATGGGCAACCAATGCAGCTGGCGGAGTATAGGTGTTACGTGGGTGTATCTTGAGACACCCACCACAGCACGCACAGCCGCATTTTGCACTAGTTGAAGTCTTCGGGTACTCTTCAAGGGTAGCCCTATGTAGAGCACATTACAGTAGTCTGCTATCCTGCCTGATGAACTAGAAAACTAGCCTGCCATTAACTTTTCATTGATCTTAATACAGCCACTCATTCTTTTGTAACTTCGTGGTATTGTCTGTAATGGGTATAAAATTGCTTTTTTTCCCCCCATTAGCCTCAGGAAGGTTATCTGATGGTTCAGCAATTCCAGTATCTGAGTTGGGCACCTCATAGGGATGTCCCAGGCTCCAAGAGGTCATTCTTAAACTTAATTCTTCAAGTGGAAAAGTGGCAAGAAGAATGCGAAGAAGGGGAAGGGAGAACCATAATTCATTGTCTGTAAGTGTAATTTAGCATTTTAATCCTGACTATTTATTATCTCCATGCTATGGAATGGAATTTCATGTAGGTGAATGTTCTAGATATGTCTCACTAACAGAACAATAGTGTGTACTCCTATTTCTCTAGTCAAAGAGGAATATTTCTTCTTCCCAAGAACAGTATGTGCCTTTCTCATTTGATGATATCGGACACTTGATACAGGGTTATCTACATTAATACATGTAATGGAAAAATGAGGGTTATCTCAGACCACACTGTATACCAGCCACCTCAAGCATTTAGAACTACTTTCTTAACAAAATCTTTCCTACAACCATTGAACATTGACCAAATTTAAGTTCCTCCTTCTAATAGTCCCCCATTCCAGGCGATTTTGTTAGGGCCAAGAATATATAATTTTAGAGATTGAAGTCATCTATATGTAAGCATTTTTCTCTCTGCCTCTCTCCCTCCCTTTCCCTTTCCCTCTCCCCCACTCTATCTCTCTCTTCCCCTCCTCCCCATCTCTCTCCTCTCCTCCCCTACTCATTTTCAACATGTTGCTGTATGGTTATGAGCTAATTAGAATTACATCATATTAGGGTGAAGAAACGGAAACTGAGCCCAAATACAACAAGGCTATTGTTAGGTAACAGGTTATCAAGGGGGGGGGGAGGATGATATAAAACCATAATAAGAGATAACCAGAAACTAATTACATGTCTTTCAAAAAGACATGAAGGAGTAGTGATGGGGCATTTTAATTATTTCAACATCTGTTGGAAGATAAACTCTGACAAACATGGTCCTTCCAAGAAAATAATTGATCTGTCTCTCTGAAAATCCTTCAGTGGGTTTAACAAGGAATGAGCGATCAGCTCTGCTTCACTTAATCTTAATCAACAGGGAAAACAAAAGTGGTGGGACAATTGAAGAAAAATAACACGTACAGATGAAATTCTTTATATCAGGAATACTGAAGCTTAATATAATCAAGCAGATATGTTAAAGATAAGATAATCTTTATTGTCATTTTTTTTTCCGATGGGCACTCTGGCACACATTAAAAATGAAATTCTGTTTCCTGCTCTTAAAAGTGTACACATACTGTACATTAGGGGTCTCCAACCTTGGCAACTTTATGAGGTGTGGACTTCAACTCCCAGAATTCCTCAGCCAGCATGGCTGGCTGAGGAATTCTGGGATTTGAAGTCCACACCTGATAAAGTTGCCAAGATTAGAGACCTCTGCTGTACATAACACGCATATAGATATGCTATATACATACATATGTATATACCTACACCCTAACATATAAATACATATAAAATACATATAAAGACCTCGATATGGTGAATCTGAATAACATCAAAGCAATTATTACTAGAAATCGATGATGAGAGAAACTGAAGCCCAAGGCAAACCTCACAAAAGATACTACAGATTAACAGAGTTGGAAGGGACCTTGCAGGTCATCTAGTCCAACCCCCTGCCCAAGCAGGAGACCCTACACCTGCCTCTACCTAGACTCGAACTCACAACCTTCTGATTGTGAGGCAAGAGCTCCACCTCTAGGCCAGAGCAGCTGGGTGTCTATACTTAAAGCACCATCACAAATAATTGGGGGGAGGGGGGATGGAAAGAAGATGTCAGAAGAAGCCAGAGTGGCTGCCCCAAAAAGTTGAGTGAAAATCTGAAAATGGAAAGTGGACTGAAAATCAGTTCACTAAGGAAAACACATAATAATAACCCATATGTGTAGAACTAATGACAGGAAAGCTAAAACTCAGAATGAGCAAAGATTGATGAAGGATAAGACTAAGAACTACAAATAGTCTTTACAAAAGGAAGTATTTTTTGTTAAACATTGTTCTTTTCCTATTCAGGAACGGTGGTGGACGAAGCGGGATGTTTTGTGCCATAGGCATTGTAGTGGAAATGGTTAAAAGGCAAAATGTCATTGATGTTTTCCACGCAGTAAAAACTTTACGGAACAGTAAGCCTAACATGGTAGAAACACCGGTAAGTTATGTTGTGCTGATAATCAGATAAACAAACGCATGAAAATCATATAAGTCATCTAAATAAAATCATTTTTTCCAAGACTCCCAAGAAATACAGACTATGATCAATTAATTATCAACATACTGTATATCAAAATAATTAGAATACATCTAGAATGTAGTAATACTGATTTACAGTTGTATACGTATCCCCATGCACTGAATGCATGCTGAAGGTCAAAGTCTCTAGTCACCACTGAAAGATCTAGGCCTTTGATAAATCTGAGAGATGGTGGTTTCACAGTAATCACTGGAAACATCTTTCTCTCTTTAACTTCCTGTCCCAGTTTAACTCATGAGACAGAGTTTCAAGCAATTTTGGGTTGCTGTCATCTCAATAAAACTAAGAGGAGTGATTGGAGAAGATAATGTAGCTTGTAAAGTAGTGGATGAGCTTTTGGGGAGAAAGCATCAAATTGTTTCTTTTTAACAACATAGAGACCAGCCTGAAGTGCTAATTTTTGTCAAGAAAATTCCAGACACTTCTGTGGAATTAAAATAGTTTGCTATCCAGGCGACCCACCATTTACCTATCTCTGCCAAATAAGATACATAGAGAATTTCCAATTTTATAGGAGGCATCATCCAAAATTCATTAAAACTTTAAATGATTCAATTCAAAGAGCACAGGCTCTTACTGTTTTTAAAAATTACATTTAATAGGGGAAATGAGAGAGAGTGAAAGAGAGAGGGGATGGTTATGCAAAGAAGAAGAAAAAGCTAGATACATTATTGTGATTTAGTCAAAGTAAATATTACAAAAGATAAGAAAATGGTTAATTACCAAAAAAGAGACAAAAAGATCCATGTAATATTCATAGGTAACACTATAGAATTAATTAAATCCTAAAGTTTATAATTAAATCTAGACTTGCACATTTTTAAGCTGGATACACTTAAAATGTAGAAATCAAGGTTTTCTGCACTGCATCAGAATAAAATAAGATGTGCTTATTGCCAGTACTAATTTGAGACCTATGAGTCTGTAGCCTGTGACTGTTAAAGGCCATTTTTTGATTCTTTGAATTCAATTTCATAACAATCATTCAAATGTAAGGTAAATCATTCAAATGTAAGGTAAATCATTCAAATGTAAAGTAAATCAATCTACACAGCCCAGCCTCTCAAATTATGGAACAATCCTAACTAAAAGCAATAGAAATTAGAATCCCATATCAATTCTAGTTCTTCTAAAACAACCAACAATCCTGCAAACAGGAAAGGCATAATTAGCATATTTGCCTAGTATTTGTTTTCCTAAAATATTACAGCATATAAAGTGGGAAAGAGTAAAGAATGGGAAGCAGGAAGGAAAATCAATAGGCATGAGGATGAAAAGGCAGAAAGAAAGGAGAACTAGGGTCAGATTTTTGGCAAGAGAAGGCCCTTGAACTCCTACCATTCTTGGCCAATTATGAGAAGAGTTATAGTCTAGGACAGTGATGGCGAACCTTTTTTGGTTCGCGTGCCAAAAAGGGGGGGGGATGCATGGGATCACGTGTGTGCGTGCCCACACCCATAATTCCATGCACCCCCCCGCATGCGCGTATGACCCCCCCACTCCCAGCATGCAATGGCACGCCCATTTTTTGCTCTCTCCAGGCTTCTAGGAGCCTGGGGAGGGCGAAAATGGCCTTCCCCACCCCCTCTGGAGGCTGGAAACAGCCTGTTTCCTGACTCCCAGTGGGCCCAGAAGGCCCGAAAATCAGCCAGCCGGTGCGCACATGCGCGCCGGACCTGAGCTCGCGTGCCCACTGATATGGCTCCGCGTGCCACTTGTGGCACCCGTGCCATAGGTTCGCCATCACGGGTCTAGGATCAATTTGTGGACTAACATGACACACCTCTTCTATGAAAAATAACTTCTTTTCCCCTTTGGCTACCACCACTATAATTATTTATAAATCCCTTTTGCATCCTTTCCTTCGCAGAATATTCCCACTAGTAGATTTATGCACTGGTTTTGTTTTGTTCTGCTAGACTGGAGGAGGGCAGTTCCACGGATCTGTGCTTTATATCTTCCCCACTTATAATTTAAAAGCACTTCAGAACACATACTTTATAATCAGTGTTGTTTATTTTAGTATTTCTAGCCTGCTATGATTTCTAACAGCTTTGATTATACGTAAAAGCACAAAGCAATGGTGCTATTGTGTTACAGTCTGAGCAGCTGCCAAAGTGGGGTATTTTCAAGGTCATGCTTTATGTGGGCAAAATGCTTGATCGCATCTCCAAAAGCTGTTAAGCTGGGAGAAGGAACCAGCCAAGAAACCAGCCAAACATTCTCACCTAACCTCCACACACCGCATTAATCAGAGAGCTAGAACGAAACAGCAGTAAATTATTTGAGGGTTTTTTTCCGCACTTCCTGTTAAGTGCTGTATGATGGTGGTTTCCTACACCTGGAGGAAGGGTGGGTAACTTAAAAAAGAAAAGAAATCTGATAAAGAGTTAACATTTCTTTTCATTGCTCAGAATATTGTTCCTTCCAGATCAGGGGTCTCCAACCTTGTCAACTTTAAGACTTGTGGACTTCAACTCCCAGAATTCCTCAGCCAGCTGAAATAGCTGGCTGAGGAATTCTGGGAGTTGAAGTCCACAAGTCTTAAAGTTGCCAAGGTTGGAGACCCCTGCAGATCATGGGCCTTGGTAAAATTTATTTATTTATTTATTTATTACTTGTATTTATATGCCGCTCAACTCCGCAGGGACTCTGAGCAGCTAACAACAATACAAATAACATCAATATAAAAACATTTGAAAACAGAATTAAAATATAATATAACAATGTATAAAATAATCAATCAAATCAATCATTCAATCCTTCCCTTCCTATAACAGATATATCTGTTTGGAAATACAAATTTTCATAACCATATTATAAACTATATATGTTGACTTATTCAAATTCCTATCTTTTTTATTTTTATTTTGGGGGCTTACATTAGATTTGTTAGACTTAGTTTTGTTCAATTTGGTGTAATAGCAGCTATAGTATTTAAAAAATGAGGTTTGTCAGCTGATAAATGAATGTTAATAATTTATTTTATTATTATTATTCTTTTGAAAAAGTAGAACTATTCTTTGGTAGACAAATAACTAGCAATGAGCATCATAGGGAGATATGAAGCCATTGATAGCAAGGAATTCCAATTATTTTTTTTAACAAAAATCATGAGCAAATATAAAAACATGGTGAGTTAAGAACAAAATTTGCAATTAAGTCTATGGAGCAGTAGTGCTTCGTTCGTTTTCTTTGCAATGTAACTTGTGGTTTTTGATTTTTGTTTGTTTTTTTGCTATATTAGGAACAATATCGTTTCTGCTATGACGTCGCACTGGAGTACCTTGAATCATCTTAATATGAAAGGATAAAAACAATCAAGTGAACCAAATAATATGAAATTTAATAAACTGTGTTTTGGCATCCGCTGTTGAACCCATGAAGAAACGTTTTAGTGAAGGGGAGAGTTAATTTTTAAATGCAAAAGTATTTTTCTTAATAAATGGTGTAAAGTATATATATAAATATATATATATATATATATATATATATATATATATATATATATATATATATATATATATATATATATATATATATATATATATATATATATATATATATATATATATATATATATATATATATATATATATATATATATATATATATATGAGAGAGAGAGAGAGAGAGAGAGAGAGAGAGAGAGAGAGAGAGAGAGAGAGAGAGAGAGAGACTGTTGTTCTGTCCCTGTACACAATCTGAATATAGTGCCACAAAAATAAATGAAGAGTCAAGGCAGAGAACATCTGCTATTCAAAGTAAAACTTTCCAGTGTTTGCATATTCCGCTGTCTCTCGGCTACATTAGTCCTGTCATTTGTTGCATGTATCTATTCTACTGAATGTTTTATTTCACACTTGTTCTTAATTTCATACTGTTAAAAGTTTTTAAAAACACTGTGTACAGATTGATAATCTGTAGGTTTTATGTGCTGCAAGAATATATATAGAGAGAGAGAGAGATACAGCCACACACATCCCGCAAACATTTTTTTAAAATGGCATATTTTATTTTACTGTGCAATGACAGCCTGATCAAAGTTCTTTATAAAGAAATTCAAACATAAGCCAAAGACTCAAGTGTAAATATGTTTATATAGGAAAGAAAGCACATTGTATTTATTGTTTACTGACATTCCTTTAATGATGGTTGGACAGAACTATTTTTTTTCCTTAGAAACATTGTTGCTGAAATCAAGTGTAAATGATTTTTGTAGATTATTTTTTGTATGTATTGTGTAAGTAGAAGGAGAGAAAATGAAAAGATCTTTTATGGATAAACCAGAAAACATTGATATACTTTTTTTGGTTGGTGTGTGTACACGCTTATGAATGAAATTCATGTAAACAACAAAAAGAAACCAAACATAAAACTTCTTTCTCAGACTATATAGAGGTGGTTCTTTTTCAGTTTATAGTAATAAGAAATCAAATAGAAACTGCACATATATATATATATAACTTTGGGAGTTTCGTTAATTTTTTTTAAGGAATAAGTAGGTTAATAAAGAATGCTTGACACACAGAGCAAGTACAAAAATAAATAAAAATGGAAGTTAATAACATTTATTTTAATGTTTACAGTTGAGGCACAAGTTCTAGGCCACCACACCAACGCATTGTTCCCTTCTGCAATGCTGGAGGAATCTTCTGGCCCTCATTCGTGACTTCCCGGCTGAGCCAAGAAATCGGCTTTGGTCCAAAGCTCCAGCTTTTCTCCCAGTGGTAGTCTAGATTTGTGGAAATGGTAGCTTTGTGTTCTGACAAAGCCAAAATGGATTGAATCAATTCAAGAGTTAGGTGATAGCTTTGGTATGTTTTTTACTTTGCTCTTCATATGCACATTCATAAGCCTGGACATATTTTCATAATGGAAAAAAAAAACATTTACTGTGTCCTGTTGATTTTTTTTATCAAGAGTAAATGATAAGGCGCTGATGAATACTCATGTAAAATAAGAGTGAATTAAAGAAGTTTTATAAAATATTAAGTTCATGTGTCCTATTTTGATTACACTTACTCCTTTATGGAAAAAAAAAACCCACACATCACAGTTCCCTTGTGCAAGTTAATTCATCTCACACTAATAAAAAATAAATTGGTGGAAACTAGTCTAAGATCCACAACACTTTTTATACACTGATACAAAAGTCTCTGGGGAGCCAAATATAAAAGAGTGCATGGTGTATTATTAAATATAAAGGTCTTAAATGGAAGTTTTTCATGAAACAGGATTACAGTATTATTCTACCATATCTTTTTAAGGATCTTTGAAGCTACAGGTGACTTTAGAGCTGGGCATCTGGAGGATGGCCCTACACATGGAGAAATTAGCTTGGTATAAAAGACCCTAAACCAGTGGTGGCGAACCTTTTTTTTGCTCGGGTGCCAAAAGGGTGTGCGCGTGCCCACACCCATAATGCAATGCCCTCCCTCGCGCATGCACACACAACCCCCCTGCTGCATCCCCCTGTGCATGCGCACAGCGCTCACTGAAGCGTCTGGAACCTGTGGCTGGCAAAAAATGGATTCCAGCTGATTTTCGGCCTTCCGGAGGGCGGGGAAAGGTTGTTTTCACCTTCCCCAGGCTTTAGGAAAGCCTCCTGAAGCCTGGGGAACGTTGAAAAAGGGCCCAACGGTCCAACTTCATTTCCGAACTTCCGGTAGGCCCGTTGGGTCCATTTTTTCACCATCCACAGGCTCTGGAGGCTTTCCTGAAGCCTGGAGAAGGCGAAAATGACCTCCTCCCACCCTCCGGAAGGCTGAAAATCAGCGCACACATGTGCGCGCTGGAGCTGACATAGGGCAACACCTCGCATGCCCTCACATATGGCTCCACGTACCACCTGTGGCACGCCAGCCATAGGTTCGCCATCACTGAGGTAATGTAGTGCCTCAATTGGGCCTCCTGCTCCTACCAGAGCCAGTTCAGGACATGTTACCTTGCACCAGTCTTGGGGTGACCCCCAACTTTCTGGGAGGGCAAGAGAGAGGACCATCAGGATCAAGGCCTACTTACTTGCCACTACGACCAGTGTGGCACTCTATATCTTTAAGTGCTGCTTTGCATCCAAGTATGGCAGGCTGAGGGAAGCATTCCTGATTCCTCATGGCAAAAACAAAGAACACAATAACTTAAATACAGTAGTGACTGAGACGGCTAGCTGATTGGCTTCAGAAACCTCCCAGAACTCCATTTTGTTCCTGCCTATCAGAAACCGAAGTCCTTTTTCAGTGACAGATTGGGAAAGTCCAGCAGCAGGAAGTGCATCTTAAGGAAGAAGTTGTTCCTCCAAATCAGTATTCATGTATGAAAAGTGGGGTGTCATCAGCTTCCTTAAACCCAATCTATGCAGGAGTGGGCTTCAAAAATTTTAGCAAGGGGTTCTCTGCCCAGTTGCTGGGTGGGCATGGCCATGGTAGCGAAAACTGCCTCCCCAGGCTCCGGAAGCCCTCTGGTGGCTGGAAACAGGCCCATTTCTGGCCTTCCTGAACTTCCAGTAGGCCTGATTTTCGCTCTCCCCGAGCCTCTGCGTGCGCCCTGCACTTACCTGCATCCAAAACTCGCCGCGTGGGGGACTCCTGGGAGGAGCGGTGGGGAGGGGGGGGCAGCCAGCAGTGAGATTTGGGGGTTCTCCGAACTGCACAGAATCTTAGCTAGAGGTTCTCCTGAACCCCTGCGAACCCCCAGCAGCCCACCCCTGAGTCTATGGCTCTATATACATACCTCTCGGATAATCATTATTGATACTGATGGGCAGAGACAACTAGGTCTCTTGTCTTTGCTTTCCCTATCAAACTATAATGTTGCTAATAAAACAATCCAACACATATGGTAGAATACTACTGTAATCCTGTTTCATGAAACACTTCCATGCTTCTGATTCAGGTTCAAGATGCACAGTTTTCCCAGCTTGCTGAGATATATGTATTCTTTCTGCATGCATATGACTCACAGTTGGAATGGAAAAATAAGTTGCAAAAAACCTCTCTTTAAAAACAAAATCATAGTTATTATATATATACAATATTTTTTAAAAGTTAAGGTGAAAATACTATAATAAAGTAATGAAAGCTGTTTAAATAGAATATACTATCATCACATACAGTCATACAAACTTACACGATGTTGAATTCACTAAGCTAATTTAAACTACCAGCCTTGTGTGGCATCTTACCCGAGATTTTTCTTTTGTTGCCCATGTGGAATTGCAAATAAATTACCATTGTTAATGATCTGATGTGCCATAATATTAGGCTAATGGATTGTGTGCAGCTTAGTAGATGTGTTAACATCTCTAAAAATAGCACTAAGGAACTATGGTATGAGTAGCTCTTGTGGAATCTGCAGCTCCAAAAAACAAAAAAAGGGGGGGATTCCTGCTTAAGATTATGTAAGCGTCAATTGAGCCATACTTTGAATTCTTATAGAAGTCAACTAAAACATTCATGGGCTGGCTTCATAAATGGCACACCAATTCATTACTTGCAGTATAACTAAATAACACACACCATTTACGTTGCTCCTTTTGTGTGCTCATGCTGGCTTGCCTCTGAAGCAGTTTAAGGCAGTCCTGTCTGAACTGAAATATTTGGGTAAGGACATCAAAGGGATTTACTCAGCTTCAGGCTACTACTTCCTCTCCTTTGTTTTGGCCCTCCAGCCTTTCTCTCCCAGGAAAATAGCCCATTGCTTTTCTTCCAGTGTGCATGTCTTCTGGAACATATATCTTTTTGTATGTGAAAATCATACATACACTTAAATGGAATGTGTATATACATGAAAATGCACTACATGCAGATACAGCTAGGATAAAATTTTCTTACTTACTACTATGCTTTCTATTTGCTTTTTAGTACTTTCCTAACCATAAGTACTAAAAGAATGTAAACTTTGGTTTGGTTCCTGTTCTGAAATGCAGCAGAATGCTTTTAAAAAATTACTTCTCCTGAGCTTCCTATTTTTTAAAAAAAAAATATTTTTCTTAAAAATAAAATAAAAATAGTAATAGCAGACAATACAAATGTAACTCAAAAAGGAAATGAAAGAAGAGATCAGAAAGTGCAGGAAAAGAAAAAAGGAAAACATTTAAAGAACATATTCCCTATTTTCATCACAACTAGAAACAAATTTAGAATTCTTTGCCTCCCATAAGGTTACATGCAAGTATCTCTGTCCCATATCTTATTCACACACAAATCCATAAACCATTAACATTTTAGCATTGGCATCAGCAAAAGCCACAAAGGGTTTCCAGAATTTTATAAAAACATGATTTATGTTAACCTTGGTCAAACAAGCCAACTTTACATTCCTTCCTTTTGCTTCTAGGAATTTTAATATTTAATTCAGATGTTGTTATAGGCTTTGATTTCTCTTCAGATTTTCTTTTTCCCATCTCATAAGATTTCTTCAAGGCTTTAACAAACTTCTTTTGTAGCTCCAGTAAGGAATCATTGTCCAGGTCATTCTCTTGATTTGTCATTTGTATTTCTACTTTAACTGTCATCTTTCTCTTGTAATCCAGTGTTTTTCATTTTCCAGTATTTCAGCAATTTCTTTATATTCTAAATTTTCTGCATAAGGCTTGTTTCTGCATAAGGTACTCTCTTTCACCTATGCAATTTCTTTTAAAATATCATTTGGACATAGTTTATCCATAGATGCAGAACATTGCTGCCATTGTACATGCTAGTTTCTGTCCCCCTTCTTCAAATATCTCCTGAAGTATTTCAACTATCATACCACTTTGTGTCATTTTCTCCCAGTGCTGACCAAAGACAAAAGGCAAGATTGCCTTTCTTTCTTTCTTTTTCTCTTTTTCTCTTTCTTTCTTTCTTTCTTTCTTTCCCCCCCCCCTCTCTCTCTCTTTCTCTCTCTTTTTCTTTCTTTCTTTCTTTCTTTCTTTCTTTCTTTCTTTCTTTCTTTCTTTCTTTCTTTCTTTCTTTCTTTCTTTCTTTCTTTTTTATGCCTGGGATCTTTAGTCCCCTCTAGTGACTAATTTCTGAAATCATAAAGTCTTGAATTTTTGTTATGATTTAAGGTAAACTAAATAATTCAATTCATGTGAAGGAGCTGTTTATTTATAACCAAGTTACAACTTTGTGAAAATACTGCAGATCCATTAAGATTTACTTTGAGAAGGAAAATTACTTTGTGCTTCAGATTATAGCAAAAGTGTTCTGAAATGTGCTTGGCTTATCTTTAGTGCATTTAAGAGATCTGGAGATGCACACAAGAGACTTTTTTGAAATAATGTTACAGATCAGCCTTTCTTGGTAATATATGTTTTAAAGAGGCCAGAACAATTCTTGGGTGTCATGAAAGAAATGCCCCTGGAGTCCTTTATAGGGAAATTCTGCTAAAAGGAAAAGACAGTGAATTCATTTACATTCATTTGTTCAAGACTGATCTTCCCAGTGGTATTTATCCAATCACTTTACTTAATTGTTTCTGAAGGTTTGCCTATCAACTCAACAACCCTTTCCACCTGGTAAAGCAAATAGCTTGATATTTCTTGACAGCAAAGTATTTTTATGGTATTTAAAAAAGAAATCTAGTTATTTCTTTTAGTTTCCCAAGATACAAGAAGAAATAATTCTGCAAGATCCAATCTGGGTCAGTCACTGGGACCAGAGTTTTAGTCTTCCAAGCTTTTGGACATCTGCAAGAGACCCATACTCAGGGAACTTCTCTCTACTGGAATGTGTGCTTTGGATCGTATTTATGTAGTGCTTTCTATTGGTTGATTAGGAATAAGGACTTGGCAGCACAAGGAAGAAACAGCCAATCGCCAGCCATCAACACACTAATCAACCAATAGGAAGGCCTCACATAAATACGACCTAAAGCACACATTCCGGTAGAGAGTTCCTTGAGGATGGGCTCCAGCACAAGTCTGAAAACTCAGAAGACTAAACTTCAGGTTCCGGTGACCGACCCAGATTGGATCTTACAACATTATCCTGGGACATGTATATTTGCCTTCATTCGTGAGAAATAATTCTGATTTTCTGGCTCTTTACTTAGGATTCACTCTTACCACACAGATAAGGATCAACTTTTAAGTAGTGAGAATTTCCTCCAAGGCAGGGTTAGCCATTTGACAGTGATACACAGGATTGCATTCTATGAGATAGGATCATTCATGTTAAAGTGTGGGATTTTAATTCCACACAGAGGCATTACTTTAGTACATTTTCTTACGGTAGACTTAAATACAGAGCTAGATGAAGATGTGAGCAAAGTAAACCAGTGAGATTATTATCATGCTCAAAATAGAAAAAATAGCATGGGCTGAACTTTGTCCCTTTTTTATATTACATTCTCTGCAACTTAGCATTATGGAGAAAGATTTGGTAACTCAGAGTTTTATTTTATTTTTTAAATGTTAAAACAATAGTCAAAAAGAAGATATCAGGTTTATGTGAAATCAGCAGCAAACCATGAAAAGCTATCTATAATCAAAATATAAATCCCAAAAGATGTACTAAATGGCCAAAGAAAAAATGTTTAAACAAAGGGAAGAGGATACATAAACAGAAAGAATGGCTAGGTCACATGTTTTGAGACTGCCTTCTGTTTTATTTAAGTAATCAAAAGCTCAGTTAGTTTTTTTCTTTTTTCATGAAAGGAAATGATATTAACAACACAAAGGACAAGAGAACGTAAGACAGCTGGTGGAGAAGTTCAAGTGATTATTTTTCTTCAGTATGTTAGATTATACCTTTTTATGTATTTTGTTCCTGAGAAGAGTTTTATAGGAATCTGAGCAAAGTTCAGTTTGGGGAAAAATCTTATATTATAAATGAGTCAATAATGATCTAGGAAAACTAACTTACTGGCTTCTCCGCTTCCTTTTAGAAAGAAATACAGACACCGATATGAGAAAGTTTTAAAAAGTTGAAGTAATTGAATGCATTATATAATTTGCCCACTGAATATTAAAGATTCCTTTAATATTCCCACAATAATTGATTTGTAGAGGTTATTAAGACGTACTGTATGTATTGTGTTATTCACCAAATGTGTGTGCCATGAGCTATACAAGCCTCAATATTTGTTTATAAACACAGTATCAAGCAAAAGTTTTAATAGATAACATACAACATTGTCAGACATTAATGGCAAGGTAAGATTTTTATCTTTCTGTAGCACCTCAAATAGCAATAGCAATAGCACTTAGACTTATATACCGCTTTACAGTGCTTTACAGCCCTCTTTAAGCAATTTACAGAGTCAGCATACTGCCTCCAATAATCTTGGTCCTCATTTTACCTAATCATGGAAGGATGGAAGGCTGAATCAACCTTGAGCCTGGTGAGATTTGAACTGCCAAATTGCAAGCAGCCTGCAGTCAGCAGAAGTAGCCTGCAGTACTGTACTCTGCACTGCTCTGCACTGCACAGCTCATCTCCAAAAGATTTGGATGGAGTACAGTAGGAGGGTGAAGGTCTATTCATTCAATATTACATTATATTACATTAAAACATGATAAAAATAATTTGATCAGCAAAAAACATTGTAAAATACAAAGCATGCAGGCCATGTTTGAGTCTATCCCCTTTTATTTGGAAATGAGCTCCCTAGGATATAGTAGGACTTACTACTAAATAAATATACCTACAACTATCTTTATAATTAGTGCAATTAGAGAGTAATGCTAATTCTACTTCACATGTTGAGAAATAGATTGTCAAAAAAGGTAGGCTTTTTGCTTGTTTATTTTTTTTATCTTAATGATATTCCATTATATAGGAATTAAAACCAAATCATTTAAATTAAGCATTACAATTGGAGTATAATTACTAGTTTGGATGTGCACATCATTGATACTGCATAAATGTTTCTGTTCATGAAATTAACTTTTAGGGATTTTTAATTGCAAGAGAAAACAGATTGAGTTACTTCTTTTTAATTTAATTACATTGGTGCCAATAATCAAATAACCTTCATACTGGGATTACATGGCAGTTCCTGGAAAGAGCAACAAAAGGTTGTAAAAGAGTCTTTTGTGTTAGTTGTCAGTCAAAGGGGTATCTGGCCATCTGAGCTGTGAACCAATATTCCTCTCAGATTGCCCTCTTTATGCTAGTTAGCAATTCAATTGCATTCAGAGAGCTGAAAGGTTTAGTGAAAATAGTTACCTGTTGTTGAATCACTCTTTTTTGTAACACTTTCCTTTTCCCAAAGACAACTTGTAATTCAAACTGAAGGGATTCTCTGGTGTCTTTTCTGTTCCCATGCTTTAGCTGAGAATCTTTTTTGTTTGCCAGTGTAACAGGGCAAATGAGGACAGATGATTAATCAACACTATTATCCATATGTTCTCTCTAATATTACAGAGAACATGCTAATGAGAATTTTTCTATCAGACTTTAACAGATAGAATGAAGTATTTGGCACTGCACTATACAACTACTAGACCAATTCCACCTTCTAGTTCTTTCTCTTTCCTTTAGAAAGTGAATTAGTTTTTGCTTCATGTGCCGTTACATAATGGTGTTTGATATTTTCCTCACTACCCTTTTTTGCTCTTTTTCTCTCTCTAACAAGTCTCACTGAGCTTTGCATTGGAAGTTAAATCATGAATGAGCACACTAGAAGTTTGCTTCTTCTAAAGGCAATATTATATTTAAAATTAATGGCAGGTGTATGACTGAGACATTTCAATTTTTTTCCTGTTTTAAGAATGAATATTTTCATTGTATAGGTTGTTATGTTTTGTTCCTGTCTATTGTTGTTCTATTCTTTTTTTGTCTGTTATTTTTTCCCTTAACAATTTTACTTGTGAACTGGCCAGTCACTGGAACATAGGCAGCATGCAGATTTTAAAATAAGTATGTTTTGCCTGTGCTTAATCAATGCAGAGTTCATAATAGTAAGAGGAATATATGTTTAATTAATCTCAATAATCATAATAATTTTAATATATTTTAAATCTTAGCAGAAGTACCCAAAACCAGCAGTAATGCTATATTCTACGGAATGATACAGGCATTTGTCCTAATTGTGTGGCTATCTCATTGGGAAGTTAAGCCAAGATTAGCAGTTAAGTGTGACATTTCAACTTTGTTATTTTCATAGTTGGAATTTTTTTTAGTTCCTAGAGAGGCTTTGAGGAGAAGCAACTTTGTCAGGCTATCAATTTTTTTTTAAAAAAATAGACTTGTTCAGATGCCATCTGTAGATGTTTTAGGGCCTCTCAGCACTGCTGAGTAGGCATGAAGCCACAAACAAATGCTGCATTGGTTTATATATTGTTCTCAGCGGCGGGTTGCTGCCATACCGGTGCCGGTGCGCTGCGCGTGTATCTCCACACTTCGGGTGTGCGCGCGCACGCCCTCATGCAATTTTGCTTCTGCGCATGCACAGAAGCAAAATCACGCCAAAATCTCATGAGGGGATGCACGCGAGAGAGGAGATTTTGGCATTATTTTGCTTTTGTGCATGCGCAGAAGCAAAATCTCGCCAAAATCTCTCGCACGCGCATGTCCCCTCGTGAGATTTTGGAGCGATTTTGCTTCCGCACATGCGCAGAAGCAAAATTGGCCAAAAATTCACAGGAAAAAATGGCGACGTGCACGATGGACCGGCAGAGAGGGCTCCGGAGCGGTTGCGCAATCCGCCACTCCCTACCGGAGCTGTGCATTGGGCAGCTCCGGCAGGAACCCACCTCTGGTTGTTCTATATATCATACCTGTATAATAGGTAATGGGAGGAGATATTCTGTGCACAGAACAACTACTTTTGGACAATCAGAGCATGGAGTGAAATCTCTGTGCTTCTTATGGTTTGCTCTTTACAGAATCTGCTTTGGAAAGAATCTGAAATGAAATGAAAGTTATTTGCCATTCTGTTTTCATTCTTCTAAGTCAATGTTGTCTCTTGCAACTGGAATGTTAAACCATGTTCTGTTTTCACTGTAGAAGAACTGCTGAGGGAGAAAGATGGAAAAGATAGATTGGTGAGTCAGCTACTGTGAAAGATCTCCCTTAGCTGAGTTGCAAATTCATAGCAAACAATTATAAATGTCTGATTATTTGTTTGTCTGCAAACTATTTGTGTGTCATCTTGAAATACCATCTGTTGGAATATAAACTCTACTGATGTGAATTGGTTGACAACTAATCCTATCTCCATAATTTACCATGGAAAAGTACCAATGCTATAAAGTGAGAGATTATAATTCTCCTTACTCTTAGGAGAATAAGAGTCTGTGGCATTCATTTCATATACTCAGTTATAGAAAAATGAATACATCATATGAAGAAGCAAGGAATCAAAAATTAAGCCTGATGCCAACCAGAGTTTGTCCAGTTAACTGCCAGTGGTTAAATGCAGCACTGCAGGCTACTGCTAGTTCAGCAGTTCAGCTGTTCAAATCTCACCAGCTCAAGGTTGACTCAGCCTTCCATCCTTCTGAGGTCGGTAAAATGAGGACCCAGATTGTTGGGGGCAATATGCTGAACTCTGTAAACTGCTTAGAGAGGGCTGTAAAGCACTGTGAAGCGGTATATAAGTCTAAGTGCTATTACTTCATTATCAGTTGGGCCTTGACCGAGTAAAAACCTGAATTTCTTTAAGTCAGGGTAGGCAATGCATCAAGTATTAGAAATCCAATCCAAAGCCTGTATATACAGAGTTTGCTCATTTATTTATTTATTTATTATTTGTATTTATATGCCACTCAACTCCGCAGGGACTCTGAGCGGCTAACAACAATACAAACAATATTAATATAAAAGCATTTAAAACGGAATTAAAAAACAATATAACAATTAAAAAAAACACTCAATCATCCAATCATTTCATTTCATGGGCCAACATCAATACATCATTCATTGGCCCCAGGCTTGCCGAAAAAGCCAGGTCTTCACGGCTTTTCTGAAGGCCAATATGGTGGGAACTGTCCGGATCTCGGGGGGTAGTTGGTTCCAGAGGGTAGGAGCCACCACAGAGAAGGCCCTCGCTTGTGGGCCCGCCAGCCGACACTGTTTAGCTGACGGGACCTGGAGCAGGCCAGCTCTATGTGATCTAACCGGTCACAGGGAGACATGTGGTAGCAGGTGGTCCAGAAGATACTCTGGCCCTGAACCATATAGGGCTTTAAAGGTAATCACCAACACTTTGAATTGCGTCCGGAG
Source organism: Diadophis punctatus similis (assembly GCA_023053685.1). Lineage (NCBI taxonomy): Eukaryota > Metazoa > Chordata > Lepidosauria > Squamata > Dipsadidae > Diadophis > Diadophis punctatus. The sequence continues at coordinate 99,441,654 of JALIGW010000001.1, forward strand.
ACCAATGGGCAACCAATGCAGCTCGTGCAAGATGGCAGTAATGTCCAGGTGCATCCACAACAGCAAGTGCAGCTGCATTTTGCACCAACTGAAGTCTCCGACTACTCTTCAAGGGTAGCCCCATGTAGAGCGTGTTACAATAATCAAGCCGTGAGGTGACAAGGGCATGAGTGACCGTGAGAAGTGCCTCCCGATCCAAGTAGGGTCGCAATTGGTGCACAAGATGAACTTGTGCAAAGGTCCCCCTAGCCACAGCTGACAGATGTTGATCCAATTTAAGCTGCGGGTCTAGGAGGACACCAAATTGCGAACCCTTTCCAAGGGGATTAGTTTTTCACCCCCCAGAACCAAGGAGGGACAGTCAACTGAGTCCTTAGGGGGCAGTATCCATAGCCACTCGGTCTTGTCCAGGTTAAGTTTGAGCCTGTTGACTCCCATCCAGATCCTCACATCGTCCAGGCACCGGCACATCACATCAACCGCCTCACTGAATTGACGTGGGGTGGAGATGTAAAGCTGGGTATCATCAGCATATTGCTGAAACCTCACCCCGTGTCGTCGGATGATCTCACCCAGTGGTTTCATGTAGATGTTAAATAGCAGGGGAGTGAGGACCGAGCCCTGAGGCACTTCGCAAACAAGGGGCCTAGGGGTAAATCTCTGTCCACCTGCCAGCACCGACTGTGACTGATCAGAGAGATAGGAGAAGATCCACCGCAACACAGTGCCTCCCACTCCCAACTCCCTTAATCGGCGCAGAAGAATACCATGATCAATGGTATCTAAAACAGCTGAAAGGTCAAGTAGCACCAAGATAGAGGCATAACCCCAATCTTGGGCTTGCCAGAGATCATCCATCAGCGTGACCAAGGCAGTTTCTGTGCTGTAGCCAGGCCTGAAACCTGACTGAAAAGGATCTAGATAATCCGTATCATCCAACAGCCATAGGAGTTGGAGCACCACCACTTTCTCTACAACCTTACCCGCAAAGGGTAGGTTGGAGACAGGATGAAAGATTTTTAAGTCAGTTGGATCCAGGGAAGGCTTCTTGAGGAGGGGCCTCACAACCGCTACCTTGAGTGGCTGCAGAACGAAACCCTCCCTCAAGGAGGTGTTGACTATCACCTGAATCCAGCCTCGTGTCACGTCCCTGCCAGAGGAAACTAGCCAGGAGGGGCACGGGTCCAACAAACAAGTGGAGGCGCTCATCGCTCCTATAGCCTTGTCCACTTCCTCAGGAGTCGCAGATTCAAACTCCTCCCACAAAATGGGACTAAGACCTGTCCCTGTCATCTCGGCTTGAATTGCTCAATCGGAGTCCAGGTCTGTCTGGATCTGAGCAACTTTATCCGCCAAAAATTGTACAAATTCCTCAGCTCTGCCCTCATGGATTTCCCTTTATTAAAAAAAAAACTATCTAATTCTGTTCAGAATCATCTTTATAAAATTTGATTCTATAAAGAGACTGGAAAAACAATCAATTTGGTGTTTTCTCTATATGAAATGGCCCAACCTCTTCACCATCTTGATTATTCTTTAGATAATATATGCAAGCCCCATCTCTTTAAGTCATAATCTGGTTAGTAATATCGGAGTCCCATTTACCTATCACTTTAGCAATTATATTTTGGATTATTTGTGAGTTCAAAGCCATGTGAATAATTCACTGACTGGAAGCGTAAAATTGTCTTTCCTACTGCTCAAAGGAAAATGAAATTCCAGCTCATTTTTTTAAAAAGTTTAGTCTTAATAGTCCATGTTTTTCCCTTGCCCCACTTTTAGACACTATCACTATTATTACAAGGAACATTTTAACAGGAGAAAAAGAATTTTTTTTTCAGCAGGGTATATGCAGAATGGGAGAGAGAGAAGTCATGAGTAATGTACATATGAAGTCCTGGTTGAACCCAAAGTTGGTGAGATCATGATTCTTGACCATGGTAGTAGGACATACCGGTATCTATTGAGCATAAAAGTAGGGAATCAAGATAGCCTGGTGACTATTTTCAAAACAAAGGGAATGATTTCTGAAAGCTGAAATGGTGAACAGGAGTGCCTCATCATTCTGCAAGGAGAAGATAATTTTTAATGGTAAGGGAGCCTTCAGAACTGTTGTTTCTTTGCAGAGAGCAAAGAAAGGCTCACTTTAATTGGAGAGGAAGATGTCCCCTGGCATGCTATCCGTAGTGCAATATTTTATTCTTGTTTGCTCTTACTGTAGATAGTTTTCAGTTATTTGGTTTGTAAGCAAGATTTCCTGCTACATTGAAGAATGAAAACAAGTAAGATTCCATTTTGCAAAAATAAGAAGAGAGAGGAAGAGAGAGAGAGAGAGAGAGAAAGAAAGAAAAAGAAAGGGATAGAGAAAGAAAAAGAAACAAAGAAAAGAATTTCTTTAAAAGAAGAAAACTCTCTGTTTAAAGTTTAATGTTCCAGAAGTTCATTGTCAAACTATCAAAGATTAAGTCAATAGTTCTGTGCTGGTACAGCTGCTTATAAACTGTGTTTCCTGTGACCCAGATTGGTACAAAAAGTAGGCACTGCAGTAGAGTACTTTTAGCATCTTATTCCTTTTTGATTGCAACCCAGAGTGAAGTGAGAGGAAGTGGTCTCCCAGTTGAAGATTTATGAGACTTTGTCTCTACTAGAGAAAGCGTGCTTCAGAATTTCCCAGGCTTCATTTCAAATGCAAGGAGAGATAACAGAAAGCCCCCTAAAAGGTATTTGCCTTTAAGTAAGGCATCTCTCTATTACTCTGCAGACCATGGCCTCTAGCCTGAAGAATTTCATCCACTCTTTGGATCCAAAATCCCTACCTCGGATTCTGCAAATCCAGTCTGGCTTTTATGATGAAGGTAAGGTTTGGTCCAAATTATCTATCTGTGCATAATAATGCACTTTCAGCATTTATCTGAAGTTGAACAATGTCAGAAGAGCATTATGTCATTACTAGCGGGAACCCTTCTTTCAATAGGTGATAGTGAATATATTAAAATAATCCATGCCATATTTAGGCTCCAGCTGACTAGACTGTGGTTGTTCAACACAGTTGAGACACTTAGACTAATAACAGTAGTCACAATTCCCATCCTCAAGTACAGAAAAGTAAGTGTAAATTTTCACTGAACCATGAAGGGTAATCTGAACACATGTTAACTCAAGTGTCATCAAAATGGATGGCATATATGAGGCTAGAAAAAAAATGGAAGTGTTTGAAAGAGACCAGCAGAAATGTATTGGATCCAGATAGTGTTTGATTTACACCGAAGCGGTAATACCAGTAGTGTGAACTTTGGCTGTAACTCAGAATATTTTACACTCTGTCTTTTTTGTAGCATAATTCATATTTTGTCTCTGTTCCATTTTCTATTGTATTATTTTTCAGTGTCGCTTGAAAGTATCTTAGATAGGAAGGAAAAGTAAATGATGGAATGAGAGACAGAGGGATGAGGACGGCTTGCTCCTGATTAAATTAAAAATGTTTCAATAAAACAAAATAAAAAAGGAAGAAAGTTTGAGGAGGATGCTTTCGTGATGCTTCCAGATGACATTTATTACTCAATAACCCCACCAACTTTAGATCATGCAACGGGTGGCAGCTTAATTTAATTATAAATCAAGTTCTTCATAGTGTTTGTTTTAATATCTAGAGGATGTCAATTATCATTTATAACCTTCCAGTGTTTGCCTCTGATTTCTCCTTTTTTTTCCTTTTCCTTGAGGGTAAACATTATATTCAGGAAAGTCCAATAAAATAGTTATAAAATAACTCTGCATTTGTAGTCTTGGGGGTCCTTCCTTCTACAAGGATTGCCGAATGAGCGTATATATGGACACGTAGCGCATAAGAATTAGATATAGTATAATTCAAGAACTGACATGTAGAAAAGTCATAAATAAATGATCAAAGTGTGACGTGAAATTTAGCAATAAATCTGGCTTTGGCCTAATCTACTGAAAGAAGTGTGAAAGTCTGGGAATAGATTTCTGCCATTGATAGATACTGTATGTAGAGGGGAAAAACAAAGCCTTGGTCTCCATTCAATATCTGGAGATGCATTCATGAAAACAACACTGTCATTAACTTTTTAGCACCTGTTATTAATAGACATTTTTCTGAGCTAAATGTGACTCGTTGATTCCAAAGAAACAGTAGTTCTGCTCACAGTTAATTCGCTTTATGTATCCTATGCTTATTTTAACCTGGCTCTCGTTAGCCGAACTGGGTCTATGACTCCCCTGATTCCCATCTGAATTGGAATAGTAATGGTTTCAGGCCAACTCCTGTAGGGGATACCTAGTTAGGGGACTCTGATCCTTTTCTGAGTCCTTTAAAGAAGGAATCGAGCAAGGGCTGGAACCTTAATCACAGTAATATTATTGGATGGGAAGGCTTTGGGAGTCCTTATACTGACACAGTGTTGGGTATTCTATGGCTATGTTGATGAGAGTAACTGTAGAAAGTTTTTATTTATTTTATTTATTTTTATTTGTCAAGCATATATGATTACAAGCAAAGTATAAACAAAGTATAAACATGATTGTGTATATATATACACAATTATATATATACACAATATTATATATACATATATATATATATATATATATATATATATATATATATATATATATATATATATATATATATATATATATATATATATATATATATATATATATATATATATAATAGTACAAGCATGATTATGAGTACAAGAAGTATGAATATATGGGTACATTAGGACAGGAACGGTAGGCACAATTATGTGCTTATGCACGCCCCTTACAGACCTCTTAGGAATGTCAGCTTTTCAAGGTATGCCAGGTCATCACAGGAAGACTCCTTTACAGGTAGTCCTCGACTTACAACCATTTGAAAAGTGACTTATGACCATTTTTCACAGAGCATCCCCATGGTCACATGATCAGAATTTGGATGCTTGGTAACTGGTTCATATTTATGATGGTTGCAGGGTCCCGGGGTCATATGATCGCCTTTTGTGACCTTCTGACAAGCAACGTACAATGGGGAAGCCAGATTCACTTAACAACCTGTGCTACTAACTTAACCACTACTGTGATTCACTTAACAACTTTAGCAAGAAAAGTTGTGAAATGGGGCAAAATCACTTAACTACTGCCTCACTTAGCAGCAGAAAGTTTGGATTCAGTTGTGGTCGAGGACTAACTGTATTGTTGGAAAGCAGAATCACAGAGGTTGAACAGCCCGCTAGAGAGTTTTCCTCTGCCTCCTGGTGTTATTTTGATACTCTCTTTCTTTCTTTCTTTCTTTCTTTCTTTCTTTCTTTCTTTCTTTCTTTCTTTCTTTCTTTCTTTCTTTCTTTCTTTCTTTCTTTCTTTCTCTCTCTCTCTCTCTCTCTCTCTCTCTCTCTCTCTCTCTCTCTCTCTCTCTCTCTCTCTCTCTCTCTCTCTCTCTCTCTCTCTCTCTCTCTCTCTCTCTCTCTCTCTCTCTCTCTCCCTTTTCCCAGAAGTGGGTTATCATTTATTTTCCCTCAGTGTTGTCTGCTTGCTTACATCACATATATCTACATTGCACTAGACTAGGCAGCGGGCTAAAACCTCATCTGATCAGCAACACAAGAAAGCTGAAAAGTAGATGTGAAATAAAGCTGCTTTAGTCTTGGGAATGCTTTTGGATGAAATTAAACAAGCATATCTCTATGGTGCTGTTTGTTTGTTTGTTTGCTTGATTGATTGGTTGATTATATGCCATCAAATCAGTGTTGATTCTTAGCAACCGCATAGATAGATTTTCTCCCTGACGATCTGTCCATAACTTGATCTTTCAGGTCTCCCAACTGTATACTCATTATCACTGTGTGTCAGGCCGAAGCCATTTTATTTGGAGTCTTTGGCCTGCCACACCCTATACCAGTGATGGCGAACCTATGGCACGCGTGCCACAGGTGGCACGCGGAGCCATATCTGCCGGCATGCGAGCCATTGCCTAGCTCAGCTCCAACGCGCATGTGCGTGCCAGCCAGCTGATTTTTGGCTCGCACGGAGGCTCTGGGACGGTGTTTTCGGCTTCCAGAGAGCCTCCAGGGGATGGGGGAGGGCATTTTTACCTTCCCCAGGCTCCAGGAAAGCCTCTGGAGCCTGGGGAGGGCGAAAAATGGGCCTACCGGGCCCACCAGAAGTTGGGAAATGGGCCATTTCCGGCCTCCAGAGGGCCTCCGTGGGGGAGTGAGAGGCCGTTTTCACCCTCCCCAGGCATTGAATTATGGGTGTGGGCACTCGCGCATGTGCAATAGCGGACGCGCATGCACTTTTGGCACCCGAGGAAAAAAAGGTTCGCCATCACTGCCCTATACTATTATATTATGCATTTTCTATTGTGGGAAAATGGGAGGGGGGATAGTATGAGGTTGTTAGTATGGAGCCATAACAAATTCCTTTCTAGAAAGCCAAGGTCATCCTTTGTCTATGCGCCTCTGCACCTGCACCGAAGGAGATGGGTGGACTCTGCCAGCATGGCACTTGGAGATTGGAGAACGTGATGGATTTATGGGTGTGGGGACAAGGGCTTGAACCTTCAACTGGGTGGTGAAACCCGGGGGGACTTCAGATTCGGGTTTCACCCAGATGTACCAACATGGTTCTAATAATAAATTGGGACTTTGAGGAATACTTTGACTCTGACTCTGATTTAATTTTGGATGCTATTTGGAACGCTGACACTGTGGCTGAGTTACATCACTTCCTTGCTCCTGATTGTCCTTTTCTTCTCGCATGCCAGATATAAGCACCCTGTGGGCCAGATCTGGCTGACAGGCCTTGAGTTTGACACCCCTGTATTAGAGAGAATCCTCATTTAGCAATTGCCTCAGTCAGCGACCATTAGTAATTGCGATGGGGATGAAGAAGTAACTTTGCAACCAGAGCCCACATTTATAACCTTTGTAGCTTCTCTCTCTTTCACTCTCTGTGTCACATACTGGCCATTACAGTCTGTTAGTACACATTTATTCTGTTCCTGACCCATTTTTCTTGTCCCCTTGCAGAGCAGAGTTCTTGCCTAAACAAGCTGTCTCTTCCTAAGTTGCTTTTCTCCACAGTGCAACACTTCCCTAAAAAGTATTAACTGCAAGTTAACATGCTCAGTTTTGTGACCTTAATGAGTTGATTAGAATACTCTGGCAGGCTTGGAGCTATAAGGATGCTCGGCAAACAGCTGGCTAGCGCATTCCTTTTGATATGTATTCCCCATTGTGTGCCTGCTTACTCTCTTGTCATCTCTTCCTCTCCAATGAATGTAAATATAAACATTTTTGCTAATCAGTCCCGGGTGTGCATTCTAAAGAACAAGGAAATGGTGAAAAATAACTGTAAGATTTTTCCTTTTACCCAGCTTCCTCATAAGTCACATTTTGGAAACCTTTCCCTCAGTTTAGGCTCACCTGGCTGTTTGGGAGTCATATCCTTCTGACGCTGTAAATCAAGGGTCACCAAACTTGGCCACTTTAAGACTTATGGACTTCTTCAGGAATTCTGAGGAATTCTGAGGAATTCTGGGAGTTGAAGTCCACAAGTCTTAAAGTGGCCAAGTTTGGTGACCCCTGCTGTAAATAAATAATTAAAGATTAAGTAAAATCTTAAGCATAGTTGTGGTTAAGGTTTTTAACCACATGTTTTAACCACATATGATTTTTCCACTTAGTGACTGCTTTGTTTAACAACTGAATCAACTGAATTATCAACCAGTACCACTTCTGGGCACTAAATGAGGAGTAGCTGTAATTTCCATAGCTTTTTTTTGTAATTGTAATCAGAAAGGCCCCATAACTGACTGCAAAGACTACCATTATGAAGTAACCAAAAGTTTGATTTTTGTACTACTTTGCTGCCATTGCAGATTTTTGCATCCCAAGAAGCTTGTTATGATTTTCCCATTGTTTCTCATAACCAAAACACCTGATACCATTTCAGGGATTGGTTCATTCAAATGCTGAATACCCTAGATCAGTTCAGGTTTTGTTCCCTCAAACCATGAGCAATTTAAAGCTGAACAACAAATCTTTCAGGAGGCAACATTTGTTTCCAATTAGAAACATTTCTCATTTTTCTCTCCCCTGGTAATTGTTTTATAATCAATACTGAAGAAATGAATAAATAAGGTGATTCATTTAAGCATAAATATAATTTTAAAGAACAATAAGTCCTTTCAAAATGTATCTAATTTACTGAAACTCTCCTCTAAGGAATCAAATATATGTTGATATTGAATAAGCTAAGGATGTTATATGCCAATTGATTTCAAGGAAATGAATTTGTATTCCCCACCTTATAAAGGCATTCCTTTAAAAAATATATTAAGTAACAATTTTTATTGACAATTGAATTTTCTGCTGACTTAAGGTTGTTAAACGGCATGTTTTCCTTGAGAAATGTGGATATGTCAAGAGCTATGTATTCAGATTTAAATACCAAGATCTCTAAAATGTATAAACAAACAAACAAACAAATTGAGACAGAAAAGTTCTGTGTTATTTAAGATGGGGGAAGCAATCTTGAAATCAACTGAAACTCCCATTTTTAAGCAGTATCAGAACTGTTTTAATAACAACCACTCATTATTTGGTTGTTTCTAAAATTATCCTCTTATGTGGGTTCTTCTTTTAAAGTGGCCTATACTTTTTGGTGCTTTCAAGTCAGTGTTGACTCCTGGCAACTGCCTGAGCAAGTGTCTGCAGTTTTCTTGGTAGCATTTTGCAGATGTGGATTGCCATTGCCTCCTTTCAGGGGCTGAAAGAGAGTGACTGGCCCAAAATCACTCAGCTAAGTTCATGCCTAAGGGAAGACTAGAACTCACATCTCCCAGTTTCTAGCCAGGTGCCTTAACTACTATGCCACGCTGCCATCACTTGATGTATCGCGGCATTTTTCCCCTTTGTGGAGCTGGGGTGGGCTTGGCCTGCATGTGATGCATCTGACCCACAGGCCGCCAGTTTGACACACCTATGTTAGAGTGACTGCTAAAGGTTTTTTCAATTAGCCATAAACAATTTGAAAATATTAGATGCTAGCAGCGTTGTTGATTCACAAAATTACATACAAAGTTCTGGCAACACATTAAACAAATAGTTTCTGGACAAATTGTGGAAGAGAAGATTTGCTTCTTTCAGAAGCTGCCATGCACCCTTAGAAGCAGATGAAGGTGTAAGTTAGCAACTGTTAAAATAATTATCTTGGTTCTCACTTGATATTTACACCCAGACTAATCGCTAGTGTCTAACCTGTGCACTAAAGATGAAAATATATTGTTTCTCAAACATGAAACAGTAAAATGTATAGAACTGTGTTTTAATGCGGCTAATAAAATCAGTAAAACTTTTATCTTCACATTATCTCTTAGGTTCGATGTATGAAAAGCTTGGCCATGAATGTTGCTTGTCCACAGGTGATGTGATTAAAGTTGTTGCATTAGAAATTAAAAAAATCCTTGCAAGTAATCTAGGAAGTGAAGATGTGAGCATACAGTCCACTACAGTAGAACTACCTCTACATTTTCCAGGTAAAGTACAATATTTTTCTCGTTTGATAAGAAAGCTAGTAAGCAGAGACAAAGAGCATAAAATCGTTTTGAAGTAGTTTTTTTTCCAGGTGTCCCATTTTCTTCTCCTAAATTAACCTCTGTGATACATAGCAGTCAGCCTTATATAAAAGATGAACAATTGTGGACCAAAAAAAGAAGAAGAAAAATCCTAAATCCCAAGTCAATGCCAACAATTTATGTCATTACATTTTACAGATAGATACTGTAGAAATAGCAGTGCATTTTCCACAGCATACAATTCCCTCCATAAATGCTAGGATATCAAAAGTTATACTTCATTCACAGAACCAAATTAATTTTCACTTCCTGGTTCTCTAAATTTCTCACTAAACCTTCTTTTAAGGCAGCATGCTGGCTGGGGTATTCTTGGAGTTGAAATCCATAAGTCTTAAAGTTGCCAAGGTTGGAAACCCTTGCTCTAGGGAAAAAAGAAAAGGGAAATAAGGAAAACATTTTCTGAATATATATATATACATAGGTGCTCTTCCCTCTATCCCTCCATCCAGGGGTGTCATTCAAAATTTTTCCCTACCGGTTCTGTGGGCATGGCTTGGTGATGGGGTCATGTGACTGAGTGTGCGTGGCCAACTTGACGTCACTCACTGCAAGGTGGGGCGGCACCACCCCATCAAGCCACACCCACAGAACCAACAGAAAAGTTGGGCCAAGTCTTCTAGCGTTCAACCTGGCTGCTTCTCGTCTCCTTCTCATGTTTGCTCTGTGTGTATGAGCCCGAGAAGGAGGAGAGAAGCAGCCACATTGAATGCTGTGGCAGAGAGAGGCTGAACTTTTCTCCCTCCATTCACAGCGGAACTGCTGTTCCCTTTATGGTCCCCCTCTGGTTCCCCTCCCTCCCGGGGACTACCTTAAAGGGACAGGCTGCTGCAGCTCCACTGTGAATGGAGGGAGAAAAGTTCGGATTCTCTCTGCTGCAGCATTTAACGTTGAATGCTGTGGCAGAGAGAAGCCAAACTCTTCTCCCTCTATTCACAGTGGAGCTGCTGCTCCCTTTATTGTCCACCCCGGCCCCCTCCCTCCCGGGGGTCGAAGTACCTTAAAGTGACAGGCAGGCTGCCACAGCTCCCTTCCAAACAGGCTCCCTTCCCTTCGCTGCGAAGTGAGAAAGAAAAGTTCAGCTAGGTCTTCTCCTCCTTCTCGGGCACACAGAGCGGAAGGGGTGAGCGGCAAGCGGGCAAGCGGGTGGGGGTGGGTGGGTGGTTTTTATTGTTTCGGTGAACCACTTCAAATCTCTGCTACCAGTACCCGCGATCTGGTCCGAACCGGTCAAATTTTACCCCTGCCTCCATCCCCTTATTCTAATAAAACAGTTTCAGTGGCTTTGATTAAGATGGAAACAAAAACACCTTTCCGGGATTTCATTTGCAAAACTTTTTGCTTCTTAATATTCCACAGCTGTAATTAGAACTAGATGACCCAAATCCTGCCTTGCCTAAATACAAAACTCATTTGTCTAGCTCCCACTCACTACTGTCACCATTCATCACAATACAGGTAATCCTCAACTTATGACCAGTCACTTAACAACCATCAGATTTACAACAGACCTCTCCAGAGCTACTGAAGTGCCATTTTCAGAGTCACAATGGCCACGCACAGTCACAGGATCATATTTTGGGCACTTGGCAACTTGGCTCGCTTTTATCGCTGTTTGCAATGTTCCATGATCACTTGACAGTGATGTGTGATGGGTTTTTTTTTAACCAGTTTTCAACATTTAGTTCCAGTTTCCAGCAAAAAAAAATGCCCATTGGGGAAAATGGATTTGCTTAGCAACCATCATAAAAAAACTTTGTAAGTTTGAATCCTGTCACATGATACCTCAACTTACAACCACAACAACTTGCAACTGAATTTCTGGGCTCAATTGCATCTGAAAGTCAAGTTTCTTAATCCAGAGTCCTGACCAATAGCTCCAACAAAGACTTCCTGCTATCTCTTTCCTCAGAGAGAGGAAACTCTGATCTTTACTTCTTCCTGGAAAAAGAATTATTTCTAGCTACTCAAAAGTTAAGCTATGACAATATAAAGCCAGCTGAACTGGGGCAATCTAATAGTATTATATGCCTACATTTTCTATGAGGCAATGTTTAAGAAGCTTGCTAAATAGTCCTAAAGAGGGGGAGATGGGTCAGAAATAGCAACATGGAAAGAGTGGTCCTGCCCATTGTGGGCAGCATCTGTAGCTTCAGCCCTACTGACAACTGGCTTCAGATCTCATTATAATTGGCATGCTATCTCTTGAAATTGTTTAAGAGCCAGTTTGATAAAGCAGCTAGCCTAGAAATCAGGAGAAGGTGAGTTTTAGTCTTGTCTTGCCTTAGGCATAAAAAAAAGTAGCAGAGTGACTTCACATTAGTCTCTCTCTTTCCACCCAACTCACTTAACAGGATTGCTGTTGTTCTTGGTGTTTGTTGTTGTGACAATCGAAGGAGGAAGGAGGACTAGATTGCATTCACTGCCTCAAGTTGCACATAAAATAAAGGTGGGGTTAAAAAAATCTTAGAAAAAAAGCAAAGAGGAAACCTTGTCTCCAAATCAAAGATGAATTGTTGTAGACATTCATGTTCAAAAGTCATATGGCAGAATATTCTGAAAATGAAGTAGCTTTAAATACTTGGGAGATAACATTTCAATTATTAATTTGGCAAATGAAAATGAGCAAATGTCACCATAATAGGTATCCTCATAGCATACCCAAATGTGCACACACATATAAATCTACCTATATGTACATTTTCTTTATTTTACAAAAATATTGCCATCATTTTCTAGTTTAATATAAATTTCCTGAACTCATGCAACCGTAAATATAAAATGAATGCTTGGTAATGTTTGATGTTTGCATAATGTTTAATGTTTTTTTTCCCAATTTGAAAATTGCCTTCGAAGGACTTTGCAAGGTAGTGGCTGATAAAACGCCATACGTCAACGTTGAAGAAATTGTGAACAAAGTTTGGATTGGGCCAACACAGCAGGAACAACCATGCTTCTGTTGCTCTAAGGATATCCAGGTAGAAAACCTGACCATCAAACAGGGGGAGAAAATTGTATTTATGTCTGTAGAAGATCGCAATGAGAGCCTGATCGTGAATTGTGAAATCAAGAGGAATGGCGGGGTACATGCCTTTCTTTTGCCATGTTCTCAAGAAGGAGATTTCTATGAATGTCAAGATGACCAAATATACACCATGGAAGAGATTGCCAATTGGAAAATCCCAAAAAGCCGCACAAGGAAAGTCCTGTTCCTTAACACTGATGATGCTGGATACTCTCCTGAGCTGCTGCCTAAGAATTTTGGAAGCTGTGGAATTCTAGAAGCTATATATGAAGTCCATGCTGTGATGAAATGTAAGTTAATAAATCAGAAACACCAAAGTGTTTCAGAGACAAAAAATGAAAATGAAACTCAATAATTTGAACAGGTTAATAAAGCTGAAGAGTAAATGATTTAGATCTAGTCTAATTCAATCTCATGTCATGTTATATCCTAAGATTTGAAATGTTGTGGTTTTTTTTTTGGCTATTGATATTATGGGCCACAATGTGCATGAATGTGCATAGCATGTGCTTTTTATCCCCACATTTAGGACAGACTGAAAATGAGACAGGTACAGTTTAAAAGTTCCTATTATTCTGGAGATGTAATTTTCTGCTTGAATGAACAGAGATGCATCCACTTTGGCAAATCTTTTTTTTACCGCTTTAAGAAGAGATAACAGCAAGGCTCTTCCTCTCTGTTTTTATCTTCCTCTTTGTTCTGCTTTCTTTGGATTGGAGGATTCTTAGTTTTTCCCCTTCAGCCTCCTCTCTTCAGAAGGAATGTGTTTTCTCTCTCCCCTAACTTGACCTCACTTTTCTCCCACCATGAGGACAAAAACCTAAGAGATTAGGATTTCCATAATAACATGTGATCAGTTCATCATTATGTGCCACCAACCTATTTCTAGCTCCAAGTGATCCCATAGACTTGATCTGCCTATCTATAGCACTAGCAATAGCACTTAGACTTATATACCGCTTTACAGTGCTTTACAGCCCTCTCTAAGTGGTTTTATAGAGTCAGCATATTGCCCCCAACCATCTGGGTCCTCATTTTACCCACCTCGGAAGGATGGAAGGCTGAGTCAACCCTGAGTCTGGTGAAATTCAAACTGCCAAATTGCAGGCAGTCGGCAGAAGTAGCCTGCAGTACTGAACTCTAACCACTACTCCACTGCGGCTCATGAGCCACCATGGCTCCTCTCATACCTATTATTTTAGTTCTCCCAACAGTGCACTCATTGCCACTGAACTCTCCTCCCAGCTTTCCCAGCATTGGAGCCTGTTCCAGGTCTTGCATATCTACTATTGGAGTCTTCCTTCTACAAGAATTGCATAATGAGCATATGGGCACGTAGCAAATAAGGTTCAGATGCAGTATAATTCGGGAACTGACCTGTAGAAGAGTCATAAATGAGCGATCAAAGTGTTGCATTATATTTAGCAATAAAGCTGGCTTTAGCATGATCAACTCAAAGGAGTGTGCATCTTGAAATAGACTTGCACCATTGCTAGACATGTACGGGGCGGGGGGACTTCTTGGTTTCCACTCAATACCTGCAGATGCAGTCTTGAAAAAGTCATGCTAATGTGGCTGGTTGATTCCAAAGAAGTCCAATCAACTCAGCCGGTCTATCCTATGCATATTTTAACCTGGCTCTCTCTAACTGAGCTGGGACTCTGAATCAACCTGGAAGTAAGGAGAAACTTTCTGACAGTGAGAGCGATCAACCAGTGGAACAGCTTGCCAGCGGAGGTTGTGAGAGCCCCAACACTTGTGACCTTCAAGGAGAGACTGGACTGCCATCTGTCTTAAATGGTGTAGGAACTCTTGCTTGAGCAGGGGGTTGGACTGGATGACCTACAAGGTCCCTTCCAACTCTAATAATAAATCTAAATCCCTGATTCTTGACTGAATGGGAATAATAAGAGCTCCAAGCTCCAAGTACAGGATGCCTAGGTAGGAGGCTCTGATCCTTTTCTGAACCTTTTAAATGAAAAATAGAGGAAGGCATGGAACCTTAACAGTAGAATAATAGTCATATTATTGAATGGGAAAGATGTCGTACTGACACAGCTTTTGGTATTCTATATTTATGATGATGATGACAGTAACTGGAGACAGTTCTTCAGTTCCAGAGCATCATCCCTTCAAGGTATGCCAGGACATCACAGGAATTCTATTTTTTATTGATGGAAGGCAGAATAGCAAAGTCTGGAAAGCCTGTCAGCTTCCCTGGGTTTATTTTTGAGCTCTCTCTCTTTCACTCTCTTTCTGTCTCTGGAATGGGACAACTCACCACAGCCAACTCGCCATGGCCAACTCATCACGTCTAACTCACCACTGGACAATATACCACGGGACAATCGCTGCAGGACAATTTAACAATTCAATTCAATTATTTAAAATGAATAAAAAATTTATTTTAATTTTTGTTGTTCCCATTTCATTCTGTCCCTCCTTTTTCATCCTTTCTTTAATGATTCTATCCCACCATTTCTTTGATATTAATGTAACTCTTGTCCCTCAGCAAGTTGTCCCACAGCGAGTTGGCTGTGGTGAATTGTCCCACGGTGAGTTGGCTGTGGCGAGTTGGCCACAGCGAGTTGACCACGGCAAATTGTCATAGGCCCCTCTGCCTCTGCCTCCCTTTCCCAGGCCTGAATTGTCTTTTACTTTGTCTCAGTGATGTCTGAATGGTTACATCTTGGTTATTGTTCTGCCCCAGCTAAGAACGTAGCAAACATGCAGTTTGTTTGAACTTATTTTAATCAATAACCAACTACTAATAACTGTCTTAGTAGAGGTCGCACACACACAAACTCAAAGGCAGTCTTTTCTTGCAAAAGCCTGACTGTTAATTAGTCATAATTAACAGCTGGTATAAGTTCAGAAAGTCTTAAATCATATAATAGCAATTAGTCTTTGATAGCTCACGAAGCTTGGCAAAATGCCTAGAAGTTGTTCTCAATAAACAAACCGAAGCAGATAAGCAGAGCAGAGATTTTCCAGACACGAGGCACACAACGAACAAACGAATTTCAAACTTTGTTTCCTGCAGAGATTCAGCTACCTCTGCTTTCCTTAAGTAGACTAGGGGAGTGGCCCAATTAGCCCCAAGTCTTACTCCCAAGGAAACCTCCTCTGGAGTAAACATTCCTGCCTTTTGGCAGCTCTGCGTGCCCATGCATTAAGAAGAGGAGAAACCCTCTTCTTCCTCATCACTGCTATGAGGTGCTGGAAGTTCCAAAGGCCCTGGCTGAACCTCTGCCTCTGGCACCGAGTCCTCGCCAGCTTCCTCACTGTCCAACTCAGGTGCCAGCTGCACAGGCTGCTGGCGCATCACCAAGTCGGTTTCCTTTCTAACGGGATCCGCTATCAGCTGCATGGGCTGCTGGCGGGCCACAAAAGTTATATCCACATTCTGCTAAACAGAGAACTAAAATATCAGCAATGTAATAAAGCTGAAAAGCAGCAGGTATAAAATAAAGCGGCTATAGTTTTGGAAATGCTTTTTGATAGAATTAAATAATTCTACCTATGGTACTATTTGATGGATTGGTTGAATATGTGCCATCAAGTCAGTGTCAACTCTTAGCAACCACGTTGATAGGGTTTTTCAAATGATAAACTGTCTCTAACTTGATTTTTCTTCTAATGGTGTTCTTATTGCTGGTCATCCTCTTCTTCTCTTTTCTTCCACCTTTTCCAGCATTAGAGCCTTTTTCAAATATGTTAGGTCTTTGCATAATCCTGCATACTCAGGGAGTCCTCAGGGAGTAGGGCAGCATATAAGAACACTAAATAAATAAAATAAATACGTGCCAAATGTGAGCATTGTCATTTGTGCCTCAAATGAGGACTCTGGGTTAATTTGTTCAATGATCCATC
Source organism: Diadophis punctatus similis (assembly GCA_023053685.1). Taxonomy (NCBI): domain Eukaryota; kingdom Metazoa; phylum Chordata; class Lepidosauria; order Squamata; family Dipsadidae; genus Diadophis; species Diadophis punctatus. The sequence continues at coordinate 99,458,186 of JALIGW010000001.1, forward strand.
AATTTATAGTACCATGTAGTTTATTTAAATGGTACTTGTCTCTTTGGATCCTAAGTATCTTTCACTAGATATATGCATTGGGTTATGTTCTACTTACACACATATGCTTTACTAAATACAAAGACCCAGTGAATGAACTGGGAAATTCCAACTGGAATTATCTCAACTTTTTGTCTGAAATCCTCCAAACATAGCTAATTCAGACAAGAAAGAACATTTTTACTGAAGGTTAGCAAAGACCTTCCTAATATTAAGAGCAGTTCAGCAGTTAAACAAATTACCCAAAGTTATCCCTTGGATGTGTTGAAGAAAGCTTTAATTTTGATTTTGGTGTTCTGTAAGGGATTGGACTTGAGGACCTAAATGGCTATTTTCAAATGAAAACAGGGCTTGGCTACAAGGACTAATGGACTAAAAAAAAGAAAACAGTTTATTCTGTCATCTAGAACTATTATGACAAAGCTAAGATTAAAGTTTGATAAATACTTCTATTTATCAATGATAATGATACCAATGATACCCTGTTTCCCCCAAAATAAGACATCCCCTGATAATAAGCCCAATCTGGCTTTTGAGTGCATGGCAATAAGGCCAAGCGCTTATTTCAGGGTTCAAAAAATATATAAGACAGGGTCTTATTTTCAGGGAAACACGGTAGTAATCTGATGTTTGGACAACTTTAGTTCAGGCTGCAGATGATGGTGGAAGGGGGGAAGAGGTATCATAATGGTGTGGTGGTGGTGGTGACATAAATTAATGCTCCAGGGGTGGGTTCTAACTTACCTCACCGCCAGTTCGCTCCCTCCTGCACCATGTGGCCACGCAGGCACTTCACACACGTGCGCATGCGCATTGCTGAAAACTCAGCTTATGCGCATGCGCAGAAGCCAAAAACAAGATGGTGGCGCCCATGGACTGGCAGCGACAGAACCGGCTCTGTGACGTCACCACCGCTTTACTACTGATTCTAAAGAACCAGTTAGAACTGGTTAGAACCGGTAGGAACCCACCTCTTAAATGCTCCTAATTAAAAACAAAACTAAACAAAATAAAAAAGCTTCAATGAGAGGGACACTAGTCTAGCCTTCTTTCTGACAAGCTGAGAGCAATAGAGTAAGCTTCTGTGATAAATAACAAATTAAAATAGGGTAGGGTAAGGTAGGGTATGTAACTCAGGGTTCAAGTCTATTCATTGTTTAATAAACTTTCAAGTTTTATATCTTCAGAGGCCTCTCCGATTTTCCCTGGTGCTTGTCCCTTTACAGGTTTTGTGTTCCTCTTTGCAATTTCTTCTCTCATGGTCGTATCTTTAGCAGTGTGTTTTGGAGGAGAGGGGGCCGTTGAAGTGATTGTTCTAAAAATATTATATCACCAGAGGTAGCTGTAGATTTTACATGGAAGGCCAGAAGCAAGAGGATTATCACTGCCACCATCATTATCCTTGATTATGCAGTGGCTGTGAACATGAAGCCAGAAATACATGAAAGGTGCTTTCATCCTCGCAAAATAGCAAGTTTTATAAGCAAAGGTCGATTTCAATTACGTGCCTACGTCTAGCTATTTTCTGTTAGGCTATGCATACAGAATATGTGAGATAAGATAGATTTCTTGGAATTATCTATAGGTTTTCGGGACTGTTTATTACTGCATTATTCCCCTGCGATAGTGCATCTTTGTGTAGCTTGTTTTCAGAAAATCTGTCCTCCCTGTTAAATCTAAGAAATCCTGACATTCTTAACAGACAACAAACTTAATTCCAACAAGAAATAATTCTATCAGCTGATCCAGACTTTTTGCCTGGCCCATTGCCAGTAAGGGGCCATTCATGGTTTCCCGAGTACACAAACAGATGATGTCATTTCCCCCCCAAACCCAGTCCATTGCAAATGCATCCCATGGTTGGGTTTTCCAGTTTCCATTGAAAACTGCTGTTTTCTGACCCAAGACATCTTAAGCCCTTCAAAATAGATGGCCTACAGCTGTTTGTCCATTCTGGTAGCAGCTTCATCTCTGATTGGCTGCAGTCCCTGGCATAGCCTCCCCCTTACAGTAGCTGGTCATTGCCCTAGGCAGCTAATTAATCCTGGGTTGCTAGGCTGTTGTGCTTTTTGCTGATCAGCAGTTGCTGATATTTTCCCTCCAATAATCTTTTACTTGATTCAATAATAGCCCATTAAGTCTATTAACAATGAACCCTAGCCCTAGAAGCTCATATATCCCTCAACTCTTTTAATTCTCCCAATGGTCACCTTCTTTATAGTTTCTGGACAGATGAGGCATTTTCTCCTTGCTTTTCTGTCTCTTCATTCTACTGCTTTAGAGATTTCTTCCCCTTTCCTTTATTCTTAAAAATAGCAATAGTACTTAGACTTATATACCGCTTTACAGTGCTTTACATCCCTCTCTAATCGGTTTACAGAGTCAGCATATTGCCCCCAACAATTTGGGTCCTCATTTTACCCACCTCGGAAGGATGGAAGACTGAGTCAACCTTGAGCCTGGTGAGATTTGAACTGCCAAATTGCAGGCAGCCGGCAGTCAGCAGAAGTAGCCTGCAGTACTGCACTCTAACCACTGCGCCACCACGGCTCAAAATTATATTACAACTTTGTTTCTATTAAGTTAAGCCATTCTTCCTTGCTATTTCCAATGATTCTTCCAACAGAAGGACATAGGAGAGAAAGAACAACTTATTCCCTATTGTTGTGACTACTGTCACCTCAGAGCAATGATGGTACCACAAGGGGAGGGAAAGAAAACAAGGGAAGGACTTGCCTTTGTATCAAAGGAAATACTGTATATGGGAAGGGGTATATGGAGGCTTCCGTGTATGCAAACATCTAGGAAAGGCAATGGGACTAGTGAAGAGGGATCAATGCATAAAAGGAAAAAGTGGGCACTGGGAGATGCTCCACAGGAACCAGTCAACGAATGTTGGCTTCCCTGCATGGACAAGAAAGGCAAGAAATGGGGAATGACCACTTAGGGCACTGGTGTCAAACTCGCTGCATCAGGTTGATGTCATGTGACGTATCACAATGTTTTTTGCCTTCGCGGAGCTGGGGTGGGTGTGGCCTGTGTGTGACGTATCCGGCCCAGGGGCTGCCAGTTTGACACCCCTGACTTAGGGCTTGTGGTGACCATAATCTAGACTGAGTTCCAGCATGGGCTCATTACTAACTGGGATTTCTGAAGTTGGCTTAAGAAACAGCCAGGAACTGCAAGGGAAACTAGAAACTTAGACTGCAGTGTGGAATTGCCCAAAATGAAACTCTTATTGTATGGCTGCCTGCTTCTTCTGATGAATGCCATGGAGGTGAGAGGTTCAACTGATTGCACCTTTCGTTGATCACTTGCCTCAATATTCTCACAGCTTTTCTGACAAAGCAATGCTGTGCAGTCTGCTTTATAGTAATGCAATGTGATATAGTTTATAGCGACTTTCTGTCTGAAAGCACCCTGCTACCTAACCTACAACAACAAGAAAAAGACAGCAAAGAGAGAGGAATTTTTCTTAAAGACATCCAAATCTTTTACTGAAATAAGTATGATTTTAGAGTTAGAGTTAGTATTTTTAAAGCTTTCTCCTCATTAAATATCAGGATCAAGCTTCAAATATATTTTTTCAGATAAAATAGTTATATTATACCTCCGTCTTCTAATATAGGCTTCAGCTACTTTTCTGTTTTCTAACACATCAATGAATTTTACCACAAACTCACACATAAATTATAGTGGATATTTTCCACTATAACAGTTTATGCTATGTTCTGCTGAGAAATAACTAGCTTTCCTAGAGCGAGCTATTTGTTTTGTGAGCTGTAAGGACCAGATTTCTGCATTTCTTTGAAACAATATGTAGAGATTGTAAGACAGGGGTGTCCAACTCAATTTAACTGAGGGCCGCATCAGGATTGTGTTTGACCTCGGGGGGACGGGGTGGACATGGCCAGGGTGGGTATGGCCAGCTCGACATCAGTCGTGTTGGGGGCACTTGTGGTGGTCCAAGCACTATGTCAACAAAAACGGGCTGCTGAACTCCGTTTTCAGCTGTGACGGCCTCCTGCAACCCTCTGCCAGTGAAAACGGAGCTCTGGAGGGCTCTCCGTGGCCCTCGTGGGCTCTGTTTTCAGCTGTGATGGCCTCCTATAACCCTCTGCCAGCAAAAACAGAGTTCTGGAGGGCTGTCTGCAGCCCTCGTGGGCTCTGTTTTAGGCTGCAATGGCCTCATATAACCCTCTGCCAGTGAAAATGGAGCTCAGGAGGGCCGCAGGCAGCCCTCCCAAGCTCCATTTTCGCTGAAAGAGGCACCACGGGCTGGTCCTTTGCTGTTTTCAGGGCAGCCCCACAGGTCAGATCTAATCACCCTGCGGGCCGGAGTTCGACACCCCTGCTGTAAGAGATAACAGTCTCACAGCTAGTACTTATTCTATTATAAATAAAATTGTCACTGTTAAAGGGGACTAATCAATGTTTAACTGATATGTGCACAATATGCAGATCTTTAGTATAAATGCAAGTGCATAATTCATTGTACAGTAAACATTAAGAAAAGATGCTGGACTAGGATCAGGGAGGCCTGGGTCCAAATCCTGCCTAAAGCACAAAGCCACTTGGGTGATTTGGGCCAATCACTATCTTCTCCGAGCTATATCTCAAGAAGAACCATTCTGTGTTACAAAGGCGTCCCACTCCCTTTTGGATGCTGAGTAGAACAGACTGTACAACTTAACTACAGTCTAAACTCTGTATTAACTATGTTTTTATAGTCCTATTTTAGGCATATACCGTATTTTTCGGAGTATAAGACGCACCTTTTTACCCCCCAAAAGAGGGTGAAAACTTGGGGGCGTCTTATACACCGAATGCAGCCCCACCCACCCAGCCACCCCCACCCTTTGGCCTCTGTCTTCCATCAATTTACCTGCTTGCAGGAAAGAGGGAAGAGTCTGTAAAGCCAAGCAAGTCAGTAGCAGTTTCCCCGATCTACAGCTGATTAGCCACGTGGAAAAATGAAAGTGAAACTAACTACAAAGGCAAATAGCTGGCAGAGACAGGCAGATTTTTATTTTTTGCTGAACTGGATGGAAAGGGGGTAAGTGAATAACTAAATGTCTGTAGAATGTTCAAATTATTAGACTTACTTTTTAAAGACTGCTTTATTATTGTTCTAGAGCCAGGGATCTCCAACTTTGGCAACTTTAAGACTTGTGGACTTCAACTCCCAGAATTCAACAGCCAGCTTTGTTAGCTTTGCTGGCTGTGGAATTCTGGGAGTTGAAGTCCACAAGTCTTAAAGTTGCCAATGTTGGAGATCCCTGTAAATCTAGACAACTTAACAAAATAAAGAAGCTTTTTAAAATAAATGCTTGCTCTGAAGAGGCCCAGTGCTATTGTATCTTCTTTTAAATAATAGAGAATAATGTATACTTCCAGAAATTTTAATTAATTTTAACAGCTCTGTACAATATAGTATGAAATGTAACAGTATCCTGTTTAGTATTAGAGTTTAGTTACCTTGGAGTAGATCTATTTAAATAATTGGAAAGAGTTAGTGTGACTACATTTAAGAAAACTTTCTGGCATAATGTACATTTCTCCAATTCTTTGCTATTTCTATGAGTCAAGCACACATGCACAGAAATACACAGCAAACAGTGTATATCATCTGTGCTGTTTGCTGTTTGCTGTTTGGCAAATTGCTTGGAGGCAGAGGCCTTTTTCCCTTGTTTTCCTCCCCCAAAACTAAGGTGCGTCTTATACTTCGGTGCGTCTTATACTCCGAAAAATACGGTAGCTAGCTGGGAATCTTTAGGCCAGTCATTCAGTCCTAGAAGAAGAAGGCAAGGGCAAACCACTTTGACAATCTTTGCAAGAAAACTGCAGGAATTATTTCAGACAATCACCAGGAGTCAATATTTGCACACAAACACATCAACTCATTAGTCTAACCCACCTAAAAACATAGCTGTGCATCCTAAAGTGAATAGAATAGAATAAAATAGAATAGAATAGAATAGAATAGAATAGAATAGAATAGAATAGAATAGAATAGAATAGAATAGAATAGAATAGAATAGAATAGAATTCTTTATTAGCCAAGTGTGATTGGAAACACAAGGAATTTGTCTTTGGTGCATATGCTCTCAGTGTACATAAAAGAAAAGATACATTTGTCAAGAATCATAAGGTAGAACACTTAATGATTGTCATAGGGTACAAATAAGCTATCAAATAATACTAGGAAACAATCAATATATATTGTAAGGATACAAATAACAACGTTACAGTCATGCAGTCATAAGTCATAAGTGGGAGGAGATGGGTGATAGGAATGATGAGAAGACTAATAGTAATAGTAATGCAGACTTAGTGAATAGTTTGACAGTGGTGAGGGAATTATTTGTTTAGCAGAGTGATGGTGTTCGGGGGAAAAACTGTTCTTATGTCTAGTTGTTTTGGAGTGCAGTGCTCTATAGCATCATTTTGAGGGTAGGAGTTGAAACAATTTATGTCCAGGATGCGAGGGGTTATATTGCAATTGCTAGTAATGCAAGTAGTATTACTGCTTGTATTACTACCATAATTTAAATATTGGATAAAACACAATTAATTTCAACATTTAGATGTGTTTGGAAATTACATTTAATCTCATGGAGATTAAAAGAATCCCATTACTTCAAGCAACTCCCAGTATAATAATCAATGATATGCATAGAAAAATGTTTAATTTTTATATAATGGGCTTTTGGGTAATTAGCACCATTATATCATTGAAAACTGACCAGAATTTTGTTTCTATCTTTCTTTTCCAGTTCAAAAAGAGATCGTTCATTTCCATTCTGATTTAGATGTTGAAGTTGAAGATGTCACTGACCATTACAATATTAATACTTTTCTCCAGCTATTATCAGTGAAAGATATATTAGAAAAGGCAGGGACTGGAATCCCTTTTGTTGTTGCCATAATTGAAGACTCCGTTGGAAACAAGCATTCTTATAATTTCCTGAGTCCTGGCAGAGAAATAGTAATTTACAAAAAGTATCAGGCTGGAAGAATCTTAGCATCTGAAATTAAGAATAATTCCTCTAAAAGATACTTTTTAATTCCTGAGAGCTACAAAGGGAAATTCAAAAGAAAACCTCGCGAATTCCCAACTGCCTATGACCTGGAAATAGCAAGGGACATGAAGGAAAAGCTTCATGTTGTAGCTACCAAAGCTTTTGACTGTCCACATGAAGAGATGTGCTCAGTTTCTATTGGAGATGAGTTTTTGATTCCCAAGGACCAGAAAAGCCAAGTTGTTGAATATGGAAGGAAGTGTGTGAAGGCTGCATTACCTTGTGAACAAATTATATTGCCAAATAAAGTCAATAAGTCCATCCTTCTTCCAATGTTCATGGAAGGAGGCTTCAACGAAGTGGTGCATGATAGGAATCAATATGATCTTTCGGAGCTTTGCCACAAATTCCACCTTCCATTAAATGTCACAGTTGGCATAAGGGATTTTTCCACCCAGGAGGATATTTTGGCTAGCATTCCCTATCTGCAGCTTGAAGAGGAAATCAATGATTCTTACTTGTTAATCAGCAATCTCAATAATCCCACAGAAATTTTGGGAATTTCTGTGCACTGTTTAAATATGTCCTTTCAATTGCTGAGAGAATATCCAGATGATACTGTGCATTTCCCAATAAAGTCAATTGTAGAAGAGATTACCGAAGATCAGTACTATATGATGAGAAAATATAAAAATCAAGCCACAATCCCTCCACCCAGACCTCCTAAAATACACATTGTAGAAGAATCCAAATAATCTTTTCCCGTTATTCCAGTTCACCATCTTTTTGATACACCAGAAGATGACAAGATAGAAGACACGTAGAAAGATACTAGTTATAAAATAGAAACCCAGCATCTCATTTTATTATATGTGTAGTTATTATTATTGTTCCAAAAACCATTTAAGTTTCACATTTGTGTGTTCCAGACTGTTGGTGGTTTTCATCACACCCTAATATTTTTATAATTCGTTGTGTTTATTTATTGCATTTATACCTGCTGCAATTACAAGACTCTTGTCATTAATTCATCTTGGTTTCCCCACTGGGTTGATATGTGTTGCTATTTTTATTTATCGTATGGCAATGTTACATTAGTCAGGAGACAACAATGCTAATACAGAACAGTAGTTTGGCTGCCTAAGACTGCTAACCCTGTTGGTTCATGCTCGCACACTTTCCAAGTGCGTCAGAGGGGGCAGTCTAGCTCTGTACCAGAAAGAAAAACAAGAAAATTCCCTGCAATATCATCTGGGCCCTCTCCTTCCAGAAAACTCCCTCACAAACAAGCATTGCAACCGGGAAGGTCCAGCATCAGCAGGATTCTAACCAGGGGCGGGTTGCTCTCTTACCTTGCTATCAGTGCGCTGCGTGCACATCACCACGTTTCATGCATGTGCGCGCTTGCTACACGTGCATGCCCCCTCATGCGGTTTTGCTTCCACGCATGTGCAGAAGCAAAATCATGCCAAAATCTTGGGAGGGGACGCACGCGTGAGCGATTTTGGTGATTTTTTGCTTTCACACATGCACGGAAGTGAAATCTCACTGAAATCTCACACGTGCGCACGTCTCCTCATGAGATTTCGGCATGGTTTTGCTTCTGCGCATGCGTGGAAGCAAAAGACCGCCGAAAAATTCACGAAAAAAGATGGCGGCTCCTAGGAATCGGCAACCGACCACACCGGGTCAGTAACCTCTTGGTGACATCACCAGCCCGCCGCTACCAGTGCGATAGAGTGGACTGCACCAGTAGGAACCCACCATTGATTCTAACCATCCACACAAAGCACCAGCTTGTCTCCCCACCAAAGTTTTTTATATAACATGCTCTCTAACTGCTAGGTGGGCAGAATCTGAGGCAAGTGATGGGAGTTCACCTTGCCATGCAGTATTAGGATTGGAGCCTCTGGAACAGGGGTGTCAAACTCAAGGCCCGCTGACTGGATCTGGCCCGCAGGGTGCTTAAATCTAGCCCATGGGACCGGCCTGGAAATAGCAAAGGACCGGCCCACAGTGCCTCTGGTGGCCAAAATGGGGCATGGGAAGGCCGTGTGCGGCCCCCTGTGCCCCGTTTTCAGCCTGGACTGCCTCCAGCACACTACCAGCCAAAATGGGGCACAGGGGGGCACGTGTGGCCCTCTTGTGCCCTATTTTGGCCAGCAGGGTGCTGCAGCAGGCATCTGTCCCATCTGCCCCACCTGGGCTGGCCTGGGGAGGAGAACTACAATGTTGATCCAACCCGCGAAATCCAATTTGACACCCTTGCACTGGACCAATACCATCTCCAGCCACTGGACCACTGCACCTCTATATATGTTGTGATTATGGGAGGATAAATGGATCATTACAACAAACAATTCAACCTGGCATAAGATATAGATTTATATTTTGAGATGTTTTCCTTTACTTATATTTTTTGTCTCTCCATGACTAATTACTAAAGCTCAATCTATTTTTCAGGAAAATAAGGGAGAAGGTGAAGATGTCATTCTTTATCCTTTATATGTTAGTTTGCCTGATCACACAGAATTTCTGGCATGCAAAACCATATTTCTATTTACTGCACAGACAACACATTCAGAAATAGCACAGTCCAAGGATAGTTGTATCATATAATTTGTAATATGTAGTAAGGTTTCAATGGAAGAATATATTTAATATACTTAATTTCTCTTTGTCATAAATGATGTGTAGAATTAGCCAAGGTAATTACCAGAAGAAGGTATAAAGAATTGTTTCCATCAGCTACAAAAAATAGTTAGTTATTTTCTTAGTTAGTTAGTTAGTTAGTTAGTTAGTTAGTTAGTTAGTTAGTTAGTTAGTTAGTTAGTTAGTTAGTTGTGGTGCCCACATACAGGTACTGAATGTAAAAGAGTTAAGTTGTTGTATAAAGTTAAAGTGTGGTCAAAAGGAATTGTATACACAAGTAAGTATGGAGCCAAACAGCTTTTAAATGCATGGTAAGTAGAAAGGGGGAGGTGTTTATCCCAGTGCTCCAGAAGGGAAGGGGTATAGATTACATCATAAGGAGCCAGCCAATCGGATCATAGATAGCAGGGCCAGGAACTATAAAAGGCCTAGGTGGAAGAGCTGAGGAGAGCTCTGTTTGTGGTAACTTCCAAGAGGGAAGGTTTATAAGGAATCTCTGCCTGAGTTTAACTGTCCAAGAGGGAAGTTAACAGGAGAGAAGATAGGCTCTAGGCAGTTCTGTGGGAGGCAGGTGCCAGGGTCAGGGGACTTTATAGATTAATATATTGTGTTATTTGTAGATAGAGATAAACAGTGAAACGTACTCTAATCTATAGGCCTTAATCTAAAGAAGAACTGTGTTTTCTTAGATTCAGTCAGGGAAGCTAGTAAAGTCTCTGAGGGGAAGAAAAGGTGTAAAATAATTGAATAGCTGATTGTGGCTGTAAGCAATTTACTTGACATTTACTGAGAAGTTTGTATTTAAATAAACTGTTTTCTTGTTTGTTCAAGAAACGACTCAGAGTATTTCTATTTCTCACATAAAGCATATCTTAAGCAATTCTGCAGAGCATAGAGATATCGTAACAGTAAATCAAGCCTCTAAGGAGAGAGAGAAGTGAAACAGAGGGCGTTACCCTTGGTCAGGGAGATATAAAAAGAAAATTAAACATAAATCTATTCTGAGTACTATTATACGCTACCAAGACATAGAGAAACAATAAACCTGACTGGAGGGGGACCCTCGCAGTTAGTTAGTTAGTTAGTTAGTTAGTTAGTTAGTTAGTTAGTTAGTTAGTTAGTTAGTTAGTTAGTTAGTTAGTTAGTTAGTTAGTTATCATCAAACCAGGTTGGATTTTGTGGTCAATGCTCATCTTTTTGCCCTGTCTTTGGTAGTAGCATTCCAGTAATCTATTTGATTTTGTCCATTCACATTATTAATTGACTGTCTTTTCTTCCACTTTCCCTAATTCCTGCCAAGGAATTAGGGAATTGTGAAAAAGAGTACACATCTTTTTCACAAGTCCGTCATCTTCTCACATGTGTAAATAGGGAAATCTCTTCTTGCTGATCATGGCTTTAAGTGAGCAGCCAGCCTTTATTTGATCCAAAATTGATTATTGCTGGTTCTTGCACTTCATGAGTAAATATCTCCAAGACTCTAACTGGAGGCATCCATCTTCTTTCTCCTGCTCTTTCTGGGGGTCCAGCTTTCACAGTTGTATATTACCACTGGAAGACTATGGCTTTAATTATTCTGATGTTTTTCTCACTGAAAATTCTTTATCCTTCCTGCTCTTACCCAAAATTGTCATTGCTTTATTCCCAAAGATTAATGTGCTATTTATTTCTCCAGCACACTCCCATCTTTATCTATTTTGGAGCCGAAGACAACAAAACTATATTTCATTGTCAAATATAAGTTTACTAAGCATACTGTTAACACTGTGTTCTTATTCTTAATATTTAACATTAAATTGAATTATTTTTTATTTTACATTATTTCACATTAGTTCTTCAAAATCATCTATACTTTCAGCTAGCAAAGTGAAGGTTCCTGCATATCTGATTTTGTTAGTCTAATTTTGATTCACACTGTCATCTCTTCCAATCCTCTCATGATGTATCCACTATGTTAGTTTTAAAAAGTATGGGAATAATATATTCACTCCCTTTCCTATTTTGAAATAATTTTATTAAAGTTTGCAAATACAAAGGTAAAAGATTAATACAAATTGAAATAAAATATAAACAGTGAAGTGATGAAAAGAGAAGTGCAAAGAGATAGAAAAAAAGAAAATAAAAAATAAGGAAAAAAGATATATAAAAGATTATTCCCCTTCCGTCCAGATAAATGTAAACAACTTCAATAATTTAACACCTTCTTTAATATTTCAATGTTTAAAAATCTCTTCTTCCCATACCACATTCCTTATCAATAATCAGATTGTAAAAACTCATAATGCAGTTCTAATCAGCAAAAGTGTATTAAGAACCAAAAATTGTAACTTATTTATTTTAACCCGAATCAAAGAAATCAATTTTGCATTCCAACTTATCACTTTTCTATGAAATAAAGCAAAAGAAATCTCTTCTCATTTATTAACAGATATTTGAAACCTTGTTACTCAGTTCTGATCAAAATGAAATTCCATTAATAGTTACCAGAAACTAATAGTTACCAGAAACTATATCTATAACTATATTATCTGGATTCCTTTCAATCGGGTTTCAGGCGCGGCTACAGCACGGAAACTGCCTTGGTCGCCCGGATGGATGATCTCTGGCAAGCCCGGGATGGTGGTTATTCTTCCATCCTGGTGCCACTTGACCTCTCAGCGGCTTTCGATACCATCGACCATGGTATCCTTCTGCACCGACTCGGCAGTCTGGGAGTGGTACGCACCGTTTTGCTGTGGTTCTCCTCCTACCTCGCCGATAGGTCGAAGTCGGTGTTGACAGGAGGGCAGAGGTTGTCTCCTAGACCCCTGACATGTAGGGTCCCTCAGGGTTCAGTCCTCTCGCCCATCCTGTTTAACATTTACATGAAACCGCTGGGGGAGATCATCCGTCGACATGGGGTGAGATTTCAACAGTAGGCTGATGACACCCAGCTGTACATTTCCACCCCGTCGCAATTCATGGAGGTGGTGGATGTGATGTGCCATTGCCTGGATGATGTTAGGATTTGGATGGGAAGGAACAGGCTCAAGCTCAACCCTGACAAGACTGAGTGGCTTTGGATGCTGCCTCCTAAGAATTATACCAATTGTCCCTCCTTGGTCTTTGGGGGAGATAAATTATCCCCCTCTGACCAGGTTCGCAACTTGGGGGTGCTCCTAGATCCACAGCTAAAATTAGACCAACATCTTACGGCTGTGGCTAGGGGTGCCTTTGCACAGGTTCGCCTGGTGCACCAGTTGCGACCTTATTTGGAGAAGGAGGCTTTACTCACGGTCACTCATGCCCTTGTCACCTCTCGTTTGGATTACTGTAATTCGCTCTACATGGGGCTACCCTTGAAAAGTATTCGGAGACTGAAATTGGTGCAAAATGCGGCTGTGCGAGCTGTGGTGGGTGTTTCTAGATACACCCACGTAACACCTATACTCCACCAGCTGCATTGGTTGCCCATTGGTCTCCGGGTGCAATTCAAGGTGTTGATTATCATCTTTAAAGCCCTACATGGCTTAGGATCAGTTTATCTTCGGGACCGCATCCTACCTCATACATCCCTATGACCAGTTAGGTCCCACAGAGTCGGTCTCTTCCAGGTCCCTTCAACCAAACAATGTCGGTTGGCGGGCCCTAGGGGGAGAGCCTTCTCTGTGGGAGCTCCGGCTCTCTGGAACCAACTCCCCCCAGAGATCCGAACCATTCCCACCTTGCTGGCCTTCCAGAAAGCCATTAAGGCATGGCTCTCCATGCAGGTGGGGTGATTGTGGCTGTTGCTTGTGTTGTTTTTATCCTTTTAATCACTATCTTATTATTGTTGTTGTTTTTATAGTATTTTTATAGTGTCCAGCTGTTCTTATATATGTTGTACGCCAGCCTGAGTCCCCAAGGAGTAGGGCAGCCTATAAGAATCGCAAAATAAATAAATAAATAAAATATCTCAAATAAGTGGTCAAAAAAGTTCACCATACATTCCTTGTGTTTACTTTTTAAAAGGTTGATCTTTATCAGTGGTGAAATCTAAAAATTTTCCCTACAGGTTCTGGGGGCGTGGTTTGGTGGACAAGACTTGTTGATCATGTGACCGGGTGGGCATGGCTTGGTGATCATGTGACCGGGTTGGCATGGCATCAAAAACCAACTATCACACTTTACACAAAAATAACACAAAAGCTACAAAACTGACTCACACACAATGCAGGAGCAGCTGGACTTCACACAAAATGGCCCCTGCAACAAGCAGGAACCTCACAGAGTCACTGTTCTAATAGAATAGGTAGTAAAAAATGCTTTTAAAAAGTTTTTTTTTAAAGGTTGCCCTGCTCAGCTGATTGTCACAGCTGATCGTAGGAATCTTTTCAAAAACTTTTTAAAGCATTTTTTACTACCAATTTGGGTGAATAGGTAGTAAAAAATGCTTTAAAAGTTAAAAAAAAGGTTCATCAGCTGTGACAATCAGCTGTGCCAATGGTTGGAACCTTTTCTTTACTTTTTAAAAGCATTTTTTACTACCGGTTCTGCAAACTGGAAGCATTTGTTACTACTGCTTCGGGTGAACCGGCCCGAACCGGTAGCATTTCACCCCTGTTTTTAGTTCCATTAAATAATGTCCTACAAACTAATTACTTATTTTCTTTTTGTCTCCTTTTAGGAACAATTTTAGTAATAATACATCCCTTTTGTAAATCTAAAATAAAAAAGCTTTCCAAATAATTCTTCTGATTTATTTTTTATTCATCCCCTTTAGTTATTAAAACATCAGTCAGTTTCAAATGCAAATCTATTGTGGCATACTTATCCATTTCTTTTGTAGTCTGTCATTTTAAATCCATTTTCTAATCCACAACATCTTTTCAATATTACTCTTGTAGCATGGGATTTCTTTAAAAAAACAAATCTAAATCCACATTCAAACCAGTCTCAGTTACTGTTTTATCCAGTAAAATCAGTTCTTCTTTTATATCCTCTGTTATATCCACTTTTATAGTATCAGACAATCTCACAAATAATTTCTGAGTACATTGTTTCCAAACAGCCTTAATTTCTTCTAGAATCACAGTATTGCTCTATTGTATTTCACCTCTAATTGCAATCTTTAATTCTCTCTAGTTCCCTTTAGTCAATCTTTAAAGACTCCTATTATATATTTATTTTTTAATGAAACTTTCCCATGGGAGGATTTCTAATAGTTCATTTCAAAATCTTCATATCTTTATTCTAAAATATTAAACACCCCCCAGGAAATATTCCTTCAAGTTTGTCTAGCGCCTTAACTTTCCAAAATCCACATTCTAGTTCCCCTTTTGTTGTTTTCCAAAAATTAAAATTCTTACACAGCTTCTCTAATGGGATGACGGATTGTTATGGTAATGATAAGGGAGCACTTAGAGTGGGTTGTTTTTTGATAAGCTTATATTTCTAACTGCCATCATTTCCTCTGCAGATGAGGATATCCAGGAAGGGGAAATATTGTGTTGTTTTTTCTTCTTCCCTTCTGAATGCTGTTCCTTTTAAAATGTTGTTGGTTGCATGTGTCTTTTTCTAGTTGTTGCTTTTTTATTATGACAAAGGTTTCCTCTACATATCAGATCCATGCTACCTACCTACAGGATTCACCCTAGTCAAATACATTAAGATTATAATACCCAGAATCATGGACATCAACTGCTGCCTTACTACCTACTTGCCGTGTGATGGACAAATGTACCAAGAAATCAGAGGAACATCCATGGGATCACCATTGTCAGGACTCATAGCAGAAACCATAATGCAACATCTAGAACCGATAGTACTCCCATATATGCAACCAGAGCTATGGATCTGGTACTATTTCTCAAACTCCAGGCACATAGGAGGCTGATTGAAGTTCCCTGGAAACATAAGCATGGGAACGCCATCAACAACCCTAACACAGAATCTAGGAATATAGGTAGGACATATAGGTGGCATCTGACCATCAGAGAAGAAAGTACATGAACAGCAATCTGCACTGATTCCTACAGCACCAAAAAGATTATCATATCCAGTGATGTCCAGGCCAGGCCCCTAGAGGCCACCGGATTCATGAATAACAAAAGCCACATCCCCACCATGTCCTGGAGTTGTTCTGAGGCTATCCTTGAAACCCAGGAGGGTAATTTTATAGAGGGGAACCTCCACACATCCTTCAGGTCTTGGTGATACAGACTAGGTTAGCCCTCTCATCGTCAATCAAATGGTGGAGAAAGTGAGGTTTATTGCAGGTTTACATAGCATTAAGTAGCAGCTAATCAGAGACTAGAAACCAGGTGATGAACTCCTCAAAAGGAGAAAGCAGAAAAGTTAAACAAACAAAAGGTAATGAAATTCATGAAAAAAAATGAACCAGGTAAAAGCAAGAATGGTTTACAAGGATGGAAAGATAACGCAAAGTATTGGGATAAACTAGATTAGAGATATAGGAGAGAGAGATGATGATGATATCAATATGTATAATAGATATATATAGATATGTATAATAGATAGATATACACACACACACACACACACACACACACAGAGAGAGAGAGAGAGAGAGAGAGAGAGAGAGAGAGAGAGAGAGAGAGAGAGAGAGAGAGAGAGAGAGAGAGAGAGAGAGAGAGAGAGAGAGAGAGAGAGAGAGAGAACACAGGTATTATGTGACATGCTTACCTTGTGATAAATACATATGTATGTCATTATATGGCAAACAGTCTAGAGTCATTATATGAGAGAGAGTCATCTAGGTCCTGTAGAATGAAAGAAAAAGGAAGAATGAATGAATGAATGAATGAAAGAGAAAGGAAAGAAAGAAAGAAAGAAAGAAAGAAAGAAAGAAAAAGAAAAAAGAAAAAGAAAGAGAAAGAGAAAGAGAAAGAGAAAGAGAAAGAGAAGGAAGGAAGGAAGGAAGGAAGGAAGGAAGGAAGGAAGGAAGGAAGGAAGGAAGGAAGGAAGGAAGGAAGGAAGGAAGGAAAAGAAAAAAGAAAAAGAAAAAAGAAAAAAGAAAAAAGAAAAAAGAAAAAAGAAAAAAGAAAAAAGAAAAAAGAAAAAAGAAAAAAGAAAAGAAAAGAGAAAGGAGGAATACATGCACTGGGTTAGTAATTGATTCATCTTGTGTTTCTTTGGTTTGGTATAGGTATATACTCCAATATAGGTATTTTCCCCAAAATTTGGGCCATGTAGTCTTGTGCCATATTTATCAACTAGCTAAATACCCATGCTTCATTACGAAACTATGTGATGGGGCTTGATAAATTGACACTTAAAGCTTGAAAATTACTGAGTAGTTAAAAAAGGGACTGTATTATTTCATTAGAGATGGTAAGCTAAGTTTCTGTTACAGGTGAAGACATTATTTGCATAGCATAGACTTTCAATTCATCCCTCAGGTGAATTGCTCAGGACCGTCCTGTAAACAACATTCCTGGTTTTGCTCTCTGGCTGGAGGATGACCAGGCTGTCAGGTGAACTGACTCTGGAGCATGCCACATAGAACTGGCCATGGGAGAAACAGGCAGCTTCCCTTACTTGTGTTTTCCTAATCGCATCTGTAAATCTTTCCTGCGTTTTTGCCTCTTTTCCCTTTAACTGGTGTTAGAGTAGAAGGAACAGATTCGTCTGAACTGAGGAGGAAAATAAGGGGGGGGATCTGTCTCTGCCTACCAGCATCCATTGGTATTCATCTGGTTAGTGTCCTGTTAGTGTGTGAGAGAATTGAGGGGTATTTGGAAACTCAAACAGTATTTGCTGTGTGAGCAAGAAGGAGACAGGAAGGAGTCTGTGCGTGGCTTAGCTCAACTGTTCTGTAGTAAAGCTGCTTGCTGCTGTGAAAGCAAAAGCAAAACTGAAACTCCTCTGCTTGTGTTTTGCATTTGGATCATATTTCTTTTCAGGTGGGGAGGGGGGAGTAGAACTCCTTAGCATCAGAGCTTGTTAATAATAATATAAGAAATACTCATGCTCCAATGGTCATTTTGAAAAATCCTTTCTTAGTGAGCACCTAGAAGGCAAGAGGAACATACGTGGCAAATTTCAAGTTTGTAGGCTTTACAGTTCTGGAGATTCCGTGATTAATGTGTAAGTGGTTTTCTCTTTTATAGATATAGAAGATACACCAAACAGAACCAAAAACAGTGATGATCACTTGACTCTTTTACATTCAAGTGAAATTTGTATTGATTTTCATCCAGTATGATTAGTATGCAGTCTTTCAACACAGATAAATCAAAAGCTCAACAGAAGTAAAAGGTTTCCTCTGGGTGTAAATGAAGCAATTAAAGTTTGCCATGACACAACAAAGGAGTTCACTGACAGTGACATTATTTTGGAAGTCAATATATTTACCAGAAGTGAAGATGAGTGCTCTGTAAATCCCTTTCTTAATTATCTACCTACTCCTGACACTATATATTTTCTAGTGGGTGTCTGGATCCCAGAGAGCTTTAATTGGTTAATATTGAAGTTTCTAATTATTCCCTAAAACAAAATAAAAAAACAATGAAATATTGTTTTTGCATCTGCACTTCAGTATCTACATGCAATCTTCTACAAGTAAAATATAATTATGTTTAGTGCTTAATCTTATTCCATGCCTCTGAAGGAAATCTTCAGAACAGCATTAATCCCGAACTTATTCTCTTCCATGCAGTGCCTAGTATCACTATAAGGCTAGGTTAGCATCATACTCACCCTGTGTGCAGTGGTGGGATTCAAATAATTTAACAACCGGTTCACCCAGGGTAAGGTTGGCCGTTGTGAGAGGCATGGCCCATCCCCATCCTCCAGCTCCGCCCACATGCTGGATGAACCTCCTGCAACAGCCAACCTGATCCTGGATGAACCGGTTGTTAAATTACAACCCCACCCCCCGCTATCAAAGTGGATCCTGGCCACTGCGCTGCAATGGAGAAACAGGAAATGGAGTGGCCGGCATGAGGGGGGAGGAGGAGCAGGGAGAAGAAAGAGGGAAAGCAGTCTTCCCTTGTGCCAGCCACTCTGTTTCCCATTCTCCATTGCAGTGCAGTACCGCCACATGGAGCTTGCCCCACCCACCACCACCTAGATGCCCTTGCTTCCCCCAAGCATTTCTTTGCTAACCTAATTTCCAGCTCCATCGCATTTCTTCCCGTCGTGTGCAGGGAAACAAGTTTGTAGCACTACAACAAAAGTTCAATCAATAAATTCCAACTTTGCAAAAAAAAAAATTTGTGAGAAGTTGGAATTGATTGATTGAACTTTTTTTTTAGTCCCACAAACTTTTGTTTCCCTGCACATGACAGCGGGAAATGTGATGGAGAAATGCGACAGAGCTGGAAATCAGGTAGGCAAAGAAATGCTTGGGGGAAGTGATGGCATCTGGATGCCAGTCACTGAAATGGGCCCGTCTCTCTCCAGCGCCTGCTCAGGCCCACCGGAGGGAAGGTCGGCATCTACCGGCACTTAAATGCGGCAGCATTCCAGCTCTGGCTGGGAAGGGGCAGCCGGCATGGGCACTGCAGGCAGGATGCCTGCTTGTTTCAGCACCCTCCCTGACCCACTGGTGCTCTGCCAGCCCTTTGGCCCTGGGCTGTCACCTTATGTGTAGGCCCCACCCCTGCCGCCTGAGTCAGTTTTTGAGTGACATGATTGAAGGTTTCAGTCTCTCTTCTCTTAGACTTTTGGAGAGGGTTTCTCCCCCCCCACCTGGAAGGAAATTGAATGAAAACCAGATGTGAAAGATGCTGCTTTCTGCCTTTAAGAGCATGTTTTTTCCATTTCTCCTTTGAGGAAAATATAATATTTTGCCACTTTTAATATTCCCCAAAATATTTCATTCTCTAGAGTGTGTGTGTGTGTGTGTGTGTGTGTGTGTGTGTGTGTGTGTGTGTGTGTGTGATTACTTCTTACACCATTCATTGTTGTCCTCTCCCCAACTACTCAGCCTGCATCTGGTCCACAGAGAAGAGATCATCACAGGTATGGCCTCCAAAGGTTTCCAGAGGGGCTACTACAGTTTAAGGGAATCTCTCTAAGTTGCATGATCATGTCCATGAAGTCAAAGACATATAACTGAGAGAAGACTGACTATACATTCTTTGCACAGTTTTTCACATGTCGAAGAATGGGGGAATGTTGTCTTGGTGGTACTTTATTCCAGTGGTGGGATTCAACTGGTTTGCACTGGTTCGGGAGAACTGTTTGTTAATTTTTTGTGGAGTTCTGTGAACCGGCTGAATAGTCAAGCTGCCTACCTGCCTGCCTAACGATTCCAATAGTTCACACACACCTCAGACCTTCCTGCTCATTTGTAATTAACCAAAGGAAGGGAAAAGAAAAAGAAGAAATAACCACATAGCCATTTCCTCAGCAGAAAAATTCTAGCCTCTTTAAAACTCAGGTGAGGAAAATAAAATGCAAGAGAGGTTTTTTTTCCCCTTCTCTCTCCCTTCAGTTAATAGCTCCGGACAGACAGCCAAGAACCATTTAACAGGCAAAGACTTATTTGTGATAACAAAACTGCAGGAATGCAGCCAGCACAGCCTTGAATAAACAATAGAAACTTGACAGGCTTAGGCCAGGGAAGGAGTTTTTAAAATGTTAATACAGAGCAGGAGTTTCTTGTCAGAGTTCTTATGTCTTTTTAAATATGCATTCTAATTAGTAGAATTGATTTTATTAATTTGGAATAGGGTTGCATACTGTTTCTATGTTTATGTATTCTGATCCTGCATTTTCAGCATTTAAGAGTTGGCTTAGTCTGTAAATATTTCAAATTATCTTGTAACTATGTTGCTTGTGTGTGATAGAACACCCACAACTTCTGAAGGAAAGCTATTCCATTGGTTGATTGGTCTCACTCTTAGGAAATTTCTCCTTAGTCCTAAGTTGCATCTCTCTTTGGTTGGTTTCCATCCATTGTTTCTTGTCATTGCCTTTTGGTGCTTTGGAAAATAGATTTACCCCCTCATTTTTGTAGGAGCCCCTCAAATTTCCTGACAGAACAATTAATCAACTTGTCTTCAGAGGTTGTAAATGTTCCAACACTGGAAGTTTCAAAGAAGAGATTGGATAACCATTTGTCTGAAGTGGTGTAAGGTTTCCTGCCTGAACAGAGGGTTGGACTAGAAGACCTCCAAGGTCACTTCCAACTCTGTTATTCTATTCTATTCTATTCTATTCTATTCTATTCTATTCTATTCTATTCTATTCCATTCCATTCCATTCCATTCCATTCCATTCCATTCCATTCCATTCCATTCTATTCTATTCTATTCTATTCTATTCTATTCTATTCTATTTAAATATTGGAACAGTGCTATTTTATTGTGAGTTGGACCAAGGAGAAATTTCCTAAGGGTGAGACCAATCAAATTTGTCACTCCCACCCAGTCACATGACCACCCAGTTGTTAAATTATTTGAATCCCACCACTGCTTTATTCTATATTCAGAGGCTCTGCTTTGTCACCATCCACATAAAATGGCTTTCTGAAGCTACAAAAAAAGATGGAGGCATTTTTGCAATGAGATCAACCTTATAGAACACAGTCAAACCATCTGGAGGATAGCTTTGAAAAGGGACAAGAAACCAAAGCTATGAAGTTTAACTATAACAACAATTTTGGTTAGGATAGCTGCATGTTGCATCTAGTAAAAGAGGTAGCGTTGCTGCTTATGGTTGGTCCCTGTAGGAAAAAGGGTGCTAGACTGGATATGATCTTAGGAGCTAACACAGATATTCTCATGCACACTTCTGCTCACACCACACAAATGAAGTTTCAGAAAAAGATGAAGCTATCAAGCTCTTTTCCACAAAAGTAAATAAAACTGCCCATAGGTTTTCTGGCTTGGAATGAACATGCATTAAGGAAGATTATTCTTTTGTGTTGTACTTTGATATCCCCCCCCCCCCATCCCCACACATAAAAAGTTGGCATCATTTCATCATTTTCCATTTCTAACCTTATGGGGGGAAATGAGTTAATTGGCGAAAGAAGAGTTTAGCTTCAGAGACTTTGGAACATCATTCTAAACACTTCAAAGATTTAGCAGAGCCTTATTTTCTCCTCTCTGTCTCTTTCTCTCTCTCTTTCCCTCCATCCTCCCTTTTAATCTTAAAGGAGATTGGATTATCAAATGCTGTGATGCTATTTTTACTTTGAAGCACATGCTCAACATCTATTAGCCAAAGCAAGAGTTAAATCTGCACACAGAAGAGAGGACAGATTCTCAAGAGTTATTTTGAGAACCTATGTGGGAATTATGTGGTGCCTGTGCCTTATGGCAGCTGTCCCCATGGAGCTGAATCTAAAGTCTAAACAACAGCCCTGTAGAAACTGTTGAAATCACACCCTGTAGGTGAAACTGAATATAACTGAATGCCAGTCGCTAACAAAGCAGTCACCAAGATGCTGAAAGAGTGCTGCCATTTCAATAATTGTTTTCATGAATTTTTACATAGAAAAAGTATGACAGAGTGAGGCCCACTAAGTGGACAACACAAAGTTCATATCCAAGACGTTTGCTGAAATGATGAGGACATTACTAAATTGATAATCTTGCATAAAGACAACCAAATAAATAATAGCATTGCTCAATCCTTTGCACAAGGATTGAAAAATAGAGGGTTGAAGACATTCAGTTAACCACAAGGATAGTATGGTACAGTGCTTAAGGCAGGGGTGTCAAACTCAAGGCCCGGGGCCCGGATCCAGCCCATGGGGTGCTTAGATCTGGCCCATGAGGCCACCCTGAAAACAGTGAAAGACCGGCCTGCAGTACCTCTACCAGAGAAAATGAAGCTTGGGAGGGCTGCATACGGCCCTCCTGAACTCTGTTTTCACTAGCAAAGGGTTGCAGGGGACTGTTGCAACCAAAAATGGAGCTCGCAAGGGCCACAGGCAGCACTTCCAACTCTGTTTTCACTGTTGGAGTGTTGCAGGAGGCCATTGCAGCCAAAAATGGAGCTTGCAAGGGCTGTGGGCAGCACTCCCAAGCTCTGTTTTCGCTGACAGAGGGTTGCAGGAGGCCATCGCATCCGAAAATGGAGCTCTGGAACCCGTTTTTGGTGGCAGAGTGCTCGGGTCACCCCAGGCACCCCAACACGAGTGACACCAAGCTGGCCATACTGACCCTGGCCACACACACACCGCCTCTCCCCAAGATCAAACACAACCCTGATGCGGCCCTCAATGAAATCGAGTTTGACACCCCTGGCTTAAGGTGTCAGTAAGAATGGGAAATTCATCCTTAGCCATGGAACTCCTTGACTGACCTTGGGCCCCAACCCGCCTGACAGAGTTGTTCTTAAGTCTATAAAGATTCTCAGCCAGCCAAGTCATGGTTGTCCCAAAAGTGCTTTTTCAAAAGGCAACTAGGATTTTTTTTGTTTGTTTCTTGAAGACATTTTGCTTCTCATCCAACTCATCCAAAACAACTTGGATGAGAAGCAAAGCATTTTCAAGAACAAAGAAAGTCCAGTTGCCTTTTGAAAAAGCACCTTTGGGAGTTGTTCTTATGGGTAAAATGAAGAAGAGGAACATCTACATATGCCACTTTGAGTTCTTAGATGAAGATATGTTATATACATTTAACAAATAAATCAACGAATGTGTGGATTTGATCATGCATTCTTCATTTATTTTCCTATTGTCCAGTGTTATTGCTATGTTACACAGAACACTTTGTGTTTATTTTCAAACTGCAACACTCTTGCAGACTAGAGAATACAATCAAAGAAAACTGTATGTATTGTATGTATGTATGTATGTATGTATGTATGTATGTATGTATGTATGTATTTATTTATTTATTTATTTATTTATTTATTTATTTATTTATTTATTTATTTATTTATTTCGTCAAGCATGTATTAGATAACAGATATGAGTATAAACATGATTATGAATACATGAAATGGATACTTGCGGACATTTCTGAATTTCAGTTGTTCTGATTGTAATAATCTACAGTAGATGCAAGAGATCAGCATAATTGATCTGATAATTTAATTCCTATTATATAGTTGCCATATAGTCTTTTTTTTCTGTGAGCCATAGGACTATTTCTATGGTTTTAAGTAATGGGTGGAGAAACCTGATGGACAAATTGGTTGGAAGTCACACGTTAATATTCTTGTGGAAATCTCTACTTGCAGAATGAATTTGTTCCTAGCTATATACACCAATGAACCAGAATGGAATAATCTCATTTTGAAGAATTGTTGTACAAGAGCTGCCCTTCCTAGGCTAAGCTTTACAGGAGGAGATGCAGAAGAATGATTAGCATAGGTTTTTTATAGGACTACAGAATACTCATCATTATTTAACAATACACATCATTATTCAACAGTTGCATTATATGCACAGCTTCTATAAGCCTATTATGTACTGTAGAGCATTAAGTTTCCCTTCTTAGATTTCAGTCTCCCTCAATTTATCTTTACTCTTTTATCTTTATAATCTTTACCCTTTATCTAATTTCTATACTTTTAGGAATCTTCTCCCTCAGGCACAGGCAAACTGTTGAAGCCCCTTTCTCTTATGCCATTCCCTTGAGGTATGCACAGTTTGGGTGTCTTTGATTTAGCTAAAACAATACCACAACAAGGGCCACAAATACTTGTGGCCTTTTTTTGTATAGATGTGCATGGTTTCCTTGACTCACACACCACCTTGTTTTTCTCTAGTCTTGTTCCTCTTTAGCAAGTCACTGGTGAGCCTTTCTATCAAAGAAGAAACAAGAAATAAAATTATTAAATACAGAGTTTCCCCAAAAATAAGACCCAGCCCTAGCATGATTTTTCAGGATGCTCATAATATAAGCCCTACCCCAAAAATAAGCCCCAGTTAAGATCGTCAGCCAGATGGACACATTTTAGTATCCTATTTCCCCCAAAACAAGACCAAACCAGAAAATAAGCCGCAATGCATCTTTTGGAGCAAAAAGTAATATAAGACCTGGTCTTATTTTCATGGAAACACAGTAGAAAGAGCTGCATGGAACTCAGTCAGAATGGCAGGTGGGCAATTTTCTGCAGCCTTTTAATAAAATGCATTATTTTGAAAAAGTGCTGCCAGACTGGGAACGGAAGGATTTATAGTTCCAAGAAGGCTCCACACCCATTTGCACTACTCAGGTGACCCTGACGACAAAAGATAAACCTCCAGGTGGCCTCAACAACTCTCTAAAAGAATGCAAATGACCAGCTGCAAGAAGTATAATCCTTCCATTCACCACCATCCCATCATAGCTGAAGAAGCTTCAAAGAAAAAACCAGAAAGTCCAGTTGCCTCTTGAAAAAGCACCTTTGGGACATCAATGACCTGGATGACTGAGAATCTCCATTGACTTTGGAGGTGCATCATTCCCTCTTGCTGAAACTTCTAGATGGCACTTATCTAGCTTGCTGACAATGGCTTCTACACATTTCTCAATATCAGGGGTGAGATCCAGCAGGTTCTGACAGGTTCTGGAGAACCGGTAGCGGAATGTTTGAGTAGTTCAGAGAACCGGTAGCGGAAATTTTGAGTAGTTCGGAAAACCAGCAAATACCACCTCTGACTGGCCCCAGAGTGGGGTGGGAATGGAGATTTTGCAGTATCCTTCCTCTGCTATGCCCACCAAGCCACGCCCACCAAGCCACACCACACCCACCAAGCCACACCCACAGAACTGGTAGTAAAAAAATTGGATTTCACCATTGCTCAATATGTGCCGAAGTCACTGTTACAAAGCAAAAAACTCTGCATGGCTGCTTATGTGGTTGAAAGAAAGCACCATTATGACTTTTTTCCCACTACATCTGGTGCCTAGTTTCATTCTGAAGCGAGCTTTTGCTCAGATAGCTGTACTGTAACTGTACTCATGAAATCTTCTGGTGTCATATATTTTTTAGTCTTAAAGTACTGTATACTAGGGCTGTTTCTTTTTTAATGCACAGGCTCGTTTGTCTTGAATCTGAATGAAGCACTATCAAAAATAAATGTTATTTTTCTGCAACTTTTAGCAGAACTTTCACAATAAAAGCCTAGGGATGCTAGCACTTGTAATCCAATAATTATGAGCAGGAAAGGTTCAGGAAGGCTACAGTACCAGAGACACAGCTATAGCCCTCTTTCTAAAACGTAGCAAAATTTGGAGGCATCTATTATGTATCATCCAATAATATATGCTTTAAAACCTTAAATCAGGGACAAGGAATCAATAGGTAACACAATCAAATATACCTGGACTCAAGAAAGCTGGAATATTTTTTTAATGCTCCTGGCTTTATTCCTTTGTTATGAATCATTCAACATTAACAGTTTTAATTAGGAATGTGCAAGCAATTAATTATATGGGGAAAAGGGTGCTGTGTCTTTCAAGAAATATATTTAAGTATATATTGCAATCTTTCCATACAGGCTGACATTTTTCTTTTCAAAGGCTGACATTCTTGAGTCTATACAATCAATGAAACTCCTATCTCAGAAAGCTGATCCAATTATAATGAGTGTTTGGATTGTCAAGAAAGCTTGTTATAAATTAACAGGATGCAGTGTTGGATCCATGATGAATAAGATTTATTATTTGTGACTCCAGAGTACAAAACCACCTGGACATTAATTGTCAATTTACTTTCAGCCACAGATTTCTGAGTTTCATTCTTAATCAATTTTAATTTTACATTTCATTCTTTAGCTTCTCTTCTCTCATCGTTAAGGAAAGAACTTACTGTCACAAGCAACTTTTCAAATGAAACAGGTGACCTTAAATGGAAGATACATCTGAATTAACATCAATTGCTAAAGCCCCAAAAGTTAAATATTTGATCTCAAGCCTGCAATTAAGTCAGACATCTTATGTCTTTCCTTTCTGTTGGTTTCTCCCCTATCCCTTGGATTCACTGTCACTGATTTCTAAAAATAGATAACCCCTTATTCTTTTTTCACACCATGAGATATCCAATTAATCTAAATAAGTTCATGTGTGCGTAAGGATTTGCTGATCCTAATTCCCCTAACCTATAGATATTCTGTACAGCTTGTGAATAAATTGTTTGCAGGCCCATATCAGAGCCACCTGAACTGGTCTTGGTATCTTGGCTTCTGCATAAAAACAGCACTGCGAAAGTAAGGAATTTTCAAGTGTTTTTCAAGGCAAATGAAAGCTGATGTCATTGAGTAGATACAACGAAATTTAGGCTGGCCTATTAATGATTTTGGAAAAAGGCTCCAGAGTTCCTTTACAAGTATTATTGAATGTCTATATATATTCAACAATCTTTATTATTAGATTCTCAACACAGGTAGATAATAGGAGCTATTTTTAGAATATCCGGTAAGTATGTAGTCGGAAAGAGAACAAGCAAGGGACTCAAACTTCCACTTTTTGTATCTATTAAACTTTAGCGTGAGAAGAAGAATGATTTATTTCTTTGTTCTTATTTATTTTCAAGATTTCGATGGTATTGTTTAATTGAACAGAACCATGTGTATAATACTTGTAATACATGTGAAACATGTGTATAATACTTGTAATACATGTGAAACAAGGGTGGCTAGGGCTTTAGATCAGATTGAGCCTACACAGCGCTCTCTCTCTCTCAGAGAGAGAGAGGGAGGGAAGGAGGGAGAGAGAGAAAGAGAGAGAGAAAGAGAGAAAGAGAGAGATGCATTCTGGAGCTCATTCAGTTTATGAAGTTGCTTAGGACGATGAAACAAGGGAAGAGATTTCTAGAGCACCATTGGAGGATGACAAGGAATGAAACTGATCAAGCATAAGGTAGAGTTGCTATTAATACCTTGTGCCTGTAAAATAGCATTACTTCTCCATTCTTATTGAATGGCCAGATAGTTGTCCCAGGGGCGGATTGCTCACTTACTGATACCGGTGCGTTGCACGCGCATCTCCATGTTTTGTGCGTGTGCGCGCTCGCTATGCATGCACGCCCCCTCGCACGATTTTGCTTCCACGCATGCGTGGAAGCAAAATCTCGCCAAAATCTCGGGCGTGTGTGCGTCCTCTTGCGAGATTTCAGCAAGATTTTGCTTCCACACATGCCCCCCCAAAAAAGCACAAAAATTCTTGAAAAAGATGGTGACACACACGATGGACCGGTGAAGACGGCACCAGAGCCGTCGTGCACAAATTGAGCAATCGGACACCCCCTACCGGTGCGGCAGAGTCGACCGCACTGGGAGGAACCCACCCCTGAGTTGTCCATCAGACCAGATGTGGGTTCCTCCCGGTTTGGACTGGTTCGCCCGAATCAGTAGCAACCCACTGGCGATGTCACAATGACGTCACGGAACTGGTTCAGTTGGTGCAGGTCTGTGGGTACAACCATCTTTATTTTAAAAAAAATTAATTTTATTTTTCTTTTGAGCATGTGCAGAAGCCGAGTTGCCGGCATTGTGCATGCAGTCGCCATCTTGTTTTTGGCTTTTTTCCCCCCGGATTTTTCGGCACTGTGCATGCACATGTGCGCCCACGAGTCGCACCCCCGCGGCGCGGGAAGAAGCGAACCGGCAGCGAGATAAGTTAGAACTCACCCCTGCATCAGACCTGTTTTGAGTGAACAGTATCAGCTTGTA
This sequence comes from Diadophis punctatus similis, assembly GCA_023053685.1. Lineage (NCBI taxonomy): Eukaryota > Metazoa > Chordata > Lepidosauria > Squamata > Dipsadidae > Diadophis > Diadophis punctatus. Next base: position 99,486,443 of record JALIGW010000001.1, read on the forward strand.
TATAGACCAGATCAGGAAACTGACTTCATAGGAAGAATAGGACTCTACTTTACTGTAAAACAAATGTTGCAAAACTGATTTTGCTTTATCTCGCCCCCACCCCCACCCCTCACCCCACTTCTATCCCTAGGATTCAGCTAGAACTCCTATTATCTTGTACAATGACTTAAGGAATAGTTCAGTGCTCTTTGCTTGCCTATTTTCTCAATATCATCTTCCTGATTCTTTGTGCCAGGTCTCTTCTGGGGAAGTAGAGACGGGGCAGAGACTGATTTACAAGGTTTCTATGAGAAATTCTAGGCATTTGGGTGATAAAATCATTTATATTCAATTCACCTTGGATTTTAGCCTTGATGGAGGTCCTGTGGAGTTGACCTATCAGATCTGGCAGGAAGCAGGTTCCATCTATTAGATAATCCTGTGGGACCCAGGACGTGTGCATTTTGTTTTGCACTTTCTGCCCTCTGGGGCATACATACCACACAAGATTACAGTAGCCTCAGCCCAATTGGCCTTTTGGAAAACTGTTAAAACCTGACTATTTGAGTACTGTACATCTCGAGTCCTGAAAAGGACATTATAAAAAGAAGAATTGTATACTCTATATTTATATTTGTTTTAGTTGCCATAACACTGGTAATTTCCTATCAATAGGCCCTCAGCAGCTTTGGACTCCCTTCAGTTTTTGTCAGCCCTTCTGTTTGTGATGGGTCAAAAAATTGAAGATGGCTGCTGTGACTAGGCAACGAAGATCTGCCTTTTTTTATGTGCATTGGAAAAGTAGCAAGATTAGTCATGGCTGCCATCTTGGCTGTTTTGATCCCCTCCCTTATGTCTCTGGACCTCGTTGTTTCCTTATCTAGTTGCTCTGAATACCACAGGCTTCCTGTGGCTCTCTGGTTTCCAATTTTCTATGTCACTATGATGATCGTTCAAGAGGAACAAAGTTGATATTTTTTAGATTTAAAGGCTTCCTACACTTTTTTCCAATAAAAAATATATTTCTAGGCAGTTTCCAGGTGAGTGAGGTATATACAGTAATAAAAAAGCTCAGTAATGTAATAATAATTTTACTGTTATGTGTACCTCAAATAAGATGAAAATAAGGAATGTGTTTGATAAACCTAAGCAGAAGTCTTCATAAAAATTTATTAGTTGTATTCTGTTCTTTATTCGTAAAAAAATAACATAATCTCTCTCTTGCTCTCTTTTAAATCTGTTTCAATTTGCAGTGTCTTTATATTAACATAGCTGGGCCTCCCTGAAGCAAAATTCTATACCTGGTTATAGATAAGAGTCAACTATTGCTTAATTGCTATATAGAAATGCACATCTTCTTTTTTAAAAAAGCTCTCTTCTCTTCTTTTTTATGTTTTTACCAATAATACTTTTCTGTATCCCTTCCGGGCATCTTTTTAATTTTACAATGCAAGCTAACTCTCGTTTGTCAAATGTCTTGAGGCCTATAGCTATATCAGTTAACTTTATCTGAATGTTCATTTAAGCCCGTTTCAGTCACATTCATTTTATTATCAGATCTTTTTACATCTGTTCTTAATTCCCCAAAGGAAATATCTCTTTGATTTTATACAGGCAAGTCTCTCATGCTGGCATCCCATTTGCTATAGTCTGTCCTGCCTTTGCTAGATTACATTTATTTAAGAACTTCACAAACACTCCTGTCATTTGTTAAGCCATATTTCTCTCAGGAACATATTCCTGTTCTGGGTAACTGGCTGTCAAGTACCACTTTTGTACTACAACAGATTCTTTTTTTAAAAAAATCCAATTTTATAAATGCATGTATTATTCAATGTACATAGCCACACGTTCACCAGGCAACTCAATATACTTGGTTACTTAATAGAACTAGTAGAAGTGACTGTATTCAAGGGACTATAAGAGCAAACATCCTGTTATTTTTTTAATCAAGATTTTTCATTCATCATGGGAACACTAGCAGTACTTTTTGTCTTTAATTCCAAAATGGCTTGGGTTATTTAATACCGCTGCAAATGACTCATCCTCTTTGCTGTCCCATGAACATGATAATCATGTTAAGACTCAAAAGAACCAGCTATAGAAGCCTATTCAGTCCTTCTTTCATTCAAGGGCCCAGTCCTTCAGCATCATTTTATTGTCATTTTACTGCAGCATCATTTTATTGTCAGAAGATACTGCAGCGTTACATTCCTTACTTAGATTGCTATTATGAGAATGTAAGATTGAATCTAGTCCATCCAGTCCAGCATTCTGTAGATTTGGCTAATTAGATACTTAGACAAGAGACTGATTTCTTCTTCCAGTTGGGTTCCACCACATCAAATCCTTGGACTATCGCAAGATTGAGATAGTCCAAGACCAGGAAATCAAGACCATGGGTATTAACACTATCTATATAGGCATGCCTTCTGAGATTTAAGAATTTAATAGCAACATTAAGATTAAGATTAAGATTAGACATCATTGATAAACCATTTATCACATCTAACGGCAGAGAATTCCACAGTATACTATGGGCTTTCTTTTTGTAATGGGCTATAAGAATAACCAAGACAGAGATGAGGAAGAGCCACATTGGTAATGGTCGGATAAGAGAAATCTGAGCCCAATGCAGGAAATGTAATTTGAGTAAGCACCTCAGAATTGACTCTTCCTAGTTCTCTGAAAGGTAAAGGCATAGAGGGGGAAGTGTTGGATAGTGGTAAGTGACTACAGGAAACTGACTTCTAAACAGCTCTTTTATTTAGCACAACTCAAGACAACCAGCAAAGATGGTCTGACAGCTTGCTCTTTTATAGAGGGCTGTCAGATGCAACGGCCAATAGCGTTTGAGCATTCTCCCGCTCAAACGCTGGACCTGGGTGAAACCATGTAGTTACAGTTAGAACATAACAGGAAGCATTTTCAGACTTGCAAGATTGAGGTAGTCCAAGACCAGGAAATCAAGACCATGGGTATTAACACTATCTATATTGTAAGATTACATAACAGAACCTTGTAAGACTGAAACTGCTTCCCTTCCTCACTTGCCTTTACCTTCCAGAGAGTAGGAAGAGAGCACTGCAGCACCCTTCCCACCTAGCTACATTCATGTAATGCCATAGCATCTCCTCCTCTGACTTGCTGGACCTTCTAAAAGGCTTCCCTATTGATTTTGCTTGATGGTGTGATGTCTCCCTTGAACGACTTCCCGGATTCCTCCTCAGAGGTCAACTCAGGGGAGGATGAGCCCATTCCTGCCACATCAGAAACTGAGTTGATTAATGGCTCTGAACACCCAGCCAGAAGAGAATTGGAGGAGGCTTCAGCTGGGGAAACCTTGTAGTGGCAGACGGCCAGCGAAGAGGAGGAAGAACTGCCTTCTGTATCTGATCTGAAAACACGTAGGGCAGAGAAAAGGCAGGAGCAACAGAGGTCAGCAAGATTACTTGAGAGGAGAAGGCCCCACTCGTCTTGATGGCCTGCACTGGAAAGCTGGCTATTTATTACAGCAGACAGAGGGAGGCATTGCTGGGAACAATGTGTTTGTTTTCTAGCTACGTGTTTGTTTTCTACCTGTGAGTTTTGGGTTGTCATGTTTCCTGCTTCACTCTGGATGGACATGGTGTTTGGAATTAATTCGTGCCTTGCAGACTCTGGAATTTTCTTGCCTCATGAGCTCTCTTGTATGTGGATTTTAGTTTGTTTGGTGGAGTTATTTGTGTGAGCAACTTTCAATTACTTTGTGGACTAATCTTAGCCTGCTTGTGGCTGGTCTTAATTGGAACAGTTCTGAGTCTTGGTGAAGGGAATTGTTGGGGAACTTTAATAAACTCACTAAACCACAGTTATGTGTGTGAGTTCCAAATGGTGTCCCATGATCTAGTCCTGCCCGTGAAATCCTCTATCCTTCCACTGAAGGCATGGCAGTCCCGCTTCTCACGTCCATATATTGTAACTCCTCCCTTAATGTTCTTTCCAAGGCCGCTGGTTACACCTTCAAGGTCATCTCAATGGTCCAGAACCACCCCGCCTTGTGAGTGGGGCAGCACAGTTGGAGGCCAACAGGATGTCATACCATGTAATAATAATAATAATAATAATAATAATAATAATAATAATAATAATAATAATAATAATAATAATAATAATAATAATAATAATAATAATAATAATAATAATAATAATAATAATAATAATAATAATAATAATAATAACAACAACAACAACAACAACAACAACAAAGTTGGAAGGGACCTTGGAGGTCTTCTAGTCCAACCCCCTGCTTAGGCAGGAAACCCTACACCACTTCAGACAAATGGTTATCCAACATCTTAAAAACTTCCAGTGTTGGAGCATTCACAACTTCTGGAGGCAAGCTGTTCCACGGATTAATTGTTCTAACTGTCAGGAAATTTCTCCTTAGTTCTAAGTTGTTTCTCTCCTTGATTGGTTTCCACCCATTGCTTCTTGTTCTACCCTCAGGTGCTTTGAAGAATAGTTTGACTCCCTCTTCTTTGTGGCAACCCCTGAGATATTGGAATACTGCTATCATATCTCCCCTAGTCCTTCTTTTCATTAAGCTAGACATACCCAGTTGCTGCATATGTTTTAGCCTCCAGTCCCCTAATCATCTTTGTTGCTCTTCTTTGCACTCTTTCCAGAGACTCAACATTCTTTCTACATCGTGGCGACCAAAACTAAATGCAGTATTCCAAGTGTGGCCTTACCAAGGCATTGTAAAGTGGTATTATTACTTCATGTGATCTTGATTCTATCCCTCTGTTAATGTAGCCTAGAACTGTGTTGGCTAGTCACATGTGGTCCTCACTTGATGATTGATGATGGTCATTTAATGATGGCAATGAGGACTGGGGGAGGATTGCTGTTGCTAAGTGTTGTGGTCATGTGATTTTGCACTTTATGACCACATCGCTTAGTAATGGGAATTCCTGTCCTGGCTGTCGTTAAGCAAGGACTACCTGTATATACATTTCATTGTCCTTTACGAACTAGATATAAAAGACCATCATTGTGGGGTATTTTTTAAATAAAAGACATCAGCCTACCAGAAATGCAGAAGGGAAGTATGAAGATTGAGGTTACATGCATCTGAATACTACAAAGGAATTGCATATTTTTTAGGAAAATGCTTAACTGGTTCTGTAGAAGAATTTATTCTTCTGTAGAAGAATAAAAGATACATTATATGGAAAAAACCCAGCTGTGTAATCTTTTTGTTATGCCACAAAATCATGATTGCAGGATGGTAGTCTGATTATTTGACCACAGTGTATAGTTAATATCACTTTTTTAAAAAAAAAGACTGATGGTTTCTGTAATAATTTTTATTTCCAGCCTTGCAATTCCATGAATGTAAAATCAAATCAATACCACGCGAGAAACAAAAGGTGTCACATAATGCTCTGGTTACGGGAGGAGGAAAAAACTATTTTCCCTTCTGAATAGAGATAATTGTGAAAAAAAGATGCTAAATTGTAGAAGCAAAGTTATGTCAAACTAATTGTGAAAACATTTGTTTTCAGAAACTTGGAATGCTCTGTGACCGAGAACCTTTCCATCTTAAGAGCATTGCAGCAGAATGTACTTGACTAACTATAAATTTGCATGCCAGTCACATTATAAAACTCTAAACCAGTGTTTCCCAACCTTGGCAACTTGAAGATGTCTGGACTTCAACTCCCAGAATTCCCCAGCCAGCGAATGCTGGTTGGGGAATTCTGGGAGTTGAAGTCCAGACATCTTCAAGTTGCCAAGGTTGGGAAACACTGCTCTAAACCATGCCATAACCTGTAATTAAGGTTTCACTAAATTTCTTTTCTGCACCCTGTTTTTGCAGGAACCAATCCAACCGGGTGCTTCTCTCTTGCACAGTGTTCTTCCTATAAAGCCAAATCTAGTAAACTGATGTTCTTCCTGAACTACCAGATTTTCTTACCTCATTGCAAGCCCTCGCTTTCATTTTCTACTCTCCAAAGCACTAATTTAGCATTCTGGACAGCAAAATGATTTTCTAATTCTTGCTGCTCTTCCCCATAACTTCGCTCCTTTAAAGGTTAGTTGTAAAACATAAATTCCAAAGTCCGTGCATTCTCTCCCTACTCCCAGCAGCCAGATTGCTCTAGGTTTAAGGCCTTCTGTTGAGTTTACAGCGAACAGATTGTGTAGGGGAGTGGGAGAAAACCACTAGCTTTTATTTACTTTGAAACTTTTCTTGGCAAAGCACTGGCACTCCTTCTCCTTCTCTATCACCACCAATACCTTGGAAAATGAGCCAAGTGAGAGAGAGCTGGGAGTTTTGTGGGTAGTTTGGAGCCCATCAGATGGTAGCTTTTAGGGCAGGGCGGAGAAAAAAATAAGGGAGACAGATTGGGAGGATTAAAATAATCCTTTGAAAGGTTTATTTTAAAGAGCAGGGACGGCAAGGATCTATTTTTGCAAGGTGAAGTTAAAATCAGATCAGCGGTGGGTTGCTCCCAGTTCAGCCCAGTTTGGCGAACCAGTGGTGGCGGGAGGCTCCACCCACCCACCTGGGACGCTTCTGCACATGCGCAGAAGCGTCGCGCACGTGCACACAAGCAAACCGGTAGCAACAGGATTTTAGAACCCACTACTGAATCAGATCCTGGATTTGAAAAGTTTTAAGCAAGTGTACCTAAAATATGTTGATGAAGATTCTCAGTTCATCCAGGTAGAATTGTCTCAAAGTTGAGTTATGGCAACTGGACTTATTTTCTTGTTAGTTTGAAACATTTCGCTGCTTATCCAACTAACTTCTTCAGTCTGAGCAAGTTGGTTGGGGGGAATGGTTTGTAAAAACGACCCCAGCAAATGGAAATTTATCCACATTATAAACTTCATTGCCAGAAACAATACAAATCACAGCAAACTTAGATCTAGACCGGATCTATCACTATTACAACGCATCCGCTCCCGTGAACTCCATGCGGATCTCAAAAGACGGCTTGATCTAGGTGAAACAAACTTATACATAGATTACCATGCCGACTGCATCAAAAACAAGACCTGCAATCCATCCCACAACATCCAACCAACCATCCCCCAACAACATAAAAACATCCCTCAAACCACAAACCAAGACTAGGAAAGTGTGCCCCTTACTTCCTCAATCCAATCCAATTCTAATCTCAAATGCAAACTAATCAATGCAAGAAGTGTAGTAAACAAAATGCCCAAATTCCTCCTCCTACTAAACACTGACACCTTCGACATTATCTTTGTCTGCGAAACATGGCTAAACGCATCCCTCCCTGACTCCATCATCACAGCAAGAAACTAGCTTGTCTTCAGGTCCGACCTTGAAACCCGCAGAGGAGGTGGAGTAGCTATATTCTACAAAAAGTCACTAGCCACGGTCATCCCCATCTTCAAAAAGAGAGATCCCAGTCTAGTAGAAAACTACAGACCAATCTCTCTATGCTGCATCACATGCAAAGCCATGCAATCAATCATAAACCAATCCATTACCCTCCACCTAGAAACTAACAACCTACTCTCAAACAAGCAATTTGGTTTCAGAAAAAAATTATCCTGCAATCTACCACTACTACACTGCAAAAACATATGGACCTCAAAACTTGACCAGGGCAAAACAATAGACGCAATTTACATAGACGTCTGTAAAACCTTCGACTCAGTGGTTCATGATAAACTACTTCTGAAACTGAAATCCTATGGCATCTCTGGACCCCTACATGACTGGATAACTGCGTACCTGTCAAACAAACAACAAGTGGTCAAAATAGGGAGCACTCTATCAAATCCCATACCTGTTAAGAGCGGTGTTCCCCAAGGCAGCATACTAGGACCAACACTCTTTATACTTTATATAAATGACCTTTGTAATCACATTACAAGCGATTGCATTCTCTTCGCCGATGATGTAAAACTCTTCAACACCACCGACAACACTGCTATCCTCCAAAAAGACCTAGACTTTGTGTCAGAATGGTCAAACATCTGGCAACTCCAAATCTCAACCAACAAATGCTCTGTCCTACACATTGGCAAAAAAAAAATCAGAACATTAAATACAAGCTGAAAAGTCAAGACCTTACAGACGACCCTCACTCTGTCAAAGACCTTGGAATACTCATATCAAATGACCTAAATACTAAAGCTCACTGCAACAACATCGCCAAAAAGGCTTCAAGAACTGTTAACCTAATCTTACGTAGCTTCTTCTCCGGTAATATCATACTACTAACCAGAGCCGAGGTGGCGCAACGGTTAGAGGCAGTACTGCAAGTCACTTTAGCTGACTGTGATCTGCAGGTCAGCGGTTCAAATCTCACCGGCTCAAGGTTGACTCAGCCTTCCATCCTTCCGAGGTAGGTAAAATGAGGACCCAGATTGTTGGGGGCAATATAAATATATACATTGCTTACTGGTGTAAACCGCTTAGAGAGTGCTTGCACTGTGAGGTGGTATATAAATGTCACTAATAAATAAATAAATAAATAAATACAAAACATTCACCAGACCAATCCTTGAATACAGGTCATCTGTCTGGATGTGAATTTTTACTGTTGTGAGCCGCCCAGAGTCTCTGTGGAGTGGGCGGCATACAAATGCACTAATAAATAAATAAATAAATAAATAAATAAATAAATAAATAAATAAATAAATAAATAAATAAATAAATAAATAAATAAATAAATAAATAAATAAATAAATAAATAAACCCACACCGCATATCGGACATAAATACATTAGAAAGTGTCCAGAGATACTTTACAAGAAGAGTCCTCCACTCCTCTACTCGCAACAGAATACCTTACGCAACCAGACTTGAAATCCTGGGCTTAGAAAGCTTAGAACTACGTCGCCTTCGGCACGACCTAAGCATAACTCATAAAATTATCTGCTACAACGTCCTTCCTGTCAACGACTACTTCAGCTTCAACCACAACAATACACGAGCACACAACAGATACAAACTCAAAGTGAACCGCTCCAAACTTGACTGTAGAAAATACGACTTTAGCAACAGAGTGGTAAATGCCTGAAACTCACTGCCTGACTCTGTGGTTTCATCACCAAACCCCCAAAACTTTACCCTTAGACTGTCCACTGTTGATTCCTAAGAGGTCAGTAAGGGGTGTGCATAAGTGCACCAGCGTGCCTACCGTCCCTGTCCTAATCTTTTCAGTACCCATCTTATGTATATAAACAATGTTATATCTATGTATATTACCAACACGTACTTGACAAAAATAAATAAATAAAATTAAATAAATAAATAAAATCTGAATAAATTCATTAAGGGAGTAGGCAGAGGACTGTTGGAGTGTACCAACTCCTCAAATTCTTAGGGGTCATGAAGTGAGGCCTCCCTGGTGAACCTGTGAAGTGGTCTTAATCTTCCTGGGGACTGATGAAAGAGCAGCATAAAAAATATATCTAAAATAATTCCCGTGACCAGCCTATTGTGGCTTAGATTCTTGGGCTCTTTTGCATGACTTTGTTGGGATCTGAAACCATCAGATTAAAACATTTGTATGCACATATTCCAGCCTCAGTCACTCCCCAAGTCCAGTTTGGTGACAGGCAGTGTTGCTGGGAATAGAAACAGCATTATATAAACTGGCCATTTGTCTTTGTGCCCAAAGAAGCGAGCCCAGTTTGGAAGAAGTAATCTTACCATATATTACCGTCAAAGATGCTGGGTGTTATTAATGGGGTATGTAAAGTGAAATCAACAGCATTCTCAATTTTTCTTGTCATGTTACCCATTGAGGAATATATGTGTGTTTATAATTCTAATTCTAAAAAGCACCAGTAATTTCCACATAACAAATTTAATGGGCCATCTGAAATTGATATATTGTTTAGCAAGGCATGGAAAGGATTACAAAGGAGGAACTCTAGACACTAAAATGAATAAGTTAAAAAAAAACAGTTTGTTAACGGAGTATATATAGGCCTTTATAGAAAAGTCTGGCTTGATTAGAGCTAGTGTTTTTTCCTCCAGGCATTTATGTAGGAGACTTCATGCACAGTGTATTCATTGCTGTATTATAGCACAATATCCTTTGAATCTGGATTTATGGCTATTGGTTGCAATACTTTCACAAATTAAGCATACTTAACTCTGGGACTGTGCCCATTTGACAAAGTCTTGCGGAATCAAGTGATACTAACCATGTGTTGTTTAGTTTTATTTTTTTTCAGCAGGGCTCTGGCTCAAATTAAGTTACCTTATTTAAATTGTGGATTTAATTTAAGTGGCGCTTGTAATAGATACGGTAAAAAGCTATCAGTCTAAATTGGTTTACTGATGACTAAGGGCCAGATGCTTTATAAATATGTAGTAGTTGGCTACATGTGTGATTATATTTTAATCACTTCACAAGTGAAAGGGAGCAGGAATTCTTATCAAAAAAATTTTTGTGTCTGTGTTTTAATCTCAAAGGGGTGTGTAAAAGGATTTAGTTAATGCAATGCAATGCAGACGCATATGCTTCTTTTTGCTGTGTGAAGTGTTCCTAAGAAGAGTTAATTTATTACCTCTTCCCACCCATTTTACTACTTTCCCTTTATTAACTGGAGCAAACCAGAGATACCGTATACTGTAGCTTCTTGATATTTATTTATATTATATCTGCTTTCTTTCATTGTTAGTAAACTAATAGTTGAATGGATATGTGTGTTGCTTTAATGAATGAAATAGTAATAGTGATTTCTGACTGGTTTCACGCTGATGACTTACGTACCTTCTGTAAGTTGAAACTTCATATATGCTTGATACGTGATCTAGCTATTATAAGTACAGGGATGTCCACAAGGGAAGGGACAAAAAGATCAAGGTCACGATGTCACGATGTGAATATTGTCAGTTTGTGCATCTCTATGTTTTCTACTGTTTTCTTGTATCTATGGTCAAGCAGACGTATGATATATTCTATTACGCATGCCTGCATTCCTGAGGTCTCCTCCTTCCTTTCTCTTCGCCATTTCTACCGAAGGTAGAAGTGATTTATTCCTTAACCGATAAAATGTAGTTTTATGTTTATTACTTTTCTACGGAAATAAATATTTTGTTAATTAGATTTGAATCTCGGTTTTATTTTATAAGTAAGTATGTTTTCAAAAGGGAAGCAACGATCCATCGACCTCCGGAGGATTTATTTCTCCGCTCAACAGGCCATAACTATGTGAACAGAGTCCTGCCTCTTCTTTAGATGTGCAACAATGTGCCCCATCTTGATTTTTTTTAAAACATTCTCTCTCCTGTGGAAATCTTTGAATAAGTGGATTCAGAAGACACGGGAGAAAAGCCTGGTTAGCTAGAAATTTGAGGAATTATAGTCCTGAAACATTTGAGGCACTAGCCTGGATAACCTCTGGTCCTTGACCCAACATGATGTTCATATGCACCAGTGAACTCATTGATACTTCCTTTCCCTCCCTTCTCTGTTTTCTCCCCCTTAAGATTGATTTGTTTAAAGAGAGAAGTTGATATGCCACAAAGCAAATTGTCAACGCCAACCATCATTTTATTATATCAGGAGATGAAGCTAGGTCCCAAATGGCTCCAAGATCATGTTTTAAAAATAGAAATAATGCTAGGCTACAGCAGTATTTTGTCTGACATCAAAAACAAATGTAAACTGATATGATAGGAAGCATCCTGGGGAGACCAGGGAACAATCATACCAATTTGCCTTCTGGGAAATGGATATTTAGGACATCCAAATGGCAGCCATTTTCTGAGCGTCCCTGTACCCATGAGGGCCCTTGCTCAGACCTAGAGAAATCACATTTTATTCTTTTTTTTTACCATTCGTATTTTTCTCATGTTATAAACGAACCATTATGTATTCTGCAATTTTACGTAGAATTTTCCATAAACACTTAAAAAAAAACCCGAAACAATAACAAGTCATGTGTTCCTTTGCCTCTGAGAAAATACAAAGAGGAAAACATATCTGCATCTGATGTGAGTGACAGCTGGCAAATAGGCCCTCAGCAGAAAATATGTAATTGTCCCACTTACTCTTTATCCCGGATGATCTTTACACTAGAGCCTCTTCTGTCTGAGGCATTGTGGAGATGGCATTTTTCAGCAATGCAGTTCCTGCTGGCTGGGCAAAGGGGTGTAGGAGGAAGACTAAATCTGCTGGGTTTAATATGTGAGAGTGAAACACACATTAAAGTGTCACATTTCTGTGAGAAGTAGAAAGTGATAGAAAGATCATAGGTTGGTCCCATGATGTTTACAAACATAGTATTTGTCTATGATTGTGCTCATTATAAGCTTTTAAAATAATGATTTTGCTCTTTGTTCATCCAATCAAGAGAAAGAAAGAAAAAGAAAGAAAGAAAGAAAGAAAGAAAGAAAGAAAGAAAGAAAGAAAGAAAGAAAGAAAGAAAGAAAGAAAGAAAGAAAGAAAGAAAGAAAGAAAGAAAGGGGGAGGGGGAGGGGGAGGGAGAAAGGAAGGAAAGAAGGAAGGAAGGATGGAGAGAGGAAGGGAGGGAAGGAGAAAGGGAGAAAAGAAGGAAGGAAGGAAGGAAGGAAGGAAGGAAGGGAGGGAGGGAGGAAGGAAGGAAGGAAGGAAGGAAGGAAGGAAGGAAGGAAGGAAGGAAGGAAGGAAGGAAGGAAGGAAGGAAGGAAGGAATCTATTTACAAATTTCATTTTGCTAGCAATGATTACCACTCAGTATTTTTGGTTTTTTCAATTTTTATTTCCTCTCAGGCACAATTTCATTCAGAGGGGGTGCTGCTTTTTCAACCTGTCCTCTGTTCTGTCCCTGTTTCTATCCATGTAATCATAATCATTCAACAATGAAGTTGAAATCCAGCTGACTTGAAAGATGTTTTTCTCAGTAATGGATGAACACCACAATCACCCAAAGAGCTGAACAAATAAAATAAACAGCAGAAACAATGGTATCTTGGGGAAATAGCAGTGGGGAGATTGGGCGGTGCCTCATGTGAATGATGGGAAAGGAGGATATTAGGGATAAAATGTTGCTGGGGATCCGTCAGAAAGAATAAAATTTCCTCTTGCTGTTTGTTTGGTGTTATCATATTTGCAAAGTTCTGACATTTAGATTAACAAGTTAGATTTTAAGCACTTAATATTACTTAACAATAAATTTTCTGGTCTCAATTTGGTCATTAGTTGAGGACGACTCTGATGCTATCTTTTTTATTTTTTGGCTTTTCAAAATTATTATTTTAGATCTTATATGCTTTTTTTCTTTATATCTCACCCTCCTTATGCTGGATTTGAATAACACAGGTCAATATGCTTAAAAGAAAAAACTTCCTCTCTTGTATATGAATATGTATATGTATATATATAATATGTGTGTGTATCTCTCTCTCTCTCTCTCTCTCTCTCTCTCTCTCTCTCTCTCTCTCTCTCTCTCTCTCTCTCTCTCTCTCTCTCTCTCTCTCTCTCTCTCTCTCTCTCTCTATCATCTCCCTTCCTTCTCCTTAATAGGTAGGCTTTTTATCCTCGTCTATTTCTTGATGAATCTACTTTCATCTCAAATATGATGAATATCTGCTAAAATCACCGAAATCTGATTGAGTAATTTTTTGTCATTCAAGAAAACTGCATTATGAGCATTTTGTCTATTTAATGGGACACCTCTGCATTGTAATTATGTACTCCGTTCGGTTTAGTTCTCAGCATATGATCATAAATACATCCATTTGAATTCAAATCTTTGGCAAAAGAAATGAGAGAGGAAGGTCAGCCTTGACTTAACTGCTGGCTTTGGCCTCCAACCATTTGTTTGCAGGTTTGTCTATTATGGTTTCTATGCCACTCAATTCCCAAAGGTCTCTAAGTTAATTCTCTTCTGTTGATCTACTTTTCTCATCAAATAGCTCATCTCAGAATTATCTCAAGGTTTTTCCGATGCATAATATCAATTTGCATTTCAAATGAGGCTTGGCTGCACTTCGACCCAACTCGTCTGCCCATAGGTAGTCCTGAATTCTGGCCTGGTCCAATCATGCCTTCCGGAGGTGGGATTCACTTACCTTCCCTACTGGTTCACAAATATGAGTTCGAGTGGCGCAAAGAGCCATGGAAAGATACATGTTTGGCATTACCAGACAAGATAGAAAGATAAAAATCCTGCACATGGATTAGAGAACAAACGAAAAGTATACAATATCATCAAGAGAGTAAAAGAATTGAAATGGAAATGGGCTGGTTAAATAGCAAGAAGAACTGATGGCAGGTGGACCAAGGCAGTGATAAAATGGATCCCACTTGATACACACACACAGAGAGAGATACTATGGCTTCATATATACTGCCATAAACAGGTTAGAATTATATAATATATATAGAATGATTGTGTGTGTGTGTGTGTGTGTGTGTGTGTGTGTGTGTGTGTGGAGAGAGAGAGAGAGAGAGAGAGACAGACAGACAGACAGACAGACAGACAGACATATTATATATATATACCGTATTTTTCGGAGTATAAGACACACCTTTTTACCCCCCAAAAGAGGGTGAAAATTTGGGTGCGTCTTATACACCGAATGTAGCCCTACCCACCTACCAGCCCCCACCCTTTGGAGGTTTTCGGCCTCTGCGCGTCACATTTTCGGCTGGTTCCAACCATTGCTGGCCATCGCCGCCGCAGCCGTTGCTTCCCGGAGCCACTGCCGCCATTGCTGGCCGCTGTTGCCACCGCCCACCGATGCCACTGCCCCCACCGCCGCTGACGCCCACCACCGCCGCCGCTGCCCACGCCGATGCTGACGCTGCCCACGCTGCCCCTGCCGCCGCTGCCACCCGCTGCCGCCGCTGCCATCCGCCACTGCCACCGCCGCCGCCCACTGCTGCTGCTGCCACTGCCCCCTGCTGCTGCCACTGCCCCCTACTGCCGCTGCCCCCCGCTGCCCCCGCTGCCACCCGCCACCACTGCCACCATTGCTGGCCGCCGCCGCCACCATCGCTGCTGCCGCCTGCCGCAACTCACCCCGAAGCGAGCTGCCTGACAGGTTTGAAGACCAACTTTCAAGTTTGAAGAGCCCTGATTTAGGGTTTAGGGGTGCATGGGTCTTCAAACTTGGCAAGTTTAAGACTTGTGGACTTCAACTCCCATTCCTGAGCTAGCATGACTGGAGGAGGAATTCTGGGAGTTGAAGTCCACAAGTCTTAAAGCTGTCAAGTTTGAAGTTTGTAAAAAGTGTACATGGTTGTAAAAGGTATACATGGTTGTAAAAAGTGTATATGGTTGTAAAAAGTGTACATGGTTGTAAAAAGTATTCCGCTACACTGGCATTTTATTAAATAATATATTACTACACCATTTGGTTCAGAATACTTTTTTCCTTGTTTTCCTCCTCTAAAATCTAGGTGCGTCCTATATTCTGAAAAATACGGTATATAATATTCTATATATACATCATACTTTCTCAACCTTAGGAAGCAGACAGTGGCAAATCACTCCTGAAATCTTGCCAAGAAAACTGTAGAGACCTATCCCTACACACATACACATAGATATCTAAGATTATTCATTGCTATTTAATCTCTACTTCCTAAAAAATAAAATAATTTTCTTCATTGTCCTCCATTAAAACACAATAACATAGAAATTTATACCTCCCCAGGTAATCTGCAATGCACTGTTGAGTCCCAAGTATTGGAAATGATTGCTCACTAATGTTATGGTTCAAATGAGATGCAAGCTGGTGCATATATTGGAAAAAACAAAAGCAGATCAGAAAATATTCTCTGCAGCACAGGTTACAAAAGTGCACTGATTTAGTGTGCAGAAACTAAACATCCGCTAGGATAAAGCAAGAATGTGTATTTAGTGGAGAGAAATGAATCTATAATTGATAGAAATAGACATTTTCATTAAAGGCAATGAAGCTCTGCTTCCATTAAAATAAAGTGAATCAGACATTTGATTATCTTCACTAGTTAATAAATGCCATTTCTCTTTATAAATACAATGAAGAATTGTGGTTATGAGAATGCAAAATATGGCAGTTATTTATCAGCTATGAAAAAAAACACTCCACCATTTAATACAATATGTAAAACAAATTCCTGATTATCAGAGAAAACATCCCCAAGGAATTAGAGTTATTTGGCAAACTGTTTTCTCATCATTTGCAGGAAAAATCGATGTGCAACTTTCACAGAAAAAAAAACCCTAATGCAGAAACTAAACTATTAACAGAGAAACTATTAAATTTCTCTGCACTAAATGCCTGTGAATAATGAGTACTAATTTTATAGTCAGCCATCAATTCATTATCATCTGATATAAGGAAAAAGTAAGAAAGATTGTGCAATCCCAAAAACTGAGTTTGTATTGATGAGGCCAATTAGCTCTTTTCACATTAATAGAAATTAAATAATTTATGAACTTATGGAATTACAACCCTAAGGAAGCCATCAAAGTTATGAATATGCGGCTAGGATAATAACATGGAATGCTTCTCCAATCATGTTCTAACTAGCTATTTTGAGAGTCTCTCTTCATTAGCTTGTTTGAAAGTTTGCTTCACCCATATACTTTTATTTTATTTTTCTTCCTGGCAAGCAGGATGCTATTGAGAATGTAGGAGGAAAGATTCTTTTAAAATCCATGTCCAGATATTTGGTAAAAGGAATAATGTTGTAGTGAAATAATTTTAAACTTGGAACAGGCAACCACGCCACCTTCATACAGTATGAATGGAAATGCTCTCTTTAAGCAGTAGGGTGGGAAAACAGATGAATTGAAGCAAAGCCCCCACCTATTGATTTCTGAGCACCCCACTCTGAGCAAGGACAATGCCCCAGCCTCTCATTAATCAGAAAGAATCTGGAGGCATCTTTTCCAACTAACACATTTTATTACAAGGCATGCTGTAGGAGAAGAGCAGACAGAGCTGGCAGATGGAGTTAAGTGTGTCATCAGCTTAGAGTCATTATGTTCCCACAAACGGTCCAAGTCTAACTCCTGAATTCCATTGATCCTTATCTGTCACCAATTTAGTGCTGAATTTTAGTGTACCAGATTCTTGTGTATAGGCTTGAATAAATCATCTAAACTGAAATCTAATGGATGGTGCTGATACTTTGCATCTGACACATGATTTTTTAATGAGCTGCTTACTTCATCCAATGTAGGATAAGGCTGGGTAGGGAGGAGGGGAAGACAAGTTAAATATACTGATGTAAGGTATCTGTGAGATAGATTACAAGTACTTTATCAGTTAACAACCATAATCTATTAAAAATCCATAGTTTTTGTTGCTATCTTCGGAGATGGCCGGGAACCCTTTGATGAATATGAGCTCAGCAATCTCACTCATTTGTGTGGTTAAAGTTTCTCTTAAGTTGTCTGCTCTATCGTCATCACTCTGAAGCAACACATACTTACATAGCAATGGCATCCCTCTGCACAGTGAGCCATCACAGTTACCACACAATAATATTTAAAAAAAAAACCTCTGAGCACCTCCTTGTAGGATAGCCAGTATGGTAACTAGCAAGACAGTGAGTTTACTGCTGCTGTCACTGGGGTTGCGGAAGGTGTGTGATTGCTGGAGTGGCATGGTGGGGAATCTTTTGTTCTTGCTGCTACTTCCAGTGGCAAAGATTCTTCCTGCTTCAGGCAGTGTTTCTTCAGGGCTAGTCTTGACCACGAACTACTGCATTTTTCAGAGTATAAGACGCACCTTAGTTTTTGGGGAGGAAAATAGGGGGAAAATCTGCCTACCAGGTATCCATCTGGCTAGCATCCTTAGTCTGGTCAGCTTCAGCACATTATTTTATCCCCTGGTTAGGGCTGAAAAAAACTTCTTCGGAGGGAATAGCAATGAAAACAAGCCTGCAAAGACTTAGGGCTGGAAAAAAATTTATTTGGAGGGAGTAGAAATGAAAAATCCTGCCAGCTGGGAAGATCGTTAGCACCTCGTTAGGGCTGAAAAAAATCTTCTTCGGAGGGAATAGCAATGAAAACAAGCCTGCAAGCCGGGAAGAGCTGGGGAAAAAAAAGCTTCGAAAAAGCTACATTCGGAGTATAAGACGCACCAAAATTTTCAG
Organism: Diadophis punctatus similis; assembly: GCA_023053685.1. Classification (NCBI taxonomy): domain Eukaryota; kingdom Metazoa; phylum Chordata; class Lepidosauria; order Squamata; family Dipsadidae; genus Diadophis; species Diadophis punctatus. Next base: position 99,504,490 of record JALIGW010000001.1, read on the forward strand.
CCACCTTTAGGGGGGGAGTGCGTCTTATACTCCAAAAAATATGGTAAATGGTCTTACAGGAGACACAGGACTTCACCTCAAGACGGTTGCCTCAAGACATGTTACTTCAGTTTTGATGCTCATAGTTAGCATGTGTCTTCTCCTTCCCCGCATCATTTCTTGTTTTACATTTTACATTACATGTACATTTCTGATACATTGTATTAAAGCATACACAGAGAGACAGAAGAAAAGGTTGCTGACTTAGTTTGGTGGTGGTGGGGTAAGATCTCTAAGCACATGTAGTTTTACAGTTTAACCTTAAACTCATTAAATTTCAGAATACTATTATGACTACCAAAAGAAAAATGGAGTTGTTTCTCTTATCCTGAGTGCTTTCTAGACACACACACACACACACACACACACACACACACACACACACACACACACACACACACACACACACACACACACACACACACACACACACACACACACACATATATATATATATATATATATATATATATATATATATATATATATATATATATATATATATATATATATATATAATAACAGTCCAACCCCCTGCTTACGCAGGAAACCCTACACTACTTCAGACAGATGGTTATCCAACATCTTCTTAAAAATGTCTAGTGTTGGAGCATTCACAACTTCTGGATGTAAGCTGTTCCACTGATTAATTGTTCTAACTGTCAGGAAATTTCTCCTTAGTTTTAAGTTGCTTCTCTCCTTGATTAGTTTCCACCCATTGCTTCTTGTTCTACCCCCAGGTGCCTTGGAGAAAAGTTTGACTCCCTCTTCTTTGTGGCGACCCCTGAGATATTGGAACACTGCTATCATGTCACCCCTGGTCCTTCTTTTCATTAAACTAGACATACCCAGTTCCTGCAACCGTTCTTCATATGTTTTAGCCTCCAGTCCCCTAATCATTTTTGTTGCTGTTCTCTGCACTCTTTCTAAAGTCTCAGCATCCTTTTTACATCGTGGCGACCAAAACTGAATGCAGTATTCCAAGTGTGGCCTTACCAAGGCATTATAAAGTGGTATTAACACTTCGCGTGATCTTGATTCTATCCCTCTGTTAATGCAGCCTAGAACTGTGTTGGCTTTTTTGGCAGCTGCTGCACACTGCTGGCTCATATTTAAATGGTTGTCCACTAGGACTCCAAGATCCCTCTCACAGTTACTACTGTTGAGCAAGGTACCACATATACTGTACCTGTGCATTTTGTTTTTCTTGCCTAAATGTAGAACCTTACTTTTTTCACCATTGAATTTCATTTTGTTTGATAGCACCCAATGTTCAAGTCTGTCAAGATCCTTCTGTATCTTGAGCCTATCTTCTGGAGAGTTGGCTATTCCTGCCAGTTTGGTGTCATCTGCAAATTTGATGAGTTCCCCATCTATCCCCTCGTCCAAGTCATTGATGAAGATGTTGAAGAGTACTGGGCCTAAAACAGAGCCTTGGGGTACTCCACTGCATACTTCCCTCCATGTAGATGCAGTTCCATTGAGCACTACACATTGAGTGCAGTTGGTTAGCCAATTTCTAATCCATCTGGTGGTGATGCTGTCTAACCCACATTTTTCTACTTTATCTAGTAGTAGGTTATGATCTACTTTGTCAAATGCCTTACTGAAGTCCAAGTAAACCACATCGACAGCATTCCTCTGGTCCACTAATTTTGTCACTTTATCAAAGAATGCAATAAGATTAGTCTGTCATGATCTGTTTTTGACAAACCCGTGTTGGCTTTTGGTTATTACTTTGTTTGCTTCTAGGTGTTCATTTATTCGTTGCTTGATTATCTTTTCCAAAATCTTCCCTGGTATTGAGGTCAGGCTGATAGGTCTGTAGTTTCCTGGATCTGTTTTTTTTTCCTTTTTTGAAGATGGGAACTACATCAGCTCTTTTCCAGTCCTCTGGCAGTTCCCCGGTGCTCCAGGATCTTTGAAAGATATAGTTCAGTGGTTCTGAGATCTCGTCTGCCAGTTCCTTCAGAACCTTGGGGTGTAATCCATCTGGTCCTGGTGATTTGAATTCATCTAGGGTAGACAGGTGTTCACTTACCATTTTCTTCCCTATTTTAACTTGTGTTCCTAATATGTTTTTTGTGATGCTGTTTTTGATAGGTTGGACTGTTTTCTCCCTTTGTGTAAAGACAGATGCAAAAAACGTGTTAAGTAGCTCTGCTTTCTCCCTGTTGCTTGTCATCTTCTTGCCACTTTCTCCCTGTAATGGACCAATTGTTTCCTTGACTTTTTTCTTGTTTTTAATATGTTGGAAGAAGCTTTTTTTGTTACTTTGTACTTTTGTCGCAAGCCTTTGTTCATTGTGAGCCTTAGCTTTCCTCACTTCATCTTTACAGGCTCCAGCTATTTGCTGATATTCTGCCTTAGTTATTTCCCCTTCTTTCCACTTTTTATACTTGTCCTTTTTGTCTTTCAATTTGTCAGAGAGTTCTTTATGCAGCCATCCTGGTTTCTTTTGAGACCTATTATTTTTCTTCTTCATTGGTATTGTGCTAGTCTGGGCTTTTATAATCTCACTTTTCAAAATTTCCCAAGCTTCTTGAGTTGTTTTCCCCTTGAGGATTCTCATCCATGGAATCTTTCCCAAGTTCTCTCTGAGTTTATTGAAATTAGCCCTCTTAAAGTCCAAGACTCTAGTTTGACTTTGTTCTACTGTTTGTGTTTGGATAATGTTGAATTCCAATATTGCATGATCACTTACCCCCAAGGTTCCTGTAGCTTCAACACCTTCTATCATTTCATCTCTGTTAGTGAGAATTAAGTCCAATATGGCTGATCCCCTTGTTCCCTTCTCTACTTTTTGGGTAACAAAATTGTCTGCTAGGTTTGTTAGGAACCTGTTGGCTCTTCCACTTGGTGCAGAGTTTGTCTCCCAGTTGATGTCAGGGTAGTTAAAATCCCCCATTACTATTGTGATGTGCTTCCTACATACCTTAGTTAGCTGACTAGCAAAAAGTTCATCTACTTCCTCTGTTTGGTTGGGTGGCCTGTAGTATAGACCTATGGCAATGTCATTTCGCCCCCCTTTAATATTGACCCAAATGCATTCGAGGTGATTTTCATTATTGTTGTGCTCTATTTCTGTAGAGATGTAGTTATTTCTTATATATAGTGCAACTCCACCTCCTCTTTTATTTGTTCTGTTTTTTTTAAATAGTTTAAATCCCTCTAGCTGTATATTCCATTTGTCAGTTTCATCCCACCAAGTTTCCGTAATGGCAACTATATCATATCTTCCGTCATTTACTTGAATTTCTAATTCACCCTGTTTATTCCTCATACTCTGTGCATTGGTGTATAGACATTTAAGTCCATTTAGTCCATATATATATAATGGACATTTAAGTCCATTAAGTCCACATATATATATATATATATATATATATATATATATATATATATATATATATATATATATATATATATATATATATATATATATATATATATATATATATATATATATATATATATATATATATATATATATATATATATGACAGCCCCAGATGTTCCAGTCCAGATGCTGATATTGGTCCTGTTTTCTCTTTTTCCAATATTTGCTACTTCCAAGGTTAAACTTAGGAAGGATAAAGATATCCTTGCAAAACCCTGCATTTCAGCCCTGACTATTCCTGAACAGGAACCTATTCCTGAACATGAGCTTTATATAAGTAAATCACAGCTAACAGTTTGCTATAGAAAACAGGAAGTTCAGTACAGTAGAGTTGACTCTGAGAGGTAGTGGCATTCAAAGATTTCAGACAAATCATTTTCACTGCTAACTGGATGTACATCCAAACCATCTAGTTTGCAACATCACTCTTTTTTTTGAAGAAAGAAATGTATTTATTATTAACTGGCATGATACAGAATGAAGAATGAAATAAGAATGAAATCTGATTAGTTCACCTCTTAAATCACATCTATGTCTCCTGTCTGTTTTCGATGGAACCTATTTCTTGACACAGGGAGGATTATCTGAGTTGCAGTTCACTCACCTGTAAAATGAGATGATGATGATCTGTAACCAGCCTTCCTCTGGAGTTTGAGAAGATTCATTAGTCAATGTCAGTCGTATGAAATTCAGAGGAGATAACATGCTGTAAAAATGTAAAGGATTTCAAATGACACAGAATATATTTGGTAGACTGAATGCTTCCAGTTATCATGAAAACAAGGACACATGTACCTGGGTGCTGAGGTACAGGTAACTGAGCAATATTGCTCTCTAGAAGATTTTAAAACAATTATTGTAATCCCCCCCCCCAATATAATGGCTAATGATACTTTCAATCACATATGTCAAGCAAAGAGCACAATTTTAAGAAATCTTATCCATGTTAGCTTGAGATTTTTGGAGTTGCCTTCCTCACCCTTGAGGAAGTCAGCTGGTTGGAAAGATGTGTGAGATTATGGATTAATGCCTCTCAAAGGAAATCATGATAGCGTATTGCTATACAGTAGATTGTAATTTAAAATTTGTTTCTTGGTTTTTATGGTGGCTATGAAGTATTAAGTGAAATCAGAGGTGGGATTCAGCAGGTTCTGACCAATTCTGGAGAACCAGTAGTGGAAATTTTGAGTAGTTCGGAGAACCGAGGTGGCGCAGCGGTTAGAGTGGGGTACTGCAGGCCACTTCAGCTGACTGTGATCCGCAGGTCAGCGGTTCAAATCTCACCGGCTCAAAGTTGACTCAGCCTTCCATCCTTCCAAGGTAGGTAAAACGGGGACCCAGATTGTTGGAGGCAATATAAATATACATTGCTTACTGGTGTAAACCGCTTAGAGAGTGCTTGCACTGTGAGGCGGTATATAAATCTCACAAATAAATAAAATAAATAAATAAATAAACCGGTAAATACCACCTCTGACTGGTCCCGCCCCCATCTATTCTCTGCCTCCTGAGTCCCAGCTGATCGGGAGGAAATGGGGATTTTGCAGTAACCTTCCCCTGGAGTAGGGAGGGAATGGAGATTTTACAGTATCCTTCCCCTGCCACGCCCACCAAGCCACGTCCACCAAGCCATGCCCACAGAACCACAGATTTAAAAAAATTGAATCCCACCACTGAGTGAAATGTACAGAATTAGTATCTTTGCCAGATGCAAGACTGGTTGATCTCAGAATTAGCTTGTGTACACATCTGTAGCTCAACTAGGAAATGGCTTGTAAGAAAGAATTGAGTTCTGTTGGCCAGTAAACTAATTATCCATCCAAAATGCATTAAATAGATCCCATTGTAAACTGAAAAATCTTGGTACCAGCTTTGATATCTTGGATTCAGGTTGAATATTGTTGACTTTTTGATCCATTATCTTATTCCAGAATTCTTAGAATAATAATATTTTATATATTACACATTTCTTTATTTAATATATCTTATTTTATATATTAAATATCCCCCAGAATAATGTTTTACCTGTTAGCAGTCATCAAAATGTTTAAAGGATGATTGCCTGAATACATTATACCCGTGATGGCGAACCTATGGCACTCGTGCCCGAAGTGGCACGCGTAACCATGTTGCCTGGGACGTGCGGCATCGCCCATTCCTCTTCTGGGTTTCTGGTGCGTATGCGCACACGATGATCAGCTGGCCTTCGTGCGTGCAGCAGTGCTGGAAACTAGAAGAGCTGGTCTTCCATTTTCTGGCGTGAAAATGCGTGCCAGCCAGCTGATCGTCACTTGTGCATGCGCACCAGTAACAGGAAGACTAGCTGGCCGGCATGCATGCACACGCCAGAAACAGGAAGTTCATTTTCTGGCGCATGCATGCCCCCTGGGCAGCTCCTCTTCTGGGTTGTGTCCCAGACGAGCGCACGTGCTCTCCCTTTTCGGCACTTAGTGTCAAAAAGGTTTGCCATCACTGCACTATACAGATTATGTAGATGATGTCATAAACTGCCATTTAGGTGAAATGGGTGCTGTACAAATTTAATAAATAAATTAAAAATTAAAAATATAGATGAATATGCCATTTTCATTCACTCCTTCAATCTTAGTACTAACTATATGGCATGCATGAAAACTATCAACCTATAGCTGAGCTGAACTAAGCTTCTCTAAACTGTTTATGTTGTTTGCAACACTTCATGTTCCTGCAATCTGTTGCCCTCCATCCTATCAATTTCCTTTACTGCTTTTTACTTCATAGTTTATTTCTCAAGTAGTCACCTTTAGACTGATAGTCACTTAAGGATGATGTATGGTGTATAAATGATCATTGCTAGACGTTTCCTCACAACTGAGGATCTGTAGTAAACTATGCCAGCAGACACCACCAGAAACAGATGTTGAGATGATACGAAAAGATGAAAGCGCTCTCTGTATTCTTTGATATAGAATATTATCTGGCACGTGCAGGATCACCAGCTGATGCTGCATTCATAAAATCAGAAGGACAGATGTGTGGTATGTGATTCAGCCCCTCATGTCATCTGCTGGAAGAATCAGGGTAACGATTCTACAAAGTTTATGATCGTTAAAGGAAAACATTCCTTCAGTGTTGCAACTTCCCAAGCAGTTTACAAACCATCTGAGCTGAAACAAAATCACACAACAAAGAATAGAAATGTAGAAATGTAGAAATGTCAGCTATCCATGAACATACACACCCTGTTCAATTGGATTTAAATAAATAAATAAATAAATAAATAAATAAATAAATAAATAAATAAATACATACATACATACATACATACATACATACATACATACATACATACATACATACATACATACAGTCCCACCCAGCTGGATTCTCAAAAGATTTGCGATGTGAGTTATGTTGGATTGAATTCCAAAGGCGAAATCTCTACAACAGAAAAGACTTGTGTTTTACCTACCATACATCCAGTGGTGGGTTCCTACCGGTGCAGTCCACTCTATAGCACCGGTAGCGGCCCGCTGGTGATGTCACAGTACCGGTGCGGTCGGTTGCCAGTGCCTGGGCGCCGCCATTTTTTAAAAAAAATTTTAAATTTTTTTTTTAAAAATTCTTCTGCGCATGCCCAGAAGCCGAGCTTCCGGCACTGCGCATGCGCTGCCTTCCTACCCCACAGTGAGTCCAAGCAGGGGAGGATGGCTGAGAGAGCGCGTGAGATGCTGAAAGAATGGGTGGCAGGAGCTATCTCCATTCCCCTCCCTTCAGCAGTCTGAGAAGCCACGAACGCGCGGTGATGATCCTAGGCATTTTCGCACATTTGAGGCTTCTCGAGCTGCTGAGGGGAGGGGGAATGGGCGTCAGGACCTATCTCAGTTCCCCTCCCTTCAGCAGTCCAAGAAGCCACGCCCACCCGGTCACATGGCTAGCAAGCCACACCCACAAAATAAGCCACGCCCACAGAGTGGTAGTAAAAAAATTAGGAACCCGCCCCTGCATACATCTATCCTGGGGAATCTGAAATATTATTCCAAATCATTTTAGACTGCTGATAATGGAGGATAAAGACCACACACAGAGAGAGAAAATTTCAAGTATAGCCAAACTGATGGCATCTGCTCAATTTGGAAAGGGATGGATGGTGGGGGAAGGGAGAGAATCGGTGCTTCATATTAATAGGAAATAGAAGTGAGTCTCCTTACTGCATCCACCTAGTCATTGTGTGACACAGAATGCTAGACTAGATAGCCCTAAGACCTGACCCAGGAGGACCCTTCGTAATCACCTTTCATTGTACTGCACCTGAGGACAGCTTGCTATCATGGAGACCCAGAATGAATGTTGGCCACTGCCTGTCCTAGTGTTTCCCATGGCAATATTGGACCTACTGTAGGAAGTTAGCACCCCCCCCTCCTAGAAGAATGAAATATTTTAGGAAATATTAAAGAGGCAGAATATTATATTTTCCTGGATGAGAAAAGGAGAAACATGTTTTTAAAGACAAAGCAGCTTCCTGCAGCTCCCTGCCCCCCCCCCCACCTTCAACTCCAGGGCGATGGGATCAAGACATGGTTCTCAGGACATGATAGGATTAGCCTTGTACCCATCTCATTACATCACCCAGCAAGGCTCAACCAAGCCTGGGACACAGACAGCCTACAAAGTTAGCTAAGACCCCCGCCCCTGGGAGTCTGACAGCCAATGGGATACATTTCTTATACAGGAACAGGAAACTCTAAGTCAGGGCCCAAGAGAGTGTATAAAAATATCCCTCTCTCCACTCCATGTGCCTTTTTGTCCAGGATCTCAAACCATGTGGTCCTCCTGTCCACCATTAAAAACCATATTTCCAAACAGCCACCATGTTTCCAGTGTCTTTCTCCCCGCTTGGAACTGAACCCAGATGGACATTTCTTCCAACACTACCATGAGGTGGAATGAGGAACCTTTCCCAGACCAAGGATGGGAGAAGCTAGAAATGCTGGGATGTCCAAGAGCAGAACTCCATGCACCACTCAGCCTGCTCCTCTCAAAAGTGGTGTAAAGTGCTATCCTATTGCGACTGGTATAATTAAAATTCCACCGCCCCTCATCTGGATAGAAGGACTCCATTTGTAAGTCCTTCAGAGAAAAAGATTGTGAGAGTGACTTGGGTGGAAATTCTGAAAGTGGCACAACACTGTGCTTTCTTTCCCGAAGTTGCCTTATAAATGTTTCATTCCCTGTTCCCTTTTTGTTATTACATTCTCCATAATATTTATAAGCAATTTCCTCCAGCAGCGGCCAGAAACAAACTGGAATCTAGTTAACAATTTAGTACTGCTATTATGAAGACCCAATATTTTCAAGTGTTCTTAGGAGAGGGAAGAGTAAAAGAAAATAAATACCTCTCTTAGATTGGATCTTTTTATGACAAGTCTTTGCCTGCAGTGAATTTTTACCAGGAGTTATGGAGCCTTGAAATGAAAAGTTTAAAATGGAATATCTTAGTTGTGTTAATTTTCAAATGCACTGCATAGAGCAGGAAAGGGGGACATCTTGTGGTTCATTTTACACTGACATGAAGATACTGTTCTTGTGGGCACTGAGAGAAAAATGGACTTGCTTTCTTTTTCCTATTTGTTTATCTGCACATCTGGCACCTACTTGAGTTCATGACAGGCAATTTAGTAAACAATTCCCAATGGCACGTTTTATCAGGTTGTGCTGTTCCCACAATTGGATTGTAGAACAAACAGATTAATATACCCATGTATAATGCATATGAAGATTGGCACACTGTCCAGGAACAGCCATGAAAGTTTATTTTTGTCCTGATGTATCTCAAAGAACGTCTGTTTTTCACCTGTGCTGTAATCTGCACATCGATAAAAGCATACATGGATAAAAATGTTGTTGTGGAATGAAAGCCTGTATATTAGCATGTATATTAGGAAAATTATTTATCAAAAATATGTGACAGGGGTCCAGTTCTTTTACAGATTTTACATAACATGATGAGTAAGGGATAAATCCTGATTTGATTGTGTAAGCAGAGTATCTAGCATTCTAAATTTATTTGTGAAGTCATACAAAGCATTGGGGGGGGGAAGTGCCCAGATATAGAACAAATATATTAAATTATACAAATAAGCAATGTACTGATAGAGAAAAATAATTTCATGATCCAATAATTTATTATAGATTAGAAATAATTTCTTGTGGAATACATACTCACACACACACACACACACATTTATTTATTTATTTATTTATTTATTTATTTATTTATTTATTTATTTATTTATTTATTTATTTATTTATTTATTTATTTATTTATTTATTTATTTGGCAGTTTTTCTATGCCGCCCTACTCCCTGAGGACTCAGGGCGGCGTACAACATTTTATGAAAACTCCAAATAAATCATTAAAAAGGCAATTTAAAAAACAATTTAAAAAACATATAAACAACATACATACATGGGGGAGACATCAGATAAAAAGTTGTCTTAAACTCACCATGCCTGCAGGAAGAGCCATGTCTTAATGGCTTTTCGGAAGGCCAGCAAGGTGGGGATGATTCAGATCTATGGGGGAAGTTGGTTCCAGAGAGCAGGGGCCCCTACAGAGAAGGCCCTCTCCCTAGGCCCCGCCAGTCGGCATTGTTTGAAATAAAGAATTAGAGAGGTTATTAGAATTTCAAATAGTTAAAAAAAGCAAAATACCTAGGAATTTGGCTGACCACAAAATGCTCCTCCATAAAAGAAGACAACTATATAAAACTAGTATCACAGGTCCAAAAAGATTTGGAAAACTGGGCAAAATTACAGTTATCTTTGATAGGAAGAATTGCCACCATTAAAATGAATATCTTACCCAAAATTTTATATCTATTCCAAACAATTCCAATAAAATTAAATAATTTTTTGGGGGGAAGAATTGAATAAAATAACATTAAAATTTATATGTTAATAACATTAAAATTTATATGGCATCTGCGCAGCTAGAGTCCAGGTTCGACCAAATCTGAGCGACTTTATCCATCAGAAACTGCGAGTATTCCTCAGCTCTACCTTGCAAGTGTTCCTCGATCCCCCCTTTTGCAAGAAGGGCGCGAGTCACCCTAAACAAGGCAGCTGGACGAGAATTTGTGGACACAATAAGAGCAGAAAAATGAGATCGTTTTGCCACCCCTACCGCCACTAAATAAGACTTAATAAAAGTTCTTAGAAGTGTTCGACCAGACTTGGTTTTACTGGCTCTCCAGCGTCGCTCCAGACGTCTCTTGTGACGTTTCATCTCCCGGAGCTCCTCAGTAAACCAGGGAGCTTTCCGGGATCCACTGCCACGGAGAGGTCGCAAAGGCGCAATCCGATCTAATGCCCCTGCTGCCGCGGTGTTCCAGGCAGCCCCCAGGGCCTCAGACGAATTGTGTACCAGGGTTTCAGGTATTTCCCCAAGTTCCCTCTGGAATTCTTCCAGCTCCATTAGGTGCCTGGGGCGGAACCACCTAGTCGGTCCTGCCTCCCTGCGGGGGGAGTGGGGCTTTGAAATCCAACCTCAATAGGAAATGATCTGACCATGACAACGGGGTGATGGCTATATCCCCTACATTCAGATCATCTCTCCACTGCCCTGAAAGAAACACTAGGTCAAGCATGTGACCTCCCTCATGAGTCGGACCCTGGATTACTTGGGTCAGGTCCATGGTTGTCATGGAATCCATGAACTCCTGAGCTGCACCAGAGGTTTCGCCCGCCGAAGGCAGGTTGAAGTCCCCCAAAACCATAAGCCTGGGGAACTCTACCGCCAGGCTAGTTATTGCCTCAAGCAGCTCAGGCAGGGCCTTAGTAACGTAGCTGGGAGGCAGGTACGCTAAGAAAAGGCCCACCTGGACCCCTAAGTCCAACTTCAGAAGGAGGGTCTCACACCCGACAATCTCCGGGGCAGGGATCCTACGAGGATGCAGATTTCGGTGCGTTATAATAGCCACTCCTCCTCCCCTTCCCTGGGGTCGGGAATGGTGCTGCACTGAGAACCCATCTGGGCATAACTTGGAGAGGGCTACTCCCCCCTCCTGGCCCAGCCAGGTCTCAGTTATACATACCAGGTCCGCCCCCTCCTCGGTGATTAGATCACGAATCACAGGGGCTTTGTTGACAATTGACCTGGCATTCAGCAGCAACATCCTGAGCCCAGGGCCCTGAAAACCCTGGTTGCCAGGTTTGGGTTGAGCAAGATGGAACCACATCGGAGGGGCCGGAACAAGGGATCGCTTGTAAACAGCAAGGTCTTATTCCCCGAGAGCGGCCCGCCCCTCTGCTTCCGCCATATCTACCTCTCCCTATCAAGACCAGAATATTCCGGCTCTCTACCCCTCTAGAGATACCCCTCCCCACCCCGCTGGTCCACCTCCCTTCCTGCAGGCCATCCTATACATACACATACACATATACACACACCTATACACACAGAGACAAACTCAAATATGAAGGCCTTCTACCTAATTACCACTCCTGTTCACTTCATGTCGTTCATAAACTTCATGAATATAGTTTTCATAGACATGGAGATATTCTGCTTTCAGAAGTTTGGTTGTATAATGGATTCTCTGAATCCTATCTGAAGATACGAATTGAAGCAAGGGATTACATTTTATGCTGAATGGTTGTAATAATTTCAAATAGTTACTGCATAATATGACTACATGTCATGAGTTGTCTTCATTCCTAGTCAAGAGAACAAAAAATATACCTGACTTAATGTCATATACATTTTTTAAAAAATAGATCCAATCTGCCTTATTGCTATCTGTTCACAACAACATGAAGTCACAGCTGGCAGTTCGGTAGCTGGTGTTGGCAATCATAAACATAAAGTTCTTCCCAAGAAACCAGGATGTCGTAATGTTTCAGCATATTTTTATGTGTGGATCCAAGCTGTGTGTCCTTTTACAATTGACAGATGGAAATTTTATCTCCTGCCTTTATTATTTTTATAAGTAACTCAAGGTGGGGAACATCTTCCAGTTTCTAGTTTGGAGCCCTAACCATTAGATCAAACTTGCTCTTTAATACCTCCTCTATACCAGTTGTGTGCACTGAAGCCTTACCCCCAATGCATAAATAACCTTTCGTTCTAATGTGGCTATGGTGTGATTTGTGATGTTATAGTTGCTTTCTCTGAGATTATCACCATGGACTCTTGCTGAGATTTTTAGGCATGAGCAATAGATGCTTGACACCAAAAAATATTTATTTATGTATATTTTATTGTGCCTTCTGGATTCTTCCAGAAAAAATGCTAATTAACATACTATTATTGTTTATGACTACACATGAAGCTTCCTTTTATTTTCATTGGCCCTTTCGCCGATTTTTAATTTCTTATACTGTAATTCCATTTCCACACTGACCAATAGGCTTGAAAATGAAAGTGCATTCCCTATGCGGGAATTCGTGTAGCATGGGACGTGAGTTGAAAGCTTCGTGTCACAAGAACTACAGAGCCTATTAGTGCTCATGACGGTAGTTACATAATGCCTGTGCAAAATATGACTCTGGTGTGCAATATCGCCGGGCTTGTTGACAGCTTAAGCAAGAGGGCTACTGTAACATAAAATGAGTAACAATAAAAAACGAAATTATGTTTGCCAGCATGGAACAAATCAGCCTTGACTTGTAGTCATGAAAGTAATAGTTCCTTCATTACAGAATGTCACAGCCTCTCACTTTGTTGCACTTTAAAGCAATGCCAGCATGATCTTCAAATGCATCTTCAAATGCATTTGAAGATCATGCTGGCATTCAATTCATAATAAAGTCATGTTAGGAGCAAAATCTGCATGGTGAAAGTAGAAATCTTTCTAAATAATATATATATATGTATATGTGTATGTGTATGTGTATGTGTATGTGTGTGTATATGTGTATATATGTGTGTGTATGTGTGTGTGTCTATATATATATATGTGTGTGTGTGTGTGTGTATACATATACATATACATATGCATACACACACACACACACACACATATAGGTATAGGTATAGGTATAGGTATAGGTATAGGTATAGGTATAGGTATAGGTATAGGTATAGGTATATACATATACATATACATATACATATACATATACATATACATATACATATACATATACATATACATATACATAGGTGTGTGTATGTGTGTGTGTATCTCTCTCTCTCTCTCTCTCTCTCTCTCTCTCTCTCTCTCTCTCTCTCTCTCTCTCTCTCTCTCTCTCTCTCTCTCTATATATATATATATATATATATATATATATATATATATATATATATATATATATATATATATATATATATACACACACATACAGATAGATAGATAGATAGATAGATAGATAGATAGATAGATAGATAGATAGATAGATAGATAGATAGATAGATAGATAGATAGATAGATAGATAGATAGATAGATAGATAGATAGATGAAGATGTAGATGTATATATACCTGACCACAGGGCTGTCAAACTCGATTTTATTGAGGGCCGCATCAGGGTTGTGTTGGACCTCGGAGGGCCGGGATGGACGTGGCCAGGGTGGGAATGGCCAACTCAACATCACTCATGTCAGGGGCGCCTGTGCTGGCCTGAGCGCTCTGCCAGTGAAAACGGGCTCCTGAGCTCCGATTTCACCTGCGACGGCCTCCTGCAATCCTCTACCAGCAAAAACAAAGCTTGAGAGGGCCTCCTGCAGCCTTTGCAAGCTCTATTTTCACTGGCAGAGGCACTACAGGATGGCCCTTTGCTGTTTCCCACGGGCCAGATCTAAGCACCCTGTTGGCCGAATCCGGCACCCGGGCCTTGAGTTTGACACTACAAGTTCTATCCCTACCACTGATGATCTGCTGATATAGTAGGACTTCTCCTGAATTCTGTAGCCTCCGATTTGGTGACCCGTCAGCTAGGACTGCAACCTTGGACCCTTCTCTGGGCCCTATTTACCAACAGCTTTCTACATGCATATTTAGAGCATCCAGTAGAATTGGAAAATGCAATTATTTCTATTTTAAGCATAATCTGTTCTAAAATCCTCTCATCTGTTCTGGTGGATCAAACAGTATGTTGCACTAATCACAGTTATGGCTAGAAGAGCAACACTGATATTAAGGCATTTCTATATTTGTAAATTCATTAACAAGTTCGCATATACATACATTCAGTGTGTTAAAGACCCCTGGTTTACCGTGATAAAAACCCAAATAAGCTTTTCTGAGCTAGATGAATTAATAATATGATATGATATAATGCAGCTTGCTGTATACTGTAGTTTATCAGCCTTACTCAACCTGGTACCTTGTGGACCGTTCTATCCCTACCATCAGTGGTAGGGATAGAACGTGTTGGAAGCCGATTAACATATGCAGAATAAATTGCTAATTAATGCCACAATCTCTTTAGAATTTATCCAGAATTTCAGAGGGCACCACGGGAGTTCTCTAGCATGTCTTTGAAAGACAGCAGTTAAAGGTTTATGATCTATATCTCATTGCATGGGTAATGACAATGAACATAATCAAAGTAGTGCTATGTCCAGTACTGATTATCCCATTAAGTTGGCCATACTCTTCATTGGAATAGTTTGTAACTATATAGAAATGAAACTTTCTGTCTGAAAAAAATGGTGACTCCATGAAAATG
Source organism: Diadophis punctatus similis (assembly GCA_023053685.1). Classification (NCBI taxonomy): domain Eukaryota; kingdom Metazoa; phylum Chordata; class Lepidosauria; order Squamata; family Dipsadidae; genus Diadophis; species Diadophis punctatus. The sequence goes on from JALIGW010000001.1 coordinate 99,519,580, forward strand.
CTTGTTCGTTTCTATGTTTTTATTATATTTATTTTCTGCCAATCTCTATTGAAATGACTCATACAGCATTAAAACATTAAAAACCGTAACAGAGACATATTTCTAAAACAATAATGCTGGAAATGTTCCTTCTCTCTCTCTCTCTCTCTCTCTCTCTCTCTCTCTCGCTCGCTCTCTCGCTCTCTCGCTCTCACTCTCGCTCTCGCTCTCTCGCTCTCTTTCACACACACTAGAAGCCATGCCCATTTTAGATGTGTTGCCTGCTCTTGATTTTCATTTGATTTAGGAGGGAAAATCCATATTTCCACATCCGAATGTCTAGCATTGCTGCTTAAAAATTAGTGTTACATTTTATGACAAAAAGGAGATCATATACAAGTTATTTAGCATTGTCAGGCAGTCATTTGTGCATAAAATGAACTGTGACATTCTGGCACCTAATGGGGTTTTAGTTTTAGTTTAGCAGCAGTGCAAGCAATATTCATACAAAGAGCGATTAATTTACTTCAGCTGAGAAACATTATTTCATCACTGAAAAACTGGCAATAAGAAACATTACTAACAGCTGTGAGGTGGGGTTTTGGGTCACAAGTTGGATGTCATTGGCTGCATTAATTCAATGAGATTAAGCAGCTATAATATTCTCAGATTTGCCTTTCTTTACATTTGGAATATTAATACATTATATTACATATTGCCATGCTGATTGATATGCTAGGAGGACTTCTGATTTCAATTTAATTGCACTGAAAATCTATTTTTTTGAAACATGACATGTTATAAAATATTGAAGCACTTTAGATGTTATTTTATTAGAAGTGTCTGTGGGAATGTTTTTGTGAACAAAACTACAAAAGAGTGATCTGATTGATTCTGTTAACAACAGCATATGTACACATTTTTCAGACCTGGGAAATTTCCCAGTTGATACTATTATTAAAATAAAGCTTTATTTGCAAGTTGTTTGAGGACAATTGAAAATAAGGAAATGTTATTATAGTGAGGAAAACTGTTTTGCAAAGAAAAAATCTGGAGTAGATCGTTAGTTCTTGCTGCAGATAATTCATAAGTGAGGATCAAGAGGTATAACCAGAGGTGGGTTCCTCCCGGTTTGGACCGGTTTGCCTGAACTGGTAGCAACCTGCTGGTGATGTCACGATGATGTCACGGAACCAGATTGGTTGGTGCCGGTCCGTGGAGGCCACCATCTTTTTGGGCATTTATTTATTTATTTATTTTGATTTTTTTTTTTTTTTTGATTTTTTGGGGGGGAAATTTTTTTGGGGAAATTTTTTTGGGTTTTTTTTCTTCTGCCCATGCACAGAAGCCAAGTTTCTGGCACTGCGCATGCATCGCCATCTTGTTTTCAGCTTTTTTTGGGGAAATTTTTTCAGATTTTTTTTGCTACTGCGCATGCACGTGCGCACAAAGCACTCTCATGCTCATGAGGTACGCCCATGCGGCGTGGCAGGAACGAACCAGCAGTGAGGTAAGTTAGGGCTCAGTTGTGGTGTTAGTCAAGGACTACCTGTATTAACTTGGAACCTCCTATTGTAGAACGGAAAAAATTGAATTTGGTAGCTTAGCCAGCCTTCCCAGGCCTTTTTGGTTACCTTCATATGTTACATTCAATAATAGCAAGCCATGCCCTTTCTCATACAGATGTTGTATTTTAGAGTTTCCAAGTGATTCCAAGTCTAATCACTTATAACCACTTACTCTTAGTATTCTGCATGGTTTCATTTGTTTTTTGCATTTTAGGAAATTGCTAGAGTGGAGGCAGATGATGTAGTTCAAATATTTGAACAAATTATTGACCAGAGCATTGACCAAATTGAGCTCACACTTGGCTTGACTAGAGGTACAGAACCTCCAAAACAACAAATATTCAATCACAGTATCTTTCAAGGAGGGATATTTGCAGTTGCCATTACCTCAGTCACTGAACCCCTAGTGAGAAACATTTGTGGCTATTGACTGCTTTTTTCCTGCTTAGAATTATAATTTATAATTTTCAGACTTATCATTTATAGCTGATAATCTGTGTTTATCTCAGGAATTAGCAGTATCTTGCCCATTTTATATGTTCTGCGGAGAGATTTTAGCATTAGAGTAAAGCGACTATGTTTTCTTGGAAAAAATAGACCTGGAAAAGGAGCAAATCTGAAAGAGATTCAACATACATACATACATACATACATACATACATACATACATACATACCAGGGGTGGGTTCTAACTTACCTCCCCGCCGGTTCACTTCCTCCCACGCCGTGTGGGTGTGCTCGCATGCACAGTGCCGAAAACCAAGTTTCTGTGCATGTGCAGAAGCAAAAAAACAGTTCCTGTGCATGCGCAGAAACAAAAAACAAGATGGTGGTGCCCACGGACCAGCACCAACAGAACTGGCTCCATGATGTCATCACCGGTTTACTAACGGTTCTAAAGAACTGGTTAGAATCAGTAGGAACCAACCTCTGATACATACATACATACATACATACATACATACATACATACATACATACATACCAGTAGTGGGTTCTAAAACCCATTGCTATCGGTTTGTGCACACGCTCATGCGCGTGCGCGACATAAACAGAAGCATCCCAGGCGGGTGGGCAGAGCCTCCCTCTGCCAGCGCTACCAGTTCGGAGAACCAGGCCGAACCAGGAGCAACCCACCACTGATACATATATATGTACATACATACATTTACGAAGAAAAAATTCAAGAGTGAAACCAAGAAAATAAATAAATAACTATCTCTAAAGGACAACTTTTGCAAATAAAGCACCGTCTTTTATAATAAGGAATGTGTGGTCGCTATAGATATGAGACACTCAAATAATCCCAGGACTGTAGGCTACATGGAAAAAGGCAAAGGGAATGCATTTTTATACTGTACCCCCAAAAACTACGTGGACATGTCACCAAGGCCCCAGGAATCAAGCTCAACTTGGAGACTTGACTTTATAATCAGCTTTTTGGAGGATGTTGTTCATATTTTCATTCCTTTAATTAGGTTTTATGAATATTTGAATTGCATTTTCAATTAATTTAGGGTTACCCTTATTTGACTCCTGAAAACTCTTTTTCACCAAAATCCCCTGGTTAAACATAAATGAATGTGCTTCTGAACACAGTAGAACAGGGATCCTCAACCCCTGGGCCACGGACCAGTACCGGTCTTTGCCCTGTTAGGAACAGGACTGCACAGCTGGAAGTGAGCAGCAGGTGAGCAAGCGAAGCATCATCTGTATTTGCAGCTGCTCATCAGTATTAGCATCACTGCCTCAGCTCCACTTCAGATCATCAGGCATTAGATTCTCATAGGAGCGCGAACCCTACTGTAAACTGCAAAGGTGAGAGATCTACATTGTGTGCTCCTATCCCTCCGCCCCCTCAGTCCGTGGAAAAATTGTCTTCCACAAAACTGGTCCCTGGTGTCAAAAAGGTTGGTGACCTTTGTAGTAGGAGATTGGTTTTAATGAAGGTGCCAAAAGGGCAAGTCAAAGAGACAGGAGTGACATATCAAGATTCAGATACAATATAGCTTTACATGAATGGCTCACAGTTCTGATCTTTGCCTCTTAGCTAGACACGGGCAAGTTCACATAAGCGATGCAATGGAGCATATGACATCTCTGAAATTAAACTGAGACAAGTTGCACAAATATGAGTTTGCCCCATCTATACAAAGCATCTACTATAAAAGGATGGGATAGATTATATGACGAATGTGTAAAAAGGTGGGATAGATTACATGAGGAAGGTCTGCTTGTCTTGGCATTTGTGTACGTCAACTCTTCATGACTATAAAAGATCTTTGCATAGAAGCAACAACACAGAAAGAGCTGGTTAGATCACTACATGCAAATGTACGGCCTATATTCTTTGGCTTCTGTTCTTCCCAACCAGCCAGTTCACCTGCCTCTCTTCCCTTTGACCTCAGTTCAGCACTTTGAAACTTCTCTCAGCCAGTCTTAAATTACAGTATATGTTGTTTTGGTCCCTTTGAATGGACTGGTGTTTGATTTGATACAGTGGCTGAACTATCTCAGTTCAGTAACACAGGATTCCAGGTTGAATGGCCCTACCCACAGCGATGTCTGTGGAGAGGGTAAAAGAAATCAAGATGGTAGCCAATTTTACATCAAATGAGACTCAACATGTAGGAAATCTGAAAATGTTCTGCAGAATCCACAATTATTTCCTGGATAAAAGTCACCTCTTTTTGATTTAACATACAGGGATGTTGAACTGCTGCTAATATAAACCTCCTGGCCTAAAGCATGCCTGATACATTTCCATGGCTTTTTAGAAAATATTTGCTGAGTTGCTTATTTATATATCAGTAAGTGGTCAAGTTTTATTTCTTTCGTGAGAAGGATAAAAATGTGAGGGAGAAGTAATTCATTGTCGAAAGCCTGGATTCAGCTATGAATTAATACAACCTATCTCACTCTAGAATGTCTGGCTGCTACTGCAAAGGTATATTGCAGGAATTTTTTTTTTACACTTACAGAACTATCAACTGCCCAGTGTGTGACTTTGTGTGGCATTTGATTACTGAACTGCATTTTGATCAAACATTGTCAAATACATGGGATCAACAGTAGTACATTGGGTATCCACCAATTATTGCTTTCTGGAAATGGTGCTCTCCAATCTTGAATCAAATTTTGCATGGATCACGGCCCATTCCATACACAGTGCAGTGACTTCGACAGCATGGGCGACCCAGGCGTCTCTTGAGGAGGTGTGTCATGCAGCGACTTGGGCGACTCCATCCCAGTTTGTCCGTCACTATAAAATTGATTCTTACGCATCAGCGGACGCTTCCTTTGGGTGCCGCATTTTGCAGCATGTGTTGGAGGATGGACAAGTTTGAGCCCAGGTTTCTCCCTCCCATGGACAGACTGCTTGGGTATGTCCCATTCTCGATGATAACTCCAGCATCTTTGAAAATAAAGGATTTGAAGTGAGACTTATCCTTGTTTTTAATGCATTTAATAAGAATGCTGAATATAGTATTCACTAAAACTATATTATAATAATAACAAAAGTCAAATCTACATAATGATTTGTAATTAAAAGGATCCTTTAGTCTGGCTTTGAAAATTGATCACACAGTCTAGGAAAAATAGAGGCAGGAGACATTTTAGAAAATTTGTACAGAATTTCAACAAGTGAAATAAAGCATTTTATTTCCTTATTTTCCTTGAAGTGAAGGAGAAATGTTGAGTATGGAAGAAAGCTTTATAATGAGAATCACTGAATAAACAATATGCTAGCTTCGCTTTTTAATAAATAAAACCAGAAGGTCTATTCTCAGTTCTGTTTACTTCCTTGATAGGAAAAAAAAGACACCTGTGTCCTTCATTGATTTGTTTTGGTATTTTATCTTCATTTAGTGTGTGTTTTTCCATGGAAATCGTGAAATATAATCTAACACACAAAGGGTCAAAAACTTTTTTCAAAACTTTTATTGAGTACATTGAGTTTAATATTTTAACAGCTGGCAGCTGCAGTAATTACTTGTAGATTATATATGGAAATCTGTTGAAATATAATTACTCTGATCTATGAACCAGGTAATTAAGGTATAAACTCCCACTTTTTCTTAGACCTCATTAACTTATTTCCTTTCAAAATTGTTAGATAATGATAGTACATTATAAACCTATCCATAAAGTGATGCTAAATAATTGGAAGCTTTGTCCTGGGACATTAAAGGACAAAATACTACTTCAGAGTTGAATGTTTTGATGCACTTTCAAGTTATAATGCATGAGTCATCAAAGCAAGTATATCTTATTGAGGAACTCCAGTCTCTGGAGTGGTCAAATAATGATAGCAAATAGATTTGATTGAGGTTTTGAGAGGTGGTTTGTTTGTATTTTCCTTGTTAATTGGTGGTCCCTTAGGATAATGCCGGTCATGCAATAAAAATACAAATAGTGTACTCTGTTAAAATAATTACAGTGTAGTTATCAGGTTATCATTTCATGAAATGACAGAATCTGGATGACTTTTTGGGCTTGTAGGCAAAGCACTGATAGTCTGGTCAAGTAATTGGGAGATTATAGGGAGATTCTGATGTTAACTGAGAAGATAGCAGTAGCAAACCACACCCATATTATTTTCAAGAAAACTCCAGTGAAATCGCCAAGCAGCAAACTCATCCTGAAGGAGTTTATAAGATGATGGAAATAGTCTATTAGTCTTGTGCCGTCTTGGTCCGTAATATCTAGTACCACTTCAGCGTTTCCCAAAGGTTTTAGCAATGCCAAATAGGATCCTTTATGGTGTTGTATGTCCTGATTCTGTCAACTGTTTAAAGTCAGTGACTCTATATTGAACACCACACACACACACACACACACACACACACACACACACACACACACACACACACACGGGTTTGGACTAAAAGACTCCAAGGTCCCTTCCAACTCTGTTTCGTTTCGTTTCGTTTCGTTTCGTTTCGTTTCGTTTCGTTTCGTTTCGTTTCGTTTCGTTTCGTTTCGTTTCGTTTCGTTTCGTTTCGTTTCTATTCTTCATCAGTAGTAAGCACCAGACAAAGTTTTGGGTATCCTGTCCAGAAATGCTTATTAGGTGGACAATTGTTAAATGTGTATCAAACACCCAGCTAGCAAAGAGAGCTTTTCTGGAGGTGGCTACATAAAGATAGCATTGAATTTCCAAGCAGGATCCTAGATGTTAAAGTGATTTGATGCATAAAAAGATGATCAAATGCACAATTAAGACATGGCTCTTCCTGCAGGTGGGGTGATTTTGAGACAACCTTACATCTGATGTCTCCCCCATGTATGTATGGTGTTATATGTGTCTTTTAACTGTTTTTAAATTGGTTTTTTAATGATTTGTTTGGTGTTTCTTAAAATGCTGTACGCCGCCCTGAGTCCTTAGAGAATAGGGCAGCATAGAAGAACTTCCAAATAAATAAATAAATTTCCATAACATAACACAAAGCAGACTTTGCCTGTTAATTTTCTGCCAATTGATGAAAGCATGGGGAGGGAGGTGTTTTTCAGAAGGAAAAAAAAAAGCTTCTTTGGATACATTTTGCTTAATCTATTATGTGCACTTAGCCACTGTAATGGTAACCATGATTTATAGCTTGGCACAAAACATGATCCCCACCATTTGTGATTTATTCAATTTACAATGCTTAAGTCATGGTTTAGCACGATTTTGCCTTCCTGCACAATAATAGGAAACCTGAGGTCATGAAAAGGGTGTACCTCTCATCTACATGTGCTAAAGAAAAGCTTCTAGTCAATAGACTTGTTTTAAACGGGCATTATATCACTTTAAAATGATTGAAATCACTAACAAACCAGGCACCACATTTATTAGTTTTGGAACCATGCTGAGGATAAACCAGGATTCTATGGAATATAGTAATTTAATCAGGATTAAGTTTGTGTGTATGGAAACGGTGTTGCTTCCAAACATACTAGATGAAGAAAGCCTGCTAACCCATTCCAGAAGGTGGTGCTCTATCACAGTGTTTATAGCTCTTTTTTCTGTTTGTCCAATTAAAACAAGAAGACTGCCAGTTCATTCGGTTAATAAAAACATTGTGTGTCCCACCCCCCAAAATGCCTGAAGACATCAATTCTGCTGTGATCCTGCCCTCCCTGTGCATATAGAGGTCTTGCTGCTGTTAATCATATACAAGAACAAAATTCCACACACACACACCCCAATCTGTTTATCCATTAAACCAAGAAGTAAAAACCTCTGGTTTTAGTTGTACTCTCTTCATTTGAAGAGAGTACAACTGAATTAAAATATGTAAGTGATCCCAATGCTTCTTAGCTTTCTTGCATATGTAACAACGATAATAAAAATTACCTTCAGACTGATTTCGTTTCCAGCATGTTTCACATACCTTTGACAATTTATCAGGTATTAAGTACAGTAAAACAGTACATCTTGTAAAACCTCTCTTTCACCTTTTAATTTAATGTGAATTTCTTTTTACTCCACAAATTCTCCTATTGATCAAGCATTATATTGTATCCAATAGATCCAATAAAAGTTGTTATACATCTTAGCAATAGTGTGCTCATCAACGTGCTTCAAGATCAGTTTTCTCATTCATAAAAGCAAAATTATTCTTACCCAATTTAAATCTATCAAGAGAACATAAGCAAACTATTGACAAATATCACTATCCCTTTCCAGTTCTTCTCTGGTTTTTAATTTAGACTCTCTTGCAACAACAACAAAAATCAATAAATCAGCATAGGTCAGCCAAGTTGGTGTAGGTATCTTTTTTTTCCCCTAAAAAGGCTTCTTGGGGTAACAACTATAAAAGAATTTTAGGATTCTATTCCATGAACTGGACCCAGAAGCAGACTGGCAACCAATGTAGCTCACGCAGGCAGGGAGTGGACCATTCTTAAAGAATGTAGTGTTCCGGAGGGCCGCTAGAGGGCGTTTTAAGGAGCGGAAATTGTATGAGCCGTGATTAGCTAGTCTGCCTCAGGCTGCTGTATAAAAGGGAGCTGTCAGCTAGTGACAGCTCTGTTCCTGTCAGACACTTTTGTACGAGTTGTATGAGTTACCATTGGCCATTGGCCATTGTCTTATACTGGTTAGGTGTACCAGCTCCCTGATCTCAGCCCCTGTACCCAGTCAGCAAACCTTCAGAGACCACATCCTGGCTGATGTTTTTATATGCAAAGTTTGTCTGTAATAAGGCCTCCCCTCATCTGCACTCTAATCATCAAGGCCTGTCCTGGCATGTATTAATAAATCCTGGCTGGGTCCAAAAGGAGAAGTGGCTCTTTCAGAGGTATGCCCAGCTGGGTTCCAGATACAGCATTCACTGAGACTCCGGGGCAGGGGTGGAGGTGAGGTGATGGTCAACCAGGAATACTTTATAACTTTCAGGAGGGCTGTTCCAGGTATCACCGGATGGGAGTCCCTGCTCATTAAGTTGAGCTCAAGGGGTCACTTGGGATTGTTGGTTTTGTTCTGCTGCATGGCAACCTCTTTGTCTGAGCTGCTTGACACCATTTCTGGTTTGACAATGGAGTTCTCTAGACCTATATTCTTGGGGTACTTCAGTTTGACTTCTGATAAGGTACAGGGGTCAAAACCAGGGGACTGAAATGCCTGATCAGTATAAGATAATAGCCCAGTGGTGCAGGGATGGGTTCCTACCGGTGCAGACCAGTACATGCGCACCGGTAGCGGCCCACTGGTGATGTATCCTGTCTATGCCAGTCCGTGGGCGCCGCCACCTTTTTTTGGAATTTTCGGTGATTTTTTCGTGTTTGGATGGCTTCTCCTCATCCTCTGCTTTGAAAAAAAGCCCTCCCGCCTGCCCCTGGTTAATACCGACCTTTATTTCTTCATCCGAAGCACAGCTGAGCAGCTCCTCATAGGCAATGCGCACCAGTAGCAAAGGTAACTGGTAACTTGTGATAACAAAACCACAGAAATGCAGCCAGCACAGTCTTGAATAAACAATAGAAACTTGACAGGCTTAGGCCAAGGAAGGAGTTTTAAAAATGTTAACACAGAGCAGGAGTTTCTTGTCAGAGTTCTTGTGTCTTTTTAAATACACGTTCTAATTAGCAGAATTGATTTTATTAATTTGGAATAGGGTTACAATGCTATTTCTATGTTTATGTATTTTGATCCTGCATTTTCAGCATTTAAGAGTTAGCTTACAGTATTGGAGTGTAAGGATTTCAAATTATCTTGTAACTGTGTTGCTTGTGTGTGATGGAACACCCACAACTTCTGAAGGAAAGCTATTCCATTGGTTGATTGGTCTCACCCTTAGGAAATTTCTCCTTAGTCCTAGGTTGCTTCTCTCTTTGGTTAGTTGCCATCCAATGTTTCTTGTGCTTTTTGGTGCTTTGGAAAATAGATTGACCCCCCTTATTTTTGCAGGAGCCCCTCAAATTTCCTAACAGTTGGAACAATTAATCTGTGGAACAACTTGCCCCCAGAAGTTGTAACTGCTCCAACACTGGAAGTTTTTAAGAAGAGATTGGATAATCATTTGTCTGAAATGGTATAGGGTTTCCTGCCTAAGCAAGGGGTTGGACTAGAAGACCTCCAAGGTCCCTTCCAATTCTGTTGTTCTATTCTATTCTATTCTATTCTATTCTATTCTATTCTATTCTGTTCTGTTCTGTTCTGTTCTGTTCTATTCTATTCTATTCTATTCTATTCTATTCTATTCTATTCTATTCAATATTGGAACAGTGCTATTTTATTGTGAGCTGGACTAAGGAGAAATTTCCTAAGGGTGAGACCAATCAAGTTGGCCACACCCACCCAGTCATATGACCACTCAGCCATGCCTACCCAGCCGGTCATTAGGGCAGAGAACCGATTGTTAAATTATTTGAATCCACCACTGTAATAGCCATGTGTTCTCTGAAAATGGTCCACTCTCTGTCTCCCACCAAATCTCCCAATGTCCACACAACCATCATATTTATATCTCAATTGCAAGTCAAATAGGATATGTATCTTGCCCTTGTCTAGAAATTGTCATGGTATGGATCAGAACGAACAGTCTTAGACTCAGTATGGCAAGTTAAGTGTTTTTGGGTGCTGAAGCCTCCTGATTCCCGAAAAATTTCACCTTCAGTTCTGGATGAGGAAGTTCTTCACTGGACAAAAATTATTCTTAATCTGAGTTCTGGATTTACAGATTATTCTCGCAGAGCAAGTGGCAACTGTAGCTAGGAACATCTTCACACATCTTCATTTTGTGCATCACCTTTGTTGAAGCAAGAGACCCTACTGACCATCACTCAGACTTAGATAATCTCTCACGTACTACTATAATGTCCTATATAAAGCTTTGGATGGTCCATAATGCCACTCAGATAGTAATGGGTGCCATTCAGTTTATCTAATGCTATGGCTTTGACAGCTGTACTGCTTACTACTTTGTCTCCTGGAAGAATTCAAGGTGCTTATTGGGACAAAGGTAATTTGAGGATCACCTACTCTCAGAGGAATATCATCTGCAGGGACAATGGAATATGGTCACTTCCCCGCCCCTCCCCTTCTCTGTCAGATACCCTTCTAAGTATGATGATGGTAAGATATAGTTTTTCCAGCATGCCGATTGGGTCTGGAGAGTCTGAAATATTTTTGATCCCTTTTGCAAGGTAGATCTTGTACAAGATGGATATAATACCTGAAGTATTTTGATATATATTGCTTATATATTATGTTTTTCATTATTTTAGGCTTGTATGCAAACTAGTAAATAAATACCGTATTTTTCAGAGTATAAGACTCACTTTTTCCTCCCTAAAAGAGAGTGAAAATCTGGGTGCGTCTTATACACCGAATGTAGCCCCGCCCACCCACACCCACCTTTGGCCTCTCCCTCCCAGCAATTTACCTCCTTGCAGCAAACAGCAAACAGTCTGTTCCAGTTTCAGCTTCAACACAGCCTGATTAGCACAAGCAGGTGATTGTCGGTTGGATCGGCCTCCCGACCATCAGCTGTTTCAGGCTGCAGGAAGGCAGAGGCAGAGGCAGACTTTTTTTCCTTGTGCTAATCAGGCTTGCTGAAACTGAAAGTGAAACTGAAACAGGCTGTTTGCTGTTTGCTGCAAGAAAGCAAATTGCTGGAAGGCAGAGGTAGAGGCAGATTTTTTTTTCTTGTTTTCCTCCCCAAAAAAGGTAGGTGTGTCTTATACTTCGGAGCATCTTATACTCCGAAAATGCAGTACATAAAATACCATCATGCAGTTAGACTTATTTCTTTGTTTACTTTTTTAAATGTATTCATGACAACGGTAAAGCTTTCCAAACAATATTGAACCAAACAGAAGGCAGTAAATTATAAGAGATATGCATCTTGGCCCTTCACTGCAAAGGAAGCCTGCTTTGGATGAAAACTTGAGTGAAAGCTCTAAAGCTGCATCAAAAGCAAGGGAACCCCACTGTCACCCCATAACTACTAAGAGTAAAACAGTTGCATAAGTGTAGCTTTCTTTGGCCTTTCTTCAAAGATCTTGATGGAAAATTCCAGAGCTTTAGGCCAGTCAGTGTTTCAGTGCAAGGAGGATGCAACATGATGTCCCTTCAACATCCTCAATTGCCTCACTAAAATGAAGCCAAGCTACCTCATCCAAACTTAGTCAAGGGAATCCACAAAGTGATACAGCATTAGGTAAATCATGAAATTATTTATTTATGTTGGGTAAAGCCGAGCTATTTCACAGAACGGAAAAGAGCTTTTCAATAAGACTTCGACCAAAGCGTCTTCCTTCTTCAGTGGACATGGCTTTTTTCCATAAAAGCAGTAGAATATTCCCTGCACAAACAAACACACATAAAAATTATGTATTTATTTCCTTTTCATTTCAGCGGAAACTATTTAAAAATCAAGTGACACTTAATAAAACATTTATGAAAGAGAATTGAAGCAACAGTATTAGCTGTTAAAACCAATACTAATTATTCTGTGAGAAGTATTTGTGGAAAACAATGCCAATTTAATTAGAGATATAACATACAGACCCACACCAATATATGTACAAAAAAAACATGTGCTGATGGCTTCAATTTAAAGACAATTTGTTTTTTTATTTAATTTTACATCACATTCCTATCAAGCCCAGATGATGATGCATTTATTATTTTTCTATTTGTGAACTTGCAGAAATAGGAAATAACACCACCCAATTTACTTTTTCTTCTCAGAACTATCTGATATCAGTAATTAATAGTGGCACTGTTCAGAGTTGATCTTCAAAAGGTACTTTGGAGCACAAGAAAGTCTGCAACCCCTTAAAACAGCTGAAAAACACAGGTGTAACAACAGGGGGAAATGGTAATTCTGCTTTCCCAAAGGTAATTTCAGTTTTCAAATTTGTTTCAGCAGGATAACCTCAGATTTTAAAAATACAACTTAAATATCCAGAGAGAGGATGAATTCAAGTTCTGTGGAGCAGTGGTGAAATCTGATTTTTTTTTACTACCAGTTCTGTGGGCGTGGCTTGGTGGGTGTGGTGTGGCTTGGTGGGCGTGGCAGGGGAAGGATACTGCAAAATCTCCATTCCCACCACACTCCAGGGGAAGGATACCGCAAAATCTCCATTCCCACCACACTCCAGGGGAAGGATACTGCAAAATCTCCATTCCCACCCCACTCTGGGGCTAGCCAGAGGTGGTATTTGCCGGTTCTCCAAACTACTCAAAATTTCCGCTACCGGTTCTCCAGAACCTGTCAGAACCTGCTGGATTTCACCCCTGCTGTGGAATAGAATAGTTTACCAATCCTACTGTAAAAGCTTTTGCATCATAAATTCACCCCAATTAATTGATGTGGGTGCAAAAAAAAGTTAACATATCCAACTTCATTGAGAGGGAGCTAGCAAAACTAACAGAAGTGTTCTCTCCACTCCTAATCTATTTTTCTAAATCTAAATTATTCACCAGGATAAAATCAATACTTAGAGCAACAGGGAGTGTGGGAGGTATTTATTCCAGAGTTTTCATCTATGTCATGTAGAGGGTTGCTATCTTCTAACCGAAGCTTTGCAAGGAAGCTGTCTATACTTCACATCCACCAATTGAAACAAGAAACTCCTTTAACGGGAAACAACAATTTAAACTCTTTTAAGATTAACTTCAACAAGGATATAGACGGAAGTTCTAAATGAGATTCAAGTGAATTTTATCTTCTTCTATGGAACAATGGAATTATAGCAGGGCAATTAGGATTGCTACTTTTAACCTCAGTTTATCCTAATTTTTCTCCCTATTATTACATATGAGGAGGGGGACCTGATAAAGTAATTTGTACTTTGCATTTTGTGTATTTTGTGTATTTGCACAAAATCTTACAGCATAAATACAAAAGGTTGAGCTTCCGCTGCATCACAATGCAGATTACTTTGATATTATCGTGGATAACTACAGATAGTTATGTAAAGTTATGTAAACTACAGATAGTTATGTAACTACAGATAGTTATGTAAAGCTCTGCCCCTTATTTACAGTATTTGTGTGAAATATGAATAAAGGATGGAGCGTCCATAATCAGTTTTCGATTATCATGACTAGATGTATGAGCCGAGGTGGCGCAGCGGTTTGAGGCAGTACTGCGGGCCACTTTAGTTGACTGTGATCTGCAGGTCAGCGGTTCAAATCTCACCGGCTCAAGGTTGACTCAGCCTTCCATCCTTCCGAGGTAGGTAAAATGAGGACCCAGATTGTCGGGGGCAATATAAAAATACATTGCTTACTGGTGTAAACCGCTTAGAGAGTGCTTGCACTGTGAGGCGGTATATAAATCTCACTAAATAAATAAATAAATAAATAAATGTAATGGATGCATGAATAACCTTGAGGAATGGGGAGAGGGAATGCTGCCTAAGAAGCCATCAGACAAGAGAGGCAGGAACCTGCAATTGCTTAACAGTCAATGAAAGAAACCTAGCAAGGACCCATCCGAATGGGTCTAGCAGTTAAAAGTGGCAAGCAGGAAGTTTGTATTTTCAGACTTGCACAATTCTGATAATGTAGCCTTAAAATAAAGTAGAATTAGCTCATCTAGTTGTGTTTTCTATATGGTTCACCAGGAAGGCCAACATCAGTCTTGAAATCTGAAAGTACAAACTTGAGAGCATTGGCAGCTATTGCTGTGGAAAATAATAGATGCTTGAAGCGCACTATGTCTCATTAGTTATTTCCACTATGATAAAAGTGTTTAAAGCCAGAGGAAACCTTGATCATGTCCTTTGAGTTACCAACAGAAGTGGGTTCCTCCTGGTTCAGACTGGTTCGCCCGAACCGGTAGCAAACTGTTGGTGATGTCACGATGACATCACGGAACCGGAACGGTTGGTGCCGGTCTGTGGGCACCACCATCTTTTTAAAAAAAATAATTGGATTTTTTTTCCAATTATTTTTTTTGGGAATTCTTTTACAGGTTTTTTTTTCTTCTGCGCATGCGCAGAAGCTGAGTTTCCAGCACTGTGCATGTGTCGCCATCTTGTTTTCAACTCTATTTTTGGGAGGATTTTTTTCTGATTTTTTTGAACTGTGCATGCGCGCGCGAAGCGCACGCGCGGCCACGTGGCACAGGAGGAAGCCAACTGGCAGCGAGATAAGTTAGAACCCACCCCTGGTTACCAGGTGGGCATCTCTATAATAATCAAGCCACTGAGTTTCCAACCATTGAATATCCCTTTTCATTCTCTAATGCTGTGGGTTTGTATTGATATTTCAGTTACAGCATGCAGCTTTTTGCTTAATTCAATTATTTCATTTTGTTTCGGGTTAAAAGGTGCGAAAAGGCCAAAGAAACAGGATTTTCAGTAATTAAGTGTTCTAGTTTCTTCTAATCTATCATCTATAAAACAGAGCCAGTTTGATGTAGTGTTTATGGCATCAGATTAGAAACAGGGAGACTGTGAGTTCTAGTTCTGCCTTAGGCACAAAGCCGGCTTGAGCCAATCACTGTCTCTCAGGCCTAAGAAGAAGGCAAAGATAAATCACTTCTGAAAACCTTGCCAAGAAAAGTGCACACATAAACCAAAAAAAAGTATAAAATAGGATAAAGCTATACCAGATCAGTATTACTGTTATTTTGTTTGAGCTGCTTTACAAAGCAGCAAAGGTAAAATTTATCTAGTTGTATCAGTGTTTTTAAAACATTAGAATAATGTTTTTAAAACATTAGACCCAGTGATGGGTTCCTACCGGTGCGGTCTTGCCTGTTCGTCGCCGCAGAGCCGCAGAAGCTGTTGGCGTTCGCGGTGCGGGGCTTCCCCCGTCCGCTTTCCCTGGCCGCCAGGATGCCGCCATTTGCATTCTTTTGCCCTCTGCGCAAGCAGAATGCTTTGTGCATGCGCAGAGAGCAAAAGAACGCAAACGGCGGCATCCCGGCGGCCGGGGAAAGCGGGCGGGGGAAGCCCCGCGCCGCGAACGTCAACAGCTTCTTTGGTTCTGTGGCGACGAACAGGCAAGACTGCACCGGTAGGAACCCACCACTGATTAGACCCAATTACCTCTATTCCTCAAGAAATATGCTTTAGACTAGCACTTAGTAGCGCAACTATGAAAGCTTATATTTACAAAGATCAGAATTATGCAAGCTATGGCATTCTCTGTGACACTCTATGGAAGTGAAAGTTGGACTTTTTGGAAGCAGGATAGGAAAAGTATTGACATTTCTGAACTTCGGAGTTGGAGAAGACTCCTGAGAATACTATGGATAGTCAAGAAAACAATGACTAATTGTATCAAACATTTGACAACATTGATTATCAAACAAGTGTATTCACTTGAGACACAATGACCAGGCTCAAATTATCCTGCTTTGGATACATTGTGTGAATATCTAGCTCTCTAGAGAAGGCTCTAATGCTGGGACAGGTGGAAGAAAAGAGAGAAACAATCAGCATGAAGGAAGATGGACTCAGTTATAGTGATGACGAATGCATAGTTGAAAAATCTGAAACTGCAGTTACATTTTTTTCTCCATGATGATTTGTTCGATTTATGTAAGTGCTAAGAAACGACAACAACTTGATGACACATAATTAATCACTATCCCTTTTCCCAGTCTCAAATAATGAACCCTGTTAAAAACACCTCAGACTTTGTGGTCTTACCCAATTGTCTTCGCAGTGGCAGTCCAAACTGAATCCTCGACTCACAAATAAGCAATTACAAATTGTGCCATTCCTCTCAGGATATGCACAGATTACCCATATCCTGGTCATTATCCCCAGTTTAAGAACATTGGGTTAAGTTAATTTTTTCCTCTATATGTACGCATCTTTTATATATCTTGCCATTTGATCTACTTAGGGATTTTATACTGTTTGTAAAGGAGGCAGCATCACACTGGAGGTGGTTGATGAATTAAGAGGCAATCTCACCTCCCCACACCCCATGCATCCTGTTCCCTCCCTCGCTCCTTCCCCATCTTTTAACTATAATGTTATTTTGACTGTGATTTCCATTTTTATTGTTTTATCTGCTAGGATTCTAATGTTTTAATGCTGTAAGCTGTCCAAAGTTACTTTGGGTAGATGGGCGGCAAACAAATGTTAATAATAATAATAATAATAATAATAATAATAATAATAATAATAATAATAATAATAATAATAATAATAATAATAATAATAATAATAATAATAATAATAATAATAATAATAATAATAATAATAATAATAATTTTGCCATCAACAGGCAGTTAGATTCCTTCCCCCCCCATCCCTGATCCTGCCTTTTGCCATCAACAGGCAGTTAGATTGCTTCCCCCCCATCCCTGATCCTGCCTTTTGCCATCAACAGGCAGTTAGATTGCTTCCCCCCATCCCTGATCCTGCCTTTTGCCATCAACAGGCAGTTAGATTGCTTCCCCCCATCCCTGATCCTGCCTTTTGCCATCAACAGGCAGTTAGATTGCTTCCCCCCCCCCCCATTTCCGCTGTTGCCGGTCCCAAGCCCGGATGAGAAAGGAGGAGGGTTGGGGTCAGGTTGGCAACCTGGCCTCATAAAAAAAAACTCGCCAACCCATATAACATGGTGAAAGAAATGAAGAAAAATTCTATACCGCATCGGTCGTCATGCGTGTTAACAAGGGCCGCGGCGGATGTTGAGGTCCCTGGACATCCGTCGACAAGTGGGCTACAAGTGGACCAGCCAACAAAATGACAAAAATATAGTGCAGATGAAAATCGTGCCATAATGGCCTGTTATTACAACTCAGAGCCAGAAAGAAGAGGTTATTTGAAGCGAATGCATGAACTTTGGAAACAACAATATCCAGATTCAAATGTTAGCGAACAACGACTAGCAGATCAAAGGCGATTTATTATACGAAATAATGTGTTCAGTGAAATTGAACTTGAGAAAATTCAGACAAATTGCCAAATTAAAAAAATAACACCACCAGTGGAAACAACAGAAACTCACAAAACAACTGAAGACATCACACTGGAGCTTCCAACAGAAGAAACTGTTAGTGGAGAAGTAATAGCACCACTACCAGAACCAGTCATGATTGAACCAATTGATGAACTAACTGAAAAACAAAAGGAATTGAAGGACAAAATCATGGAGCATGTACTGTCTAATGAGGAAAGGCAACGTTTACCATCATTAAAAACTGTGCCTAACAAAAACTTGGCACCTATAATGAGAATGGTTAATGCAGTACTTTCAACAATTGAATCGGCATCCATCTTAGAAACAAATCAGTTAATGTACAGTGCAGCTGCAATAGTCACTAATGAACTAGGTTTTAAAAACAAAGCACCTAGTCGCAAGGCAGAAAAAGCATCAAAACCAAAGTGGAAAATTCGACTGGAACAAAAAATAAAAAAACTCAGAACAGATGCTAGCAATTTAAAAAATATGAATGAACAACGGCTAAAAAATAGCAAGATCATGGATCAATTAGCCAGAAGATACAGGCTTGATACAAGGAAAATTGAAGAAGCACTTGAAATTGTAAAACAGCAAATAACAGCAATAGCCAGAAAAATTGAAAGATATGATGCAAGAATCATTCAGTACAAGCAAAATCAGCAATTTCGATCAGATCAAAGACGTTTCTACCAAAGCCTCAATGCAAATGACAATTTCAAAAGTGAAAAACCAGAAAAGCAAGCCACAGTTGAATTCTGGAAAGAACTGTGGGAAAATGCAAAGGATTACAATAAGGAAGCAAAGTGGATACAAGACTTTGAGAAAAGTGTTGGCAAGAAGCAAATGCAAGTATTAGAAATAACAACTGAGATGGTCAAAAATCGAGTAAAAAAAGTAAAGAACTGGACATCACCTGGAAATGACCAATTACATGGTTTCTGGCTCAAATATCTGACCAGTTTGCATGCAATATTGGCCAAGCAACTGAACGAAATGCTACAAAATGGTCAAATTGATGAATGGTTGACAACTGGAAAAACATACTTGATTCAGAAAGATGCAACTAAAGGAACAACACCTGGAAACTACAGACCAATAACATGCTTGCCAACAACCTTCAAATTACTCACCGGGATAATTGCAGATAACATAATGGATTATTTGGAAACAAATAACATCTTGCCAGTAGAGCAAAAAGGCAACAAAAGAAGGAGCAGGGGCACAAAAGATCAGCTCCTAATTGACAAAATGATACTAGAAAACTGTAAGAACAGAAAAACGAACTTGAATATGGTCTGGATTGATTACAAAAAGGCGTACGACTCACTGCCACACAGCTGGATCATCAAATGCTTAGAAACTATTGGCATCAGCAAAAATATTACATCATTCATTGAAAAAGCGATGAAACAATGGAGAACTGTGTTGGCAGTAGGGAATGAGAACTATGGAATGGTTAATATCAAGAGAGGAATTTTTCAGGGAGATTCACTTTCACCCCTCCTCTTCATCATCGCAATGATCCCACTATCAGTAATCTTAAAAAAAATGAAACTTGGATACCAAATAGCCAAAGACGCTGAAAAAATTTCACATTTATTGTATATGGATGATTTGAAACTGTATGGAAAGTCAGAAATAGAAATCCAATCACTGACCAACACAGTCCTAATATTCAGCACAGATATCTCAATGCAGTTTGGCATGGAAAAATGTGCCACTGTATCTATGAAAAGGGGCAAAATCACTACATGTGACGGAATTGAAATGCCCAATGGCCAATTAATTAAATGCAATCAAAATGAAGCCTATAAATATCTGGGCATTCTGCAGTTGGATAACATCAGACATGGAGAAGTGAAAACTATCATTAGAAGAGAGTACACCAACAGAGTTAGGAAAATTTTGAAATCTAAATTAAATGGTGGAAACACCATCAAGGCCATGAATACCTGGGCAATACCAGTCATAAGATACACGGCTGGTATAATTAACTGGACACAAGCTGATTTGGACATTTTGGACCGAAACACCAGAAAACTAATGACAATGCACTACAGTTTACATCCACGTAGTGACACTGATAGACTTTACCTGCCCAGAAAATCAGGTGGCAGAGGACTACTACAAGTAAAGCAAACAGTTGAAGAAGAAAAGCATGCATTGGCGGATTATTTAAAAGAAAGTCAAGAACATCTATTAATTGAAGTAAAGAACAAAAATCTACTGAAGGTCCAACAGACGAAACAAGAATACAGAAAAAATGTGATAAAATCAAGAATGGAGAGTTGGCAAAATAAAGCATTACATGGCCAATTTCTGGAAAAAATAAAAGACAAAGTGGACAGTGAAAAAACTTGGTTATGGTTAACATCTGGTACTTTAAAGAAAGAAACAGAATCATTGATCCTGGCCGCACAAGAACAGGCAATTCGTACAAATGCCATAAAGGCCAAAATTGATAAATCTTCAAATGATGCTAAATGCAGATTATGCAAGGAAGCTGATGAAACTGTAGCCCATGTGCTCAGCTGCTGCAAGAAAATCGCACAGACTGATTACAAATTACGACACAACTCTGTTGCACAAATGATCCACTGGAATTTATGCAAAAATTATAACATCCATACTGCTACAAACTGGTGGGAACACAAGCCTGAAAAAGTCACTGAAAATCAGATGGTCAAGATCTTGTGGGATTTTCGTATACAAACAGACAAGGTACTGGCGCATAATACACCAGACATCACGTTGGTCGAGAACAACAAGGTGACTATAATTGACATTGCAATACCAGGAGATAGCAAGGTCGATGAAAAGGAACACGAAAAAATTGCAAAATACCAGGACTTAAAAATTGAAATCCAACGATTATGGCACAAACCAGCAGTGGTAATTCCAGTAGTGATTGGAACACTGGGTGCTATCCCAAAAGCACTGGAATTACATTTAAAACAGCTCAAAATTGACAAAATCACCATCAGTCAAATGCAGAAAGCCGCACTGCTCGGTTCCGCACATATACTTCGAAAATACATTACGACTTCCTAGGCCCCTGGGTGGGGCTCGACTAGTAATCAATGCCAAATCCGGCGAAACAACTGGCCGCTGTGATACAATTGTATAATAATAATAATAATAATAATAATAATAATAATAATAATAATAATAATAATAATAATAATAATAATAATAATAATAATAATAATAATAATAATAATAATAATAATAATAATAATAATAATAATAATAATAATAATAATAATAATAAATAGAATGGCACAGACATTTCATTATATCTAAGGCATACCCCAGTTTCTTGACATGTTTGGAGAAAGGGTCCTTTGCACAAATCAAAAATAAAAAAGAAGCATTTGGAAGCAATGGGATCTGGGTTCCAACTAGATGCCATATGGGCAGGCAGATGGGGGACCTGTAATCTTTCTTCTGGATAGTTCCATTCCTTTAAAATTGTAGTTCTGGTGGCATCCGACTCTGTCTGGCCCCAGACTTCCATATCTACCTCTCCTGCTGGCTGTTCTTAATATGTTTATTATTTATTTTATTTTATTTGGGAATTCTTCTATGCCGCCCTACTCCCTAAGGACTCAGGGCGGCATACAGCATTTGAAAGAACACCAAACAATAAAATCATTAAAAACAATTTTTAAAAAGTTTAAAAAAAGACATACAACACCATGCATACATGGGGGAGACCTCAGATGTAAAATTGTCTCAGAACCCTGCCTGCAGGAAGAGCCATGTCTTAATGGCTTTTCAGAAGGCCAGCAAGGTGGGGATGATTCAGATCTCTGGGGGAAGTTGGTTCCAGAGAACAGGGGTCCCTACAGAGAAGTCCCTCCCCCTAGGCCCCGCCAGTCGGCATTGTTTGGCTGACGGGACCTGGAGGAGACCCACTCTGTGGGACCTGACCGGTCAAAGGGAAGTATGAGGTAGAATGCGGTCCCAGAGGTAACTTGGTCCTAAGCCATGTAGGGCTTTAAAGATGATGATCAACACCTTGAATTGTACCCGGAGACCAATGGGCAGCCAATGCAACTGGTGGAGTATGGGTGTTACGTGGGTGTATCTTGAAACACCCACCACAGCACGCGCAGCTGCATTTTGCACCAATTGTAGTCTCCGAATACTCTTCAAGGGTAGCCCCATGTAGAGCGCATTACAGTAGTCCAATTGGGAGGTGACACGGGCATGAGTGACCATGAGTAGAGCCTCCTTCTCCAAGTATGGTCGCAATTGGTGCACTAGGCGAACCTGTGCAAAAACCTGTTAATGCATATTGTCCTTCATTGTTTTTGTATGAATGCTTGTTAATGTCTGCCTGCTTTCAGTTGCACAGCGTTGTTTGTCACACTGAGACAGGTCCATGGTTGGAGAAACAGGTAGGTTCCCCACCCATGGTCAGAATCCTGAGTCACCTCCATACCAGCTCTTCAGTTTTTAAAATATATTTTACAATAGCAGTTGTATAAGCGGTGCTATATCAGTTCTGGCACTCAGTTTTGCTTCTTTAGATAATAGTTATATAATTTAAATGAATATGTACACATCATTATTTTAAAGGGGGTGTGATGACTCAACAGTTAAAGATGCTGAGCTTGTCAGCTGGAAAGCTGACAGCTAGGGTTCGAGATGGGAGCCTGCGCAACAGGTGAGCTCCCATTACTTGCCCCAGTTCCTACCCACCTAGCAATTCGAAAGCATGCAAATGTGAGTATATAAATAGGTACCACTTCGATGGGAAAGTATTCCATGTTGTTCGGCATATAATCATACTGGCCACATGACTATGGAAAGGGTTTTCTGACAATGCTGGCTCCCTCAACTAAGGAAATGGAGATGAGCACCATCCCTTAGAGTCGGCATGACTGGACAGACTGGACTGCCTTTAATTATTTTAGATGGCTTTCTCTTAAAATGGATTGCCTGAAGCCCTGAAGTAGGATGGGAAAACCTGACAATTGGACCAATGTTTGATTATTAATCTGGTTATAGAAAGATGGAATTGTACTCCATCATATCTAGAATATGATAATCTTCCAGGTTGGAAGATTATCTGACCTTTTACACTGCACGGATAATAGGAAGATATTAGGTTCATCCCACCAATACATATATAGCCATATACTAACAACTCCAAGCCACTCTACAATCAGAATTATTGATTTGGCATTGACATTCCCTGCTGTGTTCCCACAATGTCTGGCGCTGCTAAGCCAATTTCTTTATGGCATGACTGCAGCACAACTCAGATTGAAAACTTTGTATTTGGCAATGTATGACTGTGGAGAGTCACAGGATTTGGGGACTGGCTGTTCTCCTATTTTTGAGAACTTTTCATTTCAGTCTACTCTTATTCTGCATGAAGTAAAACTTGCTAGTACATTTCACAAGTAATCTGATCAAGTCTTAACTCTCCTAGCCAGCTTCATAATTGTAAAAAATCATACCAGGCTTGAATTTTTCTACACAGCATGCATGCAACATTTGCCTCTCCTTGTCTCGTCGTCACTGGGCTAAAACGAGGATTAATACACTTTACACTTAAAGACAGTTTATTGTAATCTAAAATCTAAAATGATGCTTGCAGTTCTTAGACCAAGTGTCTGAATGCAAAACTATGATATGAAGCATCCTTACAATTTTCAGTAGGAATTTATGTGCAGAAAGAACGATGCTTCGACAGGCACCTCTTTTCCCCCCACTCTTAGATGCTCCAAGGTCAAAGTTTCTTACAAAATATGTTCTGAAAACTGCAGTAGGGGGACACTAGGAATTTTTCTTTTCCTGTCTGGTTGGGAACATTAGTTATTCCAGTGACTTCTTTAGCTCAGGGGGAATGGCACAGCCTGAATGATAATCTTACAATCTTCCATTGGTTGGCTGGAGGGAGAATTCATTGGTTCATGATGTTCCCCAATTGCTTTTGGGGTTCCAAGGTTAGCCAGAATAGAGACAATTAGAGAATTGGCTTCAAAATGCTTTAGCAGGATTTGGAAATGGAAACATTGCCACATGGAAGTGTCTTCTATATGCCTGTAATTAAATATGGACCATGTATTGGTCTCAAACTCCTACCTGTATTCTTATTTGTGGTATGAAGACTCTCAAGAAGAAAAAGCACTTTATTCTGCAGAAGTGTGAAGTCACCAATGAAGGGTTTGTCTCCTTCCAAAAGTATTCGAGGTGGTAATCCAGTCTGGAAATTATTTGTAACATTAAAGTTTGTAGGAAAATGCGTGGCTGCAAGGAAATGAACTGTGGAAGACCAGGCCTCTCCAAAACTGCTTTCAGGTCCGCTGAGGTATGAGAGACTGAAATGTAAGTAGGGAAAAGAAAGTCATGAATATTTGAATAATATTTATAATGTTACCAAATCTGAGAGAGGTTGTGAGATATTTTTCATTGTAATTGACTTGCACCTCCTGAGCCAAACTCTATCCTTTGGGATAACACAATGATGATACTAACCAATCAAAAATAAATTCTTCCTACAGTATTGTGAACAATCAGATGATATAATTACTCATAGTTGAGTCTAACTACAAATATGCCCAGTGAGCTACCAAGATCGTCCCACGGATATCAATAATTGTTGATAGTATGTCATCTACTGTCAGCCTCACTAGATAGACAAAGAAATCAATTCCACAGGAAAACTAACATTTTTATTCAGAATGGGTATAATAGCAGAATCTTGCAAATCCTACTCGCTACATCTAACAATAATTTCTACTTGCCACCAACCACAGAAAAAAACAAAAACAACCCATGATATTGTCTGGGTTTTTTGGTTAAGGATTATAGAAGAAATTATCGGCAGAACATAAGATAATCCTACCACAATCCAGAGGCAGTTATGCCTGTTCAGAGTTACGGATGCTATGGTAAGGTAACTGCATTTTAGGAAAGTTCTAAACCAGGTTAAGAAGAAATGTTTCTCATATCAGAGTTTCTCATAATTCTTTTGATAAACTTCTAACCTTAAGGGGTCCTCGGTACTCTCTGAGCTTGGTTGTTTTCTTGCAAATGTTTCAGTGCCAGGTATCATCATCATTGGCACTGATTATGTTACTTAGTTTGGGTAATGAAATGTCTGCAAAAAAACAATCAAGCTCAGAGAGGACCAAGCACCTCTCATTACAACCCTGAGCTACAAATATTACCCTTTATTGGTACTTATTTATTTATTTTTTATTTATTTGTTTTTGTCAAGTATATGTTGGTAATATACATAGATATAACATTGTTTATATACATAAGATGGGTACTGATAAGAGGGAACATTAGGACAGGGACGGTAGGCATGCTGGTGCACTTATGCACGCCCCTTACTGACCTCTTAGGAATCGGGTGAGGTCAACAGTGGACAGTCTAAGGGTACAGAGCAGGAGCGGGTTCCTAATTTTTTTACTACCACTCTGTGGGCGTGGCTTATTTTGTGGGTGTGGCTTGCCAGACATGTGACCGGGTGGGCGTGGCTTCTCGGACTGCTGAAGGGAGGGGAACTGAGATAGGTCCTGCCGCCCATTCCCCCTCCCCTCAGCAGCTCGAGAAGCCTCGAAAGTGCAAAAATGCCTAGGATTATCACCGCGCGTTCATGGCTTCTCGGACTGCTGAAGGGAGGGGAATGGAGATAGCTCCTGCCACCCGTTCTTTCAGCATCTCATATGGTCCCTCCCTGCTTGGACTCACTGTGGGGTAGAAAGGCAGCGCATGCGCAGTGCCAGAAGCTCGGCTTCTGGGCATGCGCAGAAGAAAATTTTTTAAAAAATTTATTTTTTTAAAAAAAAATGGCAGCGCCCAGGCACCGGCAACCGACTGCACCGGTACTGTGACATCACCAGCGGGCCGCTACCGGTGCTATAGAGTGGACCGCACCTGTAGGAACCCACCACTGGTACAGAGTCAGGTAGTGAGTTCCAGGCATTTACCACTCTGTTGCTAAAGTCGTATTTTCTACAGTCAACTTACCTTTTTTTACATTTCTGAAATGCAGAACTAATAGAGTGAGTATGAGCTCTCCACATATAACCCAGGGCTTCATCTTCTGAGAAAAGAAGACTTTTAGCTGTTTCAGAGTTTGGTGCAGTAGATAGGAGATACTAAAAATAAATATATAGAAAGATAAGTAATGTAGATATAGGTACCGTAGAATAAATAAAACTACTCAGTTATTCATAAAAATTATACAACCAAACCTATAAATAGATAGATAATAGATAACCCCCGTCTCGGCTTACCTCAAACTTTCTTGAAAATCGAGACATTATGTGGGTGGATGGGTGGATGTAAGTTGTCCTTTCAGTCTAGTCCAGTGGTTCCCAACCTGGGGGTTGGGACCCCTTTGGGGGTCGAATGACCATTTCCCAGGGGTTGCCCCGGCATCCTCAGCTCCCCCCCTCTGCCACAAGCCTGGCCATATCGACTCAACTCGCCCGAGCCCTCCGATTGGTCGGGAGTGGTGCCATTCGGTGAGAGGCATTTGTGACGCCTGGCGGCCGAGCTTTGACAGCATCAGCTAAGGGGCCAACTTTGCTTTGAATTCTGGGAGTTGAAGTCCAGGCACCTTAAAAGTTGCTGAGATTGAGAAATATTGCTGTACACTTGTTGGTTATCAAGTCTAAATACAGAAGTAGACTTGTTGTGGAAGATGATACTCCTTGTGCTCTTGCAAAGACTGGCCCAAGAATTTCTGATCTGGCATAATTACATATTGTTTTTGTGATTAATCGCTATGCTTTAATTATGTTCAATTGGTAACAATGAAAATACATCCTGCATATTAGATATTTACATTACGATTCATAACAGTAGCAAAATTACAGTTATGAAGTAGCAACAAAAATAATTTTATGGTTGGGGGTCACCACAACATGAGGAACTATAATAAGGGTCGCGGCATTAGAAAGGTTGGGAACCACTGGTCTAGCCTATTGCTTTAAAATTCCCTGGATGTCTGTCATCCAATTTTTAACCAGGCCTGACCCTATGAAACTCTGTCAAGGAAGTCACTACCAGAGCATGGATCCAATCACAGGTCACTTCACTGTCTGCTTTTGTGATCCAGGAGGGGGTGGACATGAGCTGACAGTACAGAGAACCCTGTCCACTTCCTCAGGAGTCGCCAGCACAAATTCATCCTAGATCACATGACCAGATTCTGCCCCAAGCACCATCCTCCAGCAACAGTTGAAACTCTAGGCATCCCCAAGGATTTATAACAGACTAATCAGTCATCATGGTTCCATTTCAGAGGATACTCAACACAGTTGTCAACTGTGTACCCAACACAGTTTTGTCCCTTGGACAAGTTGCCACAGTTGTTACAAACAAAAAATAATATCCACACCATGCCCCTTCACAAACTTTCCGTCTGCTCACATATGTTGACTGCAGCAAGGATTTTATATATGGAAAGATAATGTCAATTCCCACAATGAAGAATGGATGGAAAGAGTGATGGAGTTAGCATAGATTTCGAAACGAACTGTTTTAATTAGTGAAAACAATAGCAATGGCAACAGCACTTAGACTTATATACCGCTCCATAGTGCTTTATAGCACTCTCTGAGCAGTTTACAAATGTCAGCATATATATTTTTTCCTCTTTAGGGCCCTCTGGAGTTTGAGTTGACCAATCTGTCAACAACCTTCCCTAAAAAAAGGAAGGTTTGAAACTAGTCAACAATTGTTCAGTTCTATTGTATGCAAGAACAGCTTCTTAAAAAGAGGTCAATGCCTTCAAGGAAGAATTAATCACTTCATGGACTTAACCACACATCATCTTTTGGGAAGTTTTAACCAATCAGGAAAGACACAAATCTAAAACACAGATGGTTGAACCGACAGCTCCAAGGACTTGTCCACTTCATTAGGATTAGCAGACTCAAATTCCTGCCAGATAACTATATAAGATTATGTCTCAAACAACTTCAAAAGACTTTGTCTTAGGCTAGGCCATTCCTTTGTCTTGACCTCCTCTGGCCTTTCGAGTGTAAACCCTGGCACATTCAAACTCGTGGCCCACAGAGTGGATGCGTCACACACTGGCCATGCCCACCCCCATTTTAGCGAAGGGGGAAGTCATGATATATAATGTGATGACAACATGATGATGCAAGTTTGACACCAGGGGTGAAATTTGACCGGTTCGCACCGGCTCAGGCGAGCCGGTAGGGACGATTTAAATCTGTTCACCAAGTCAGTGGCCCCGCCCATGCCTGCCGGCTTGCCCAGTCACCGCTCACTTCTTCTGGCCAACACGGCGCACTTCTCTGTCCTGAAGTAGGACTGCGTGGGGAGAAGGGGGAAGGGGGAAGGGTAGGAGGGAAGGAGAAGCCCGGCTAGCTTTCCTTTGGTGTGGGGCGGGGGAGACCTAATACCCCCTCCATGGCCTGCCTGCTGCTCTCACAATGCCTTGCAGCATAGCGAAAGCACGCTTCACAATGGGAGAGACTGGATCTCCTCCTCCTCCTGGAGCCCATTCCCTGCCCCACTCGCCCCTGGCATCTCTCTCTCTCTCTCTCTCTCTCTCTCTCTCTCTCTCTCTCTCTCTCTCTCTCTCTCTCTCTCTCTCTCTCTCTCTCTCTCTCTCTCTCTCTCTCTCCAGGTTGTGCTCACATGACCACCAAGTCCACCAAGTCACGCCCACAGAACCGGTAGGGAAATTTTTTGAATTTCACCCCTGTTTGACACCCCTGATATATAGACATCTATCTACACCACCAAATATGAAGAAAAAGTACAGTTTCCCTCCTAAAATTAGAAGGTTTTTCCCCCCCAATGATGTGTACAGCACTTGCATGGATGATTTAGGGAAAAAGAAGTGTATACTAGAAACATATCTGTATAGTTTTAAAAACAATCAACAGATATACCTTGAAAAAATCCCTCCAGGCCGACATGACTTTTGGCACCTGGGTATTACATTCAGCAATGCTGAGGCAGAAATGTGCTCTTTGTTCATCTGGTGGAATTAATTCTATCTCATTTGGTAGCTCTTCAAAGAAGTCACTATCCAGTGCCCCAAGAAAGGGAATAGCTGCCAAGTAGTAATTCATACCTAGGACAATTTTAAAAAGTGAGCATAGGTTAAAAATATTAGTCAAAGCAAAATAAGCTTAATGGAAAAAATACAAGTAGTTTTCATTTAGCTACTACAATTGGAACCAGCAACTTGGTCATTAAGTGAAGTAGTTGTTAAGTGAAACAGTGGCTGTGCTGATGTTCTTACTTCAGCTGTTCTTTGCTTTACAGATCTGCAAAGTCCTCATAAATGTGAGGACTGGTAATAAAGTTACTTTTCATTAGAATCATAGCTATGAACGGTCGCAAAATGAGGCAGTCTCTAAACAAGGCCTACCTATAAAGGCCTAAACCAAATCCTAATTTGTTCAAATATATGGCTAGGGGAATATATGGCTAGGGGAATTCTGGAAGTTGAAATCCACTAGACTTAAAGTTGCCAAATTTGGACATCCCTGCCTTTCAGAATTGATCAATAAAAATCCTTCTACCACAAGCTTCCAGAGTCTGAAATGATTGCACATGGACAGATGGACTGTCAACAACACATATGCTAACTGCTTTTATGGAAGTATTCTATTCAAAAAGTATTGTGGTATGGCCTGATTTACACAGAGGGAATTTTTCTGGGCAACAAAGAAATCAAATAAAAAATATATGTAACTGATATCAGAATAATGGGACAACATAGTATCTGATTAACTTTAATTGGTAGAATATTGAGAGTTTATTAAATTTTAATTGGAATCTCATGACGACTTTTTCAGAAATCTTTAGTTATGAAATGTATTTGGGCACAACTCTAATGTCATTGAAGATTAGCCACTAACTGGAATTCATATCACAAGTCAGTGTTAATTATTAAACATGACTGCAATTCCTTTTTTGTATCAGTCTTGCTTGGAGATAATTATGTGACTACCAGAAGTACCTTCTGGGCTATTCCCATGGAACTATTAGATAAGACATATTTTAAAATCAGTCATGTTAGATACTTTTGGCAATATTTAATTTATTCTGAAACTTGTTTCCTTTTTTCTGACTTTGCCAATTTATTCTATGTATCACCCTTCATCTATTATTATTTCCATCAATCTGGTATTTGAGAAAATGTTCCATAGAGGAAGTCGAACGTATAACAGAGTTATTAGTGAAAGTACTTCTACAATGTTATTCTGTGTGTGACTATTTAGGAGGTCACACAAACCTGCAGAGGAATATGATAATTGATGCAATGATGCTGCAAAAATGAAGTATGGAAATGAGAGATTACTTTTTGAATAGAATACTTCCATAAAAGCAGTTAGCATATGTGTTGTTGACAGTCCATCTGTCCATGTGCAATCATTTCAGACTCTGGAAGCTTGTGGTAGAAGGATTTTTATTGATCAATTCTGAAAGGCAGGGATGTCCAAATTTGGCAACTTTAAGTCTAGTGGATTTCAACTTCCAGAATTCCTCAACCAGACAGACTTGAAGTCCACAAGTCTTAAACTTGCCAAGTTTGGAGGGCCCTGGTGTAAGGTTTGGTAGTGCTCATGGTGGAAATTTTAGCACTTGGCAAATCTTATCGCTTTTATAAGACACCAATACAATTGAAGAATTCATATTTTGATGCAATTGTTAGGAGTTAGGAGTTTTCTCTGTTAAGTATAAAAATAAGTAATTCCCAAACAAGAATATATACTTACAAGCCCACCAGCTGAATTCAGATATGCATAGACTGTCTCCATCCTTATGGCCACACCTTGTAGCATTTGAAGGATCTGCTAATCTGCCTGGAAGAAAATGAAACACCAATATTACACAGCCTTTTTGGAAGAGAAAAATAAGTATTGTAGTTTTTATTTATTTATTTGTTCATCAAATTTATACTGTTTTTATTTTTTTATGACTATTTTTATTTATGTGTTTGTTCATCCGATTTATATTTCCACCCTTTTCACAAAAATGTGATTTTGGGGTTAAATAAGAAACTATATAAAACACAATTATTATTTTTAAAAAATTAAAAATTGCAATTAAAGGCTAAGAGAGGGCGACAGATGAAACCATCTCAGTACCTCACCAGTCCCCTGGGACCCCCAATCTGATGATATAATCAAATTTTGAGACACTTGTGGAAAATGAACAAGGATGGATCCAGTCTCACTTCGGAGGGGAGGATATTCCATAAGGCAGGTGCCTACCAGGTGAAGCTCCCTAGCAAGTGGTACCTGTAGCAAGCCTCTTCTGCTGGATCTGCTGGGATGAGCAGATCCCTTAAGTAACCTGACCCCATACCATGAAGGGCTTTAAAGCACTTTTAATTAGGTCTGGAATTTGAAGCAGACTGGCAAACAATGTAGCTCATGGAACACATAACATGTGCTGTTCTAGAGATATATATCATTCCCTGAACTTCTGCCTTTGTACCAGTTGAGGCTTCTGGATACTCTTCAAGGGTAGCCCTATGTACAGCATATTACAGTAGTCCAATATGGAAGTGACTAGGGCATGAAAGACCATGAACAGAGCCCCCCTCCATCTAGGAATGGGTGCAACTGGTGCCCAAGATGAAGCTGTGTGGCCACTTGCTATTTGTGCGGGAGTACCAAGTCCAGGAGGACTCATAGTTATGCACTGAGTCTGTTTGGGCAGTGCAATCTCATCCAGCTCCAAATATGACATAGTCCTAAAAATGGTAAACTCCAAAACCCAAAGCCACTCAGTCTCACCAGAGTTCATCTGTAGCCTGTTTTTCCCCATTCATACCCTCACAGCCTACCAGCATCCACTGGTATTCATCTGGCTAGCGTCCTGTTAGTGTGTGAGAGAGTTGAGGGGTGTTTGGAAACTCTAACAGTATTTGCTGTGTGAGCAAGAAGGAGACAGGATGGAGTCTGTGCATGACTTAGCTCAACTGTTCTGTAGTAAAGCTGCTTGCTGCTGTGAAAGCAAAAGTGAAACTGAAACTCCTCTGCTTGTGTTTTGCATTTGGATCAGATTTCTTTTCAGGTTGGGAGAGGGAGTAGAATTCCTTAGCATCAGAGCTTGTTAATAATAATATAAGAAATACTCATGCTGCGATGGTCATTTTGAAAAATCCTTTCTTAGTGAGCACCTAGAAGGCAAGAGGAACATACGTGGCAAATTTCAAGTTTGTAGGTTTTACAGTTCTGGAGATTTCGTGATTACGGCTTGAGTGGTTTTCGCTTTTGTATACCGTATTTTTCGGAGTATAAGACGCACCGAAGTATAAGACGCACCTTAGTTTTGGGGGAGGAAAACAAGGAAAAAAAGGCCTCTGCCTCCCAGCAATTTGCCAAACAGCAAACAGCAAACAGCAAACAGCACAGATGATATACACTGTTTGCTGTGTATTTCTGTGCATGTGTGCCTGACCCATAGAAATGGCAAAGAATTGGAGAAATGTACATTATGGCAGTATATTAATCCCAGAAAGTTTTCTTCCATGTAATCACACTAACTCCTCCTAATTATTTAAATAGATCTACTCCAAACATGACTAAGGCAGGGTTTCTCAGCTGGCTTATTTTAATACTAATACTTAATACTAAAACAGGACATTTCAGATTATACTTTTACAGATCTTTAAAATTGATGTGGCTTTCTGGAAATATTCTCTGCTATTTAAAAGCAGATACAATAGCACTGGGCCTCTTCAGAGCAAGCACTTATTTTAAAAAGCTTCTTCATTTTGTTAAGTTGTCTAGAACAATAATAAAGCAGTCTTTAAAAAAATAAGTCTAATAATTTGAACACTCTACAAACATTTAACAAAATAACATATTAACAGAATCTGCCTGTACCTAGAATAGAACTCACAACCTCCTGATTGTGAGGCAAGAGCTCTAGCTCTTGAGCAACAGCAGCTCTAGCTTGCCTTCTTGCAATTTTAGCAGTCTAATATTGCTAGCAGTTTATCTCCCAGCAATATGTCTCATCACAGCCACCTTAGTTTCAGTTTCATTTTACCACGTGGCTTGTAAGCCTCCGTCAGCTGTAGATCGGGAGGCAGTTTATCTCTTCTTGTGCTCTTCTTGTGCTTTTCCCTGTTTGCTGCAAAGAGGTAATTTGCTGGCAGGCAGAGGCCAAAGGGTGGGGGTGGCTGGGTGGGTGGGGCTACATTCAGTGTATAAGATGCACCCAAGTTTTCACCCTCTTTTTGGGGGTAAAAAGGTGCGTCTTATACTCCAAAAAATACGGTATATAGATTTGACTTTAGCATATCAGAAAATGCCAATTCCTTTAGCCAACAATGAGACTAAGAAACCTTGATGACTTAAAATATTAATAAAGAGTGTTAAGGTTATAACTAACCAGATTGGGTTTCCTAATATAAAAAAGTAAAACTGAAATTCAAGTTTGTAGAATGTGTCATTGTTGCTTTAAGTGAATCCAGGTTTGTTTGCTAATGACTATAAAGAGAGAGCAAGAAAGCGCATATGCAGAGGAGTGCATGCAGCTTGGCTTGACAGAGAGAAAGAGAGGTTTGCTTGATTAATTGTTGATTACTCACTGTGTGTGAAGGACTAAAGATTTCTGAATATAACATACAAAGAAGTTCAAGGTATTCTACTAGAGATAAGTAAAGAACGGACTGTTTGTTATTGTGCTGTTTATTTTAAAGTAAAGCTAATTTTCTACAACACATTATCAATTATTGACTATATCAAACCACAACCACCCATTCCGCTACGTAAACCCTGGACTCTGCAATTCATTCCTTAACAAAGAGTGCCCATTAAGATTCTTTTAATACCTATGTAGTTAATCACTTTATCCAAGATTTTTATCATTTGGAAATACTATACAAGTAAGATGAGTAAAGAGCAAGATGCCCAGAAAAGGGAGGAGCTAACAGATGAAATGGAGGAAAAGATTGAACTGAAGAACCAGCAAACAAAAGAAGAAGACAAGGAGGAGAAAATAATAAAAATAACAGTGATTGATGAATTAAATCAGGGGGGAAATATTTTAAGATAATTGGAGATACAGGAAGATACTTTTGAAATGGAGATAGGGGCCTGGGCAGATATTTTGGAAGCTAGGCAGTGGAAGAGGGTAGAAATGGGAGAAATACTTAAACTGAATAGCCAAGAAGTAGATTCAGATAGAGATAAAGATCCAAGAGAAGAATATGGGAGGCAAGTCAAAAAAAGCATAGTAACCAAAGTATTGAAGCAGGCACAAGACGATGGATAGAAAGGAAAGAATTTGTCTTTTTTGTTGTTGTTCTGATTTGCTTTTCTTCTTCTCTTTCTTTCCCTTTTTTTTAAAGAATGATGGAATGATTAGAAGTTAGGTAGGATAGAAAGAAAATGTCTTTTAATAAAAGGGTGACATGATTAAAAGTTAGAATAGAGAGAAATAAGAGAAAGGGGGAATATTAGTGTATACATTTTTACATAATAAAATAAAAGCAATAACAAGAGGCAAGCTTAGAAATTGAATAGCAGTATTATTATGTATGATTAAATAATATGGTGAGTGGCATTAGAGCAATATATTAAAACATGGAATAACTAAATACTGATAGACTATAATTTAATAATAATGTGTATTATTATTAGAAATATATAAATTGGTTGAATGTAATAACTATGATCAATTTTACTAGTTCTATTTGTATTAGAATGTATGACACCCAGGTGCCACACTGTTCATGCATTGATATGTAAAATAAAATAAAAAACTTGAAACAAAAAAAAATCATTTACTTGGGCCCAAGAGCATTGGAGAAATTAAAGCAAGTGATGATGGAAGCTACTGTTTTCTTTACAGAATTCCGGTTCTTCTTAAAATTTTATTTCAATTAAATACGAAAGAAGGCTAGTAGCTATCAAGTACGAATATTACTGCCCTGTGCTTAAGAAACAAGGAAGAAAACATTAATCTTTGTAACTGTTATTGCCTTATTTATTCATGCAGTGTTCCCATTTAAAATGTCTATTAAGTGTCTCTGTTGTTTGATTAGACTATCAAAAACAAACAGTGTTTGTTTCAATGTTCATACAACAGATGGCAATTTCTCAGACATTGGTCAATCCAGTTTATCATTTGGCTAATGAATTCTATTACTTCATGGTCTGAAATCATCTGCATTTTCCCTTCAAACTTACAAACAGTTTAAGATGAAAGTTTGTTTGAAACAGAAAACTGTCATCTTTGTCATGGCCTAGAATCAACCTAACTTTGCTCTTAGGAATTCTAATATTAGAGTAAAAGAAATTGTTCCTACCTGAACTGTATTGCCAGCCATGCTGTAACGGCAATCCCCATAAGATATTGTTGAGATTGTTAGGTCCAAGTTCCTTGAAATATTTAGCTGAAGATTTGAGCAAGATCTTATACATTCCCAATCTCTCTAAGTAGTTCCAGACATTGATGACAATCTTGTGATTTTGGATGGAATAATCTTCAAAGTTTT
Organism: Diadophis punctatus similis; assembly: GCA_023053685.1. Taxonomy (NCBI): domain Eukaryota; kingdom Metazoa; phylum Chordata; class Lepidosauria; order Squamata; family Dipsadidae; genus Diadophis; species Diadophis punctatus. Next base: position 99,554,981 of record JALIGW010000001.1, read on the forward strand.
CAGGCACTAAATGCCAGAGTGGAGGGAAAATGTCTTCAGAATCTTGGGATTGTGTTTGTAGATGAGCTGGACTGGCAACCTCCATGGCAAGAAGGAAGAGAGTGAGACAGCAGAAGGGTTTTCTCAGGAAAGTATCTCCCATGCTGGACAGCAGTGTCGTACTTCTAGACATCGCAGCATGTGGAAGCTACTTTTAAAAGCTACAGGCCACACCTAGGGAAATTTTCTCCCTAGGAAAATCACTATCGTTCTCTTTTACTCCACCCTATGGTACATTGTGTTTCTCAAATTTCATTATAAGTCATCAGCTTCGTGAGATGCATAGAATGCCTAGACTAAGGGAGGATTTAAATTGGGATGGTATGGAATGTATCTTCTCTGTTACTATATTTGTTGTAATCTTTTAAAAAACCTGATATTAGCTATTTGATACAGGTAGTCCTTGCTTAATGGCCAGTCACTTAGTGTCCAGTTAAAGTCCCGCTACCACTAGTGGGCAAAAAACTTTTGATATAATATAGAATTAGAGAATAGCAATAGCACTTAGCACTTAGATTTATATACCACTTCATAGTGCTTTACAGACCTCTCTAAGAGGTTTTACAGAGTTCAACATATTGCCCCCAATAATCTCATTTTACCCACCTCAGAAGGATGGAAGGCTGAGTCAACCTTGAGCCGGTGAGATTTGAACAGCTGAACTGCAGCTAGCAGTCAGCTGAAATAGCCTGCAGTGCTGCACTCTAACCACTGGGCCACCTCGGCTCGGAGAAATGGCAAAATTTATGGGAAAGAAACTATAAATTAACAATGGCAACTTCTTATAAAGAAAGCATATATAAAATGTTTTATAGATGGCACTTACCACCTGCTAGGTTAGCTAAAATGTTTAAAAATATGTCTAGCAAATGTTGGAAATGTAACCAAAAAATGGGCACATATTACCATATGTGGTGGACCTGTGTTAAAGCAAAACGTTTTTGGGCAAAAATACATAAGTGGTTAGAAAAGATGATAGGAAAACATTTAGATTTTAAACCTGAACTTTTTCTATTAGGTATAACACCAGAAAAAATTGATAAGCAAAATATATATTTAATATTGCATGTATTAACAGCAGCAAGGATTATATTTGCACAATATTGGAAAAATGAAGAAGTACCACGAGATGAAGAGATAATTAGGAAGATACTGGATTGTGCAGAAATGGAGAGACTTACATTGAAGATTAAACAGAAAGAAGACACAGAATATTATCAAACATGGAACGTATTCTACCAGTTGTTGGAAAAAAGGGATGGAGAATAAGAATGTAATCTGTACCGCTAAGCAAATAAAATAACCCAGACAACATGATGATTGTTAAGCACTGACAAAATGTAAATAATAGAAAATTAATAAAAATTTAAAAACAAGTCCCGCCCCCACCAAAGTTACTTACAATCTGGTTCTGGTGTTCTGAAAGCTGCATACTCCCCTGCGGTGACCAGATTTTGTGCACTGCCAATCAGTGTAGCAATAGCAATAGCACTTAGACTTATATACCACTTCATAGTGCTTTACAGCCCTCTCTAAGCGGTTTACAGAGTTCAGCATATTGCCCCCAACAATCTGGGTCCTCATTTTACCCATCTTAGAAGGATGGAAGGCTGAGTCAACCTTGAGCCGGTGAGATTTGAACAGCTGAACTGCTGAACTAGCAGTAGCCTGCAGTGCTGCATTTAACCACTGCACCCTCTCGGCTCTTGTACCTTTACGAGCAATTGTGGCACTCTACAGTCTTGTGATGTACAACATTTTTTGCTGGTTTCTGGACTTTTGGCCCAGTATCTGGGGAAAAAAACCAGTTATGTAAATGCAGGTTGGATCGACAAATAATTATTATGGTTTGCTGAATAGTCAGCCAGATGTTCAGACTGGATTTGACATTTTTATTCACTTATTGAGTCCTTCTGGGATAGGGAGATGTGGATGTTTGATGATGCTAAAAGTATTATGGCAGGATGTAAGCTGCTCTGAATAAAGCTGCCTTTTGCAATTGACTGTTGGTGAAATTGTCAATGCCAGTGGTGCTCAATTGGTGCTCCAGTTCTTTTAGGATTGCACCCAATCCTATAGCCTATTACTATTGGTACTAGCTTTGCTTTCTTTTGCCACAGTCATTCTATTTGCAGGTCTTTGTATTGTGTTAACTGCTCCAGTTCTTTCTCTTCTGCTGTATTATTATTATTATTATTATTATTATTATTATTATTATTATTATTATTATTATTATTATTATTATTATTATTATTATTATTATTATTATTATTATTATTATTATTATTATTATTATTATTATTATTATTATTATTATTATTATTATTATTATTATCTCTTTTATTCATTAAACATGAAACTCAATCAACTGAGCATTTAAAAATGTGTCACAAATATCATTGACTGGTGCTGATAGTTGATACGGTTTGCTGCCAGCGTCCTAGGTATCAACCAAGTACGGTATCTTCTTAAAATACATGATGTTCCAAGTAGTGCAGTTTTTTTGCAGTTCCGCTGGTGTTATTGCAGGAAGGTGCAATTTCTTGATGTGTTTTGTAAAATTCTTGGACATGGTACCAAGTGCCCCGATAGCCTTTGGTTGTCCAAGTTTTGCACTTTTGTCCCAGTCGCTTTACAGTTGCATGCCCTGGTTCTCCAGCAGTATCAACTGAGCCCTGTAGCCCTTTTTTCGACAGATGTCCAGGAGCCATAGCATCTGATCCTTGTTGACCCAGGCGATGACCGATCAGGTACAGAATTTTGTTGATTTCTTCTCATCATTGGTGATGGTAGGTGCCTGGGTTGGTTCACGGTGGCTAAGCCACTACCGATCTGAAGACCGGCAGTCCCATAACCATAGGGACGACACCCGATAGCCATCCAGGCCTAGCCACAGGTTGTTGTTGTTGTTGTTGTTGTTGTTGTTGTTGTTGTTGTTGTTGTTCTTAATTTTTTAATTAGATTTGTTTGTCAGCCATCTCACTTTGAGGTGATTAGATATCTCTGAGGAATTCTGTGATCAGGATAATCAATCATTCTCTCTATCCAAGGATTAAATAATGTCTAACAACTAATAACTTCACATGATAATTACAGAGAAGGAGCTGGTGATATTAACTCCATAATACCCTCCAGGCTATTCAAAATAATGAACTTGTACCTCTGGAACACTATGTTCTATGTTGTGTTGGTTTTTTTAATCACAGCCCTCTATACGGGCAGAGTGAAACTTAACATGTTGTGACATACCACCATGAACTATAACCCAGAATTGTATTTGGATCACGCCAGATCATTCACTCTCACATTCAGGAAGGTATTTTTTTTACCAGTCTGCTTGACTGAGACATAGCAATATCTCCAATAGTAGCTTATTTATGTGGTAAGACAGAAGGTACAAGGAACGCTGCTGTCCTCAAGGATGCATCTCACTGAAACCCAAAGGAAAACAAAGAGTCAAGTCCAAATTTTCCTGCAGGAATCAAATCCATTGTCAATGCATCAAGAAGGGATCAGCCCTACGGAAAATCTCACCACAGGGTCTCATAATCCAGGGAAGGATGCAGATGGTTTGTTTTTATTTATTTTGAAGAGGGATGCATCCCAGTCATGGAGATTGGATAGAGGGAGTTTACTTTCTAAGAAGTAGATTTTAATACCATTCTTAGCCTACTGATTGGGTTCTATTTCAATTTTTGCTGCGGCTGAATAGTTCATCATTGGTTTACTCAAGATGATTTAACAAAGGCAGATCCTTCCTATGCAGCATAACAGCAATTCTGCCACTTGATGGTGCTACAGGTCCAACTTTTCCTATCTTTTCATCAGGAAATGATAAAGCAGCTACAATGGAGTTTAATATTAAAATGTTACTAGTTTTCAAATGTTGTCGGGGATTTTTTTTTTTTTTTACTTAGAAGAACAAATCATTATAGCTGTCCCCTCCAAAGAAGGATGAAGAGCTAAGTTGGAATTTCCACACTGTTGAGTAACTATAAAACAAATTTGCTTTGCTGAAATTTTCTTATTAATTAAAGCAATTAAATATTTAAGCTATTTTCCCCCTAGGATCTGAATGCTTATAATCTATTTGGTGTTGCAAAATGAAAGACAGAGAAATTGTAAAAGAGTGACAAAATCATGATTTATCCAAAGTTGAATTCACCCATGTTATGAAGAATAATGATAGATTCCTTATAGTATGTTAAGTTCCTTTCTGTCTCAGGTAAGACTTGAGTGCAGGCTGAGCTTAATATATGTGGTAAACATATTTTCTGTATTTAGAAGGTGATCATCATATTTCACATGATTATGTAATAGTAGCAAGCAGTCAGGAAAGATGTCGTAAAGAATGGGAGTTTTCTCATCTTTTCTCCTTTGTAATCCTTTATGTACTAAAATGCAGCTCTTGAGTGCTGCAAATTAGAGTAATCTTTGTCTAATGGAGAAGAGAGTTTTGTTTAATGGGAGTGGGTGCTATACTGGGGAGAAGCAGTAGAAATGGTCCTCCACTTACAACTGGTTGCTTAGTGATCATTTGAAGTTATGAACAACCGGAGAAAGGAGATTTATGACCCAGATTTGAAGTATCGATGGTTGAGCCCCCCCCCCCCATGGTCATCTGACTAAACTTTAGTTGCTCAACAACACAAAACCATGTTTTATGATAATTTTCTTTAAAAAACAGCACCTTCTTTTTTTGGGGGGGGGAAAACTGCCCAGACTATTTGCAGATTCTCTTTTACTCTACCCTATGGTCCAGTATGTTTCCCAAATTTCATTAAAAGGCATCAGTTTTGTGATATACATAGAATGGCTAGACTAATGGAGGATTTAGATTGGGATAATGTAGAATGTATCTGCTGTCAGCTGTTACTGGTTTTGCTACAATTCAAAACTGTTATTAGTTATTTGATATAGGTAGTCCTTGCTTAATGACCAGTCGCTCAGTGACCAGTCAAAGTTCCAGTGGACCTCCCAAAACTACTTGTAATCTGGTTCTGGACTTCTGATGGATGCATACCCTCAACCTGCAGTCACATGATCAGACTTTGAGCACTGCCAACCAGCTTACCTTTACAAGCAGTTACAGCATTCCACAGTCACGAGACTGTGAGGTACAACATTTTCTATTGGCTTCTTTTAGGCCAGTTTCTGGAAGAAGAAAAAAGTCCATAGAAATGCACAAATTTGCTTAATGTTTGTTACATTTGCTTAACAGAAACTGCAAAAAGTCATAAAGTCTTACGATAGAAAGTCGTATGACAGAAATTCCAAGCTCTCTTATGGTCATACGTTGAGGCAGGGGTGGGTTCCTCCCGGTTTGGACAGGTTCGCCTGAACTGGTAGTGGGCTGCTGGTGATGTCATGATGACATCACCGAACCGGATCGGTCGGTGCCAGTCCGTGGGCGCCGCCATCTTTTTTTATCTTTATTTTATTTTTATTTTTATTTTAAAAAGTAACATTTTTTTTCCTTCTGAGCATGTGCAGAAGTCGAGTTCCGGCACTGTGCATGCGGTCGCCATCTTTTTTTTCAGCTTTTTTTTAATTTTATTTTTTAAATTTTTTCGGATTTTTTGTTACTGCGCATTCTTTCTCTTCTATTCTGCTGTATTAATTTTTTTATTAGGTTTGTTTGCTGCCCATCTCGCTTCAAGGTGATAACTCTGAGGATTTCTATGATTGATCAGGATAATCAATCACTCTCTATTTCTTAAAAAAATAATGTGTTAACTATTATTAACTAATAACCTCACAAGAAAATTACAAATAAGGATCTGGTCATATTAACTCCATAATTGCCTCCAGGCTATTCAAAATAATGTATTTGTGCAAGTAGAAGAGTGTGTTCTTTGATGTGTTCTTCTTTCACAGCCCCCTATATGGGCAGAGTGCAACTCAACCTGTTGTGACACACTACCATGAATTATAATCCAGAATTACTGTATCTTTGGAACACTCAAGATCATTCACTCTCACTTTCAGGAAGGTATTTTCTAGCTGAGGCATAGCGAAGTCTCCAATGGTAGTTTATTATGGCTGAGAAAATATTTACAGACCCCTCACATCCTGGACATAATCTATTTCAAACTCTCCCCTCAGGATGCCTCTATAGAGCATTGGATGCCAAAACAACCAGACATAAAGATAGTTTTCCCCATCACTCTGCCGAACACTTAATTCCCATAGCACTGCCTCATTTCTCATCTTCTCATCTTTCCTACTATCTTTTCCTACTGGTTTCTTATGATTTATCAATTATTGTTTGTTACTTATGATTAATGATTGTAACTATGATTACAATCTTTACAGACCTATTACTGCTGTACACTGTGAGCTTATGCATCAGAGACAAATTCCTTGTGTATACAATCCCACTTGCCAATAGAGAATTCCATTATGTTCTATTCTGTTCTGTTTTGTTTTGTTCTATTCTTTTACGTGGTAAGACAGAAGTTACAAGGAACACTGCAGACCTCGTAGATACATGTCAATGAAATCCAAAAGAAAACAAAGAGTCAAATCCAACTTTTCCTGCAGGAATCAAATCCATTGTCAATGCATCAAAAAGGGATCAGCCCAACGGAAAACTTCATAATCCAGGGAAGGATGCAGATTGTTTCATTTTTTATATCAATGGTGGGTTGTAAATAATTTTGCCACCGGTTCGCACGTGCACGTGTGCACGATACTTCTGCACATGTGCAGAAGCATCCCGGGCGGGTGGGTGGAACGTCCCGGGTGGGTGGGTGGAGCCTCCCGCCACCAGCGCTACCGGTTCTAAGAACCAGTCTGAACCGGGAGCAACCCACTGGTGTATATCCCAGTCCTGGAGATTGGATTGAGGGTGGTTCTGTTTACTTTTTGAAAAGTAGATTTTTAAATCCATACTTAGCCTACTGATTGGGTTCTGTTTTAATTTTTCCTGCAGCTGAGTTTACTCAAGGTGATTCAACAAAGGCAGATTCTTTCTATGTAATGTAACAGCAATTACCAATTGATGGTACTACATGTCTAATTTTTCCTCCCCTTACCACAGGAAATGATACAGCAGCTATAACAGAGTTAATTTTAAAATGAGTGTTGGGGATTTTTACTTCAAAGAATGAAACGTTATAATTGTCTCTTCCAAACAATGCTAACTCCAGGAACGGCTGCGTTGGAACTTCCACCCTGTTGAGGAATGAGTTATATATTTATCAATTAATTTTATTTAAGAACTTAAAACGGAACATAACTGGAGGCAAAAATGCCAAATGAACAGGCAGGTTTCAGAAAAAAACAGAGGGGCCTGAGATCAAATAGCTAGCTTAAAATGAACAACAGAGAATTTATGGAGGTGTATTTTCCCTTTCTTAATTAAAGCAAGGAGTTTGCTCATATTAGCAGAGGTGGCGCAGTGGTTAGAGTGCAGTACTGCAGGCTACTTCAGCTGACTGCTAGGTGCAGTTCGGCAGTTCAAATCTCACCGGCTCAAGGTTGACTCAGCCTTCCATCCTTCCGAGGTGGGTAAAATGAGGACCCAGATTGTTGGGGGTAATATGCTGACTCTGTAAAACCGCTTAGAGAGGGCTGTAAAAACACTATGAAGCGGTATATAAGTCTAAGTGCTATTGCTATTGCTATTAGAATGAGGGACATAGTACGGCTAATGTATAAAAACTGAACTCATTGTACTTGTGATAAAATTCTACCAGGAACAAGAAGATACTCTACAAAATAACTTTCAACAGAGCACTTCAAAATAGTGGAAGGCTTAGGACAAACATGTTTATTGTATCCATCTTTATTTATTTAGCTTATACAGTGCTTATAAAATGTACAAAACAGAAGAGATGGCAAGTGGAATCAAAATTGGAGGCTGAAATGTTGACTGTGTGCGACATACAAATAATATGGCTTCGTTAGGTGTAAGTAAAGAAAAATATAAAAGGCCTTATTAAAAAAGCAAAAAAGATAGAAATTGAAAAAATTCTAACATAAAGGTAACAGGCAAGCTTAGTGAATTTATAATTGGTTGTAAAAAAGAGAAGGTGTTAATTTTATTGTCAGGTTCAAGAATATTACCGTATTTTTCGAAGTATAAGACGCACCTTAGTTTTTGGGGAGGAAAATAGGGGAAATAATCTGCCTACCAGATATTCATCTGACTAGCGTCCTTAGTCTGGTCAGCTTCAGCACATTATTGTATCCCCTGGTTAGGGCTTAAAAAGACCTTATTTGGAGGGAGTAGCAATGAAAAAAAAGCCTGCAAAGACTTAGGGCTGGAAAAAACATTCTTCGGAGGGAGTAATATATAGGTAAATAAAAAGTCTGCAAGCCGGTAAGAGCCAGGAAGATCGTTAGCACCTCGTTAGGGCTGGGGGAAAAAAGCTTCGGAAAAGCTACATTCGAAGTATAAGACGCACCCAAATATTCAGCCTCTTTTAGGGGGGAAAAGGTGCGTCTTATACTCCGAAAAATACGGTATGTCTTCGAGAAATAAAGACTAGATTAAGGAAGACAATGAGTAACAGAGTCATGAAGGATAAAAATGTTTCTTTTACAACAAAGGTCAGAATAATTAATTCTAATTATAAATTACAATTAATGTTGTATGCCACTTGGTACTTGGGTAGGTGGTGGATAAATTTAATAAATAAAATTAAAGCAAAAGTCTATGTACTGAATCCTAGAATTATAGAGTTATAAGGAACCACAAAGATCATCTAGTCCAACCCTTTGCACTATGGAAGAAAGCCATTTCACTCATCTTTCAGAGGTGGTTGCCTAGTTTATTTTAAAACAATCAGAAATGGAGAACGCACAATCTCCATAGGAAATTCATAGAATAAAAGCAAAATATTCTGAGAGTGATTAAAAAAAAGACAGCAAGGAGAACCAATCCATTAGTCTTGGACTGCATAACATTTAAATAAAAATAACATTTAACACTGCACAGTACTTAAGCAAAATGGTTTGGTTGGGATTAGCGTATGTGGCACTGATTGGGGTAGATTGTATGGGTGACAGCGAAATATAATGTTATCATATTTTATTTATCTATATATTAAATTATTGTATTTTATTCCAATTTTATTTTAAATCATGTTTTATTCCAATTTCATTTTAAATTGTATTTTATCCAATTCCATTTTAATTGTTTTTATCAGATTTTAGTAATAATTTGGGACTGGAACTCTGCAATTTGATATGGCCCAATCAATAAGGTAAACTACTACTAAGAGTATCAAGGACTGCAAGGAGAACCAATCCATTAGTCTTGGACTGCATAATGGATGACTGCAGTGATTATCAGCAAGCAGAAACTTACATACTTTGGGTAGGTAATCAAAGTGAATGGAGGACTAGAAAAAAATATTATGCTCTGAGTGTATCTGTTTCCTCTTAGATTTGCATTTGAAGAAACATACTGCAAAATTGTCTGGATCAATTGGCTGTCAGGTGGTGGTGATAACATTTGTATCTATTTTGATCTGTTTCTAAATTCTGTTATGGACACGTAGATTGATTTTTGTTCTACATGTATCTGAATAATTTATATCTTGCCCAATTGCAAAAATGCAAGATGGCCAGTTAGAATATCATAAATATAAATATATATTAAAAACAATCAATTTAAAATGTCAGACATCATAAAAACTGTTACAGGTTTCTCAATTCTGCTGAAATAAAGAGAATTGTTTGTTGCATACCTTATATATGGTTACCCAACTCAACAAAATGATTTGGCACAGCACACAAAAATAGGCATTGCAATGCTTCAGATTTAGTTCCACAAAAGGTGCTGAACAGTGTATGGGATCACACACACACACACACACACACACACACACACACACACACACACACACACACACACACACACACCACACCACCACCACCACCACCACCACCACCACCACCACCACCACCACCACCACCACCACCATACGCAAATCTAAAAATACCTGGGTCTTGTTTTTATGGAATCTGATAGCTGTCCTTCACAACTGCCATCAGTCCCAGGAACAGCCTCACTGATTGCTTCAAGGAGTTACAGAGTGGTCCATGTTTAGGGAATCAACTCTGGGAAGCACTGAGTGGTTGGTTGTGTAATTTGTCTAAGGAATTTTAAAAACTGCATAATACAGCAATGAATCAACTGGTGAGCATCACAGTTTTTAGGACTGAACAAACATTTTGCATGTATGTAGATGTGAAACAGTTGAACGAGGCTGTGAAAAGAGAGTGATACTTCCAACATATGATAGATTATAGTTTTCCAAATTTAACAGAATGACAGAGTTAGAAGGGACCTTGGAGGTCATCTAGTCCAACCCCTGCTCAAGCAGGAGGACCTATACCCGTAATGGTGAACCTATGGGACGTGTGCCCAAAGTAACACGTGGACTCATGTCGCCTGGCACGCGTGGCATCGCCCGTTCCCAGGAGTGGGCTGCTGGGGTCTCAGGGGTTCAGGAGAACCTCTAGCTAAGATTTTGTGCAGTTCGGAGAACCCCCAAATCCCACTCCTGGCTGGTCCCACCCACCCCACCCTGCCCTCCCCATGTGGCCCATTTTGGATGCAGGTAAGTGCAGCGCATGCGTAGAGGCTCAGGAGGGCGAAAAAATGGGCCTACTGGAAGTTCAGGAAGGCCAGAAATGGACCAGTTTCCTGCTTCCAGAGGGCCTCCGGAGCCTGGGGAGGCCATTTTCGCCCTCCCGGAGGCTCGAGGAAAGCCTCTGGAGCCTGGGGAGGACAAAAACGCCCCTCCCCGCCATGGTGCAGGAGGCCTATTAGGCCACTCCCACTATGGTCACACCCACCCAGCAACCGGGCAGAGAACACTTTGCTAAAATTTTTGAAGCCCACCTCTGCCTGTTCCTCTTCCGGGTTTCTGGCATGCATGCGCTCGCGATGATCAGCTGGACTTTGTGCATGCGGCAGTGCCGGAAACTGAAAGAACTTCCATTTTCCGGCGTGAGCACCGGCCAGCTGATCGGCACATGCACATGTGCGGCAGTAACCAGAAGACTTGCTGACCGGTGCAACCTGGACGTTCATTTTCCAGCATGTGCATGCCCCCTAGGTAGCTCCTGTTCCTGGTTGTGGCCCAGACGAGTGTGCGAAGTGCTCTCTTTTCGGCACTTGGAGCCGCGCACACGCACACATGTCCCTTTTCAGTACTCAGTGCCAAAAAGGTTCGCCATCACTGCCCTATACCATTCCAGACAAGTGGCTGACCAGTCTCTTCTTAAAAGTCTCAAGTGATGGAGCACCCACAACCTCTGAAGGCAAGTTGTTCCACTGGTTAATTGTTCTCACTGTCAGGAAATTTCTCCTTATTTCTAGGTTGCTTCTCTCCTTGATTAGTTTCCATCCATTGTTTCTTGTCCTGCCTTCTGGTGCTTTGCAAAATAGGTTGACTCTCCTCTTCTTTGTGGCAGCCCCTCCGATATTGAAACACTGCTATCATCACCCTTAGCTCTTCTTTTCACTAGACTAGACACACCCAATTCCTGCAACCGTTCCTCATATGTTTTAGCCTCTGGCCCCATAATCATCTTTGTATCAGTTGTTTGAATATTCCCACTATCCATAGTGTCCAGCAGATCCAGTTAAACCCAGATTGTGGAAAATTAACTTCATTTAAAACTTCATCAAAATGTTGTTCTTGGGGATTCTGGGTGGTATTCAAAATTTCTAATAGGAAATGTCTCCACTTCTACAACAGCTAGGTAGAATTTCAGCGTTTGTGGAAGACATCTTGGTCTATGACCTTGCTTATGATAAATTCAAGCAAAAACTATGTCAACTCCCAACAGCCATGAAGACCCAAAGAGGATAAAAGTAAATGCTCTTAAAACTAAAAGAACACACATATGAGATATCACAGAAAAAAGAAAGGAGTCCAGATCTATTTAAGGAACAAATCCAAAAGCAGGGAAAGAAATCAATCATGTGGGATGACAATATTAATACTGCATTGTTTGTAAATGCCCTCTTCATCTACTTTATTTCTGTATCAAAAACAGGTAAGCAATGTAGTATATAAGGAATTCCTGAGATCATTTATGGTTATATATAGGTGAGTTACAATGACAATTGAGATCAGGACTGGCACAGTGAGGTGTGGTTAGAATGCAATACTTCAGGCTAATTCTGCCGACTGTCAGCAGTTCGATTCTCACCAGCTCAAGGTTGACTCAGCTTTCCATCCTTCCAAGGTAGATGTTCTGACCTAGGCTTCCTGATAAATCATAAAGCACAAATGTAACCCCAAAAACCTTTTTATTTCAACGGCTGTGAATTCTGTTCATTCACAGCCATAATAAGTCCCAAACAATGTTAATTAGTCTGACAGAAGTCTGCCACAGTCTTTCAGAAGAAGGCTGATAAGCACCAACCTTTATCTCTCTTGACACACTGCCAAAGACCTAATTGGCAAGGAGCTTTGCAAGGCCAAACAGAACACGGAGTCAGAACGGAGCTGCTGAATTACACCGACCAGAATTGAACCAAGTTGCTTCCTGCAATGAGCACATCCATTTGCCCCTCTTTTATGTCCTATGGGAGGGGCCAATCATCTCTAAGCCTTTCTCCCAAGTAACCCTTTTCTTTCTCAACTGTTCTTGCCTTCTGGCAGCTCTGTGCATGCGCGCATTGGGAACAGGCTCCCCCTGTTCCTCTGCCTCACTCATATCAGCCTCTGGAGGCTCTGTAGTCATCACAGAACTCCCAGATGGCCCGAGCCCCATCTCTGGCTCTGGCACAGAGCCTTCTCCAGACTCCAGGCCTGACCCATGTTCCTCCCCAGCCTCCTCGCTGTCCGACTCTGCTGCCAGCTCCGCAGGCCACTGGCGGACCACAACACTGGGTAAAATGAGGACCCAGATTGTTGAGGGCAATATGCTGACTCCATAAGCTGCTTAGACAGGATTGTAAAGCACTGTGAAGTAATATATAAGTCTAAGTGCTATTGCTATTGTCGTAGCTAAATGATGCAAAATTGTAAAGTGCAACATCATGTGACGGTATGGCTTAGCGGCAGCACTCCAACAGTCCCAATTGCTGTCCCAGGATTTTCAACACTCATTCAATGAGTTATGGAAGGCATTGTGGGCACAGGTGCAGGGAGGTGCAGCAGGGGTGTTCATGCATCTGAGTGAACATAGCCCCAGGGAAGGAAGGTGCAGGTGTGTGCATGTGAGCACAGCAAGGCCCAGGAAAAGAGGGCAGTGTGTGCCTGTGAGTGCAGAGAGTCTCAGGCAAGGAAGGCATAGATGGTATAAAGAAATGCAGGCACGGAGGACTCACCAGAGCGACTTGAGATCTCTCTTGGCAGCTTCCTGTTTGCCTTTGCTTGTGTGAAGCTGGCAGGGAATGTCTTTGCTTGTGTGAAGCTGGCAGGGAATGTCACAATCGTGTGAGCGTAAGACACTGCAACTGTCATGAGAGCTGGTTGTCAAGTCCCCGAATTGCAATTTTGCAATTTTGTGTCTGGAAGGTCATTGCAATGGCCAGAACTTTGAAGACTGATTGTTAAGTACCCTCTGTACAATACTGTCGTAACTCTGAATGACGAGCTGATGAACGAGTGGTCATTAAGTGAGGACTACCTGTAGTTATAGTAGAGGTGTAAGCATTATTTGGCTTACTTGACTATCGTATCATAGTTTCATGGATAATATACTCCATCCCCCTATATCTCTGAGAAAGAACAGGAAGACCTCATTTATCATGCTCTGATAATCTGCCTGGACGTACTGTAACTGACCATGTGCCAGCTACAGTCTTTGTTCATTCTTTTAGAATCGCTGTTACAGTTTTGATCACGGCTGCTGGCACGGAACTTACTTCATCCCATTCTTTTGTCCTCCTGCAACAGTAATGGCCTGCAATGCAGCACAATTCCAGGGAGGAAGGAGGGGTAATTCTGAGCTTACAGATCTTGCAATGTTATTACATCGTATATATATAATATCTTGCCAACACCTCCTATTTTTAACCCAGCTTTTCCCCCCCATATGCTACCTCATTCTAACTTTTGCACATCATTGCAGAGTCCATAAAACTCCCTAGACAAAAATAATAATCCTTGTTTAGATAGCTCCAGTAAGCAATTGATGAATTCTGATTCATAGCTTCTTTTCCTGGCATTCTTTCACTACTGTATTTTATCCATTATGAGATCTTAAAGAAATTAAAAATTTATGGCAACTTTATTGTTTCTCCTTTCACTGCTGTTTGAGGCAGAATACCTAGGAAGACTTCAGTCTTCAGGCTTTTATAACGGCTCAGTAAAAGAGCCCACAATTCAATAATTTATTGAAATTGTGATTAAAATTGCAATCAGATAATCCATCATCTTCTCCATATAAACTGGTTAGTTAATCTATATCTCTTGCCGGCTGAGAATTTGTAGAAATATGAATGATTGGAATAACTTTCTCACATTCATTCTCTCCCAGTTATTCTCTATCTAGCACACAAATGAGATTGTGTTCTACTACGGGTTGTTTATATAGTCACTTCTCAAGTGGGATGTTTGTTGGAATGGCCGATTAGATTAAGATGCATAGTTTTCAATGTTATTTTTGCTATAATGGACTAACACTGTTATGTATCTTATACAGGTACTTTTTTGGATATGACTTTTCAATAGCTTTAGTAACTTTGTTAAGATAAACTCTGATGCCATTTCAAGGGTTCTTAAGACCTGGTTCTTCTCCTATCCTGGATGTATACCGGTATTTCTTTTATATGTTGACCAGTTTAACAATCTTTTTCCTGTAGGCAGTTCATTTTATAGTGCCTTGTAATAATGTGAACCGCTCAGAGTCCATTTGGAGTCAGGGAGTACCTAAATTAAACAAAAGAATAAATCAGTGGTTTATTCCCAAAGTGGGCGGTACCGCCCTGGGGGGGGGAACCCTTAAGGGGGCGGTGAGAGGCAAGAGTGGCAACAGGGGGTGGTGAGAGGGGCCAGGGGGCAGTAGGTGATTCGCCATGCTTTTGCATTTGAAGCTCCCTCGCATTCCACGCTCTTGTGTGCAGAGCAGCCCATTCTGAAAGAAAACGCGAGATGTTTTCTTTCAGAATGGGCTGCCCTGCACCCAAGAGCGTGGAATGCAATGGAGTTACAAGTGGTAGGTACTGAGCGCAACGAGGGAAGCCGACCGCTCCCGAAGCTGCTCGGGCGAGCGCTCGCAGACCTGCGGGAAGGCCCTGCTGCGGGACCTGCATGTATGTGGACCTTCCCGCCCGGCATCCACATCGCCTAGCAATCTGGCGCATGCAATTCGGCGGGGTCCCCTCCGGCATAGCGCACCCATGGATCTCAGCCCAGCTGCCCCCGACATCGACCCCACCAAGGCACCTGTGGCCTTTGGCCGCTGAGGCCTCCCCAAGCTCAATGAAGAGCTGCAGCACCCCGAGCTGCTGACGCGGCAGCCGGCCTTGATGGCGCTCTGCGACCTGGTGCACGACCCAGAGAACGCTTACCAAGCCATCGGCTTGGGTGAGCGGTGGCAGCCTGGTCACAGCTGGCGGGAGGGAAGGGAAGGGAGGGAAGAAGGAAAGAAGGAAGGAAAGAAGGAAAGAAAGAAAGAAAGAAAGAAAGAAAGAAAGAAAGAAAGAAAGAAAGAAAGAAAGAAAGAAAGAAAGAAAGAAAGAAAGAAAAAAGAAAGAAAGAAAGAAAGAAAGATGGTAGGAAGGAAGGAAGGAAGGAAGGAAGGTAGATAGAAAAAGAAAGGAGGGAGGGAAGAAGACAGAAAAAAAGATGGTAGGAAGGAAGGAAGACAGACAGAAAAAGAAAGGAGGGAGAGAAGGGAAGGGAGGGAAAAAGGAAAGAAAAAGGAAAGAGAAAGAGCGAGGGAGGAGAGAAGGAAGACAGAAAGAAAGAGAAAGAAAGATGGTAGGAAGGAAGGAAGATAGACAGAAAAAGAAAGGAAGGAGGGAAGGAGGAAAGAAAAAGGAAAGAAAGAAAAAGAAAGAGAAAGAAAGAAAGATGGAAGGAAGGAAGGAAGGAAGGAAGGAAGGAAGGAAGGAAGGAAGGAAGGAAGGAAGGAAGATTTTATTTATTTATTTATTTATTGGTATTTCTTATATGCCGCCCAACTCCCGAAGGACTCCGGGCGGCGTACAACAGTAAAAATACAAGAAACCAATATAAGCATTTAAAACAAATATAAAAATTAAAAAACCATAATCTTAAAAACATTTAATCAATTCGACTTCATACATACTTGGGGGTGAGCTCAGATGGATTACGCTCCACCCCCTGCCTGCAGGAAAAGCCATGTCTTAACAGCTTTCCGGAAGGCCAGTAGGGTGGGGATAGTTCAGGTCTCTGGGGGAAGTTGGTTCCAGAGCACGGGGCCTGCCACAGAGAAGGCTTTCCCCCTAGGGCCCGCCAGGCGACATTGCTTAGCCGATGGGACCTGGAGGAGGCCAACTCTGTGGGCCCTAACCGGTCGAAGGGAAGTGTGAGGCAGAATGCGGTCCCGGAGATAACCTGGTCCTAAGCCATGAAGGGCTTTAAAGATGGTGATCAACACCTTGAATTGGACCCGGAGACCGATGGGCAACCAGTGCAGCTGGCAGAATACAGGTGTCACGTGGGTGTACCTTGGCACACCCACCACAGCACGCGCAGCCGCATTTTGCACCAGCTGAAGTCTCCGGATACTCTTCAAGGGTAGCCCCATGTAGAGCGCATTGCAGTAGTCCAGGCGCGAGGTGACAAGGGCATGAGTGACCGTGAGTAGAGCCTCCTTCTCCAAGTATGGCCGCAACTGGTGCACCAGGCGAACCTGTGCAAAGGCCCCCCTAGCCACAGCGGAGAGATGGTGATCCAATTTTAGCTGTGGATCTAGGAGGACCCCCAAGTTGCGAGCCTGATCCGAGGGGGTCAGTTTCGCTTCCTCGAACGTCAAGGAGGGACAATTGTCATGGTCCTTAGGAGGCAATATCCAAAGCCACTCAGTCTTGTCGGGATTAAGTCTGAGTCTGTTCCTCCCCATCCAGATCCTAACGTCGTCCAGGCACCGGCACATCACATCAACTGCCTCTCTGAAATCAGACGGGGTGGTGATGTACAGCTGGGTGTCGTCAGCGTACTGGTGGAAACGCACCCCATGCCTGCGGATGATCTCACCCAGCGGTTTCATGTGAATGTTAAACAGGATGGGCGAGAGAACCGACCCCTGAGGCACCCCACATGATAGGGGCCTAGGGGACGATCTCTGCCCTCCTGTTAACACCGACTGCATCCTGTCGGTGAGATAAGAGGAGAACCACCGTAAAACAGTGCCTCCCACCCCCAACTCACCGAGACGATGCAGAAGGATACCATGGTCGATGGTATCGAACGCCGCTGAGAGGTCAAGTAGCACCAGGATGGAGGAATTACCCCCATCCCGGGCCCGCCAGAGATCATCCATCAGAGCGACCAAGGCAGTTTCTGTACTGTAGCCGCGCCTGAAACCCGACTGATAAGGATCTAGATGATCTGTTTCATCCAGAAGTTGCAGAAGCTGAGTAACCACCACCTTCTCCACAACTTTCCCCAGAAAGGGCAAGTTGGAGACAGGACGATAGTTCTTCAAATCAGCTGGATCCAGGGAAGGCTTCTTCAGGAGGGGTCTCACCACCGCAGCTTTTAACGACTGCGGTACGGATCCCTCCCTCAAAGAAGCGGTGACCACCGCCTGGATCCAGCCGCATGCCACCTCTCTGCTGGCTGAGACCAACCAGGAGGGACACGGGTCCAATAAACAGGTGGAGGTACCCATCGCCCCCACAGCTCTGTCCACATCTTCAGGAGAAACAGGCCCAAACTCTTCCCATAATGGTGGACTAAGACTAGCCCCTGTCAACTCTATGGACTCTGCCCAGCTAGAGTCCAGGTTCGACCGAATCTGAGCGACTTTATCCGACAGAAACTCAGCGAATTCCTCAGCTCTGCCTTGTAAGTGTTCCTCGCTCCCCCCTTTAGCAAGGAGGGAGCGAGTCACCCTAAACAAGGCGGCTGGGCGAGAATCTGCGGAAGCAATAAGAGCGGAAAAATAAGATCGTTTTGCCGCCCTTATCGCCACTAAATTAGATCTGATGTAAATTCTTAATAGTGTTCGGTCAGGCTCAGTTTTACTGGCTCTCCAGCGGCGCTCTAGACGTCTCTTCTGGCGTTTCATCTCCCAGAGCTCCTCGGTAAACCAGGGAGCTTTCCGGGATCCACTGCCACGGAGAGGTCGCTTAGGCATAATTCGGTCTAACGCCCCTGATGCTGCGGTGTTCCAAGCAGCCACCAGGGAGTCAGCCGAGTTGTGTACCAGGGTTTCAGGTATTTCCCCAAGCTCCCTCTGGAATCCTTCCGGTTCCATTAGGCGCCTGGGGCGGAACAACCTAGTCGGTCCTGCCTCCCTGCGGTCGGTCCCGCCTTCCTGTTAGGAAGGAAGGAAGACAGACAGAAAAAGAAAGGAGGGAGGGAAGAAGGAAAGAAAAAGGAAAGGAAGAAAAAGAAAGGAAGAAAGAGGGAGGGAGGGAAGAAGGAAGACAGAAAGGAAGAAGGAAAGATGGTAGGTAGGAAGGAAGACAGACAGAAAACGCAAGGAGAAAGGGGAGGGAAGAAGGAAAGAAAAAGGAAAGAAAGAGGGAGGGAGGAAGAAAGAAAGAAAGAAAGATGGTAGGAAGGAAGACAAAAAGAAAGAAAAAGATGGTAGGTAGGTAGGAAGACAGACAGACAGAAAGAAAAGATGGGAGAAAAGAAGGAAGACAGACAGAAAGAAAGAAAAGAAAGAAAGATGGTAGGAAGAAAGACAGAAAGAAAAAGAAAGAAAGAAGGGGGAAGGTAGAGAAGAAAGAAAGAACGAAAGACTTATGACCACAATTGAGCCTAACATTTTGGTTGCTAAGCAAGAGCATTGTTAAGTGAGTTTCACCACACTTTACAAGTTGGCCACGCCCACCCGGTCACCTGACCACTAAGCCACGCCCACCTGAGGGGGTGGGGAGGGAGTGGTGAGGATGAGTTTGTAGCACCAAGGGGGCGGTGGACTGAAAAAGTTTGGGAACCACTGGAATAAACAAATATTACAAATGGCAAATCATATTGTTAAAACTGCTTTTCAGTTTTTTACTTTAAACAGCAAATGAAGATAGGGACATCTGTATTTTAAAATGATCTTTTCTCTTTCAGAAGAGTGATGGATATAAAGAAATTATACAGATGTAATTCCTTTCTTGTCATACTTTTTTTTTTGTATTTGTAATTATTCTTTCCCCCCACTTGGGGAAAAAGTGCTCATCTGCACCATTTGCTCTTTGAAGCAATGCAGTTCAGACCTGTGCAACCTTACTGCACGCTGCTTTTCAATATCCCGTAAGGTTTATGGTGAGCACCGATGAGAGTGATGTTGTTCAAGAAAGCATTCAGTCATGCCAATCTCCATCTGTACAATCCCGAAGCATTTTTATTACATAGCTATTGTTTGTGGAGCCTCACAGGAATTCAAAAGCTTTCTGAATACTGAGATTGTGGCTTCTATCTTTCTTGCAGCAGATTTTTTTCCTTGATTTTGCAGATTTCCGCACCAAAAAAAAAAGAAAAGTCAAATAATACAAATGGTCAGAGAGTGGAAAATGATAATAAAGGGGTCACTCCCTTTTTAAATTTCCTGCCCAGCCTTTCCTGACTTACAACTCACACCTGATTACTTAAAAGGAGTTTATTTTATTTATTTATTATTTATTTTATTTAGACGCTCTTATAGGCCGCCCAATCCCGTGGGACTCAGGGCGGCGTACAACATAAATAAGAAACGTACATTTTAAAAACGATAATCATAATTTAAGTTAAAAATAGAATTAAAAATATAATTAAAGAAAAAAGAAACATAATAAACGCAACATTCAGGGGGGAATCTGATTATCCTTTAATAGACACCTCCTTACCATTTATCATCATTGTCGACAAGGGGTTTCAAACTCAATTTCATTATGGGCCACATCAAGGTTGTGTTTGACCTCAGGGGGATGGGTGGGCGTGGCCAGCTCAACATCACTCGTCTCAGTGGTGCCTGTGGTGGCCTGAGCGCTCTGCCAGAGAAAATGGAGCTCAGGAGGCCATTGCAGGCCAAAATTGTAGCTCAGAGGGGCCGTGCAGGGCCCCAAGCTCTGTTTTCTCTGGCAAAGGCACAGTGAGCTGGTCCTTTGCTATTTCCAGGGTGGCCTCACAGGCTAGATGTAAGCACCTTTGAGTTTGACACCCCTGCTATATGCTTTATTGAATGACCTAAGCACAAATTGTTAAGATATTCATGAACTGGGAGAGCCAGTGATAACAATGTCAGCCAATGAATAGGCATAGCAACTAAGTCAGCCAATGGGAGCTAACCACTTCTGAGTCTGTGCAGAGAATCGAAACTTAAGCTTAAGGCTGGATGTGGCTCCAGCCTCCACTCTGCCCTTTGTCCTCTCTGAACTCTGCTGAAATGAAACTAACTCTCCTACTTGTGTTTACCTGTAACTGATTGAAGAAGAATTCTACTTGTGGTATTGTAAATATATATATATACTATTATTTATATAAAGAAGTTATTGAATCCAGCTGAATCAGTCATCTGTGTATGCTTCTGGAAATTGATTATTTTGCAACAAACTTTAATACAAATTATAGGGCAAAACATTGAAAGTCCATCAGGTTATACCAATTCTTTCAGTTTCATGGGGGCAGATGCCCATGGTTGGAATGCAAAGCCTGAAGATAGGGAACATCAACTTTCAAAATTGGTAGGAGTACAATTCTCAAAATTCCCCTACCCAGCATGGATAATTCATCTGGAAAGCGTTAGGTTGGAAATGGCTGCCTTACAGAATTAAACAACCAAGTTTTCATCCTTCAAGTGTTTTGATTTACTTGACAGAGATGTTCAACTAACGGAATGAATGCACGCAGGAGACTAAACTACCCATCTCATAGACAAATCAACAGAGACAGATCAAGTTGCAGGGAGGACCTATTAAAAGACAGACTGAACCAGAATAACAGAACACCACTGGTTATCAAATCACTTAGACATATTATTAATTAGTTGCAGCTAACACTGGATGACGCTGCATTTTCTCAGTCACTTAGTGGTAGACTTTTCCTTGCATCTAGACAACAACTCAATCTGAAGCGGAGTTTCACAAGCAGCAGCAACAGGACAAGGATGCAAACATTGGCAGATTCTGCAATAAATCCAGTTGTCTACAGGTAGTCCTCAACTTACGACAATTGAGCCCAAAATTTATGAAGTTAAGTGAGAAATTTGGTTGTTAAGAACATAGTTGTTAAGTGAATATTGACTCCCTCATTGACTTTGTTTGACAGAAGGTTGCAAAAGGGGATCACATGACACCGGGACACTGCAACCATCATAAATATGAACCAGTTGTCAAGCATCCCAATGTAAATCATGTGACCATGGGGATGCTGCAATGGTCATAAGTGTGAAAAATGATAAGTCACTTTTTTCAGTGCCGTTGTAACTTCAAACAGTCACTAAATGAACTGTTGTAAGTCGAGAACTACCTGTACTTTGCCCCTTCATCCACGCCAATGCATCATCATAAACCCCCCATGTACAAACTTTAGAGTTATCTGCACATGCTTATCCCCCAGTGTGACACATGCCATCGTCTTCCAGCAACCCACCTCTGGATTCTACAGAAGGCAAATGTTATGCATAAGAATCAATGAACACAGTGTTGACATCATAACTGGCACATCATAACAAGGACAATGTAGTTTCAGAACATGTCAACCTTCAAGGACATTCCGTGGCAAAGTTCAAACTGAAGTTTTAAAAAAAGACAAACTTGAACTGCCCCCATTGACTGAGAAATTGTTGAATTTACATACATGACAACATTTCAGGCAATCTCAGAGGATCACAAGCAATGTTCCCTGTAACATCAGAAAACGGCGCGCGGTAGTTAGAAACTGCCACGTGGTGTTCTCTTTTTATGTGTGCGGCCGCGCAGGCGCGCGGCCTCTGCCATTAGAAACTTCCGCGCAGAAGTTAGAAACTTCTGCGTGGCGTTCTCTCGTTACGTGCGTGGCAGGGCGGCCGCGCAGCTTAGAGGGAACAGTGATCACAACACAATGAGTTTTAAACACATGACAATGATTAATTGGTAAGGTACTTGTAGGGGGTGCATGGGGTGGGATGGCTCAGAGGTTAAAATGCTGAGCTTATGGAAAGCTGACAGCCCGGGTTTGAGAGCCGAGCATTGTATGACGGGGTGAGCTCCTGTTACTTGCCCCACATACTACCAACCTAGCAATTCAAAAGCATGCAAATGTGAGTGGATAAAAACAGTGTATTCAGAAAGTATTCAGACCCCTCTCATTGCTATCAATTTTGTTATGCCGAAGCCTAACTCTACAGTTATTGAAATTCATTTTTTTCTCATTAATCTACACTGTGCCCCATAATGACAAAGTGAAAACAGAATTTTAGTCATGTCTGTAAATTTATTAAATGCACTGTAGGTACCACTTTGATGGGAAGGTGACAACATTCCATGCACCTTGACATATAGTCATGACCACAGAAGCGTCTTCGGACAACGCTGGCTTCCTTGCCCAAGAAATTAAGATGAGCACCACCCCTAGAGCTGGACATGACTGGATAGGGGAAACCTTTACCTTTCTTTACTTTAAGACACTTGTAATTTAAAGAGCCAGTTTGGTGTAGCGGTGAAGGCACCAAGCTAAAAACCAGAGGACTTTCTGCCTAGGTGACAAAGCCAGCTGGGTGACCTTGGGCCAGTCCCTCTGTCAAATCTAGGAAGATGACATCAGCAAACCACCTCTGAAACCTTGCCAAGAGTACTGCAAGGACTTGTTCAGGTGGTCGCCAGGAGTCAAAAATGGACTTGAAGACACCCCAAAATAAAAACCCCAAACAAAACCCTGCCCCACATACAAACTCTATATGCAAAACTATTGTCACCTCCCTTCCCTCCACCTTACCCCTATTTAAATTCTTCATCAGACTAGCTTACGCTATGCATCTGATCAAGCAAGCTGCATGTCATGAAAGCTTAGACCAGGGCTGTCAAACTCCCAGCCCGCAGGCCGGATGTGTCATGTGCTGGCCACGCCCACACCCGGTTTAGCAAAGAGGAAAAAAGTCCTGATATGTCACATGACGCCCGCCGTGACGAAGTGACTTTGACACCTTGGCTTAGACCTTTTAATCACATTTGTTAGCTGGAAAAGGTACTTCCAGACTCCTGATTTTTTGCTACCAAGGATTCCCAAGGCTCTTCTCCAACATCTGTCCATATCAACTGAAATAAAAGTTCATGTTGTAATGGGGTAATTGTCTCAGTCATGTTAAGAATTTTGGTTGGAATAATACAAGGAGTTTTTAACACATTGTTAATTGATAAGGTACTTCTATTCTATAATATAAAAGTAGTAAATGTGGTGAAGGACCAAAACTGGGCTGATCAACATTACAGGATATCTATGGAAGCTTATGCCCTGTCACTTACAGCCCAACACCAGAGGGTTGGTGTTTTGTGGAAACATTGGAAAAAAGGATGCTACATGTGCTGTTTTGAGTTTCCGGAAGAAAGGTGGGATAGAAATCTAATCAAGCACATTTAACAAAATTCATGGAATTGAATCTTCTGTAGGCTCTAAACAACGGTGATTTCATGCAACACGAAGCAGATACTTCTCTTAACATTGCATTTTTACATTAGATGTCAGCAGCTTTAAAATGAAAGTATACATTTTTACATACTTTAAATTAGATGTCAGTATACATTTTTACATACTTTACATTAGATGTCAGCAGCTTTAAAATGAAATGAGAAATGGGTGCAAGTTTTATATTGAAAAGAAAGTTATATGTGGCCGAACATCAGGCCTAAGCCAGAAATGCCTGCTTTAATTCAATCAAACAATAAATCAGAATGGAGCTGGAAGGGACCTTGGAGGTGTTCTAGTCTAACCCCCTGCTCAAGCAGGAAACCCAATACAATTTGAGACAAGTGGCTGTCCAGATTCTTCTTAAAAACCTCCAGTGATTGTTATAAGGAATATCCTTTTGGGTTCAGTTCCAAGTGGGGAAAAAGACACTGGATTCATGAAGGTTGCTTGGAAGGAAGGTTTAATGGTGGACAGGAGCACATGGCATGAGCCCCTGTACAGAAAAGGTAGCTTACATGGTTCCAGGTGTGGGTGAAGAGAAAAAGAGAGAGAAGAGATGCTGAGTTCCTTGTTTTTATAGTCTAAGTTGGGTCCCACCTCTTAGATTTCCTGTTCCTGTATAGAAATGTATCCCATTGGCTCTCAGACCCCCCCAAGGGCATGCTGGAGCAACTCTTGGCTTTTGTCTAATCCAGCTTTGGCTGAATGAAAGGGCCTTGGGCAAGTCCTATTGTGGTTTTATTATGCAGACTTCCAGGCTAGGTGAGAGGAATATGTGAGCTGGGCCCAGCCCCCAATGACCCATTAGCAGGGGTTTCCAAGAGGAGTCTTTTGTTTGTTTAAAAGCATGTTTCCAGATGTGTTCCACAGAATATTTTCTACCTTTTAATATCTCCTAGGACAGTGATGGCGAACCTTTTTTTCCTCGGGTGCCGAAATAGTGTGTGCGCGCACTATCGCACGCACATGCGTGCCCACACCCATAATTCAAAGTTCCCCACTCACCCCACCCCCCTGCGCATGCGTGCGCGACATCTCCCACTCCCCCATTTCCCAACTTCCAGTGGGCCCAGTAGGCCCGTTTTTTCGCCTTCCCCAGGCTCCAGAGGCTTTCTTGGAGTTTGGGGAGGCAAAAACACTCCCCCACCACCACCCCGGAGGCCCTCTGGAGGCCGAAATCGCCCTCCCAGTCTCCACGTGAGCCAAAAATCAGCTGGCAGGCACGCACATGCACACTGGAGCTGAACTAGGGCAACAGCTCATGTGCCGGCAGATATGGCTCCGCGTGCCACCTGTGGCACCCGTGCCATAGGTTCGCCATCACTGTCCTAGGATATCTCATTTCCTAGGAGAGGGGTGGGTGCTAACTTCCTACATGATGAAGCACCCAGGAGTTCTGAAGGCAAGCTGTTCCATTTGACAAAATAACCTAGGTGTAAAGAATTGGAAACCACTGCCTACAGCACAAGAGGATTAGTCTTTATATCCAGGGAAATTATCAGGAGGCCTCTGGCACGAATAGCCTTGTGCCCTTGAACAAAGTAAACGGTCTGAAGCACAATTTAACCTAAGCCCCAAAACAAAAGGGAGCTCCAAAGCGATCGAGTTGCATCAGGGAGCACCTTGCGCGGTATTATTGCAGGGTCGACGCTGTTCAAAACGGAATAAATGTTTGATCAGGATCGATCGTTTCCGGAATTGATTTTCGAAGGCACAAACAGCCCGCACCTCGGCTTCCTTCCTGCCATGGAGGGCCGTAATCTAATTCCGGCCAGAGCCCCGAGGCCTGCCTAGGCGTGGCCCAGCATTGCGCTTTTCATCTGGCCTCGCTACTCCCCCCACCTCCCCTGCTTCTCTCTCTCCCTCCCTTCTTCCCACCGCCTCCCCCCCCCCATCGCTCTTTCCCAGGCCCAATGAGGTCAGCGCCGGAATAAAACCGCTGCAGTTTCCCGAGACGCCCTGACTAGGCTTGGGGTTTTCTTCGCGCATCCTCGGGTGGCTGCCACGAAGTCGGGCAGGGTAAGTCAGCGCTCAGCTTGTGGAGGGTGGGGGGGCGTCGCATCGCTGCTCAGCAAAGCGAAAAGCCGAACAAGTTTGGGAGTCTTTTAGAGTGTGGGGGGGGGCGAGGGGGGGCGAGTGACCCCCCCCCCCAGTGTGCAAGCAAAGGGTGTTGATTGATTCATCGATTGCAACAAAAAGGGGACTTTGCAAAGCGATTACAGATGGGGAGTCAATGCAATAACAAAGAGATTCTGGCGTGTGGAGTGATGGAAGGATGCCTAGCGCTAGCCTGGCGCTTCGTGACCTTCTTCTCTTTTGTTTCTCCTCCTCCTCCTCCTCCCCCATTCCTGGCAACTGTTTTCAGTGGGGAAACGGGCAGCGTCGCGACGTTCCGCCGCTTCTTTGATTCCCCACGTGACGAGATCCCGGGAGACCAATGCGGAGCTGCGGGGAGAGGGGAGGTAACGGAAGGTTCTTGGTGTTGGGTCCAGGTTGGCTCTAGTAGTGGGTCTAATTACCGGCAGAAGAGAATGCGAGTCGCTCGGGGTTGAACTGAGAGCAGCACCGCAGGATTTCTCGTTGTGGTTATGACGCCGTAGGGTGCGAGCCACGTTTGTCCGGATGGATGAGCAGCCTGGGCTTGGGGGTGGCCAAGCCGTGAAGGGATCCCTCGGCGGATGCCCTTGAGAGCCGGCGTTGGCCGAACCTGGCGGTCCGATGTGCCGCCGCGGAAATTCCGGAGGGAAAAGGCTGGTACTGCTGGTAGGTCAATTGCTGTAAGGATTAATTGTTGTATTAATCAATTCATTGCTGTAAGGAGAGATGGCATTCAGAGAATTCCCAAGCCTTAAATAGAATATTGTTCTTTTTCCTTTGTTTTAAACAACCGAAAAGGCTTTTTGATAAAACTTTGACATTCAGATTTTAAAGTACTTGTAAAACATGGAGTAAAAGCTATCTACATAGCCCTTAGATGTGCGTTTTGCAGCTTGTTTTCAAATAAAGGCAATTGAGAAGTGCAAAGCTTTTTGTCCCAAACAGACTGACTTACCCATCACTGAACTCAAAAGAAACTTATACACAAAGTAGAATTGTTGTTTATCTTGTCTATTTCATGATCTGTGTGTGTTTGTTAAAATTGGGATTCTGGAGTATTGAAGATTCTCATTTTTAATCTCTCATCCTTTGATAACTAATTGATTGTAGTTACCTGCATTGGAAGATATTTCTGTTAGTGCACTTTTAAAATACTTTGCCATCATTGTTATTATAATTTTGTGAGCCAGTTATTATAATCTTTGCAGCAGTGGTACCCAAATAAACATTGTCTTACTCTGACACATTTTAGTTCATAACCTGTTGTAAATTGTTAGGATCTGAGGATAGCATACTCATGACAAGATTAAGTAGGTAAACAATGTGCATGCACTTAATACAATTAATAATAATGCTGAGATTGATATAGTAAATTTAATGCTTCAGTGACATGGTAAAGATTATTATTGTGCCAAACAAATTACAGCATCAGGTGGTTTTTTTAAAAAAATTATGTGATATTTGGGGATGCTTTTGTTTGATTCTTGCTGTATGCTCCAGAGAGTTACATTGAGCAGCCCTATAAATCTATTACATAAATAAATAAATAACAATATTGGCTAAGATAGGCATGTTGAGAAAGTTTTAAGAATTGTAGGCTACTGTTTTACATTTAATCGAACAAATCCACTTTGGGATTCTGCTTCTGCTATGCAAACAATTATGTCTATACAAATACAGCAAGAAAAAAATCCTACTTAATTATGGCTTAGTAATTAGATCGATTTTCTCTAACTTGATGCCTTTCTTGTATTGAAATATAGTTCCCAGAATCTCGGCCCAGATGTGATCAGCTAGGTAGAACAATGAAAACAGGACACTTAAAAGTATTTGGAACAATACCCAGCTAGGGAAGGTGTGGTTCATCTGTGTTCGTAATTTAAACAAATGGTTGATACTCTTGTGTGAAACTTTTTCAGACTTTTCCTTTGCTTTGGTGTTCATATGAGGTGGAGTACAACAGAAGTTAGGTTTACAAACTGATGTATATGCAAATTTAGCTAAGCCTTACAAATCAAACCATCCTTTATTCAAGAATTTCATATTTCACACTCTTGTTTCTAGTACTTGGAAATAAACTCTTGGCTGGTGTGGTTGTACTGTAAAACGAACTGACAATTTTAAAAAGCTAACAGCAATTTGAAGGCTGCAATGCTACATTTACTTTGCTTTGTAACTTGTATTCATTGGGGCTTGTTTCAAACTGAAGTGTCTTAATATTGCTTTTGACTTTACAATTGATAGCTTAAAGATATACCTACTGAAAGCAATTCATTCAATCTCTTCCTCCCTTCACTAATGTTCTTATTTAATAAATTTAAGTGTTTATTTTTTTATCATGATTGATTGAGTTTTCATTGTTCCTGAATACCCTTCAACACATTCAGAGTTTGTTAGGAAGCATAGATAAAATATGGGAAGAAGGTAGGGGGACCTGTTATTTGCTCTCATTAAAAGCCAGTATTAGGGATATGATGCATATCTGGAATTAGAGTTTTCTAACAGATCTCTTATTGATTTGTTTTACAGCATGTTAAATATGGATTATTTTAAGTCTCGTCACAGTTTTTTCCTCCCAGCTAGAAGAGACTGTTTTTAACTATGCTGGACCTTGTAGCCACAGGCAGATCTGTTTTGAAGCCACTGAATGGATCTATCCTCACTGACCTGTGGAAGTACTGTGGAACATGTAGTTTGTGGAAGTAGCACTTTAAGTAAAGTAGCTTCAGCTAGAGGATTCGGTCCCTTCACATGAGAAATGAGGACTGCTTGTTGCTTCAGGAATTTAAAAGCAAGCTTCCAGTCAGTGGCTGTATCTTTTGCATCTAAGATTGTGAGCTAACCTCTTGGAACAATTTCAAACTCCACCCCTTTTATTATAGGCACATTGTTCTTCATGTGGTGAATAGGCTTGCTTTGTGTTGAGTGGCAGCGCTTTTGACAAGGCTTCTGTGTGTGCTTCGCTCACCAGCCGAGGGAGGGAGGGCAGGAGGACAATGATCCAGAGAGGGCTGAATATTTCAGCAGCACCTCTGATTTAGCCATGAGCCAGCCGCCTAGCGGAGGCAGTGCTGCAACCGCCTCTCCTCGTTTGCTTCCTGAGGGCAGCAGCAGCCGAACTAAGCAGCAGCGTGCATTCTCTCCAGGCAGACCCAAGGAGTCTCTTGTCCGCCAGCCTTTGCCAGCTGCCAACTCATCCCGCTTCACAGCAGCAGCAGCTACAGTTCCTGCCTCAAAAGCAAGCTCTACCCGGCAGCAGCAGCTATTACAGCAGTCACCCACAGGACAGAAGACTAGCCGGGTCAAGGGTGGAGGAGCCGAAGGAGACAAGCTGCCCCTACAGGTTACGCCAACAAGGAGCTCAGTGCTGTTGGGAGCTGTCCATGCTGGGGATGGTGCTGAAGAGCAGCCTGCCTCATTCCTGGTCTCGGCGGGAGGGTGTCCCAGACCAAATTCAGGGCCTGCAGCCGAAGCACGAGAGGCACCTCCCAAAGACACCGAGCTTACAGGTCCTAGAGCTGGAGAGCAACAGCTTGTATCTGGAGGGAAGGGGGAAAGGGTGGGCAGTTTTGTGCTTTCTCAGCTGCCATCCAAGAGCTGGAACAGGGGTAAAACAAACAAGCCTTCCCAGAAGAGTGCAGGAGAGGCAACTTCAGCTTCTTCTTCATCTTGTGGTTCAGGGAAAGGCCAGGCTCTATCGGTGAACAATGGCAACTACTGGAAAGAAGGATGCCTCCAAAGTGAGCTCATTCAGTTTCATCTCAGGAAAGGGTTATCAGCAACCCAGATGCAGAACAAAGGTAACAACAAAGCTAATGGCAATGGGAGCAGTTTGCCCTCCTCGACATCCTTACCCATAGTGCTGCCTGCAAATGAAAGTAGCAATGGCCTCAGTGGAACTATGGAAGGCAACATGACCCAGGAATCCCAGCATCAGCAGCAGGAGCTGCAGGAAGAGATGGAGAAACTGGAGGAGGAGAATGAAAACCTCAAGGTGAGCAAAAGATACAGAAGGGAAGGGAATAATGGGGGTGTGCCTCAGTTCTAGTGTGTATGAGCACATGCTGGTGGTGTTCTAGTCTATTCCACAGAAGAAAGGAGAAGGAATGCTAATGGTGAATTCTGCTTTGAAGAGACCAAATTGTTGTTGAGATACTTCCTGGTTTGCTTCCTGGTTCAAGAGAAGGGTGGGGGAGGGAGTGCATAAATCCTTGGCTAGGAACTTTGATGTGAATATAATACAGTATTTTCCTCATCAGGCAGGATTTTTTAAAATATATTTCACTCTATATTCTGATTTGATTCTCCTATTGTGTATCAAATTGACTATAGCTATATAAATTAATATGAGGTTCAATCCAGTAAACTGACGAAGTAACAGAGTTAATAACCTAGTGGTACTTACAACTCCATAAAATAATAATCTGTGACTTCCCATAAATTGAGTTGCACAAAATAAAGGCAGGATATGAATCTAATCAATGAGTCAAATATATAAAATAAAGATAATGGTTTCATTGAGGTTATGGTTGGACAGGAAGTAAGTATGACATACATGTTTAATAGTTACATTTTTATCTATATTCCTCAAAGATTTTCAGACTTTGTGGTATAGTAACTGCCCTCTATGGACTTGCTAAGGCAAACTGAAGATCAAAGACCATACTTTGATTTGATAATACTTCTGCTTTGCTTGCATTTTGGAGAAATTGTGACTACCCTCTAAATTACTCTTGATTCTCTAATGGCCTCAATCCAATTTGAGATTCCCTGAGTTATGGACATTTAGAAATTATTATTTTCTAAATAAATGTTCTACGATTATTGCACCTGTAAGAGATAAAAAATGTACATAGTTTATTTATTTATTTCTTGGTTCTTATATGCCGCCCTACTCCCGAGGGACTCAGGGCGGCGTACAGCAACATACAAGAACACCAGCAAATAAACATTAATTAAAACCAAGTACAAAAATTAAAAAATTAATATTTAAAAATATCCATCAACCAGACATACCCGGGGGAGAGCTCAGATGGGTTAGTCTCTACCCCCTGCCTGCAGGAAAAGCCATGTCTTGACGGCTTTTGGGAAGGCCAGCAGGGTGGGGATGGTTCGGGTCTCTGGGGGAAGTTGGTTCCAGAGCGCGGGGCCCCCCACAGAGGAGGCCCTCTCCCTAGGGCCCGCCAGCCGGCATTGCTTGGCTGACGGGACCTGGAGGAGGCCAACTCTGTGGGCCCTAACCGGTCGAAGGGAAGTATGAGGCAGAATGCGGTCCCGGAGATAGCCTGGTCCTAAGACATGAAGGGCTTTAAAGATGATGATCAACACCTTGAATTGTACCCAGAGACCGATGGGCAACCAATGCAGCTGGCGAAGTATAGGTGTAACGTGGGTGTACCTTGGCACACCCACCACAGCACGCGCAGCCGCATTTTGCACCAACTGAAGTCTCCGGATACTCTTCAAGGGTAGCCCCATGTAGAGTTGAATATGATTTGCCAGATGTTCTACTCCATTCTTCATGCTTCTCAATGCCACATACATTTATTGTAGAACATACATGGCTGACATACTTAGGAATTCTCCTTCTTCCTTATGAAGCAGTTTCATTGTGCTACATTTGCACATGCTTCTTTTAGTGCCTTCTTTTGGCCAATTCAAGGAATATTTGAAATATAAATGGATCGATTCTTAATTTGGGATCACAGTTTTTCTTCTTCTGCCATTTGTAATACTTGCAAGCATAAGGAAGCTAGGTGGGAAACCATATGCTTCTCTTATAACAGTTATTTAAGAACCATGGGTAAATTACCAAATCTTGTGTTCTTTATCAATGTGACCTGATGTCATTTTACGCTTTCTATCTGTTCCTTCTGAACATGTGCCAGAATGAAATAGACGAACTTAGAACTGAAATGGATGAGATGAGGGACAGCTTTTTTGAAGAGGATGCTTGCCAGCTTCAGGAAGTGCGTCATGAATTGGAGAGAGCTAACAAAAACTGTAGAATCCTTCAGTATCGTCTTCGAAAAGCAGAGCGGAAGAAGCTCCGCTACGCACAGACTGGAGAAATTGATGGAGAACTTCTCCGTAGCTTGGAACAGGATTTAAAGGTAATTGGGGGCCAGAAGATGAACAATCAATGAGAAAAAGAATCAGATTATGACACCTTTACTTATCATAATCTTTTGCGGGAAGGCAAATGTAGTATAAATCTGAGTTGTCTTGTGGTTTTGACAACTGGTACTTAATTATCTAAGGCAGAGTAAGCAAAGTGGTACTGTCCTGGTTTTTTGGACATTTCTCATCAATCCAAACCAATCTGATATGTCAATTGCGAGATTCTAAGTCTAGATTAACAGAGTTGGAAGGGACCTTATAGGTCATCTAGTCCAGCCCCCCGCTCAAGCAGGAGACCCTACACCACTTCTGACAAATGGCAATCCAATCTCCCTTTGAAAGTCTCAAGTGTTGGAGCTCTCACAACCTCCGCAGGCAAGCTGTTCCACTGGTTGATCGCTCTCACCGTCAGAAAGTTCCTCCTTATTTCTAGGTTGAATCTCTCCTTGATCAGTTTCCATCCATTATTCCTTGTCTGGCCTTCAGGTGCTTTGGAAAATAGCTTGACTCCCTCCTCTCTGTGGCATCCCCTCAAATATTGGAAGACTGCTATCATGTATCCCCTGGTCCTTCTCTTCTCTAGACTAGCCATGCCCAGTTCCTGTAACCGTTCTTCATATGTTTTAGTCTCCAGTCCCCTAATCATCCTGGTTGCTCTCCTCTGCACTTTTTCTAGAGTCTCAACATCTTTTTTATAGTGTGGTGATCAAAACTGGATGCAGTACTCTAGGTGAGGTCTAACTAAGGCTTTATAGAGTGGTATTAGTACCTCACTTGATCTTGATTGTATCCCTCTGTTAATGCAATTTAGGATTGCATTGGCTTTTTTGGCTGCCGCTGCACACTGGCTCATATTTAGCTGGTTGTCCACTAAGACTCCAAGATCCCTCTGTGCAAAACATCTAGTGGTCATCAGAATGACATGTCTCTCGTATAGATCCTAACCTTATGCTCATTTTTACACCACCACCCCAACTCAATTATTTAGAAGTACCCAATCACTAGGGAATCACTAGAGATCACATTCCAGGGGTCATCAATTGACAGATATTTCAAAGACTTCTAATTACAACCTTAAGGCTTATAATGTAATTTAATTTAATTTTAGTGAATGCATCTAGAAATCAATGCCACATACCGGTTTTTTTCTTTCAATTGAAACAAAAAAAGGATATAACGCCACTTAATGTTATAATCCCAGGATCAATGTAGAGATCCTCAGAAATAGATCTCTGAATCTACAGTATGCAGAAATAGTTGCAAAAGCATGGTTTAAGTTTGGAAAATAGAAAGTGTGATAAAAAAGCCCAGACTGACTTTGTCCTAATTCAGTAAGATATAAGAGAGAGGGAAGGGAAAACAGAACCCAGTTTTCAAGATTCTGTTATTACTTAAATCAAGTATAGTTCCAGTTATACCAGTGGAGTCTATTTCCTGATGTGGCCTAGCTTGAAGGATTGACAGTCAGAGGCAAACGACTTTAGAGAGAGAGAGATTTTTCCTTTGAGATGTTCAATCTAGGAAAAAGGATATTAAACCATAAATCGTTGCATACCAACTTGGGAGGAAGAATATTAAAATGAGTTTTATGAGACATTTGCCTGGGCTGCAAATCAAACAAATGAATTACCCAATGCTTGGGTTGGAAGCTGAGCACTAATAAAAGAATTGCCTAGATTAAAGTATGAAATATAATTGCATTGCTTTGTAATAATACAAGAGTTTTTTATTTTTAATAACAGCTACAGTAAAACATGTTCAATAGTTAACTAAATATTTTATACCAAGGTAGTTTTGGCTTTCCTAGATCTACCAATGAACATGTCTCCTTATCATTTACTGTACAGGTAGTCCTCGACTTAAAACAGTTCATTTAGTGACCGTTCAAAGTTACAACGGCACTGAAAAGTGTGACTTATGACCGTTTTTCAAAGTTACGACTTTTGCAGCGTCCCTATGATCAAAATTTGGATGTTTGGGAACTGGTTCATATTTATGACCATTACTGTGTCCCGGGCAGTGGTGGGTTTCAAAATTTTGTACTGTGGGCATGGCTTGGTGGGCATGGCAGGGGAAGGATACTGTAAAATCTCCATTCCCTCCCCACTCCAGGGGAAGGATACTGCAAAATCCCCATTTCCTCCCGATCAGCTGGGACTCGGGAGGGAGAGACTAGATGGGGGCAGGGCCAGTCAGAGGTAGTATTTACCGGTTCTCCAAACTACTCAAAATTTCGGCTACTGGTTCTCCAGAACTGGTCAGAACCTGCTGAATCCCACTTCTGGTCCCGGGGTCATGTGATCACCTTTTGCGACCTTCTGACAAGCAAAGTCAATGGGGAAGCCAGTTTCACTTAACAACCGGGTTACTAACTTATCAACTGCAGTGATTCGCTTAACAACTGTAGCAAGAAAGATCATAAAATGTGGCAAAACTCATTGAACATGTGTCTCACTTAACAGAAATTTTGGGCTCAATTGCAGTCGTAAATTGAGAACTACCTGTACTTCGTTAATTCAATTTTTGCTCTACTTTCCCTTCCTAAGGTTGTAATTCTCGTCAGACTAAGATTTCATGCCAGTTGCTGGCTGGATTGAGCCCATGATTCTAATGATTAAAGAATTAATCTTTGGGAATTCTATTCATCCTGTTGTTGCTGAGTATCAGAATAGATCTCAAAAGAGTAAACTGGAGTGCCCGAAGTAACCCTAATTGCACTCTTTCTTTTTTTTTATTAGGAAGAACATTTTATTCAGCATTTAATAGAACTGATACAAGTTGTCACAGCACATCCCTAAACTTCACAAGCATATTAAGCCCTACTGTGAAAGTTATTTTCCTGCTTGAAAATGTTAAATGTCCTTCCATGTAGGTTGCCAAAGATGTTTCCGTAAGGCTTCACCATGAGTTGGAAAACGTGGAAGAAAAACGCTCCACCACGGAAGATGAAAACGAAAAGTTGAGGCAGCAGCTGATAGAGGCTGAGATTGCTAAACACGCTCTTCAGAATGAATTTGACAAAATAAAAGAGGTCAGTGATGAGCTTCCCATCAGGAGGGGGACAGGCAGAATTGGCTGAGGTGGGATAGGTACATCAAGGGTTGTAATATTTAGCTTTACATCCTTCCGAGGTCGGTAAAATGAGGACCCAGATTGTTGGGGACAATACGCTGACTCTAAACCACTTAGAGATGGCTGTAAAAGCACTATGAAGCGGTATATAAGTGTTATTGCTAATATACTATTTTCCCGCCTCTTCTCTAACTGCACTGATTACAGCTGATCTGCGAGCAAAAAGCAGTTTTGCTTTTCGGACAGGTTTGAAAGTCCATTTATTATTTTATCATGGTAAACAACCTGCAGATCTGAGAAATGATTATTTCAGACTATTTTTTAAAAAAAATTGATCTCTTTAGTGAATACAATTGTGTTGAAGGCATTACCTGACTCAACATGTTTAAAAATGCTGTTTGGTACTTATGAACTACTTTTAATTTTCGGCATGTTGTTGCATTTAGATCAATAAGAACAAGGACATTTAAAGAACGTTTAATTCCTCTGTCCTTGGCAGTGTTACAATGTAGCCATCTCTGGATGATGAAACCAAAAATATTATTTTTAAAAAAGCTGGGAATTTTCATATTGTTTGAATGGTGGCTTATTAAACTTGGATAGCATGCATTTAGTAAAATATTTGTTGTATCTGCTCTTTCTTTTATAACAGTCCATGAAAAGAAGAGGAAGCAAAGATTTGCAAAAATCGGAAAAAAGGTCACAGCAGATGTCCGCTGAGGTGATACAGAATATTTTTTTTCTGTCCCATGTACAATACAGCAAACCATATGATTCGTTTAGTGACCATTCAAAGTTACAACGGCACTGAAAAAAGTGACTTATGACCATTTTTCACACTTATGACTGTTGCAGCATCCCCATGGTCACAAGATTTATATTCAGGAGCTTGCCAACTGGTCAAACGTTTGCAATGTCCCCGAGTCAGGTGATCCCCTTTTGCAACCTCCTGACAAGCAAAGTCAATGGGGAAGCCAGATTCACTTAACAGCCGTGTTACTAATTTAACAACCGCAGTGATTCACTTAACAAAGGTGACAAGAAAAGTCATAAAATGGGGCAAAACTCACTCAACAAATTTCTCACTAAGCAACATAAATTCTGGGCTCAATTGTGGTCGTAAGTCGAGGACCCCTTATAGATGATTGCAAACCTTTCCTTAGTCAATGGTGTGAAAACCAGTGCTCTTTTTTATGAAACTCATTCATCAGATTAGGACCCAAATGATCATGTTTCTGGAGATGGCAAAGATTGCAACTGAACATTTGAGTCACACTTTTTGTTGCAAATGTGGCATCAAGATACCCTGTCAATTCCCATGTTATACCTATAACCTGTCTGTCTGTCTACCTGCCTGCCTACCTATCTACCTACCAGTGGGCCTGGGGAACCCAGAGCGGGATGGAGCCCATTAAACGGCTCGTGTGATCTGCTGTCGCCAGGGCAGGGGGTGGGAAGTGGGTGATTTTATTCTATTGTACTATATTAATTTATTTGATTCTTTTTGTTAGTTTTTATTGTTTTAAATGTGGTTTTATATTCTGTAAATTTATATTCTTGAGCCTGGCGACTCAAGGCGGCAATATAAATTCAATAAATAAATTCAATAAATAAGTAAATAGTCATTTGGCATCCCCATGAGTAAAGCAATATAACTGGGGATTATTATTTCTTTGCCACAGGAGGATAGTGAAGATCTGAAATGCCAGTTGCAATTTGTCAGAGAAGAGGCTACTCTGATGAGAAAAAAATTAGCCAAAGTTGACAAGGAAAAGGACAGATTTGAGCATGATCTTCAGAAGTATCGGTCATTTTATGGTGATCTAGACAGTCCCTTACCAAAAGGGGAAGCAGGAGGTCCACCTAGCACAAGAGAAGCAGAACTCAAGCTCCGTCTGAGGTTAGTAGAGGAAGAAGCCAATATCCTTGGAAGGAAAATCGTGGAACTGGAAGTGGAAAACAGAGGCCTGAAAGCAGAGCTTGATGACTTAAGAGGAGATGATTTCTCCGGGGCAGCCAACCCCCTCCTGGGAGAACCGAATGAATCTGTCTCAGAGTTACGGCAGCATCTGCAGTTAGTTGAAGATGAGACTGAATTATTGA
The DNA here is from genome assembly GCA_023053685.1 of Diadophis punctatus similis. Lineage (NCBI taxonomy): Eukaryota > Metazoa > Chordata > Lepidosauria > Squamata > Dipsadidae > Diadophis > Diadophis punctatus. The sequence goes on from JALIGW010000001.1 coordinate 99,592,108, forward strand.
GGAGGAACTTATCCGATGCAGAAGAACAAAACAAACGTGTCACTGCAGAGCTAAACAAATACAAATACAAGACTGGAACTCACGATAGTTCACGACACCACGACAGTGCCAAGACAGAAACGCTTCAGGAAGAATTGAAGGCGGCCCGCATGCAAATTAACGAACTCAGTGGCAAAGTCATGCAGCTCCAATATGAGAACAAGATACTGTTGTCCAACATGCAGCGCTATGATTTAGCCTCTCATTTGGGGATCCGAGGGAGTCCCAGGGACAGCGATGCTGAAAGTGAGGCAGGGAAGAAAGAAAGTGATGAGGATTCTCATCCCCCTCACCGCAAAAGAGAAGGGCCCATTGGCGGAGAAAGTGACTCAGAGGAGGTCCGCAATATCCGTTGCTTGACCCCTACAAGATCCTTCCATCCAACCCCGGTAGCTTGGCAGAAAAGCTTTAATGAGCGGCAGCAAACCAAGGACATCCACTGTGAAGCTGAACGCCTGGGCAAAACGATTGACCGCTTGATTTCTGACACCAGCACTATCATAACTGAGGCAAGAATTTATGTGGCAAATGGGGACCTATTTGGACTTCTGGATGACGAAGACGATGGAAGTAGGATACGGGAGCACGAACTTCTTTATCGGATCAACGCCCAGATGAAGGCATTTAGGAAAGAGCTCCAGGCCTTCATTGACAGGCTAGAAGTTCCCAAGCCTTCCGATGATCAAAGTACAGATGAACCTTTGTCAGTGAGTCAGGTAGATTTTTATTTATTCAAGCCATTGAGGAGAAAGAGTTTCAGCCCAGGATAAAAGTTAGATACTTAAGTTACTTTCATGTGTGGTTATGTGAGATGAAGAAGACACCCTTTAATTAGTATGACCGCAATTTAAATTTCCCAGATTATTGTTCCAATATTGGATTCTTAGGTTTTGTATAGCATAAGAGGAAGACATTATTGGATACTTACCTAGTAAAGCTCTGTGGGTTGGTTAAAAAGTTGAATAGTAAATAGTCATTTGTTTAGCTTTTTTAAAAATTTACCCATATAGGAGCCGAGGTGGCGCAGTGGTTAAAGTGCAGCACTGCAACCTACTTCAGCTGACTGCTAGTTCAGCAGTTCAGCTGTTCAAATCTCACCGACTCAAGGTTGACTCAGCCTTCCATCCTTCTGAGGTCGGTAAAATGAGGACCCAGATTGTTGGGGGCAATATGCTGAACTCTGTAAGCCGCTTAGAGAGGGCTGTAAAGCACTATGAAGCGGTATATAAGTCTACGTGCTATTGCTATTGCTATTAAAGGATTCATAAAATTTACATAGCTAGAAAAAAGTCAGTTAAAAGTCTTAATTTAAAATTGAAATACACAATAAATAGCACGGGGAAAAATAAAATATGTAAAAGGTATTATCCCAGCATAATATTATACTCAAAGTTTACAAATGAAACTTAAATATTTAATTCTAAAATACCAGCTGCCTGGGAGAATGTCTTAACTTGGCTCTGAAAAATAGGTAGCCAGGTGGGTGTTGGGTGATTCCCTTAAGGGAGGGCTTTCTGCCCATAGAGCAGCATAACTGCAAAAGAATTTATAGCAACCTATCTTTTGCTGGGACTCCAGGGCAAAGGCCTAGGACAGTGGTTCTCAACCTACTTAATGCTGCGATCCGCCCCCACCACGACCCACCCCGCTGCCGCACCCGCCGCCGCAACCCCTGCTCCGCCACCGCCATTTGGGTTTTTTTATCCTCTGCGCATGCGCAAAGCGTTCTGCGCATGCGCAGAGGGTAAAAGAACCCAAATGGCGGCGTCCGGGTGAAGTCTCCCGACCCCTGTAAAAGGATCGTTCAACCCCCAAAGGGGTCGTGACCCCCAGGTTGAGAACCGCTGACCTAGGAGGATGAGGATGAAGATGAGAGTGACAAGGTTAATGGGAGAGGGACCTCTAGCTTGGTTTTGGAGCCCCCTTTGGAGTGGTTTCCTTGCCTCCTTTTTCTTTGGCTAAGAGAGGGAAGAGGATGACTAGCAGAGGGAGTAACTGCAGCCAGGGCCAGCTTGCCAGTTGCCTTGTCGATCTTCATTTTGACATATAAGCAAAAGCAGGAATGATGGGAAAAAGCGAAACTGTCAGCTTACCAGTATTTTGAGTCAACCCACTTTTTAATTTGTTAATTCTACCAATAAAAGACAATATTTGTAGCTCTGGGATGACAGGAAGGGTCCTTGGTTCTCTCTGAGTTTGGTTGTTTTCTTGAAGATATTTCATTACCCAAACTAGGTGACATCATCAGTGCTAGTAAGGAGTGCAGTTTGCTCTCAGTTTATAACTCAGTTTATAAGACCAAAGTACCTCCCCAACAGCAATCAGCACCCAGATGGGAAAATTCATAGATATTTCAGGAGAACATTACATTTATTACATTGCCAATATTACTATTTCAAGATTCCCACAGATTCTTTTGCACAGCATTTGGATCTGAAACATACAATTTTCACAAGACTAGGTAGAAAGGTTTGATTTTTTTGAGCTTTTTTCCTCTTGAAAAGTCAAGTTTGCTGTTTTATTAATGTATCATTATCTTGTCTTTGTATTTACTTTCCCCAGATGTTCCAGCCTATCATTTTACTTATTCTCATCCTTGTCTTGTTTTCATCCCTTTCTTACACGACGATATTTAAACTTGTCTTTCTTTTCACATTGTTCTTTGTGCTGTAGATATTTTTTAAATCGTTTTACCATTCGTTATAGAGTTATTTTCAGTTTGTTTTATGTTGTCCATCTTCCCAAGCTACAAACTTCAAGAGCTATAGTTTGTGTAGTAATCATTGCTGTAAAAACACTGAAGACTGTTCGATCAGAAGAAGACAAACCAACCTCCATGCCAAAATGCAGATGTTGCAAGCAGCCCAAACCAAAGAGCTCCACAATCAAATCTGAACTAGCGTCGTCCAAATAGCCAGGTAAGCAAGTGAAATTTTTCCCTGCAGAATGTGCATTTAGGTGTGTGTGAGTGAGAGAGAGAGATATGCTGTAATACCTGGGATCAGCTTTTCTTACCCATATAGAATTGTTAATTTGGGGGAGGAGGATATTCACACAGAACCAGAGGTGGGTTCCTGCCGGAGCCGTCCGGTGCGCAGCTCCAGTAGGGAGCGGCCGATTGCGCAATTTGCGCTCGACCACTCTGGAGCCCTCTCTACCGGTCCGTTGCGCGCATTGCTATCTTTTTCGGTGAATTTTGGGGCAATTTTGCTTCTGCACATGCGCGGAAGCAAAATCTTGCCAAAATCTTGCAAGGGGACGCATGCACGCGTGAGATTTTGTCGAGATTTTGCTTCTGTGCATCGCACGAGGGGGCATGTGCATGTAGCGAGCGAGCCTCCCCCGAAACGTGGAGATGCGCGCGCAGCGCACCGGCACTTACCAAGCAACCTGCCCCTGAGTAGAACCCAAGCATGCTCAGCAGCCAAGAAGGGCCCAGCCAGTTTGAGCATCAACTAATTCTACTCCAGAGATGCCTTTTATATTCATAACTAATAAACTGACCTATGTATGGTCATAAAACCAGTGTAGCTTCTTTGCCTTTATATCAGATTATGTGCTAAGCAAGGGAGCTCTTAATTTTATTTTAGTTTGACAATATTCCCATGCAGCATGTACTTTTAGTGATTTTAGTGTGCCAGCAGCAAACAAAACAAAGCAGTAGAACAAACTTGCCATATCATTACTTAACCAAAAATCTTTTTTACCCTTTCCCCCTTATTCCTATGATTAGGAGTAATAAATGGGAGGTCTGTTTAAGAATTGTTGACCAAAATGCATAACAATTTAAAATATTAATAAAATTAGTTTGACAATAAGACGGTGGTTTTGCCAACTCATCTACATTTATGTACACTCATCTCAACTTTCTCAAAGGTGGAAGAAAGTTAAGATGAGTGTTGAGACCAAATTATATGTGAGTGTGTGTTTAAGGTAGAATAGGCCCATGACAAATCAGTCATGCCATGTCCATGACAGGAAGGACATACATTGAGTAGAATAATAATGGCATAAATTTTACAGAAATCAGTGGCTGAGGAAGTCCTTCTTGCATTTTTGAATACAGATTGAAATATGCAAAGTGCAATCGTAATAATGGTAATAATAATATCTCATTCTGTCAACAAACCAAACCAAATCCCCAATAATTAAATCACCAGCAGTAGTGACTTATTTTCTAGGCAAGCAGCCAGGCATTCAATGAAGTTGGTTACTATCACTCTTATCCTCTTCTGTTTGTTTATTGGTCTCACATGTTGCATGTCTGTACTGTGCACTCACAGTGAACCAATCCTATACAGCCCAGCAGGAACACAACATCCTCCTCCTAGGTTCATGTGCAGGTGTGTTATAAAGGGTTGTTAAAAGTCCTTCTGGGTGTTGTCATCTGATAACACTCTGACTTGTCTTTTGAATATTGTATGTATTTTTCTAGCAAGCTCATTCTCAGTCAAGAGTAGCAACAACCTTTTGTGAAATGTTGTTGCACAGATTATTCCTTTGTATGCTTTAGTTTGGAGAATGACCTTTCTGCAGTTACTGCTATTATTAACCTAACAAAAAAATATCAAGTATATCTTATAAACCTGACTAAAACCTGAGTAAAACATGGTTACAGAATGTGATATCTATCTATCTATCTATCTATCTATCTATCTATCTATCTATCTATCTATCTATCTATCTATCTATCTATCTATCTATCTATCTATCTATCTATCTATCTGAACAAAGAGAGGGAACATGAAAGAAGAAAATCAATTTCCATTGTCCAAATGTCAATTTTCAGGTAATTGGCATGTAGTTTAAAACAATTTGGGCATCCCAAAATATTAAAGTTTACCTCAAAGTCAAGTAAATATATCTAATTATGGTACCTCTTCCTAGAGGACAAACACTTAAGAACATTGCAAAATATAGCATCTCCAAAAACATTTGTTCATTACTTTTCTGTACAAGTTCAATGGTGTCCAATGAACCTGAAATCTTACTTTTTGTTGAGTAAGTCATAGTTGAAGATCTGTTGGAGAGCCAGTTTGATATAGTTTGCTAGACACAAGGAGACTGTGACTCTTAGGCACAAAGCCAATTGAGTGACCTTGGGCCAGTTACATTCTCTTAGACCTAGAAAGAACCATTAGGGCAAACCATTTTGATAAATGTTGGCAGAAAAAAAATACATGGATTTATCTCTAAATCCTAACTGGATCCTATTCTAACTACCTGACTTGAAGGCGCACACACACTCCAAAAATCTACTGAGACTTTTGTTATTGAGATTAAAAACCATAATTTGTATTGTTAAGCAAATTAAATACCCAGACAACCCCAATGTTTATTAAGCACTAAGAAATGTATTTAATAGAAAATCAATAAAATTAAATTTTAAAAAACCATTCCCTAATTTGTAGATAAAATGTGGTTCTCCACTTCCTTATTCCATTCAGCTTTTAAAATGATCATATACATTTAGTCTTTAAAATAGGCATATCAAATTGATTTATTGATAACAATTGTTTACAAAGATTAATTGTGGACTTTCTTGTCTCTTGGATTTAGTTATCCCTTTTAATAATTCAGGTGTTTCTGAAGCTGAAAATGCTACTGCAAATTGAGATATCAATAAATGTTGTAATTGTAAAAGCTGCCATTGGGTGGCAACAGACAAATGGTATTTATCTTTTAACACAGAAAATGATAACTCATCGTTATTATCTACTAGTTGATATAAAATAAAAATCCCGTTATCTAGCCAAATCTCCCATGTAACAAGTTTTTTTTAAATTATCACCAATTTTAAGAATGAGATTATTTCTTCACATCACTTCTACATTAAAGAAGGATACTAATACAGTTTTCCAGAAATAATATATCACAATTTTAAAGTCAACATAATAGCAATAGAGATGTATCTAACTAATGATAGTTTGAACCCCAAATAAAGCTGTACGTGAATATTTCAAATATTCTTAGGAAGGACAATATTATACTACATGAAAGCTTTTGGAATTTGGTACTAGTTGAAAAATATGCATAGTGATGTAAATTAAGTTTCAGAAATCCAAATCCCCATATAGTTTTCAATCATAAGGTGTTCTAAAACTTCCTTTACTGTTATTTTAGCACAGGGCTGTTAAACTCCCGGCCCATGGTCTGGATGCATCCCGCGCTGGCCACAACCACTCCCGGCTTAGCGAAGGGGCAAAAAGTCCTGATACGTCACATGACGCCACCGTGATTACATGAGTTTGACACCCCTGTTTTAGCACTATTGGATTTCAGTCATGATCTGATTGAGAGCAATTACCAAAAAGTGTATCAGAATCGTTGTGTTTCAGAACATTGTCCAGCTGCCTGCAACTCATCAGTTGCTGAATCAGAGTTGAAAGCTGCAGTACAGAAAATGTAGAAACAACATTATTTAGGCCCTCAAGTCCATGGTTTACCTGAAGAAAAGCTATACCCAGTGTTAAGAAGAATGCATTCATTCTGAATTGATCATCTGGGGATGTTGATGATTTGTCCCCATAGAGCAGGGGTCAGCAACCTGCGGCTCTGGAGCCGCATGTGGCTCTTTCATCCCTCTGCTGCAGCTCCGTATCGTCGGTCGGCAATTTTGAGAGGAGCTTCCAGTTGGGGTGGGGTGGGGGGAAGCAGAGCATGCCAGGAGGAGACTCTATGGCAAGGGGCGGGTTTTCCAGTCAGCTCCACAATTGATAGGGCGTTCGGTTAGGACTGGTAGAGGAAAAAGGACACCGTGCTAGGAGGAGACTCTATGGTGGGGGAACCGAACTTCTGGTCGGCTCCAGAATTGAACGGTGGGCTTCCGGTTAGGACTTTTGTGGCTCTTTGAGTGTTTAAGGTTGCCGACCCCTGACATAGAGATTATCGTGAAGCGTCTTAACTTGTGAAGTACGGGGGTCTTAATTACCACAACACTATTATGCATGATGTAGTGCTGAGTTCTGATAGCTTATTACTTATTGAGAGATGTCTTGAGAGATCCTGAAGCCTAGCTTAAGTCAGTTTCTGGCAACTGCAGTTGACAGATTCTTACATTTTAAAGAATACTCCAGTAAAAAAGGAAAACTGAGTTTCTCCATTTGAAATTTTGGACTGCTAGTTTCTGTTACCTAATCTCTTTCCCAGGAAAAGTATGTCAGTTAGTATCTTGTATATATCTTTGAAGTAGAAACAAATGAGTGCAAGAACTAGCTTATTGCCTTAATGTAATTTTGGATTTAGATGTCAGATACAGGGAAGGTGAATGCCATCATTTGACACTGTATGGTAGTTAGGGTGTTGGATTAATACAAATTAGATACAAGTTCTAGTCTTTCCGTAGCCATGAAAGGTTATCATTATAAGAAATTGTGAATAAGATCCCTAAAATGCCAAATATACTAGTTTATATAACCAAAGTGAAACAACGTACATCATGGTTACACCAAATTTGGTGAACAAAGTTATGGAGGAACTCAGTGGAAAGTTTATGTTACAAAATTGGCTGATGAGATATGACAAACTGAAGTTGTTGTGTTTTGTTATGTGAAACGAGCAGGCAGATGTGTTGCTGTTGAGATTCATTCACAAACTGTTCAAGTAGAATATATCTAATGTTAACACTTGTTGACTTACAATAACTGCACATTTTAACATGATAATTGATGGAACCTCTGTTATGAAAGGCACCTTCAGTAATATTCAAGTGGAACCAGCCAAGTATTAATTCTTCAGTTGAAAGTAGAAAGTAGGACCTCAATCCCCCTATTCTGTTCTCCCAAAAGAACATGCATTAATTCATTGCATTTGCTTTTCTCTTTTCTCTCTTTTTCCCTGCCAGATTAAGCATTCTGAAGTTAGGTTTTTTTTTTAAAAAAAACATAGTCATTATGGAGGGTCCCATCAGACCCAAAATATTCCTGTTATAAACCTTGAGATCAACTAGAATGCAGATTCTCCCAGATGATTTTCCTTGCTGCCATCCACATGGGAGAAATTATCTCCATGCTACCATATGTCCATTTCATAGGAGGTAGTTCAAGTTTGTCTGCAACAATCAGTTTCAATTCAATGCCAGAATTTTCACCAGTTATGGCATCCCTAGTGGGACATCATTGTGCAAAGGACGTACTATATGTATTTGGACTTCTTTAGAGCTCTCTCCATAGGCAAAACTTCTATTGTACAACCCATCCTATGTTGTTTCTAGGTGCATGGATTTACAGGGACTGTGAACAAGGGTTGCTTGGTTTCATCCTAATGAATACTGCACTTGAGAATTCTGATCGAGAATGAGGTGGAAACTATTTTGGTTGCAAGAATGATTGATCAAATTACAGAAATGTGTTCGACACTTCCTCTCATATTAACAGCCAAATCTGAGAGGGCCACCTCATCCGCAAGGCATGATGATCGCCCACGGGCTCAGTTTCACTTCAGTTAGCTGCTGCTTCCTTTTCAATCTTTCATCACTAGCAAAATCCACCTCCCTATTCAAGTAGCTAGTATCCTCCAATCTGCCTTAATCTATTCTACCAAGGGAACCCACAGGATTCAGATCAGTATATGTGCCAGGGTTTTTTCTTTTCTTTTTATAAATTTAGTAGTCCTAGCAGAATATTATTTTCCATAAAAGCACCTGAATTTGAAGGCTAGGCATCTCATATTCATTGGGCTTTTGCTGCAATTCAAGAAATCCTAGTTTAAGATGCAATAATGATATGTGGGAGACAGGATGAAAAGACATAGTCAAGAGAAAGGTCAGATTAAAGGTGGCTTGGCCCACAGCAGGAATGTGGATGGGACAAGCAGCTCAGAAGGTACCCTCCTTAGTTTCTTGGGTTGTAAAGGGATGGGGGAGAAAGATACTTTCATACTTGCAAGATTGGGTTAATGTAACCTTCAATAAAGTAGAATTAGCTTACCTGACCATGCTCCCTATCTGGTCTACCTTGCAAGGCTGATATCTGCATGCTAATAGTCATTGACAAGTACAGTACAGAAATGCTCTGCTATTCCATTCTTCTAGGATATTCTTTTCACTTCCCAATTGAGCTCAAATCTGTGGGATTTTTTTTGATGGTATCCCATCAAATTGCAAACTTGTTTAACTTTTTGAGGTCAGCCAAAGTCAGTTTAGAGCTGCCAGAGAACATACAAAAGCTTCTTCAGATGTCACGGCGATTTGCTGAGTCAGTGTTATGTATCTCACTGCCTTCATCTGGAGATGTTTTTTTGAGAGATCATCATGAAATGAGACTCCCACTGCTTCTAGGACAACACAGTTGAGAAACTAAACACCAATGTCACCCTGCCTCCCAAGTTGCAATAAGTGCAGAATAGTCTGCATGATAAAACCGAGAGCCTAGATCATTTTGATAGTTCTTCTAGTGCAGGGGTGTCAAACTCAATTTCATTAAGGGCCACATCAGGATTGGATTTGACCTTGGAGGGCCGGGTGGGGGTGGGTGGGGGTGGCCATGGTGGGCGTGACACAGAACCGCACCTCCGCAGACATGGTTTTATAAACTTATAAATATAGGGAGGCGTACATTTCTGTGATTTTGTTTTTTTAATACTTGATCACCTTATGAGAGAGAGATCAGATCAAGAAACTGACTCCATAGGAAGACTAGAACTATAAATTATTGACATAGGCTAGTAGCAGAATCCTACAGGCCTGAAAGGTAAAATATTTTACTTTTCCTCCCTTTTATAACCTTCTGAGTCAAGGACGGCCTCCTGCAGTACTCCAGAGGCCCTGTTTTGGGCCTGGAAGGCCTCCTGGGCCATTCTGGAGGCCCCATTTTGGGCCTGGAAGGCGTCCTGGACAATTCCTGAGTCCCCGTTTTGGGTCTGGAAGGCCTCCTGGAGCACTCCGGAGGCCCCGTTTTGGGCCTGGAAGGCGTCCTGGACAACTCCAGAGGCCAAAAGTGGTTGCGGGGGTGCACGCGCCGTGCCTTTTGCTAGCAGAAGAACCGCAGGCCGGTCCTTTGCTATTTCCAGACTGACCCCGCGGGCCAGATCTAAGCAGCCCGTGGGCCGGATGCGGCCCGCAGGCCTTGAGTTTGATTCCCTGTTCTAGAGAAACAGATGATTTTGGAGAAGATATGTTAAACATGATCTCAGTACAGGAGGACAAGATTGTGTGTGAAAATTGCCTTGCTTTAACTTATATCTGGAAACTGATTCCATATTAAGACTAGAATTATACTTTTTTGAGATAAGCTACAGGAACAAAATCTTAATAGCTTCCAGTTGGTTTCTCTTAGATCATCTTCATGGCTTCTCAACTCTCTTTGTTATAAGTGGAACAGAAGAGGAACAACTGTCAGGCTTTCAAGATTCTGTTATTGTAGAGTAATACAATAGGATTCTAGGATTTCTTGTGGTGTCTTTTTCCTGACCTGGTTTACCTCAGAAGGATGACCGTTTCTCACCCTCTTCAATAACCATGGTCTTCCAAGTTAGCAGAATTGACAATCTCGATGAAATCTGTTAATACAATCTGATGTTTTATTCCAGGATTTAGAACTTCTTTTGGATTTGGAGTGTCCGTCTAGAGATTGATTGGAACAGCTGCTGAGGAACAGTTGATCTCTTTGTGTGGTCAAAGGAATACTTTCTTCACTATGCCTTGCTACAGATTAAAATTACCAAACAATCTGGCTTGTCTTCAAGAGAAAAAAAAAACACTGGACCATGATGATACTGAATTCCGGAAATTTCTGCAATTAGATTTAGATAGTAATAGATTACCACTATTCTATGGAGGCGAACAGCTGCACTGGTCTCAATCCTGAGAGGTACATTTGAAAGTCCTGACATGAAAGAAAACCTTCCTGGGGGGGCACTAACATCAGCCAGAAGAATGGGGGGAACTTCATTTCTTTTGGTAAGTTGATTCTGTAGTCAGATCCATGTTTATTTTTAAAGGTAAACATGATACTCCATAGTCGTACCTGATTGCTTCTCGATTTTGCCCAGCTACATCTCATATTTGAAAATATACTCAGCATTAGTTGGAAGCGTACAGACCTTTCAGGATATCGTTGGTATAGGAACAATTAAGGAGAAATGCATTATGCGACTAAATTCCGTTTAGTAAAAGCTGTCAAGAAATGAAGTAGCTAACAGAGACATGTTATTGACCAAATTTCTGTACAAAAAACAAAAGTAGCTATTGGTTTACTATGAAGATACAGCATTGTGATACTGTATCTGCCTAGTACAATTATGGTCTAGGGCTCTGTCTAACTCTGCTACATTACTCACACATGCCATGTTGCTCTTAAACCTGTCACTACAAATTTGGAGTAGTATCCTCCAAAACTATTGGTTTTCATGCTTCTTAAGATACCTCTTCTAAAGCAGTAATAAAGTGTGGCTCTTAAGACGCTGCTGAAAAGTCTTTTTTTATATACTGAAACAACACAGATGGGTAAAGACAGCTGGGAGCCTTTGAGAATTACATTACCTGACTCAGCTTTAGACTTCTCAGTTGAAGGATATAGAGTTAATGGCAAGAAATGCTGGGAGCCACAGTTTGGCAGCATCTGCAGAGTCCGTGGTTCTCTATCATTTCTTGTAAGCTGAGACCACTGTATTATCTCAAAATAATTACAGAATAAGAGGAAGCTAGGCTTATTAACTGAATTGAATTGAATTGAATTGAACGTTCTTATAGGACGCCCAACTCCCGTGGGACTCAGGGTGGCGTACAATGCAGAGAAGAACACTTCATAAAAACAGTTATAAAGAACAACATAATAACAACAATTAAAAGATTATAAAAAAGATTAAAAATCATCCATCATTCATATTTTATCCATACATTTATTCTTGCTTTATCCGTGGATTGTAAGTCGTCTCTAATCTCAACAGTAAAAAAAATGGGAATCTGAAGGATAGATATTGTATGCTGCTGAAATAATATTTCTTAAGTTAAACAGCAATGTGAAAGTTCTATTTCAAATGCCAAAATCAGGTTGACATATGCCACCTACCCTTAAAGTCAGAGCAGAAGAAAATAGCTGCCACGCTAAAGCAGAAATATGCTCCATCCCTAAAAATCCAGAAACAGTGCCTGAATATGTCATAAAAGAAAAATGAACTTTAGATGACCTTGAAGAGTTGTTTACAACATGTGCAATATGCTTTCAGAACATCACACTCCAGTTCTTTTGCTTGGCTTGAAGCAGAGATGATTAAGTTTCGGCTGATGCTATGACAAAGGGAGAAAAAGTGTAGGATTCAATCCTTTATCTAGACAAGTTTATCAGGACATAATACTGTTTATGCAAGGTCTGAAAATAAGCAGAAAAGAATAACCATCCCTTTTCATTAGGATCCAGCATAGTAAAATGTGTACCAAAGAACCTACATTTTTAGAAGCTGCATTGCAGCTCATGGATTTTTCACCATCAAATTGGAAACATTAAAATGATCCTTCAGCCTGTCCCTTTCCTTTCCATTCTTCCCCAGCATTCCAAAGCTGTGATTTGGATGTTGTGCCTTGTGTGGTAAAAGTTCATTTCTTAGAATTCCAGATGGTCATTTGCTTGCCCACCCTGTTGAAGTAGTCAGAAGTGAATTGGCAGCCAGGTCAAATTAATCCATAGATATTTAAAACATGATATTGTTGGATAATCTATGTCATGTTTTTCTCAATTGCTGTAAACTTTGCTTTTGGATATTCTGAGAGAGCACTATTAAAACTACAGTTGTCAGCCTATGAAAGAAAAAAAAATTGTGTCATGTAATGCACAGAATAGCACATAATATATTTGAGAAAAAATTGAAACTCCAAGTAGAATCCTTAATGTTTGCAGAAAAAGCAAATTTGTAATGCAGAGACCACTACGTCTAGCCAATTTTAAATTTATTTTACTTATTAAATGTCGCCCATCTCATTATCCAAAGCCATGATGTCAAAATGACAAAATGCGTGTTGTGATACGACAAAGCAAATGCCACCTCTTTCATATTTTCATGAAAGGAGTAAAGTTGTGAATGTACATTTTGCAACTTGACTCCTCCCTCCAGTGCCCCTGAACATGTTTATTTAATTATTTCATTTGTATGTCATTCATCTACCAAATATGCAGAAAATGCTGATCACTCTGGAAGTCTCATATTGGAATGCCACTTGTCCCTTCCTCTTTGCCAGAGACTTCATCTCCTTTTTCTTGACATGCTACCTCTATGTGTTCGGAGTGTTACTATTTTAAAGGAAGAGGGACCTCTATCAAATACCTCACTTTCCTATATCATTCTTTATAATTTGTTAATGCATTTATACCCTGTTTTTCTGTTTATGCCTCATGCTTTCTTGTGGTCTCAAACTCATCTCTGCACTCTTTCCCTAGTTCTTCAAATGTTGGGTTATTTATGGAGACAATAGGGTTTACCCTTTGCAGCCATCCTACGTGTATTTTATCTTAATCTTGATGGTGCCTAGAAGAAACTTGCTGTGATTGACTGGAATTGTTTTATCAGAAGGGAAAGTGCTATTTTTAGCAAAGCTGCCTCTTGTCTCCATATCCTTTGAACTTGAGTAACGGGAAAGAACAATTCTATAATTTTCCTTCTTCTGAAGCAGAGAATCAATTAAACTTCCCAGACCAAATGTACAATTCTTTTAGTTATTTCCATCCAGTTTAGGAACATTTTTAGTTCCAAGAGGTACATAATTGACAAAATGTCTGATAGCTAACAGACAGGAGAACTAAGTACCAATAATAAGAAAATGATATTTTGCAAGACAGTGTACAATTTACTGAACATTACCCTCCTATTTTTCACACAGCCAAAAGTTTATTTTAAAGATTTACAAAAAAAAGAAAAGATTTGTACACAGCGAGAGAATTACAAAATGAACAAGCGGTTTTTCAAAAAGAAAGACAGCTAACATAAGATGGGTAAAGATGACTATAAGAGAACTGAAGAATGAAGTTTACCTTTATTTTAGTGACTACAGCAAGGCATGATTATATAGAAGATTCCTGAATGTGGAACATATTACAGCTAATGAGCATGTCAGAACACCTGATTATTCTTTGAGGAGCCTTTGCAATAAACAAGAATTTCCTGTAATAACTGAGTTTGAAGATTCTAAATAGGAAAAGGTGTGTGATAAGTATGCACATTGTCTCAATTATTTTTTAACAAAAAATAGCATATTGATTAAAATTGGAAAATATGACAGCTGGAATGGAAAGGGGAGCTTAAATACTAACAAACCGAAGTATGCAGATGATACTAGTTCATTAGCTGAAAATAAAAAAAGATATAGCACATTAGGAGAATAGAAATTGAATGTAAAAATGTCAGTTAATGTTAAATACAAAGAAGACAAAGGTACTGATAATTAGCATGCTTAGTGCATTCACAAGTAATGGTGAAGAAGTGAAAGTAGTCAACCCTTTGGATATTATTGGATATTGGATATGCCAATGCGCTAGAAAGGGAAAGAACTTAATTAGAGGGAGGAAAGCAGTGGCAAATTCAGAGAAGAGCCTGTCTTAATATTAGAATGGTTAAATACACCTGCAAAAGCTGGACATTGAGAACAAGTGAAAAATAGTTGATGGTTAATAAGAATATCCTGAGCTGCAAGAAGAACCAATCAATGAAATAAAAGCAATGATCAGAAAAAGAAATGTATGTTTTGGGGGCATATATTTGAGTAGATAATGGACTAAAAAAATGACTAAGTTTGGCAGGGCTGAGGGAAGCAGAAGAGGAGGAAGATAACAGGTAAGGTGGATTGATTGACAGGATTAGAGATATCAATAGAATAATCTTGGAACTGTTCTGATTGCCACTAGATACTGGTCAAAATGGAAGACCTTGGTCATCACCAGAAGTTGGGCCTGACTCGATGGCTTGTAATTGACTTACAAAATGGTTCCAATATAAAAACCTACAAATCATCCTTAACATAAGAGGCCTAACTGCTTGGCTCCTCGTGCATCGATGCTGTCTTCTTAAATTGTGCTGATGCAGCTGGCCAAAGGCAGCCAGAAAAGCCTTGGAAGATTGTTCAGAGTTCAGCCTGATGCCCCACCCATCCTGAGGTGGGGTCACTGCATTCCAGGGCAGCTACAGCTGTTGATGTGCCTTAAAAGATAGGCATAGGCAGAATTCACTCTGTCCAGGCGGTAGGGGGGAAAAAATAGCAGATTTGGTTTTTATTTAAAATTAAGCTTTCTGTCAGTCAGCATTTGATAATACTTGTTCTTTTAAGCAGCTGCAGCGCTATGTGTGCAGTTTGACTCAACAAAGCATACTAAAATTACAGTATATAGAAAAGGGCAAGTATATCTTATAAAAGAAATCTAAAACTGCCTATTGTCGAATGCTTACCCTGGCTGCTTTGACAAGGTTAAGGAACTCTGCTCCACTATAAAACCTAAAAATGTCCTGGCCATGAAGTTGTTTGTGTAAAATATGAGAAGATCTAAGGTTACAGGACTTGGGATTGGAAGAGCTTTTAAAACCAACCTCTGAAGGCTGACGTCACGTGGAAACCAGCTGCTGGGATGATGCTAAACGGAACTGTTTGTCAGTTTGCAGAAAATTGCAAAGTTGAACTAACGGTTGCTCTAAGGGCTTTCTTTTGATAGAGACGCTGATGCTTCAGATCTCTCTTTGAAGGGTCATTGTTTGCAGAACTGGAAAGGCTTTTTCCTCACCTCCTTCTTTTCACTCCTGGTTTCACTTGGCTGGAAGGGATTCTTCCACCCTAAAGGGTAAGTTTAGCACTTCCTTTTTATTCCCCTGTCCCCCCCCAAAAAAATTTTACTGCTGTTCCTTCATTGAAATGAGTTGGAATATTTTCAAAAGGAGCAGGAATATAAATGTGATGCCCAAAAGGTTATTTCTGCATCTGGTTAGTTCTTCTGGATTTGAATAGAGGCAGTAGCTGTAAAAAAAAAGACTTTTAAAGAAAAGATTAAGCTAAATAGCCTAGTTTCAAACAGTCTTTCAGGTTTCTCAACGTGAAAGTTTTTTGGAAGTGTACAACTGTTGTGCACAGTAGCAGAGAAGCTTGCTGCCGTAGTGATCAAAAATAATGGTTTTGCACTGTGAGCTCAAAACCTGGCAGAGTTGAATGGCAGTTGCTTATAAATCAAAAGAAGACCCTGTTTATCTGTCTTGGGCATCCCGTTTTGTTCATCTCTATTAAAATACAACCTTCTTAGTTGATGTCATTGCTTTGTATTTTTAGTAGCTGCTTTCCATATTTCAGAGTATGTATTTCAAACTGGATCGGTGTATATTTGTGCGTGTGCCGAGAAACGAGAGAGCAAAGGGGTATTTCACATTGTGTTTCTAAGGAAAGCTTCTTTGTCTTAGTAAAGATAGAGGGGGGGAAAGATAGAGGGGGGGGCACTGTGAACAATGCAGATGACATAGATTTCGTTCTTGGAAACTTTACATTGGTATTGAGATCCTGACCTTGTCTAGGACACATTGAAGTTGCCAGTACAGCAAACAGACAGATGACTGGATTAAAAGCATGTTCTTGATTTTTACACGAAGAAGTCATGTATCCATGCACCCGATGTATTTATGCTTCCAAGGATTTAGTAATTCAGTTTTTGTTGCACGGGTCCTATTTGTATGAGGGGACTGACATTTGATTCTAGTCTCTAAAGATTGACGAGACAAGACAATAAGTAAAGCACCTGCAAGGATTTTATTCATTGTAAAATGAACTTCAGCACTGGGATAAAATTGAACTGTAGGTTATTTCATTGTGTGTAAATCTCAGCTTGAGCTTGAGGCTCAGTCCTCAAGGAAACAGTTAAAAATGAAATTAGGATATTAGGATAGCAGTAATATGAATAGACAACAAAGCAGTCAGTCTAGAGAAAGTCAATGTGTGTTTTGATTACTTCTACAATTTAATGCCCTCTGTCCCTCTTCATCACACATTGATGATACTTGGTTAAAGATGATGGGAGGTGTAGTCATATTTATCTGGACATTCCATTGTTGAAAAAAGGCTGCTCTTATAGGCAGTACTAGAAACACTTTGCTTAGGTTTTCTAGTGGTTTAAATGGAATAGTTTACAAATTTGCTTATATGATTTATTGGTATTAAATACTGTAGTAGTTAATTAAGACAATTCCTGTCTTTGTTTTATCAAGGGGAAATCTGAGGCTAGGAAGTGACTTGCCACAGACTGAATCCAGGAAGAAAAAAGGACTGCAAATTTGGATTTTCTGGATTCTGACCCCACAACCTTGTTGCCTAAAACCACATGTCAACTTTGCAGATCCATGCAAATTTGCTAGGACCCTCTGGGTAAAGAGCTATCATAAGGTAAGTGAATGAGTTGTGGGAGTCTTGGTTCTTTTCTGGTCATTTTCATTCTGTGCAACATGTAATGCAACACTGTTCCAGAATCTGATTGCATTTTGATTGCCTCCAGTGTGGCTTTCCGAAAAGTAGCTTGGTGAGAAACCAATTGTACATTGCAGAGATTTATTTAAATAACCAAGCAATTTTAGAATTGAGTTCTTTTGCTTTTTAACACTCATGTTAATAAGTCCATTACAAGAGAGAAATCAACATCCATTTGTGGGGAAATGTCTTATTTTCATGTTTGGGGTGTAGTATTGATATATTCTTTTTGCTTTTCCTTTAATTACTAGACTGAAATGTACTTTCTCTTCTCCAGCTTCTTTACTGATTCCTTTCATACAGGCTGCTGGAAAGATATTCAAGACAGAGGAGCCTTTTAAATTTTCTGCATTCTGAACAAATCTATTCAAATGTAGCAGCCTCCAAATACTGTACATTAAAAGTTAAAAATAAAAAGCGAGACCAAATGATCCTCATTAAAAATATTGAAATGGTTGCACATGATCATCTTCAGATGGCACTTGGAATGCAAACAAGCTTTCAGAACAGTGGAAAAGTTAAGCCAGTTGTTTTGGAGAAATCATCACTTTAGTCTCTGGCGCTGAGCTAGAACTTTGGCCCTAGAAGTGAAGAAAATTCATTTTGCTTGCCTTCTTGCTGCTTCAAGCCAAGATAATTTGCTTAAATAACCAACGTCTTTTGTCTTGCTTTAACGCAGAATTCTGGGGGTGTTGGAGCAGCTCTGTTATTTGCAGCAACACTGCTTTTAATAAAACTGTCTTTATTTTATCCAGACAGGCATAAACCCCCCAAAAGTTCCTGGATCCCAAGTTGGAGCAAACTAAGCTGGAAGAGGAAAAATATCTGCACTGCCTGGAGCTTCAAACGGAACGAAAGACTGCATTGCACAGGTAATGGTATATTGCAGTGATGGCGAACCTTTTTATTTTTTTTGCTTGGGTGCCCAAAAAGTGCGCATGTGCATGCCCACACTCATAATGCAATGCCCTCCCCCCGCACATGCGTGCACAACCCCCCATACTGTCCCCCCTGCACATGCGCACAGGGCTCACTGAAGCCTCCGGACTTCCGGTAGGCCCATGCGCTGTTATTCGCCCTCCCCAGGCTTCAGGAAAGTTTGTTTTTCTGAACTGAACGGAAGAATTCTGGGAGTTGAAGTCCATAAGTCTTAAAGTTGCCAAGTTTGAAGACCTCTGGCCTAGACAGATGTTACAGAGAGCAAGGGCCCTTGTTTTCCCCAATCCTCATCATATTGATGGACTTAATGCTTCCTGGCAGCCTTGGATAATCCCAGTTACAAAAATACTAACAGGTGCCAACGGAAGTTTGTTTTTCGCCATCCACAGGCTCTGGAGGCTTTCCTGAAGCCTGGGGAAGGCGAAAATGACCTCCTCCCTGCCCTACGGAAGGCTGAAAATCAGCTGGCCAGTGCGCTGGAGCTAACATAGGGCAATGCCTTGCGTGCCCTCAGATATGGCTCTGCGTGCCACCTGTGGCATACGTGCCATAGGTTCGCCATCATGGGTATAGGGCTTCCTGCTTGAGCAGAGGGTTGGACTAGAAGACCTCCAAGGTCCCTTCCAACCCTGCTATTCTGTTGTCCTATTAAGTCATTGAAAAATGAGCTACAGATCCCTGGAGCACTGAATCCATTGCTTAGTCTTTGCATTTTATAGAAACGTTAAAGGGAGTTTAATTGATATGAAAATATTTTGAATCATTCATGGTTGGAGCTGTCCCCAGATCTGATGGTTGGCCTTTCACTGATGATCAGTTTTGCTTTGTAAAAAGAGAAAATACAGGAAACAGATATGAGACAAAAAAGCAAATTGCATATCAGATATAAAGTATGAACAGCATTGCTGAAATAATCACTTGACTGTAATTGCTGTAAGCAGTTTCCAAAGATGCCTTGTTTTTGTTATTTGAGACAAATGGAAAATAGTTTTGCCTAAACAAAGTATGATGGCAGAGTGGTATTAACATTAAAGAAAATGTTTAACACTAGTACCTTCAAGCTAAATTCTCTAGCCTAGGTTCTTATTCTAAGATAGGAACAAATCATGGTTCATAAACTTTGCCTTGTTGAAGATCCTTAATATTGGCTGATTGAGAAAGTAGGAATCTGAAAGCTCAAAAGTATTGTTTATTCCAAGTCACCTATTGTCAGAGAAACCTGTGTCAGTTATATTGGAAGATTGTTTTATTACTTTGCTTCTCCAAGATAGAAAAGCCTTATATTCTTCGTTATTATGGCTGGTCTCTGTATTGTCAAATTAAGTGCTGGCTCAAATTAATGAATACCTTCTGAGGCATTTCAGTGAGAACGTCAGGAGTAACTATAAATGGAAGAAACCAAGTTATTTAAAAACTACCAAAAGTTGCAAAATACAATGATATAGTTTTATCACAGATTTTCTTCCTTTGTGACAACTACCTCTTATTTTTCAAGGAGTAAAAAAGAAAACACTTCAGATGGAAAGGATATTACTGATGATTTTGTTGGCACCTGTTAGTATTTTTGTAACTGGGATTATCCAAGGCTGCCAGGAAGCATTAAGTCCATCAACATGATGAGGATTGGGGAAAACAAGGGCCCTCGCTCTCTGTAACATCTATCTAGGCCAGAGGTCTTCAAACTTGGCAACTTTAAGACTTGTGGACTTCAACTCCCAGAATTCTCCAGCCAGCATAGCTGGCTGGAGAATTCTGGGAGTTGAAGTCCACAAGTCTTAAAGTTGCCAAGTTTGGAGAGCCCTGGTCTAGGCCTTCTTCATTCCTGTTCACATGATGTGGCATGCAGAATGAATGGGCCAACATAGGCAATTAGAAGTATATTCACTTGCCCCACTGTCTGCAGTAGATTTTTTTGAACAGTGTCATGTTGCACACTTGTCAGTTCTGCCTCTAAATTTTATAGAATGTATGTAAGCCAGACAGGGACAGTGGGTGTGATCCTGACTCTCAACCCTTGTGAATTGAATTCACATTCCTTGCTGTGTGAAGAGGACTTTGGCAAGCCATCCTCTATAGAGATTAATATGTTTTTATAAAGCGCAGACATTTTGAATTAAATCCTAATTTAAGTATATACTATCTATCTTGCAAGTTTCTTCATTATAGGAGAGCCATTGAAGGTAGAACATGGGTCAGCAACCAGCTCACTGCCCAATTCACATTTAACAGCTGGTATCTGCAGCTTGATGAGACATTTACAAAGAAAAGGAGCTTGGTCTCATCTTGCAAGATACTTCCTAAATTGCTTCAAAACTGCTTAGACATAGATGTCCAGTGTGATTTTTCTCTTGTGCTGTAAATATGTATACATGTAGGTGGACCTTGTGAAGGAGAATGCTGTGTAACTCTGAAGCTGGCCTACTACAGTTGTAGAACACTTTGTTTATGTTTCTATATATGTTTGTTTGAAGGCGGGGAGAGATCTTAACTGTGTAACTTTGTAAAAGCCTATTAGCAAACAGTTTATTTTTATGTTATAGGCTGTCTTGTCAACAATCTGGAACATAGTGGTGGACAAGCGTCTTAAGCATTCCAGGCCCTGCAAGTTTGTGAAGGCCTTAGTTTCAGTGCCAAATCCCTGAGGGAAAATAGAGGTTGCTCAGCAACCTTTAGGGACCTTACTTTATTTTGAAAGGTTGGACATCATGATACTGAAAAGGAACTGAAGTGTAAACATGTGTTTCTTATTTGCAGGAATATACCCTGTATTTTTATGTATGCCTGTCTCTTCTTAAGAAGCTGCTTAATAATATAACAGCAGAGTAATTAATTCAATGCTGGTCACATACTTTATATAGCACAACTTTAAAAAATACTTTCCCTTTTCAAAATGATGGTGCAAGTAGGTGACTAAAAATCCAATTCTAATATTACAAAAGTCTAGAATGTTGAAAATATATTAATCACTTTGGGCAATGGCCAAAGGGTTATTTTTTAATAACATGTGTATACTTATTCCGAGATTATATCTGTTTCAGTATGCTGCATATTTTTCTATCAAAAAGTTAATCATACCTCTAGAAATGATTTGTTCCATAATCATAATCAATTTTTATTATCACATTCTCTGCACATTACTATGTTCTTACTGCATTTCTAATCAAACTACTTTTCTAACTGAGTTGAGCAATTATTACAGCTTTAAATGTATTGTAGTTCTTATTTCAATTTGTATAGCTATTCATTTAAAATATATAATTCTGAGTAGATCACAATGATTAAAATATATATTTAAAATTAAATTAAGCTGCATAAAAACAATATCAAACAATATCAAATATCAGTATTTTAAAAGAAATAAAAAACCCAGACAATAATTAAAACAGCTTTCCATACTTTGCATGTTTTTCCAAAATGATGATTAAAAAAAGGTCCTGTTGAACATTTTAGAAGAATTATTGTGAACATACAGAGCCACTGCATTACAAAAAATAAATAGCATGTGTTACAATTATGGAGAGGAACATCTGCTCTTTCATAGATGTAATTCCAAAATAATGCTTTGGAATTTTTTTTCTTTTTCATCTTGTGTCCCAACCCTGTTTCATATAGCTATAAAGATCTATCTCTTTTCCTGTGTACTGGGCTGGGGCAATATATGAGTCTGTTCTGTAATGTTTGCTTGTTTTTTTTTTTAATCCAAGCATCAACAGTATATTGATTATGTTTTTAATTCTTTGGGGGGGGGGTTGTTTTGATATTTTATTGTATTTTTAAACATTTCTTTTGAAAGCTGCCCAGAATCATCAAGATATAGAATGCCATCAGAGGGATAGCATTCTACATTTTATAAGTAAATATATAAACAAGCAAGCAGAATTTATTTATTTATTTATTTATTTATTTTTAGGTTCTTCTATGCCGCCCTACTCCCTAAGGACTCAGGGTGGCGTACAACATTTTAAAAGAACACTAAACAATAAACATTCATTTAAAAACAATTTTAAAACATTAAAAAGTTAAAAGACATTCAACAACATATATACTGGGGGAGATCTCAGGTAAAATCTGGTATCAAACCCCTGCCCGCAGGAAGAGCCACGTCTTGATGGCTTTCCGGAAGGCCAGCAGGGTGGGGATAATTCGGATCTCAGGGGGAAGTTGGTTCCAGAGCACGCCCCCCCCCACAGAGAAGGCCCTCCCCCTAGGGCCCGCCAGCCGACATTGTTTGGCTGACGGGACCTGGAGGAGACCCACTCTGTGGGCCCTAATTGGTCGGAGGGAAGTATGAGGCAGAATGCGGTACCGGAGGTAACCTGGTCCTACTGCCATGTAGGGCTTTAAAGATGATGATCAACACCTTGAATTGTACCCGGAGACCAATGGGCAGCCAATGCAGCTGGCGGAGTATAGGTGTTACGTGGGTGTATCTTGACACACCCACCACAGCACGCGCAGCCGCATTTTGCACCAGCTGAAGTCTCCGAATACTCTTCAAGGGTAGCCCCATGTAGAGCGCATTGCAGTAGTCCAATTGAGAGGTGACAAGGGCATGAGTGACCGTGAGCAGAGCCTCCTTCTCCAAGTATGGTCGCAATTGGTGCACCAGGCGAACCTGTGCAAAAGCCCCCCTAGCCATAGCTATAAGATGTGAATTTGTAGAATACAGTCTGTAAACTAACCTTTAACGCAATAGTATCGTTTTGGTTTTTCACTCTTCCTTTTCCTGTTTTCCTCTACTCCTCTCACCCAAAAAAAAGAAGGTGGAACCCAAGACAAACAAAGCTTGCTCTAATATCATCATTCCCACTTTCCAAGAAAAGCTCAGAAGAGAAGAGAGAAGGACACATCCTCTCCTCTACTGACCCAGCAACACTATGGATCTTCAGACCCAACTAGAGCACATGACTGAAAAGAACTGGAGTAAAGAGAAGATGGAACTGTTGGAACGTTTCGACAGTGAAAGGAAAGAATGGGAATGCCAGTGGAAGGTCATGCAGAAGAAAATAGAAGAGGTATTGTGGATTATTTTCAACATCAGCTATAATGTTCAATCTAATGTAGCGATACTGTGTTTAAAAAAAGGCACAGGACTTTAGATTGCAACGGATTGATTAGTACTTCAACATTTATAATGTTGGGTGATGATACTGTGATCTTATGCTTCCAATATTTTCTAGGTTTCAGTTTTCAAAATTCTTAGCCATGCTTTTTGCTGATTGCTTTATGTAGGAATTATAGGCAGGATAATGAAGTTGAGGACATATATTAACTCTATCTTACTTTGAAGCATTCCTGACAAATGGTTGTACATACTGTAGTGAAAACCACTATGGAACAATTTTTTTTGTAATCACTCTAAGCTGTTTGTTCCATTAGTAACCTGGCATTACAATTTAAAAGGTTTCACTGGCTATTTTTCTATGCAAATCCATTGTATCTTGCTCTGTAAAACTACTTGTTGCAACAGAACTAATACCTAACATTCCCTACATTATTTTTAACCAAACATGATACTGTATTTCATGTCAACCACATTCTTTAAAACTGAGGAACAGATAAACACAGATAAACCAGTAGGTGCATTTAAAGTAACTTTTTATTTATGTAGGTAGATAATGATCGGAAATTACAAAATTGTTGACGGTTTCTTGGCATGCATTTTGCATGTCTTTTACTGATAAAATTTTAATTATTTTCATTCCACATTTCATTGTTTAATCACAAAGCAAACTTCAAAGCTAATACTTGGATTTAGGTATTAAGCAGAAGCAATGCTTCGCTTATCTTAGGATTTATTCATAAGAAGAATAAACCCATTAAAATGTATGGAGCTTGATAACGATGTATAGAGAGCCAGTTTGATGTAGTGGTTAAGGTTAAGGTTAAGGCTAGAAACCAGGAAATCGTGAATTCTAGTCCCTAGGAAGGAGGCAAGGGCAAACCACTTTTGAAATCTGAAAACTCCAAGTACTACGGTAGTCTGTACTTGAAGGAATCAGGAGTCAACAACTTGTAGGGACAAAAAAATAATACTTAACTTCAGATCTATTGAGTTTAATAAGTATACCATAATTTAAATTCTGAGTCCAATATCAATGTAACTTTTATGGACATTGCTTCCAAAGATAAACAATGACCCATCTTGTTTATTAACATGTAAAAAAATACCTAGCCTGTAGAAGTAAGTGACATAAGATCACAACACTTTCATTCTAGTCAACTCTGCTATAATTAATAAGTATATTCAGAGTGATTATACTAACCAACATGTCAGAGCCAAGATATAAAGCCGCCTAGAGTTACATAAAAGTGAGATAGGCAGTTATATAAAACAAACAGACAAATCATATTTATATCACTCAGCACCCAATTTTACCAGCCTACTGTTTTTCCAGCTTTCTATTCCACTCAGGGCCCAGAACAAGGATATTTTTCTTGTGCTCATAATAAAGCATCTTATTGACAAATGATAAAAATAAGCCCAAATGTTAAATTAGCTTAAATTAGCCTAGACGTTTAGAGGTCCATTGGTCCCTAGTCCTCTCCCTTACTGTTTTTCTTAAGAATGTCCTAGATAAGGGGTGTCAAACTCAAGGCCCGGGGGCCGGATCCGGCCCGCAGGGTGCTTAGATCTGGCTTGGAGGGCCACCCTGGAAATAATGAAGGACCGGTCCGCAGTGCCTCTGCCAGCGAAAACAGAGCTTCAGAGGGCTGCGTGTGGCCCTCTTAAGCTCCATTTTCACTGGCAGGGGGTTGCAGGAGGCCATCACAGCCAAAAATGGAGCTCGTGAGGGCCGCAAGTGGCACTCCCAAGCTCCGTTTTCTCTGGCAGAGGGTTGCAGGAGGCCGTCGCAGCCAAAAATGGAGCTCGTGAGGGCCACGAGTGGCACTCCCAAGCTCAGTTTTCTCTGGCAGAGGGTTGCAGGAGGCCGTCGCAGCTGAAACGGAGCTTGGGAGCCCATTTTCACTGGCAGAGCACTGGGGCCACCACAGGCACACACGAGTGATGTTGAGTTGGCCACACCCACCCTGGCCATGTCCACCCTGGCCCTCCAAGGTCAAACACAACCCTGATGCGACACTCAATGAAATCAAGTTTGACACCCCTGTCCTAGATGCACAATAAAATGTCTTACTGTAATGATATTTCTGGTGCTTTATCCATTGGACATTTTGTTCATCTATGCTGACATTTTATGAATTGTCACAGTTTTTGTAATGGATGCTATTTATTTTTCCAAATGATTGTGTAACCATTTCAGCACATTTATTTCCATTTGTAGCCACTGTAATTATTCCACCTTAACTGAGAAACACTTCAGTTTGAGAGCTGATTTGATACAGTATTAGGGGTATAGTTGGAATCTGGTCAGAACTCCTTGCAGTTGGCAAGAAAACATACATTCCAATGCTATATGTTTGAAACACAACCAAAAATTTAAGAGTTTTGGGATTTTCTTTGCAGGAAATGTGCTGCAGCCCTTCTTGTAATAGCTATTTCTTAAATAAATGAAAAATTTCCAGATAGTTAAGCCAATCAGTGATTTCAGGTCCAGAAAACTGATGACATACTTTGTTTAATCAGATGTATGTATGATGATATGTATGATCACATATCTATGAAAGACATTTTCTTTCTTTTCCAGCTTTACCAGGAGGTAAAATTAAGGCGTGAAAACAATATGAGTATCTCTGAGAATAAGCCCATTCATAACAAGGCAGAGCAACAAGCTTGCTCCCCCACCTTAGAATGGAGTGACCCACCAGGATTGTACAGCTGTTCGCCAGATAAAGCGAGATCGCAAAGCCAAGCCGAAAAGGAAAGCAAGTGTGTGAAAAACAAAAGGAGAAACCATGCTTTTGCAAAAGATCATCTCACTTTTCAAAATGCCAAGGAGTCTGAAGACTGGGTAGACTTGAAAACAACCAAGAATTACACTCAGGATCTCAATATTGTGAGTAAATTCATATTGTGAGTGGTCTCACTGAGGTGGCATGTTAACCACTGCAATAGTTTTATTATTGACTACTTAAAATGTGGTTAGCTCATCTCTTCCAAACCAGCCAGAAAGTAACAAGAGTGGGTCAGCTGACTGTCCTAACTGGAACTAAATCAGTATGAGAACATGCTAACTATAGCTGCATGAATATGAATGTAGGTCTTCTGTACCAAAAATATCTTTACTAAATACAGAGGTTTCTGTAACATGTCAATCAATGTTTTTCTACACCCTTCAGTTTGTTGTTATTTTAATAATAGAACTTCTTAAGCAGTTGGTGGCATGATGCAGTCATGTTAGGTCTGTGTGAAGCAGGGTTTGTAAATTTGGAACCCATCTTGTAAAATGCTTCTCCTCCATCTTTTACTTTGACCTCTGGAAAAAAAACATTCTCTTCATGGCATTAATCAGAGGTTAAGGCACCAGGCTAAAAAGTGGGAGACTGAGTTCAAGTTCCGCTTTAGCCATGAAAGCCAACTGAGTCACTTTCTTAGTCCAACACACCTCACAGGATTGTTGTTGTGGGGAAAATAAGAGGAGGAAGGTGTGTTGGATATGCATGTTCGATATGGTCACTGCCTTGAGTTATTTATAAAAATATGCATTGGGAATTGAAAATGCAAAGGAATTCCTCTCCCAGTCTTTCTCATTGCTAAGGTAAGCCAGACTCCATAATTGTGATGCTACAAAAATCTAGTTTATAAACCCTGATGAATAAGAGGATCTGGACTTTCAGTAATCACAGTTATGCCAATGATTATGCAGTATAAAGCCAGCTAATTCTTAAAAGGGGGGAGAGGAATCTCAAAGAAATGGAAAAAGAGGGTATCTCCTCACAAAGACTTTGTGACAGCTCAAAACTGGCTCTGTATATGTCAGATCAGATGATATTCGCTTGATTCTCATGCTGAATCCTCTTTTTCTTTCCTGGCTTTGTGCCAGTTTATTTAAAACCCGAACAAAACTGGTATTTTCTTTTGCACTAATAGAGCTTGCAGGCTACACATTCCCTTATAAGCAGAAATCCTTGTCTCCCTTTGTTTCCTAGTTCCTGGGTTCAAGTAATCAATTTCATTTTAAAGTAGTTGCTTAAGGGGAAAATACTCCAAGTTTGAATGGAGTATTTGAATGGTATTAAAGAACAGAGAAGGAGGAAATTGACAGAATTGGGTTATCATGCGTATGCAAAAAAAAAAGTGAAGATCTGCAAATATTGAAAACAGTCTGTTTCAGTCCTAGTTGCATTTTAAAGTGGCTTTCTTGGAACCTGACAGTAGTAGGATTACATAAGTGTTCACAAACCCATTGTTCAGCATCTTTCTCTCTCTCTGAATCCATTGTTATCTAAACATTGTTAAAGTATTGGGAAATAATTTAGTTGCCAAACCATCAATAGAGATTATAACTTCAGAGGATTTTCTATGCAACTCTATGACAATAGCAAGGTAATGTGAGTGTGAGTCTGGCTTTTTTTTAAACAAGCAATCATCTCATATAACTTCCTATTGTTGCAAGTTGTGGAAGGGTCAAAAGCCATTTATTTTATTTTATGTTTTGTATAGATGAGGGAAGAGGAGATTTTTGATTTTCAGGGCTAGGCAATTGAGGTTTAGGAAAACTTTTTTTTTTTTGCATTGTTCAGTTGGTGCTGGAGAATTGGTGCTGAATAGCCCATGGAGTTCTCAGAATATTCCCTATGCTTTGAAATCAATGGCAGTGGGAGAAGTAAACACAGTGAAAGTATGGGTCTTCCCCGTCAAATGTCCTTGTGCTGGGTTGGGACCACAGTTTCTAGAATTCCTAGCTAGGAGTTGGCACATGATTTGCAAATGGCAGAATGTAGTGTGCTAGCTTGTTTGCCCATATGGGTGGTATGATGTCAAATATATATTTTGAATTACAAATCTCCAAATCTCTTGCTGTTTGTTCTGCCAAAAATTATAAAAAGCTACTCCTGATTTATTTCAGTAACTCTTTGTTTTTCTACAATAAGCACCAAGGTGGTTCACACGAAGATACTGTAGCACAAAATCATAAACATAATAAAGCCATAATTTAGTTGCTTGTCTATATTTCAGAAAGATTGGACATTTCCTGTAACATCATTCTACATTATTCTATATATTCTATAGGAACTGAATTGTACTCAGATATTGCAATTTCTATTTCTCAAGGCCCTTAAAGAACTTGCCAAAGTAAGTGAAGACTTGTGTACCTACCAAGAAGAAATCCGTAAGAAAGCCAACCATAGAAGGTAAAATTATCAGATTTTTAAAAGATTTGCTCTTCTAATGAAAGAAGATAAAGTACCCCCAAGTCTGCCTGAAATTAAGTTTCCTGAGTTGAAATCCCTCAGCACTTTTGCAGAAGCATTCATCCCACGATAGATAGAAAGTAGACAGACACATATGAGCATGTAATATATTTCTACAATAGACTAGATTGATTAATGTGATAGAAACCCAATCAGCAGGATTAGTTATGGTTCAAAGAACTCTGCATACTAATCACTGAGTTAGTTAATTGTGTAAGGAAGCATGATTAGATAAATGAAAGATAAGCATGGTGTGAAGTTTCCGAAAGATGCCCTAGTTCAGTGATGGCGCACCTATGGCACGGGTGCCACAGGTGGCACGCGGAGCCATATCTGCCGGCACGCGAGCCGTTGCCCTAGCTCAGCTCCAGCGCGCATGTGCGTGCACGGCAGCTGATTTTTGGCTCACGCGGAGGCTCTGGGAGGACGATTTTGGTCTCCGGAGGGCCTCCGGGATGGCGAGGGGAGCGTTTTTGCCCTCCCCAAGCTCCAAGAAAGCCTCTGGAGCCTGGGGAGGGCAAATAACGGGCCTACTGGGCCCACTGGAAGTCGGGAAATGGGGGAGTGGGGGGGTCACGCATGCATGCACAGGGGGGTGGGGCAAGTGGGGGGCTTTGAATTATGGGTGTGGGCACGCATGAGTGTGTGATAGCGCGTGCGCGCACTATTTTGGCACCTGAGGGAAAAAAGGTTCGCCATCACTGCCCTAGTTGCTTTCAAGTTGCCACATGGGATGTGAACATGTCTCCTCCAAGAGCATCCTGTTCCTCCCCAAGAAGTGACTGAGAGACTGCCAAAAGACTTCCTGAGTCTTTTGAGTGGCATGAAAGGTACTTTTAGAAATACAGGTCAAATCTTTAATTGTACTTCTTTGATATCAGTTGGGGAAAAATTACGGCTTTATGATGGTAACAGGTTCTATTAATTTCAAATAATTCATTATTTAACTGTTTTTCTTGCCCATACAGGAAAAAAATGTTTCCTTTCCTTGGAGAATCCATTGAAAATGGGAATGCATTGATTACCCAAGAGACAAGCCATGCATATTATAAGAGCCCACAACTGGCTGCAGTTGCCTCTGAGGCAGAAAAGCAAAATAACAGAAAGAATCTGATTAGCACCGACAGGCATTTGAAGGAAACTCCATCAACTGCTCTTTCTGGGATTGAGGAAATCAGCTTTTTGCCTTGGCAAAGACAGGAAGGGCCTCCTGTTCCCCCCAGAAGCACCTCTCGGCATTTGACAAGCTCTGTTGCAGACATTTCCGAAGCATTAGCGAAGCATGTTGAGCAAAGAAATAGCTGCGAAACCCAGGAACATCCAGATGGAAGTCCATTAATTTATCCAGCTGCGCCACTGACAAAGTCAGATGAATGGAAATCTCTTAGTGGGCTTACAGAAAATCAGGATCAGTCTAATGACCACAAACTTCCAGCAGCAATTCTTCGCAGTGTGTGGTCTTGTGATGCAAGCAAAATTGAAAATGGACCGGAAAATGGCTCTTTCAGACATGCTTTCCAGAAGTGCTCTTCTGATGGATATAGGGTGACCCCAAAACAGCATCCCAAATTTCAAAGTAGTGTACATTGTACCAGTAATCCTTACATTATGGCATGTGATACACTGGAAGATTCTGGGTATGAAACTGGAAAAACTCAACGTAATGAAACACTGGAAGCTAAAATTGATGAGTTCAACCGGACTGTGTTTCATACAGATAAAGGTAAAAAATGTTTGCTGCAGAGCCAAACAGAGCTGCCTGGTGTTCCTCAAGCCCACTGTGGACTGCAGGACAGTCTGAACAATGGGACACCAAATGAAGAGTCGACTTGTGTTTTGAATTCCAAGCTGTCTTCAAAGAAGGAAGAAAAAGCAAACAAGCCCAGTAAAGATGTCAAAACAAAACGACAACAAAAGCAAATAAACGGAGTTTTAAGTGGCTACCAGCACATGCTTCATGAACATGACTGGAGGCCAAGTAATTTGTCTGGTCGTCCACGATCAGCTGATTCAAGGTCCAACTATGGGGTTGTTGAGAAGTTGCTGAAAAACTATGAAAAACAAGTGCAATCTGAGGCTGAATTTACTGAGGGCAGCTGCAAAAAAATGGGTCATTATCCAATAATCCAGACAGAGCAAGGAAAGCAGGAGCAGCAGAAGAATTCGATGAGACACCTTGGACTATATACCAAGCATGGAAAAGAGAAGCAGAAATTTCCTGAGGTATGCTTTGAACATGACATTGGTCTACTTTTAACTTCTTTAAACTGCACATGTTGTCCTTCAAGAATTCTGAAACGTATCACTGAGGCTGTTAAAACTGGACTTCAGGACCTTAATCTGAATTCCAGCCCTATGGGGGCTGATGCTGGTTGCCAAGTATCTTTTTCTGCTGCCACCTCCTCTCAAATTTACATCCAGGGATGATGGCTTAGCGCCTGTTCAGAAAGCTGTCAAGCTGCGATTCAGGCATGACTGCTATCTTTAGACCCCTGGAGAGACATTGTCCCTGAGAAATGAATCAAGTGAGAATTCTGAGGTGTTCACTGAGCAGAGTGCCAATTTCCTCATCCTGGATTTAAGATTGAGAAAAGGAAAGGTGTATTCTTTCCCATTAACCATCAAACTGTATGGGAAGGGGAGTGAGCAAGATTATTTTATTGTTTTACTTTACAGGACTTATAACCCCTCCTCTCAGTCCCAAAGAACTCTGTGCAACATCAAACAAATCAGAACAGCTTCAAAGGCAAAAAATATAGAAAGGAAAGATAAAACTCCCAACTCCAACCCAGGATGGATGCCCACAGTCAGCTGGGACTCCAAAGTATTGAAATAAAAATAATGGTGGACAGAAATGAAAAGAAAGGTTGAGAAAGTGACTTAATAAGCCAAGGTCTAAGCAGGAAAGTGGCAGGAGGACACAGTGGCCAAGTCAAGGTCATATAGCAAACTATGTAGCTGGGTGTTAAAAGTTAAATATCGGATGCAAGAAACTTGTATTCCATATGCATTTTACATAGATAACCATGGTAAAAATGTTGTCTAGGGTTCATATTCCTCCCCTGCAAAGGATATTGATCCCTAAATTCTTTAAAACTACAGCAGAGTTGTTGAAAAGGGCAGAACAACACACAATCTGGGCTAACTACATGAAGATGCAGAGATGAGTCTTTAAACACAAATAGGTCCAAGGGCCTATTTATTCTAAAATAAATGCATAAAGAATATTGTAAATAGCGTATTCAGTTATGATAAGTTGTACAATTAACTGTACGCTGTCTTTTCTTGGGAATAAACTTACAGGACTAGGCTGAAGTGTTAATGCATTCCAATTAGTAATATAATATTTCATTTATCTACAGTCGTGGTGGCGAACCTATGGCACGCGTGCCAGAGGTGGCACGCGGAGCCATAGAAGCCGGCACGCGAGGGTTTCCCACCGGCAAACCGGAAGTGTGAAAAAATGCACTTCCGGTTTGCCGGTGTGCTGTTTTTTGCACTCCGGAGGGTTCAGGGAAGCTCCCTGAAGCTCCAGAATGCAAAAAACTACAAAACGGACAAACCGGAAGTGAACTTTTCCGCACTTCCGGTTTGTCCGTTTTGTAGTTTTTTGCATTCCGGAGCTTCAGGGAGCTTCCCTGAACCCTCCGGAGTGCAAAAAACATCACACAGGCAAACCGGAAGTGCGTTTTTTCGCACTTCCGGTTTGCCGGTTTCGTCGTCCCAGGCTCCGGTAAGCCTTTGCGCGGGGGTGGGGGGGGGTTGCGCATGAGCAGGGGGCAGCATGGGGGGGTGTTTTGTGCATGCGTGGGGGGGGAGGGAATGGGTGTGGGCATGCGCGCGCGAGCGCGAGCGCGTCCCCCCCCCTTTTTGGCACGAGAGCCGAAAAAGGTTCGCCACCACTGATCTACAGTATTAACGTAATATCTGTATTGTCCCACTCTTGGCAAACTTATAGTATAAACATTAATTCAATAAAGTAATGAAAACATTAATAAAACAGGCATTCTGCTCTCCCACTAAGTTTCCAAGGTCTCCAAGGGCTGCTTAAACAGTGAAGGTTTTTAAGAGCCCCCTGTAAGCTAGAAGGGCAGGAGGCCAGCTCTCTCTTGATCTCATAGAGTTGGAGCTACAGCCAAAAAGGCCTGTCTTCTGGTTCCTGCCTCCTCACTTCATGCTGGGGTGGCTCCCTAAGCAGAGCCATTGCTTGATGACTAACAGACCAGACAAACTCATTTTGTATAGATAGTCCCTGAGAAAGCCAGCTCCCATTGGGCAACATGAGCCAGCAATGTGCTGCAGCTGCCAAAAAAGCCAACACAGTTCTAGGCTGCATAAACAGAGGGATAGAATCAAGATCATGTGAAGTGTTAATACCACTTTATAATGCCTTGGTAAGGCCACACTTGGCATAATGCATCCAGTTTTGGTCGCCACAATGTAAAAAAAATGTTGAGGCTCTAGAAAGAGTGCAGAGAAGAGCAACAAAGATGAGTAGGGGACTGGAGGTTAAAACATATAAAGAACGGTTCCTGGAATTGGGTATGTCTAGTTTAATGAAAAGAAGGACTGATAGCAGTGTCCCAATATCTCAGGGATTGCCACAAAGAAGAGGGAGTCAAGCTATTCTCTGAGGGCAGGAGAAGAAGCAATGGGTGGAAACTAATCAAGGAGAGAAGCAACCTAGAACTAAGGAAAAATTTCCTGACAGAACAATTAATCAGTGGAACAACTTGCCTCCAGAAGTTGTAAATGCTACAACAGTGGAAGTTTTAAAGAAGAGACTGAATAACCATTTGTCTGAAGTAGTGTAGGGTTTCCTGCCTAAGCAGGGGGTTGGACTAGAAGACCTCCAAGGTCCCTTCCAACTCTGTTATTCTATTCTATTCTATCCTATAGACCAGTATCCCAGTTGAAAGGGCTTCGTGAGTTACCCCATTAATCTTCCTACTCTTGCATTGAAATCAGTGGGATGGACTCAAAGGTGTGTCCCTTCATGGGGGCAAGGGGAAGGTGATTGTGCTCATGTATCACTGGATCAAGATATAGCAGTATCTAGTGGTGAACTGAGTGCTAAAAGAACTTGATAAATAATAGCAATAAAACCAATATTACAGAGAAATAAAATGAACTGGCATTTTTGATCAAGTATGTAAATTTAGCATTTGGAAAAGTTAGTTATCATGAAGAGGTCATGAAGGGAAGGAGCTCTCAGTATTGTTTCTTTCCTATAAAAAGAGGGCAATTGTTGACAAATCATTGAGGCAACTAACTGGCCAATATGCTTTCTCCCTGCTGGCACATATTTATTTTTATTTAATGTTTATTTAATTTGGAATTCTGATATTTACATACGTCTGAGGAGGAATTACAGTGATTAAACCCAACCATAAAATATAATCAGTACAGAAAGAAGTGCAGAAGTTAAAAGAAGCACTGCAGGAAGCATCTACTAAAACACAATTTTGCCTAAATCCAGGGGCTTTTTGCTTATATGAAACAGAGGAAAACTGAGTCACTTAGGGCAGAACTGCCACTTTCCAAGAGTTGGATGCCTAAAACTGAGCAAAGTCGAGAAGTATTTCATGCACAGTCAACTCTTTGGGATTGTTTGGATGATCGTCTACCACCTAGAGTATAGGTAGACAAATTGCTCTGCTTTGCTTGCTCTAAAAGATGGTGGGAGCCAGGTTCACATTCGGAGCAAGTTTCAGGATTTTTTGAGGGAAGAAATGGTCCCTTAAACAACTGCAACCATATGGCACCCAAATTTCCCCCTTAAAACTCCCCCAAACTCCCCCAGATAAAGGAAATAAGATCCAAAGTCCACAGAAAGGATGCAAGTTAGTCATATAAAGCTTCCAGACTGCATCTTTGGGACTTCTGGTTGAGGATCTAGGCAGCCAGCAAAAAATATGCATAGAACAATGTCAGAATTCTTCAGGGCGCAAGCAGCATGCTATTCTAATTATTCTCCTCAGATCCTCCACAGCTGATAAATGCAGACAACTGTTTGGAATGTAAGCAAAAGCTAGGTCTGCTATGAAAAATGATGCTGCTTTACCATTCTGTAGGAATTCAACTGGGGGAAAAAAGTAGTAATTAGGTTTTTTTTTATTTTAACTGTAAAATGTATCCTATTCTAAGAGGGTAACTTATTCTTGATTAGGGTGAGAATTAACCGTATTTATGTTGTTACAGTATAAATTTCTGTGGCATCATTCTTTTTAATCAATATCCTCAAATTTTTAGAAAACGCTGTGGTATGGTTTTAACAGTTTTCTCCTCAGAAACAGGACAAAAAAGGATCAGTGGCACTAATACTTTTAGATAATCATTTTGGTATAACTATAATATAATGAAAAAGATAGCATTTGTACTTATAGGAAAAATATAAGATGCCCTGATTATATGGATGGATGCTTGATTAACTATGTCAAACTGCTGATACTGTATATAAACTGTCCAGAAGAGAAATTCCAGAGCTGAGTGTGATCTTCTGAGGTAGACAGTTGTCAGCTCAGTTGTGTTGAAACAGTAATGATAATTACAAATGGAGAGAAACACAAACATTTCTAAACTGCTTGTAAATTACAGTTGTAATATACAGTACATACCTTTATTTAGTGATTCCATGTATACTTCCCTGGATCCTTCAAGAAAATATGTACAGTCTCCTTGGATTGGCAGTATGTTCAATATATAAACCTATATTAGCAGGGCCAGCTTTAAACTAAGGTTAACCAGGCACTGATCTAGAACATCAACACTTAAAAGGGCACCAATGCTGCCCATCCTTCCAAATTATTTTAAATATCCACATCTCTGCATTGGCAGGAGATAGCACCATCAATCAATGTGGCTTAGGAGCAGCATAATACCCTTGAGCAAATGCTGCTCTTTAAAGAAAAAAGGGAAAAAAGTAAAAGCTGAAATAAAGTGTCACGTTTAATGGTCTCTAATGGTTCTTTTTGGGCTTGAAACATTCTGGAATTGACATTATTGAGAGACACAGAGAAGCAATAAGTGAGTGTAATACCTTAAAAGAAAAAAAATATATCAAACTAAGATGGAGTTCTGGTGATATCTTCACAACAACACAAGGAAGTGGTTTGCAATTGCCACTTCTAGGTTGTTTTCTTTTTTTAAGTTTTTATTAAATACACATATAACACAAACACATACAGAACAGACAAACTAATAGGGGTACATATTTACAATAAGCTTGCATCGGTAAATATCCACAATAATATTATCCCATATATATAAATATTTACACTTTATAATTTACTTATTCTACATTTCTTTATTTCTTAATTCTTCTATAATAAATTACCTTTAACATTCATAATAGTCATTCAAATATCAACAGTCTCAATTCTTACTCATTTCAATACACTCCTTTACTTATTCTTTCTCTCCTCCAACCATTCATATAGTTTATTTCCATACTAAGTAGTATTCGGACTCTTCTTTTTCTTTTATTTCCTTTGTTAATTTATCCATCTAGCACATTCCAATATTTTCTTATAATGTCCTCATCTTTTGGTATGCTCTCATTTTTCCAGAATTGCGCGTAGATTATTCTTGCCGCCATTATGATGTGTATAATCAAATAATGTAATTCCTTTTTATATTTTTTATCAATTATGCTCATTAAAAATAGTTCAGGTTGGGAAGAAGAAAGGAAGAGATTAAGAATACACACATAATATTTAACGTTCTTACCTGAGGCAAATCTTTTAAATTAAAATTGAGCTAGTATTATGTGTCCCAAAGGTGCTTTTCCAAAAGGTAACTGGACTTTGTTTTTCCTTGAAGCCGTTTCGCTTCTCACCCTGGAAGCTTCTTGGATGAGAAACAAAACGATTTAAAGGAAAAAACGAAGTCCAGTTGCCTTTTGAAAAAGCATATTTGGGACAACCATGACGCGGATGACTGAGAATCTCCATAGGCATCTAGTATTATGTGCATTTCAACATAACATGCAGATTTAACCCAAGTAAAGCCAGATACAGATTTTATTTTTGCATAATTTGAATTGTAGCTGTTTAAGGGGAGATGACAACCGTGAAGCTCAGTCTCTCTATTTGTATGGGTGAAAAGGCTCGAGTGTAATGCACACATGCAAACCTTGTCATAACCTTTTCATCCATAAAGTACTTAAATACAGCAAAAGCAATTTCAGGAAGCCTTCAAAGATCCTAATGGGTAATGTGCAGACAAGTTGCCATTTAATCCTTCAGTGCCTTATCTTTTTTTTTTCTCAATAGGGTGCAATAAATTGTTTACGCATTTAAGATCCTGAGTACATGTTGACAGAGGACTTGCATGCATAACAAAGACATCAAATGGCATTTACTTTGCAGCTCTTTCTAGCAGTTGGCGGGGCAAAGAGAGGCTAATCTGCTTTCATTCTAAATCAAAGCCACTTATGCATTTTGTGTCTTACTTACATGTCACATACTTCTTTGACATGTGCAAGAGTTCTTTGGTCATTACATCTACACATTACTATGTAAATGGTAGATACATTCTCCAGATCTTTTAATAGCTTGAGGCCACCTGTTGTAAAGACGACTACGTTCACCATGCCATTCTCTTCAGATTCCTTGGATGCTTTTGAAGGGTTTTGTTTGGAGCTCTTAACCCAAGCAGACACATTTGTGTTATAGGTATCTCTGGCGGCCAAGCAGTCAAATGGCAAGGCATTCTCGCGGCCAGCTCGCCCAGCAAACAGACGCTTGCCTTCCAGATGGGCCTCCAGGTCTCCATCAGCACCACCAGCAATGAGAAGAACACTTTTGAACGAAATTGCTTGAGACATTTCAGTGCGTCTGAACTTACTTGTGGATTCAGGACTGATGTGAAAGTACTATGTTTTTTGAAACACTCTTTTCCATATTCACAACCAGAACTAGTTCTATGCAACTCTACTACATTGGTCAATAATGACTATCTTTTTGACTTGCTGAAAAACTCTTTGGATTCTTGGATCATACTTACTGTCTTCAGTGTTTTATCAGTTAGATAAGGATTCCCTTTTCCCTGACCTGTGTGTGTGTGTGTGTGTGTATGTATATACTGTATATATATACTCACACACACACACACTCATAGTAAATTTTCTTTGAATATCATGTCGTTATTCATATCCTTAATCTGTTTTTAATTTAAATTGAGTGCTGTACATTCTGACTTCCCCCACAAAGGGTAGGAAGAAATGCTGTGTGCATGATCATGTCATGTTAGATGCATGTGTTGAAATAGCAAGTGCATTTAGTTTGTAACTACTATAGAAAAGATTATTGCCGTACCAAGATGCCTCCATATAGTTTTCAAGGTTTGAGATTTCTTTCAAGGTATGAATGAATGAATGAATTGATGAATGAATTGATGGATGGATGAATGAATGAATGAATGAATGAATGAATGAATGAATGAATATATCAATATAGTCCCTGGGAGAATGCATAAGAAGAGACCTGTTGGATTATGCAAAAGCCATCTGGTCCAACATGCTAGGTCTCCCAGGGACCAATACATCCCAGGGAAATATATCCCTGTCAATACTTACATTCTGTATATCTTTTATAGGCTTTACAGGTCTAGTATTTAATATAAAAAATTAACTTTATGCATTTTTTAAAAAAATGCATGCTAGCAGATAGAAAGTTATTTGCAATGATGTCATAGAAGCTGAATGGACTGGTTTTTCATTCATACTTCATGTGTCAGTTTTACTCTGCCATTCTTGAAATGTTGCAATGCTCAATCTGATGTTTTACTAACATTTTCCCCCCCAATTCAAAGCATCTACTTATAACTATTAGCTTTGCTGAATGTACAAGCGTTTCTAAAGAGAACTTCTATTATTTCATTCAGTATTACTGTATATGTCTTAGAAACTAGACTCAGATAATAGCATCAGAAGAAACTTGTTGGATCGTGTCAAAAGCCCATCCTGTCCCCATGACCAACCACATGCAGTAGGACTTGAAGTGGAAAGCCTCTGCTTTTCACCCCTAGCAATTAGTATTTCAGGTAGTCTGTTTTTGGACTTGGAGATAACATGCAGTAGTTCTTGACAGCCATGGGAAGCTTATTTGATCAGCAGCATGGGTTGAGTCTGGGGAAAGAAGGAGACAGATGTCTACTCAGCATCTCAAGAGCACAGCTAAACTTATCAAGAGACACAGATCTTTCCATGCAACTTATCCCTTGTCCTGATATGATCACTTGTGCCAGCTGTACCCAGGGAAAGTTAAATGTGCATTGTAACAATGTCTAGACATGCAAACAGATAAATTAATGGTACAGAGACAAGCTTTACAAATGGTATTTGTGATCGCATGATGGCTCGTGTAGTTTTTAAATTCCACTTATTAACCTTTTTCTCCATTTGCCTCAGTGTGAAAGCATAGGAAATAGCCTTGAAAGATAGGAGGAAGAGCCGTCAACAAGGAAACGGCCACACAATCAGGTTTTTGAGCCCAGGCTCAAAAACAATGTGAGAAAATGTTTTTGACAAGCTTCTCCCTAGTTCATCCAGATGAAATGAGAAAAGGGGAAGCACATTCAGATTTGCAAGATTTTGTTACTATAGCTGTTACAATAAAAGTAGTCTTGATCTATATGATATTGGTTTCATAGCCTGGTCTACCTTGCAGGGCTGACACCCAGTTTTAAAGGAATAGTGAAATCACATACAGAATTAACATTAAGATTTTCCTGGATCAGGATTTCTTCATATGGATTCAGTTACTTTCTTATTTGATTGCCTACCTGCACTTAGAGACTCTGGTCTTTAGTAAAGCAAAGTTAAAACATGGAGGCAGATAGATAAGCAACATTATGGCTGTCTACCATGAAACTACTTTTTTGGACTTGTACTCAGCAGAGACGGCAGCTACCAGCTTACCATGATAAATAGAACCAGCCCTGGTGAATACTTGGATGGAAGCTCACAAGGAATCCCAGAGTTCTAGATGTTGTAAGCCGCCCTGAGTCCTACGGGAGTTTGGCGGCATATAAAAGCGACCAAATAAATAAGATGAGAAGTCCAAAACAACTATCTCAGAACAAATCAATGGCAAACCATTCTAATCTTGTTTGTGAAGTGAACAAAGGGACATGCCTACATAGCTGCCAGAAGTTGAGCTTGATTTAAGGAAGGCTTTATTTTACTGAACTTCAAATAGCCAAGGCAACTCCTTAATTCTGCTCTCTTGACTGATAGAAATGGCTGTCAGTTTTGAGTTCACTTGATTTTGGCACAAGCTTGACACAGTGTGTGTAAATATTGCATCCAGATGGGATTGCTGTGGTGCCAGAAATCCTAGACGAATGCCATTACAGGCATGTATTTCCCTTAATCTATCTCTGTGTTGTTGGCTGTTGATATGCTATGTATGTAGGATGGTTTATTTCTCTTACCAGCAACTGAATGAAATATCAATTCTGCAAAGCTGCCTTATTGAAAGTCATAAAAAATCTTCTTCCTCTTTAGGGGTCCATCCAATCATTGAATGGCAATTACCTGGCTGAGCTAGAACAGAGAGGCAGTTCTGTTATATCAGCTTGGTCTTTAATCTCTCCTCCACCACACATCAGAAAAAGTAGCATTTCGAGCTATAACATCTCTGACCTATCTATTAAGGCAGCAGTTCTCAACCTGGGGGTCGCGACCCCTTTGGGGGTCGAACAACCCTTTCACAGGGGTCGGGAGACTTCACCCAGATGCCCCCATTTGGGTTCTTTTACCCTCTGCGCATGCGCAGAATGCTTTGCACATGCGCAGAGGGTAAAAGAACCCAAATGGCGGTGGCGGAAGGCGCGGCGGCAGGGTGGGTCACGGTGGGGGGGGGCGTGGGGCGCGACATTAGGAAGGTTGAGAACCACTGATCTAAGGGGTCTGTTTTTAGGATAGCAAAGAAAAGGAGACCCTTCAATTGCTTTTGTGAAGTAATCATGAAACCTTGAAGAAAATTGTTGTATTTTTCAGACAGCAATTATATTATTGCCTTGCCATAAAACCCAGACAGAATTGCTTGGCATGTATAATGCAGTACTGTATTTTTCAGAGTATAAGATGCACCTTTCCCCCCCCTAAAAGAGGCTGAAAATTTGGGTGCGTCTTATATTCCAAA
Source organism: Diadophis punctatus similis (assembly GCA_023053685.1). Taxonomy (NCBI): domain Eukaryota; kingdom Metazoa; phylum Chordata; class Lepidosauria; order Squamata; family Dipsadidae; genus Diadophis; species Diadophis punctatus. The sequence continues at coordinate 99,632,968 of JALIGW010000001.1, forward strand.
TTTAGCTTTTTCAAAGCTTTTTTCCCCACCTAACTAACGAGGTGCTCTTCCTGGCTTGCAGACTTGTTTTCATTGCTACGCCCTCCGAAAAAAGTTTTTCCAGCCCTAAGTCTTTGCAGGCTTGTTTTCATTGCTACTCCCGCCAAAGAAGATTTTTTTCAGCCCTAACCAGGGGAATAAAATAATGTGCTGAAGCTGACCAGACTAAGGATGCTAGCCAGATGAATACCTGGTAGGTAGATTTTTTCCCCCTATTTTCCTCCCCCAAAACTAAGGTGCGTCTTATACTCCGGTGCATCTTATATTCTGAAAAATACGGTAATTAATTTTATTGGACCTTCTCACAGTGATCCATAGGTCGTACCTGGTGTACAACCCCGTGTCAATGATTCATTTTCACATTGCCATGTTTTATGATCTTGCTATTCATAGTGAGTAACAAAATAGGGGGCATGGTGGCTAGCAGTTAAGACGCTGGGCTTATCAACCAGAAGGTTTGCAGTTCAAGACCCAAATACCATGTTACGGGGTGAGCTCCCATTACTCATCCCAGCTCCTGCCCACCTAGTAGTTTGAAAGCGTGTAAAGGCAAGTAGATAAATACACACCACTTCAGTGGGAAAGTAACAGCATTCCCTGCACCTTGGCATATAGTCATGCTGGGCACATGACCACAGAAGTGTCTGGACAACGCTGACTCCCTCGGCTAAAAAAATGGACATGAGCACTGTCCCCTGGAGTTGGCATGACCAGACACGGGAAATCTTTACCTTTCTTTAGTGAGTAACAAAAAACACTGCAAACTATTCAACCTTTTTTCTTCCCTCAAAAGCTTTGGACATTTTATGAAGAATTGCCCATTAACTCCAACTCTAGTGACAAGTTTTGTTTTTCTTCAAGGGAAAACTAAAATTCTAATGATGTGGACTTCTGCCAATTCCTATAATTCCCAAGTTATTTTTTTGTAAATGTGTAACTGCTCTGCATAGTAATATATTTGCTTCTTCTTTTTCTCTCTTACAACTCCCAATGTTTATTTGTATACTGGCAAAATAACAGTTTATTGTAGCAATATAGAAAATGTACAGAATGCCTTCCACCAATGGGTTTCCTGTTCTTACATGGGGACCTCAATATGATATAGCTGTCGAGCCCGAAATTGACATATGTGTAGCCATTTTATTTAGCTCTATATTCTACTCATATTCCTTTTCTTTCTCTTTACTTGTGTAAGGGGTTTTTTTTGGGCTCGCCACATTCTTAAGGTGGGAGGAGTGAATAGATAGTGAGGATTGTTTTGGCTAGGTGACTTTCTTTCTGGTGGGAACAGAGGCTGTCCCTGCTGAGAGGTGGATTTTGAAGACACTGGGCAATGTTGATTCTGCTTTTATTGGGGAATGTGACTTTTGTGGGATGTTTCTAATTTACAATATTATGTGATGTAATTCCGGTTTGTGTCAGATCCGGAATTACAACAGACTTTGCCAATTTGATGTCTACCTAAATAAAAAGGAATTTGTTTTGGAAGATGGATTTTGCTCATTTCTTTTTTGAATGGCTTTCATCACTTGGAAACCTGACACTAGCTTTACTGGTATAAGAAGCCTCCCCATTTACTGGCCCAGAAAAGTGCCATCAGGGTCCCTTACAGTAATTTCCAGTCAATGGGAAAGATAATTTTTAAAACAATCTCTGCATTTCCCAAGTCACATCCACACTACAGCAATTTAGCAGCTTTAGAAAGTAATACAAGTTCACCCCAGAATTTTTGTCACATATATGTTCCGTTGTCAAATCCTGAATAGTAAAAGATGAAATTATTTTCAGAGCCTAGAACAATTAGCTAATCTGAACATTCATTAAATGTTGTTGGGGATAGTAGCTACAACTGTTGCAAATAAGCAAACTCCCTCTGCTCATTTGTCAAACATATGGAAACTTGTTGAATCTAGTTTTGGATTTGCCCATCAATATCTCATTGATTTGTTTAGAAATCAAATCTGACCTTGTGTACCTGGCTGATTTATTTAAATCCGAATAAAACTGCATTTTATGTTATTGTTAGTATTGGGAGTTATTGGGAGTCTATATTTTTGTTGGCATTATTCTTGCTTCTCCACATTTTCTAGCTTCAGATTACAAGTAAACTTTTACTTAGCAACCTTTATTTGTTATTGTAATATTAGATGGGAATTGCCTGCAGCAATTAATAAACTCAGTCTGAATCCTTCTAGTCGCTTCAGGATCCCCTTTAAAACAGTCTGGCCTGATTTTCTCCACTTATATAAGGAGTTAATTCCTGCTTGGTGGATCTTCTAGATCTGGTTTTTATTACTGTCCCACACACACATCAACATACACGTATTGAGGCAATCATATGTGTAGCCATAACTAGACCTTTCATGAAAATTCATGGTTGCAAAAATGTGACCACACTCTTCCAACATTGCAAGGAAGAGAAACTTAGGAAGAGAAAATATTGTTCTGGAATGCTTATGTGTCTCTGCACGGTGCCAGAGTACAAAGTACAGTGGTAGCTCAGTACTTGTTTTTCTGTTGTGTGGAAAGAGGAGATGGAGATTTTTATTACTCCAGGAACTGTGACAGGTCACCTTAGAAATAAATCTCCATAGGTTGGTGGGACATACTGTATCATCTAATACAGTGGTGGCCAACCTTAAGCATACCATCCGCCAAATTTTTTCGCAGACGAGTTCCAATCCGCCATTTATTATTTATTTATTTTTTTGGTCGTTTTTGTATGCCGCCCCACTCCGTAGGACTCAGGGCGGCCATACAACTTTCTTTCTTTCTTTCTTTTTCAATTTTTTTTATTTTCTCCATCACTTCATATACAATTCAATACACATGTACCTTAAAATATTACAATAAAAATACATATTTGTTCAATATAATCAATTATTCAAAAGTCAGTATCTTATTCAACACTTGCCTCATCAGTCATCAGTCTGTTCTACTTTATTCCATTACACTCCCCTCTCTCTATCTCCAACTTCTCCTCCTACTTTCTAACTCCTTCCCTCCTCCTCAACCCTCTCTACACCTTCTCTTCCTCCCCTTCTACTTCCTCTTTCATTTTCTTTGCCTTTCCTTGAGTGCTTTTATACTAAACTCATTTTATATTTGACAGACTGATGCTAATCTCAATTTTAAACTAATCATATCTCTTTTTTAAAAAAAACATCATTATAGTTATATTATTTTTTTATGTTATACTCTCTTCTAGGTACATGCTGCTATTTCCATCTTACCTCCCCGAAAAAAGAAAAAAAGAAAAAAAATCTAATTTCTAGTTTTGTCATCTGGGATATGCACCAGTTAATTCCAATTTTCCATCCAAATTGATCGCTATTCGCTTAACTTTCCAAGATAGTTACTGTCTCCTGCTTCTTAATTTTAAGCCAAATTGCTTCCTTTAATTCTTTAATCTCTTTATTCATCGCTTCTGTTTTTTATCCTTTGTTCTATCAAAAAACTAAATGCCCAATTATTCTTTTAATTTCTCATATTAATCATCAAAATTCTGTCTAATTTTATCCACTCTATAAATATTCAACAAGTAGTAAAGAAAAAATAAAATATAAAAAGGAAAGAAAAAAATCCAAATCAATTAACTTACCAACTCTCAGTTTAATAAATTTTAAAGTAATTAACATTCATATTTCCTGTTCATTATTTAATATTTAAGTAATTTCCCTTAAATTCTAGTGATCATATTTATTCCATATTTCTCTTATTGTCATTGTTTTATCCACATTATTCCAAAAGATTCAACATTATTAATCTTTATAAAAAGAACGAGAAGAAAAAAAAATCTTTGAATTTCTAACGTTATATTAATTATACACAATCATAATATATCGTTTCATTTACTAATCATCAAAATTCTTTCTAAATTTATTCAATTACATATTCAACTCTTAAAATAATACATTTTTCCCCTTTAAGATTTTTCATTTGAACAAATTTCATATGTGAAAAAATAAATTGAAATAAATGAAAAAAAAACACAATCATAATACATCTTTTGAGCTCTAATACTTATATTTATCATTCATACTTCTCATCTTAATTAACTTTGTTATATCTAAAATATCAAATCTTTTAATTTGTTAAACAATATTAATCTGTATATTAAAAAAACATAATTTTTTCTCTTAATAAGATAATTTTAAATTAAAAAAACATTTCTATAATAGTCCAATATCATCATCCATTCCCTTTTAGTTTCTCAACTACTTTGTTTTTATATATATATATTTCCTCCACCCCCATCTGCTTACATTTTTTTTCATCTTTCTTTTAATTTTGTACCAATAAGTTCTCTTTCCCCACGCTCTTTTCCTCTCTCTTAATTTTACTTTCTGTATATATTTAATTTTCTCCATTCCTTTTTCCATTTTATATATCTCAAAATCCTTATCATCAATCTGAACATAATTATTCTTGATATCTTTATCTCTGTTATCATTATCACTGTTATCTTTATCTCTATTTTCACTGTTCAGTCCAGTAGAGTCATTGTCATTAAAGTAATCATTAATCAGCATTACATTTCTTTCTTTCTGTCTTCCTTCCTTCCTTCCTTCCTTCCGAACTTTTCTTTCTTTCTGTCTTCCTTCCTTCCTAACTTTTCTTTCTTTCTGTCTGTCTTCTTTCTTCTTCCTTCCTTCCTTCCTTCCTTCACCTTTCTTCTTTCCTAACATCTTTTTCTTTCTTTCTGTCTTCCTGCCTTCCTAACCTCTCTCTCTCTCTCTCTCTCTCTCTCTCTCTCTCTCTCTCTCTCTCTCTCTCTCTCTCTCTCTCTCTCTCTCTTCTTCCTTCCTTCCTTCCTTCCTGGCTGTGGAGAGGGGCTGGCTGAAGAAGATCCAGCGGCCACCAACCTACCGAGGCTCCTGGAAGACGGGCAGCCGTCAGCCCAGCCGGGGGAGGAGGAGGAGGAGGAGAAAGGCGGTGATTTAGCCCATCAAGCGCACTCCGCTCGGCGGCTCTCGGATGGAACGGCAGCGCGCGCGGAAGAATGCCAGAGGACAGGGCCGAGCGCACGAGGCTCTCCAGGCAGCGGTAGGTGACAGCGGGCGCCGGCTGAGTCCTCTCACGGGCAGCCGCGGCAACCCTGCCTCCGCCGAGGAGGAGGGGGAAAGGGAAGCGCTCCAGCAGAGCGTCCCAACTGCAAGTTATCGTCGCCCATCCTGCCCAAGTGGCCGCGCGACGCGACCCCGGAGCCGGATGGGCGCAAGGGCAGGAAGAGAGAGAAAAAGAAAGAAAAGGTGACGCTGTTTTAGCGAACGGAAGTGATTCCGACCCCGGCGCAGAGGCACCCGGTGAGCAGGGCGTCACCTTTTCTTTCTTTTTCTCTTCCTGCCCTTGCGCCCATCCGGCTCCGGGGTCACGTGCGGCCGCTTGGGCAGGACGGGCGACGATAACTTGCAGTTGGGATGCTCTGCGGGAGCACTTTCCTTTCCCCCTCCTCGGCGGAGGCAGGGTCGGCGCGGCTGCCCGTGAGATGACTCGCCGCTGCCTGGAGAGCCTCGGCGCCATCCTCTGGCTTTCCTTGCGTGCGCGCTGCCGTCCCGCTCGCCGGGCAGAAAAGCATCACCTTTTCTGTCCTTTGGATGATTGCAATGCGCCACTTGCAATCATCCAATGCGCCACGTTTGGCGCATGCACCACGGTTTGGCCACCCCTGATCTAATATTTATGTCCCTACTATATCTTGAGGTCTCATCAAACTGAGGTTTGGATCTTAATCACCTTCAGCTAATAGCAGTGGTGGGATTCAATTTTTTTTTACTGCCGGTTCTGTGGGCGTGGCTTTGTGGGCATAGCATGGCTTGGTGGGCGTGGCAGGGGAAGGATACTGTAAAATTCTCCATTCCCTCCCCACTCCAGGGGAAGGTTACTGCAAAATCTCCATTTCCTCCCGATCAGCTGGGACTCGGGAGGCAGAGAATAGATGGGGCGGGGCCAGTCAGAGGTGGTATTTACCGGTTCTCCAAACTACTCAAAATTTCCGCTACCGGTTCTCCAGAACCTGCTGAAACCCACCTCTGGCTAATAGTATCTTGGAAAGGTATTGTTATTATAAAGTCTCAACCAAATGGCTGCCCATTTCTCCTTACATGGTTAAATCTCGCTCTGTTGTTCAACCTATAATGAGCTGTTGGTTGTTTTATTGTCATTTATTAGAACAGGTCTAAATTTTGGTATAGAATATATTAAATCTGTTCAAATCCTGGGTTGTTTCTAGGAACATAGAGCAATACTCCTTGTCCTGTGAGTATTTTACAAAATGCGTTTAAAATTTCTTGTGTAGGCGGCAGTTGCACAAATGAAATAGCTCCTTTTAATGCCAGCCCCAGCAGAAAACAAAGGCAAATTACCAAAGGATGAGAACTAATTAATTTTGCATGGTAAAATTTTATTCCCAAGACTGAATATGGAAAAATAACAGAGAAGAAATTTAAGACGGCATTGCGTCCCTCCAGCAATTTGTTCTTTCTTTTTTTTTAAAAAAAATCAAAAATACAAAAGGTACAATGAAAAAACAATATTTTGTCCACAGTTACACTTTTCTATTTGTTTTGTTGAAATGTTCTATCCTATTTCTGTTTTGGAAGAGTGACTTGAAATTTTGCCAAGGTACAGTATATAGCCTGCATGATTGAGGGGTCAACAATATAAACACTGTCCATATTGAGTGTTCTTTAATAAAATGCTTAGCTAATCTTTATGTGCAATGGCTCCTTCACATTCCTTTACATAGGAGTTGTCAGATATTGTCACCTTGTCTGAGTTGAAATAGAAAACCCTTACACAGCTTAGATTCGCCTGTAATTTCTGCAATAAAATATGACATCTGCAGCAAGTGGGAGAAGAATTAGATCTATGTGCTTTTTGCTGTTGACAACTTCTTCCATCCATTCACGGTTCCAGAACTGAGACATAGCAATAAAAACAAATGCCAGACTGCAGCCTGATACAAAGACCAAAACTTGATTCTGCTTCATATGGTAGTACCTGCAGGCTTCCCCCCACTCCCCAAATGAACTATTTTTGGCCCCCTGAGTTCGATTATGCCAATTCTAGTAAAAAAAAAATTCTAGGATGTTTTTAACTGGGGTACTTGAGACCGAACCTACGACTTTATAGATGTGCTGTACCATTAAATTATAGTTTCTAGTGGAAGTGGGTTAATGCTTCCTCTTGATTCTGGTCTTTGGTTGTGCTATGATTCATCTCACTGTTGATGGCCTGGAATCAGTGTTTCCATTCTTGTGCATAAAACAACAAAAGTTTGGACCACAGTATGAAGCTACTTCTATTATAATTTGATGCCAGTATTCTTTTACATTTAGAACTAAAGAAAACTAAACTATGTGAACTGAAATCTATTCCTCCTTGGATCAGATCAAAACCCATTCTCAGACGGGCCAAGAAACTAATGAGAAGGATATAATGGTGGTAATCCACTTCCACAGTGGGTCAACAGTAGTGGCATTTAAGAATACAGTTTGCAATTCAAGGAGCAACATACTTCTTCAGTGGAGTAACTGCTGATAAGGACACAACTTTAGACGTTGTGTCCTTCTAAAGCAATTATATTGAGGGCAATCAGAAGAATTATCTCCATATTTGTATGAGGTGGTTGCGAAGCACTTCTTTTAATTGGTCCTTTCCATTTATTTTATTTATTATTTTATTTTTATTTGTCTACTTTATAAATAATGGTCCTTTCCATTTAGTTTCAATGGATTACTCCGAGCTGAAATCATAGGAAGGGGGAACGAATTTTATCTCCTCTTTTTTATATCAAACCTGATTATACATACAGTAGTTAACTTCTTTCTAAGCAGAACAACAAAACAACAACAAAAAAATGTCATTTTTCCTTGCTGTACACTTTTTCCAGTCTTTTGGTTAACTTCTTTTTGCCATTTTGCCAGTTCAAGGATTTACTATAAAAGGTGCAGTGACCAAAACTGTACAAAATACTCCAACTATTACCACACCATAGATTTATAGAAGAGTATTAATATGGTAGCAATTTGGATTTCATTTGCAACATATTATGGAACATACCCTCTCTTTATAGCAATTGCACTGCTATCTCCAAGTCCATTAGGAAAACCATTGCTGCTGTAGTTCTTATTGCCATAAACTTGCTTTCATTCAGTTTGCCATTTTAAAGTCCATTCAGCTAGTTGGTGGTTTTAAAACCTTGCGAGTCCGGCAAAATTAAGAAACAAGAACCTCTTAGACTTGTAGAAAGTTATTTATTGCCAATATGAAACTGTATTTTGAAGGATTGTCAGAGCAGTTCTCCTTATTAACTTATGCTCAGCATAAATCAGGCAGAGTTGCTCTTTTTTTCTCCACACTTCCCTTCTTTCTCCCCTGGGTTGGAGTTCTCTTTCACAATTGTACCGTGTTCTTCCTTCTTTTCTCAGAGTTCGCTAGATATTTCATCACACTACCTCATCCAATAAAGGAGAATATCTGTACCTCAGGGTTGAAATGAGGGGTCCTAGTTACACAAACTAGGTAACATCGTCAGTGTTGATGATGTTACCAAGTTTGGGTAATGAAATGTCTGCAAGAAAATAAGGAAGCTCAGAGAGCACCAAGGACCTCTCCCTAACTCATCCATCATCTGTAGCAGTGGTGGGTTCCTACCGGTACGGTCCACTCTACCGCACCGGTAGCGGCCGGCTGATGATGTAATTTGCGAGCGACACCGGTCCATCGTCTTCACCGGTCCATCGCGCATCGCCATATTTTTTTCAGAATTTTTTGGCTTCTTTTGCTTCCGCGCATGCGCAGGAAGCAAAATTGTGCAAGGGGCGCGCGCACGAAATGTGGAGATGTGCGCGCAGCACACCGGTAGCAACTTCGAGAGGAAACCGCCCCTGATCTGTAGCTACAAGCCACACTTGTAAACATGTTAAAAAGTACCAGCATAATCCTTCTGGGTGAAGGCACGCTGCACATGTCTCCTTTTTGAAAAGTATCCATTTATTTCTACGTTCTTTCAACTGTTAGCAACTGACAAGGGGATCAGCTCTCTTCTCCGTGACTGCTGACTTTATACAGGGCCTTTGATGAGGGCCCGAGGTAGGTGCCTCCTTCAGGCACTTTTCTAAGCCCCTTTTTAAAAATGAGAACTGAGTTCAGAAGGAGATGTAAAAGGAACCAGCATTTGTTCCCACTGTAGAACAAAAAACAGAAAATGTTTTATCTATTATTAACCTTTTTCTCACCTCTTTATTGAGCTGTCTGCTGTTTGAGGGGGGGGATCTTTTTTATTTTATTTTATTTTTTACAATGCTGTGTTATCTGAAGCTGAATAAATCAGGAGGGAAGAGCCCAGCAGCAGCCAGCTGGCGGGAATACAATACACAATTCTGGAACTTCTTTCATATCACAGATATATTTATGATCAGTATGTCTGGGCATATATTGTCCATCCACATTATCGTTTAGGAAAGATTGGTTGTAGAAATGATTTTGTTTCTCGGTTCTACGGAAGTGGTGTTTGGTTTTATTTCAAGAACTAAACTTCATTGAACTAGCCAAAATAAATAAAGAGAAAAAGAGCATTTTGCATAGTTATTTTAAACCAGCTGCAAGCCCATTCAGTGTGGTTTTTGTTGTGTATACCATGAATGTGTGGGTTTAGAGCAGTCACAGCCAGTGAATAAAGGGGCCTTCCTCCTCTCAAAGCAAATAATCTGCCTGTTCCACTGACTATACTGTATCAGAGACCATATGAAAAAGGAATAAGCCAACAACAGTGAGGCAACAGAGAAACAGTGTTGTCTAATGGTTAAAGCTTTGGATTTGGAGTGGTGAGACCTTGACTATGTGTCAGAATGGTCAAACAATTGGCAACTCCAAATATCAACCAACAAATGCTCTGTCTTACACATTGGCAACAAAAATCAGAACACCAAATACAAGCTGGGCGGATACAACCTCATAGATGCCCCGCATTCTGTCAAGGACCTTGGAGTACTCATCTCAAATGATTTGAGTGCCAGAGCTCACTGTAACAGCATTGCCAAAAAGGCATTAAGAGTTGTTAACCTAATCTTGCGAAGCTTCTTCTCCGGTAATATTGTACTGCAAACTAGGGCATACAAAACCTTTGCCAGACCAATTCTAGAATACAGTTCATCTGCCTGGAACCCCCACTGTATATCGGACATTAATACAATTGAGCGAGTCCAGAGATATTTCATGAGAAGAGTACTCCACTCCTCTACTCATAACAGAATCCCTTATGCCACCAGGCTTGAAATTTTGGGACTAGACAACTTAGAACTACGCCGCCTTCGGTCTGACTTAAGCATAGTACACAAAATTATCTGCTACAACATCCTACCTGTCAATGACTACTTCAGCTTCAACCGCAATAATACAAGAGCACACAATAGATACAAACTTAAGGTAAACCGCTCCAAACTCGATTGCAGAAAATACGACTTCAGCAATAGCTCTACCTGACTCTGTGGTTACTTCCCCAAACCCCCATAACTTTAACCTTAGACTGTCTACTGTGGACCTCACCCCATTCCTAAGAGGTCTGTAAGGGGCGTGCATAAGCGCACCAACTTGCCTACCGTCCCTGTCCTACTGTCCCCATTTATTCGTATCCTTATCCTGTATTCATAATCCTGTTTATTTCTATATCTGTTATCTTATATGTGTTTGACAAATAAATAAATAAGTAAGTAAATCAATCAATCAATCAATCAATCATGGATCAAGTCTTTATCTGGACCTAAAGCTCTGTGCATGACAGATGCATATGCATATGCACCAAAGACAAATTCCTTGTGTGTCCAATCACACTTGGCCAATAAAGAATTCTATTCTATTCTATTCTATTCTATTCTATTCTATTCTATTCTATTCTATTCTATTCTATTCTATTCTATTCTATTCTATTCTATTAGCTGCACAATCATACTCTTTCAGCCCAAACTTAAAGACAGTAGGCTAAAGTAAAAGGAAACCTTCATTGAAGCTGTTCTGAGAACTTCAGGGAAAATGGGACGTCATTAAAACAAGCCAACAAACCTCCTTGGGACTTCATTTACTTGGCTGCATCTCTAGATCCAACGTAGTCAAATAAAAGGTAGACAGCAAATAGAATTGCTCCCGCTTCTAATTCTGCAGAGATGAGTGTACCATCTTCTCTGTAGGCTAATCTTTTGACCTAACAAAAGCTCTTAGTGGACCATGGCAGTTACTCTGCAAAAAGAACAGAAGTCTCTTGTCCTCTGGGAATTGGTAATACATGCCGATCTGTGGACCCGAAGGATGGTTGGAATGAGAATGAAACTAACTGCAATGGCAGCATTTCTGAATAAAGAATGGCTTTGTTGCAGACATCCTATAAAAGCATTGTTTTTAAAGTAGGGGGGGGCAGCATTTCCCATCTATATCCTACTATAGAGGGATATAGTAGGATATCCCTCACTACCCCTAACACATTGAAAAGCAAAGTTTAAAATTCTGTCTTCTCCTGGCAATTGTACTTCAGTGAATAATCCCTGCTAGAGAGAGAAAGAAAGAAGGAAAAAGTTTTTCATGATGAACATGTAAAACTAGAGAAGAAGCCACCCAGAATCACTTGGCTGAATTGGGTGGCTATAGATTAAATAAATACATAAATACAAGTAGTCCTTGACGTATGACCACAATTGAGCCCAAAATTTATGTTGCTAAGGGAGACATTTGTTAAGTGAATTTTGCCCCACTTTTTGACTTTTCTTGCCACAGTTGTTAAGTGAATCACCGCAGGTGTTAAATTAGTAACACAGTTTTTAAGTGAATCTGACTTCCCCATTGACTTTGCTTGTTCAGAAGGTCGCAAAAGGGGATCAGATGACCCCCAAGACACTACAACCGTTATAAATATGAATCAGTTGCAAAGCATCTGAATTTTGATCACATGACCATGGGGATGCTGTAGCGGTCGTAACTGTGAAAAATGGTCATAAGTCACTTTTTAGTGCCGTTCTATCTTTGAACGGGGGGGAGGGGACACGGTGGCTCAGTGGCTAAGACGCTGAGCTTGTCAATCAGAAAGATCGGCAGTTCGGTGGTTCGAATACCTAGCGCTGCGTAACGGAGTGAGCTCTCATTACTTGTCCCAGCTTCTGCCAACCTAGCAGTTCGAAAGCACGTAAAAATGCAAGTAGAAAAAAAAAGGACCACGTTTGGTGGGAAGGTAACAGCGTTCTGTGTGCCTTCGGCATTTAGTCATACCGGCCACTTTACCACGGAGACATCTTCGGACAACGCTGGCTCTTCAGCTTTAAAATGGAGATGAGCACCACCCCCTAGAGTTGGGAACGACTAGCACATATGTGCAAGGGGAACCTTTACCTTTACCTTTATCTTTGAACAGTCACTAAATGAACTGTTGTAAATTGAGGACTACCTGTACATACATAAATAAAAACTTTGCTTCTCCAATCTCCAGTCATTTTACTTTTGAATGAATCATGAGAACCTGGTCGGGTTGCAAACAATAAGGGAAAGAAATTTGCTTTATTGCAATATGTTTTCTGGAAACGGTAACCACCCACCCCTGGCTCAGCAGTATCAAGCCAGGCTACAAGTCATAAAAAAAACATTCTATTACTTTTAAGAATGTATTACTTGACCTATAGCTAGAAGCTCTTGCGGCAACCTACAAGAGAAAACACTAATAACATCCACATATAAAATCAAACAAAAGCATTGCAAGAAAATCTTAAAATGCAATCAAGATAAAATCTCTGTTTCTAAAAAGAAGAATATATGGATGAAATGGTCTGAAAGAAGAAGAAGAAAACTTTTCATGGTTCAGAAAGGACTAATAATGAATTCTCTGAGAGCCAATGTTTGCTTGTTAAGCTTAGAACACTGCCGATGACAAGACAGGAGAAAGAGTGATATTAAATTTGAGCACACTAGGTGTTAAACATTTAACAGCATTTCCTCTGACTCTCTTCAGCCTTGTTTAATTGTGCCTTGTCTGCTCCTGCAGGATTTATTAACCTGCCCTACAGATCTTGCAGAGCTAAACTCCTCAGCCCTACTCTGGAGGGTTTCTTTACTCTGATATTCGCTCCAAGCCATTTCTCTCTTTTTTTTTTTTTTGGTTTAATGGAGGCTCCACCCACCAGCTGATTACATCCCAGATTCATTATTTTTAGAATTCAAGAGTTGCAATTTGATCCTATACTAGGAACCAATTCCAATCCCCCCCCCCCAGTGATTGATGGTGGAGAAGATGGGAGAAGAGTTGGCAAACAAGGCACCGCCAATTCAGTGGAGTGTAAAATATTTTGCCACTGGTTCGCGTGCGCGCTTGCGCGCACAACGCTTCTGCACATGCGCAGAAGCATCCCAGGCAGGTGGGCGGTGCCTCCTGCCGCCGGCGCTACCGGTTCTAAGAACCGGTCTGAACCGGGAGCAACCCACCGCTGCTCCAATTAACCAGAGAAGAAGGAGGGTGTTCTAGCTCTAATATTTGAGTTCCAAAACAGAGGAAGAAGGATAAAATAGCAGTTAAATTCAACACAGAGAAAACCACCACCAAAAAAAAAATCTTAAAATGCCATCAAAATAAAACCTTTTTCTAAAATGTCTAATGTATTGATAGAACATGTGGATGAAATGGTCTGAAAGAAGAAATCCCCAGACATTCCCAGGAGGCACCTGCTGGTACAGTTCCAGCAGGGGAAATGGAGAAAATAAATGAGAAGTAATCTAGAAGAAAACATAGGAAACCAGTGAAGAATCAAAGTGGACCTTCTTCCCTAAGCAACTTCATCCCAGTTCAGATTAACAGAGGATTAAAAAATAATAATAGGCTGCAATTGCAAGGCACCCTGATGTATTAAAAGATCTAGAGGTGCTCCTGATGGGACTTGTGGAAAAATAGGAATGGTCTTGTGAGTCAGACTCACATCTGAAAGTTTTATTCACTAGCTCTAGATCCAGAGTAACAAACATAGGATTTCCCCAGGTTTAGTGGGATCATTAACGTTAGGACCTTTGCATTACATTACAAAACAATCAGTGAAGTGACCAGCCTTCCCCAGCAAATATGTATATTTGGTGTGGCTGGATCAGATTGCAAGTTCTCCTCTTAAATTCACACAAAATAATACTTTGTGCTTGCAGGCTTTTTGGGAGAACAAAAGAGGGATCCAAGCCAGGACAGAACTGATATGCTAAGTTTGCATATTGAACCTGTGGTTCATATGCAAAAGAAGAGAAACCTTCTATGAAAGAGTTGGTGTTCTCAAGCTTTGAGGTTAGTATAGTGTGGGAAGAAATATCCCTCTGGTTCAGTTCCAACCTGGGAGAAAGACACTGGAAACATGGAGGCTGATTGGAAAGATGATTTATTGATGAAACAGAACCACATGGGTTCTGGGCAGCTGGCCACATGGAGTTGAGAGTGGGGTTTTTTTAAATACCTTCTCTTGGGCTTTGCACTTGAGCTTCCTGTTCCTGTGCAAGAACATGCATTCTGTTGGCTGTTGTCAGACTCCCATGGGGCCATGTATGGGTCATAGCTTGCTTTATAGGCAAAGTAAAAATCCTAGGTGTTTGTCTGAGCTAAGTTTGGTTGAAGTTTCTGAGGGTGATGCAATGAAGGGGCTTGTATTCTGAAAGGCTGTTGGGTAATTCCTATTGTGGCTTAATGGCTTTTTCCTGTGTTGGATCTTGGGTGATGGCTGCTTCTAATCCTACCATTCTGCCTTTGTTTCAAAATATCCTGTCTTGAATGGATTACCAAATCTGCATTTCTAAAAGCTGGCCTCAGCATCTGCTGGGGCTGTTAAGAAAGACTTGGAGGCTGCTTTCTTTCTCCAAGAGCATGTTTCCCCATTTTTCCTTTAGGGAAATATAATATTCTGTCTTTTTAATATTTCCCAAAATATTTCATTCTTCTGGGGCGGGGGGGTTGCTGCAGGGGCAGGTTGCTCTTACCTCGCTACCTGTGCGCTGCTCACGGATCGCCATGTTGTGCGTGCGCGCGCGCTATGTACGCATGCCCCTCTTGCACAATTTTGCTTCCGCGCATGCGCAGAAGCAAAAAAAGCCAAAAAATTGCCAAAAAAAGATGACGGCGCGCAACAGACCAGCAAAGATGGCACTGGAGCCGTCGCACGCAAATTGCGGAATCGGCGGGTCTCTACCGGAATGGCGCACTGAACCGCACCAGTAGGAACCCACCCCTGGTTTGCTGACTTTCTACAATAGGCTCCTCAGATAAGATTGACTTACTGACGATAAAAAAGAAAAGAGGTAGACGGTGTTTGGGAGCAAGTTTCAGAATGGATTTGTAACATTTCATCTGAGCTTTACGATTGGATGACTGATTCTCAGCCAGTGCACCTAAACCAGTGAGCTGGACTGCCTCCCTTATGCCACAGTGACTCAGAACAAGGCTGCATTCATGCATCATGCTTAGGTTGCCTACAGGGTCTACCTCTTTTCAGGGTATACTGAGCTTTGTACAATCCAAACAAACTATGTCCATACAACCTGCTAAGTCACATAAAATGCCAACAAAGTTCACTACTGTATGGTTAACCTTAACTGACTTCAGAGTGATGTCTGAATGCTTCTGCGGAATGTTCATTTGATCTAGTAAATTGCATTTGAGTGAAGACAGACCTAACTTCCATGAAATTCAGCTGAAAACAAATAGGGACCCTAATATCATTTTACCATTTAACCATTTTCAAACCAAATTGGATTTGTCTGATATCATGGAATGGCTTGAGAGTCAGACTGATGGGACTGATCAGAAGTCATTCAATTAGCAAGCTTCCTTTTTAATATAAGACTATTTATGGCATATATTATAGCAGGGGTGTCAAACTCGCGGCCCGCAGGCCGGATGCATCATGCGCTGGCCACACCCACACCCATTTTAGCGAAGGGGGGAATCACGATATGTAACTCTATAAATGCACATTTGATTAAGGAAACCAACCTTTCACTGAAAGAACAAAGGAATAAAGAAATTTGACAACAACAGTATCAACTAAGATAACAATTGCAATCATATTAATGGCCTTTCATGGGATTTGAATCAAGCTGCACAGATTTTCTTTCTTTTTTCTTTTTTACTGGGAGCTTCAAGATCTGCAAAAGTACTATATATCACAGTCTAATTAAACTAAAACAAGGAATTCATTTTTATTGGAAGCAATCTTCCAATAACTATTGCTGACAAATTGGGTGGGTGGATAAGAAAATAACGGGAAAAGAGGCTTTGCCTCTTTGCTGATTTTCTGCCATCTCACGAAGACATTTCTCTTCTAATAAACCAGAGCTAGGTTTTTTATATATTTTGGGGGGTAATGTCTTTTTTTTTTAAATTTGGCTAATGCAAGATTGCAAAACACAGTAAGGTCTCAGTTTGGTTAATCTGGTCTCTAAAAGCCTAGGTAGCCTAACTTTAGAGAGATATTTCTCCCCACAGCTCTAACCCACCTCAAGCAATTGATAAACAGAAAAATGAAATATTATCTACTGGTTTGCCATATCTTCCCAATATTCTCTGAAAAGAACAAAAAGTCATTCAGATGTTAACCTAAATCCACATAGTCAGTGTTGTCACTATGTTAATTAAAATACAGTACTAGGTTTATAACCAAGAAAACAATGTATGGGTAGTATCCATAATATAATACCCTAATACTATTAATTTTACAAAACTTTCTACCAGCACAGATGATGGTGATTTTCCTCAAACGTTTCATTTTTGGCCTTCTCCTTTTCCTTAATGTTAACTAATGGCAGGCTGAGAACTCTGTAGTTATGCCAAAATGTTGCTTCTACTTTCTAAGCAGGGTGTCCATAAAATGGAAACAGCGTTTTATTTTGAACTTGAAACACTACAACTCATTTAAGCAGTGCTGCCAAACTGTTTTGGATCAGCTGCAATTTGGCAGAAATAAACTTAGAACTTTTGGGTTGTTCCAGGATTTGGAAGAAATAAAATCCAGATCAACAAGAGGACAAGTCTAGTGCGTATCATAACTGTCTCCCCTTAGCAGCTGTCGGAATTACTTTGTCTGCTCTTCTAGTGCCTTCTCTTTCTTCCTTCTCCTCATCTGCCTGCCTCAGTATGTCTCAGTATGGCATAAACCATCAAAACACCAGAAATATGTTTCGATTTCAGGCACAGATTGTGCAGAAAATGTTTTACATATTCTTTTCTAAGAGCAAAAAGAACATTATTGCTCTAATGATGACAAACATTGCTTCAGTGATGCCATAGCTTTACTGGCCTTATTTCTTTTTCTTTTTCTTTTTTTTTGCCTCATGCTATATTTGTACTCCAAAGGTGCTTTTTCAGGAGGCAACTGGACTTTCTTGTTTTTTCTTTGAAGACATTTCACTTCTTATCCAAGAAGCTCCTTCAGATCTTCAGCCCAGCTTTCTGCAAGGAATGTAAATCCTTCCATTCCCCACTATCCTGTCAGAACTGAAGAAGCTTCTTGGATGAGAAGCAAAATGTCTTCAAAGAAAAAACAAGAAAATCCAGTTGCCTCCTGAAAAAGCACCTTTGGGACAACCATGGCCTGGATGATTGAGAATCTCTACAGACTTTTAGCTATACAATTTGGGATGAACACCCTTTAAATGGTGTGGGAGTAGGAATGGATTTCCAGAGAAAAATTTGCAGGCTACAGGAACCAGGAACACTACTCAGGTGACCCTGAGGACACAGATAAACCTCCAAGTGTTTCAACGACCCTCTAACTCTAAAAGGATGCAAATGACCAGCTGTATGCAAGAAATATAAATCCTTCCATTCCTCACTATCCTGTCAGAGCTGAAGAAGCTTCTTGGATGAGAAGCGAAACGTCTTCAAAGAAATAACAAAAAAGTCCAGTTGCCTCCTGAAAAAGCATCTTTGGGACAACCATGAACTGAATGACTGAGAATCTCTGCAAACTTCCTGTTGTGCTATGAAGCGCATTCTTAATTCTGAATAACTACCTTTTCAATCATTTTATCTTACAGCTGAACTTGATGATTACCTTACACTTAATATTTCCATTATTGCCTAATTGGACAGTTCAATTGTCATTGTGGTAATTGGCATACTATAGGAATTGTAATCCATTGAATAGGGGGTCAACCTAGTCTCCACTTGAAGGTAGACTAGGTTGACCCCCTATTCAATGGATTACAATTCCTATAGTATGCCAATTACCACAATGACAATTGTGGTAATTGGCTTTGAGCAATTAGAAGCAGTAGATGAAAACTAATCAAGGAGAGAACCAACCTGGAAATAAGAAAAAATTTCCTGACAGAACAATTAATCAGAGTAATTTGAAATAAGCTGAACGATCAATAAAATCAATCAAACAAACAAACAAACAAACAATCAGTGGAACAGCTTGCCTTCAGAAACTGTGGGTGCGCCATCACTGGAGGTTTTTAAGGAGAGATTGGACAATCATTTGTCTGAAATGGCATAGAGTGTCCTGCTTGAGCAGAGCGTTGGACTAGCTCCAAGGCCCTAACAACTCTGTTATTCTGTTATGTAATTATATTTGGAGACCACCAAGCTTGAAAAAAAGACATATAATAACAGGAAAAGGACAGTATCACCTGAGATTATACTTTTTCAGTGGAAAAATTATGCCAATTAGGCTAAATGTTAATATGGTTTGTTTTATTTTGGTGTTGTATGAATCCAGACATTTTAGGCTTAAATAAACTGTTTAAAACAAAGTATTGAGGAAAGCATATGTGTCCTAATTATTATTTATTTATTTATTAGTGATATTTATATACCGCCTCATAGTGCAAGCACTCTCTAAGAGGTTTACACCATTAAGCAATGTATATATTTACATTGCCTTCAACAATCTGGGTCCTCATTTTACCTACCTCGGAAGGATGGAAGGCTGAGTCAACCCTGAGCCGGTGAGATTTGAACAGCTGAACTCAAATGATCAGTCAGCTAAAGTAGCCTGCAGTACTGCTCTCTAATCGCTGCGCCACCTTGGCTCTTTAATGTAATGTAATGTATTCTGAGTTTCTTTTTCTTTTTATCCTAGGAGATGATGATCTTTGAGACCATCATAGGCTTATTTCTGTTGATGTTTTGTTAGTAGCGATGAATTTTCAGAGCAAGAATGTAGAGTATATGAACAGGCGACTTCCAGATATAACTGTGTGTGGGAAACAAAAAAATCATTTTCCAAAACAGGCGGCTAGATTTGAAGGCAAGGTGGAATTTTAGTGAAAAGTGCTGCTTTCATTGTTGGTAATGGTTTCCAGTCTTAAATAATTAAGGATTTAGTGCTAGTTTGTTACATTGAGACATTGGGAAGCTTCAACCAAATTCTTCCTGGAAGGAGAAGCCTGAAGGCATATGACAACAAAACGTTTATCCTAGATTTAAATCTAGATCAGAGTTCTCTCTTTCCATATTCTACTCTATGTAACAGTAAATTGACAGTTTCTCACATCCACTTGATGGTAACAGATGACTGTGAATATTCTCTTCACCCTTGCTCTAAAAATGTTAATTGCTAACAGAAACCAAACAGTTTGTGGCAAAATGTTTGTCAAATACCATGAATAACTTGCATATTTGCTTCTTTTTTGGCTAGCATGTTGTAGTATCCATGTCATTGTGATTTATTTAATAAACCACATTTAAATAAGCCATGAACTAGTGCAATGTTTCTCACCAGCCCAACCGATATGCCACTTTTATTTTCCTTGCAATGATTCCTTGCTCTGTCAGCTCAATGTTTGTCCCTTACAATTTACTAAACTAGTAGTATAGAATATTTGGGTGAAGGTCACCTGTAGTTTTTAAGGTTTTCTATGCCTCTAAGACATTATCTGAACTTTTATCTCATGGCATTATTTCATGACTATTTTACCTCATGACCATGAATTGAGACCATGTTCTCAATTTACATATTCAAAGTGGTTTAATAAAAGATTAAGATTGTCCATATTAAAAAAAATTGAAATCTATGCTAAGACAGTGATCATTTTTGTTCCTCGCAGGTCACCATAAGAGATTTTAATCAATTATGTTATTGTTATATTAATAGCTAATCAAAAAAGATATTTACCAACACATCATCTTTGATCTTTGGCAGAGGCTTTCTTGTTAATTTCTAAGACATTTGGTAAAAAACAAATGAGCTGGACTTTTCCCTGCCTTCTGCCAGAATGAAGGCTAGAATAGCTATGTTTTTCTCTGACAGTGTTTGGTGCCAAGTGGAAAACTCCTTACTTGGGAAAAAGACTTTTACCAGCTTTTGAACTGTATGTCTGTTTGGCTTACACTATTGTTACAATTCTACTAGCATTTTACCTGCTTACTTTTGAAAAAGAATTTATCGTTTTCTAATTTTGAATTTTATCTTTTTATCCTTTAAAAATACTGTATATTAATAGCGTCAGTGCTTTTTGTTTTTGTTGTGAGCCATCTTGGGTGTGATTCATTTAAGAATAGGACATGACTGGTGGTCACACGCTTGACCTTGTGTTTCTCTCGGGGCAGTGGAGAGATGATCTGGGGCTAAGGGGTTTAGTCACAGTACCCTTGTCGTGGTCAGATCATTTCCTTCTGAGGTTGGATTTCATGGCACCACGCCTCCACCGCAAGGAGGTGGGACCAACTAAGTGGTTCCGCCCCAGGCGCCTAATGGAACCCGACGGATTCCAGAGGGAACTTCGGGAGATACCTGAATCCCTGGTACACAGTTCGTCCGAATCCCTGGTTGCCGCCTGGAATCAGGCGGCAGGGGGGGCTCTGGACCGGATTGCGCCTTTGCGGCCTCTCCGTGGAAGTGGATCCAGGAGGGCTCCTTGGTTTACCGAGGAACTCCGGGAGATGAAGCGCCACAAGAGACGCCTAGAGCGACGATGGAGATCTAGTAAAGCTGAGTCTGACCGGACACTTTTAAGAACTTTCATTAAGTCTTACTTAGTGGCGATAAGGGCGGCAAAATGTTCGCATTTTTCCGCTCTTATTGCGTCCGCTGACTCCCGCCCAGCCGCCCTGTTTAGGGTGACCCGCACCCTTCTGGCTAAGGAGGAAGGCGGAGACCCCTTGCAGGGTAGAGCTGAGGAATTTTCTCGGTTTCTGGCGGATAAAGTCACTCAGATTCAGACAGACCTGGACTCCGATTGGGCAGTACAGGCCGAGATGACTGGGGCAGGTCTTAGTCCGGTTATATGGGAAAGGTTTGAACCGGTGACTCCTGAGGATGTGGACAAGGCCATAGGAGCTATGAGCTCCGCCACTTGTTTATTGGACCCGTGTCCTTCCTGGTTGGTTTCGGCCACCAGGGAGGTTTCACGCAGCTGGCTCCAGGCGTTGGTCAACGCTTCTTTGAGAGAGGGGTCCGTCCCGCAGCCCTTAAAAGCTGCGGTGGTGAGGCCCCTCCTCAAGAAGCCTTCCCTGGACCCGGCGGATTTAAAGAACTTCCGTCCAGTCTCCAACCTTCCCTTCGCGGGGAAGGTTGTTGAGAAAGTGGTGGCACTCCAGCTCCTACGACTGTTGGATGACACTGATTTTCTGGATCCCTTTCAATCTGGCTTCAGGCGCGGTTACAGTACGGAAACGGCTTTGGTCACCCTGATGGATGATCTCTGGCGAGCCCGGGATGGGGGTCATTCCTCTATCCTGGTGCTACTTGATCTCTCAGCGGCCTTCGATACCATTGACCCTGGTATCCTTCTGCGTCGTCTCAGAGAGGTGGGGGTGGGCGGCACTGTTCTGCAGTGGTTCTCCTCCTTCCTCTCTGACAGGACGCAGTCGGTGTTGACAGGGGGGCAGAGGTCGAGCCCTAGGCCCCTACTATGTGGGGTGCCACAGGGCTCGGTCCTCTCGCCCATCCTGTTTAATATCTACATGAAGCCGCTGGGTGAGATCATCCGACGACACGGGGTGAGGTATCAGCAATATGCTGATGATACCCAGTTGTACATCTCCACCCCGTCTCAATTTGGGGAAGCCGTAGACGTAATGGACCGCTGCCTGGCCGATGTTAGGGTCTGGATGGGGAAGAACCGGCTAAAGCTTAACCCTGACAAGACTGAGTGGCTGTGGATATTGCCTCCTAAGGACTCGACCAACTGTCCCTCCTTGGTTCTTGGGGGGGAGAAATTAGCCCCCTCAGAACGGGTTCGCAATTTGGGTGTCCTCCTAGATCCACAGCTAAAATTGGAACAACATCTTTCAGCTGTGGCTAGGGGGACCTTTGCACAAGTTCGTCTTGTGCACCAATTGCGACCCTACTTGGAGAAGGAGGCACTTCTTACAGTCACTCATGCCCTTATCACCTCACGGCTGGATTACTGCAATGCGCTCTACATGGGGCTACCCTTGAAGAGTGTCCGGCGACTGCAATTGGTGCAAAATGCAGCTGCGCGAGCTGTGGTGGGTGCACCTAGATGCACCCACGTAACACCTATCCTCCGCCAGCTGCATTGGTTGCCCATTAGTCTCCGGATCCAATTTAAGGTGTTGGTCGTTACCTTTAAAGCCCTACATGGCTCAGGGCCAGGTTATCTTCGGGACCGCATCCTGCCGCATACCTCCCTACCACCGGTCAGAGCCCACAGAGTCGGCCTCCTCCAGGTCCCGTCGACCAAACAATGTCGGCTGGCGGGACCTAGGGGGAGGGCCTTCTCTGTGGGAGCTCCCTCCCTGTGGAACCAACTTCCTCCAGAGATCAGGACCATCCCCACCCTACTGGCCTTCCGGAAAGCAATAAAGACCTGGCTCTTCCGGCAGGCGGGGTGAATGAGATACTCTTTTAACTTTTGTATTTTCTGTATTTTTAACCATTGCATTGTGTATTGTTATATATTTTAATGAACTTTTATTTTGTATTGGATCTACATGCTGTGAGCCGCCCTGAGTCCCTAGGGATTGGGCGGCATAGAAATCCACCAAAATAAATAAAATAAATAAATGACAATTTCTAACAAATAAAGGCTAGCAATTATTGACCATTACAAATGTATTGGTAACTTCCCCCAGCTTTATTTCCTTGGCAATCTTTTTGCTTTCACTTCCCACCCCACCCACTAGTCATCAGTCATTCTTCATATTAAGAGCATGGCGTGCCCTTAAAGGACAATGTTCTCATTGAGAAATTATTGTCATATGTTTCCAATTAACATGTGTTGAGAAGTTTCTCAGCATGGTTTTTTTTAATGTATAGCTTTTAAATTCAATACAGATTTGCCAATTTTGAAGTAAAATATTTATCTAGTGCATAACATAACATATCCAGTTCTTTATGAGAACTTGAGAAGGGGCATAATGGATTTTACAATCATCTTATATGGCAGATATCAGATAGGTGCTAGATCATTACAACTCATTTCAAAAAATGCAAATCATCTACAATATTTCACATGACTGTGGATATAGGGATTAAAATCACCTTACGAAGTCAGGGTCTGACCTGATAGTGAATAGCCACCAATAGGCAAATGAAAATGTTGGAAAGTCCATTTTCAATTCCAAGCTTTTTTAAAGTGTGCATCAGTTGTGAAACACCTCACTAAGAAAACATACCAGCCATCGACACTGTAAGTTTTCAGATTCCAGCTGAACACATTTTGCTTTTTCAGGTGTTTTATCAGGTTGAAAGGTCCTTGGAGCTCTCTGAGTTTGATTGTTTCCTGCTTTCTGAGCTTGGTTGTACCAGCACTGATGATGTTACCTAGTTTGAGTAATAAAATATCAGCAAGAAAACAACCAAGCTCAGACAGCAACAACCCTTCATTTCAACCCTGAGCTACAAATATCCTCTTTTATTTTATCATATTGTTGGTTTACCTTTATCTATCAATATGGTGGGATGGAAGGGGATGGTTTGGTTACTTAAAGCATATGTTTTGGTATGGTAAATAATTATGAAATCAACATTCATGGATGGTAATATGACTCTGTGGTTTCTTCCCCAAACCCCAAAAACTTTAACCTTAGACTGTCTACAGTCGACCTCTCCCCATTTCTAAGAGGTCTATAAGGGGCGTGCAAAAGCGCATCACTGTGCCTACCGTCCCTGTCCTACTGTCCTATTGTCCTCTTTTATCGTTACTTTTTACTTATGTTTATACAAACTACTACTATCCTATACATGTTTGACAAATAAATAAATAAAATAAATATATATATATATATATTTTAAATAAATAAAGTGTGAATTCCGATCTATAATGTTTAATACAAAATCAAAACAATTACTTCTGAATGGCCTTAAACTGCTGCTAGAGAAGTATTCTAAGAAAGGAAAACATAGGTTGGATAGACTTTGAAATCACCTGGTTAAAAATATAGCCTCAAGCTCTGTCTTGTGAGAATACAGAAGAAAACATGGGAACACCACACTGCGTTCCTGTTGCTTGAGTCTGCTTAAGATATTCCCCTATATACGGTTTAAGAACCACATTTGCTAACTGAAACCACATTCTTTTAACTTAAAGGAGAAAAAAAATAGATATGTAACAGCAAGAGAACATTTATCTATACAGCTGCTGGCTTGCTGTATAGCAGAATCCTAAAAACGACCCTTGTTTTATATGCCAGTGCAATTGATCTTTTGCCTAGCAGCCAAAAATGATGTTAGTTGTTAGCTTTTACGAAGCCAAGTGACTAGAGCTTCTCTGCTATGTGACCATGTTGATTAACTCTTAAGCAAAGTCGCAGGCATGGCAGCACTGAGCAGTTGAAGAAAGGAAAGATCATACAGGAAGGCTGCCAAGAAAAGAGACAAAATTTCAGCTGCTGCCAAAAGTATATTGCAGTTGGCATTTGGTTTCCTGCAGATGTCAGACATATCCCATATGGAGATAAAGGGTGGTCCCAATGCTGGATCCATGGAAGGAAAATTCAATAGTGGCAGCAACAGATGAGGCAATGCCAAATTAGGATAAAAACGAGACACGTAGATTGGTTTGTCTAATAAATTCTGTTTCAGTGCAGCCCTTAGGAAAGAAAACCCATAGAGTTTCCAGATGTCCTCCTTGTATACTTCCTACTAATCACCAAGCCAACCTAAATAAGAGATCAGATATATTCCCATATGGAAAGAATGCAGTTGTGCCCTTTGACATAATTTTGCAAGATACAAACTACAGCTGAATTATTTGCTCCAACTTATGGTCTTTCAGACATTCCATGCTCAAAGTACGTGAAAAGCCAAGATTTTATTCTCTTTCCCAGGAATGACTGGGACAGGCAATGAGGTATTCTTTAAATATTATGGATAATTCTCATAGTTCTCTATCCATTTCATCAGTAAAATTAAATCCAAATCCTGGAAGATACCAAATTCCATTATATACATATTTGTATGAAATATGTTCTTCCCCACTTTTTTAGCACTATAGACATATCTTATCCAGACCATCATGAGAGGATGATTTGGCAATGCTTTTCAAAAAAAATGCAAATAAAATAAAAGGAAAATAAATCAACACATCTTCAGAATGAATAGAATAGAATAGAATAGAATAGAATAGAATAGAATAGAATAGAATAGAATAGAATAGAATTCTTTATTGGCTAAGTGTGATTGGAAACACAAGGAATTTGTCTTAGGTGTATATGCTCTCAGTGTACATAAGGAGAATAAAATACATTCATCAAGAATAAAAAGATACACTTAGTGATAATCAAGGTTACTAATAAGCTAATAAATCATAGGAAACAAATAAAAACAATATAATTGAAAGATACAAGCAACATGGTTATAGTAATAAGTGGGAAGAGATAGATACTAGTAAGGAAGAGAAGAATAATAGCAATACAGTATATATACAGTATATGTATGTATGTATGTATGTATGTATGTATGTATGTATGTATGTATGTATATACGTGTATACGTGTATACATACACACACACGTGTGTGTGTGTGTGTATATATTATATATACATATATATATATATATATATATATATATATATATATATATATATATATATATATATATATATATATATATATACAGTAAATATATACAATAATATATATACAGTAAAGAGTGATAAATATGTACTGAAGGAGTATGTTTAACAGTTTAATCACAGTTCCTGATTAGGTTTATGCCACACTATATGGACAGGAAGTCATAGCCTCTTTTCAAAAATACATTTATTGAATTGGGAGGGAGAAAACTAGAATTCTTAATAATCAGTGAGTCAGTGGTCTTCCTGTACCTCCAAAGACACTTCTTATATACCTAATGGTAGAAGCCTATATATCTAATGATAGAAGCCTTCAGTTCTGCATTATTAGGAAGGATATGTTCTTCAGTCATTTAAATGTATAGCAAATGCTCATCTTGATATTGCAAACCTCTCACAAGTTCCAATCATTGCATACGTTTTTAAAAGTATTTCAATTATGTGTATACAGCTAGCAATAGCAATAGTACTTAGACATATATACCATTTCACAGTGCTTCACTGCCCTCTCTAAGCAGTTTACAGGGTCAGCATCTTGCCCCCAACAATCTGGGTCCTCATTTTATCGACCTCAGAAGAATGGAAGGTTGAGTCAACCTTGAGCCAGTAAGACTCAAACTGCAGTCAGTCAGCAGAATTAGCCTGCAATACTGCATTCTAGCCACTGCGCCACCACGGCAGGTACCCATATTTGCACATAACACAAAATCTGTTGCTGACTTTTATATAACGTGGATCATTTCCCACTAAAGTAGCAGAAAACTCTGCTTGTGGAAATTTCTTTCAGAGCAGCTATGAGTTCGTTTATGTAAAGTCATGTTTTTCGTGCAAGTTGATGGCTACTGACACAAATGAGCTAGCAATCTGAGATGGCATGGAATTGCTTACTGTTTCGTGCCAGTGGCAGAAATACAAGGAATCCTATTGTGGTTTTCAAGCGGTGTTTCTTAGGATCTGCAGAGGGTGAACTTGAGTTCCTTGTAGGATAAAATCAATAAAGGCAGCAAAGCTTTTCCTTAGGTTAGGTTGCATAGTGGTTCTAGCTTTCCTCAATGGGCATTTCCTCAGGGACTTTTAGCTTAACCTATCCCACAGCAGAAATGCTTCAACACACACGTTCCTTCTAGGAAGCAGCTTCAAAGTTATGTATTAGTGGCAGGATTTCTCTTTCCTTCCCTCCATTCAGCACTGGATATTTTTAAAGTCCCAAATCTTCTATTTGAAGGATGATCAGTTTGGAAAAACCTGACTATTTGAGTAAAGCTACTATTCCAAAGACTCAGAAAGTTTAGGATAAACAAACTTGCTACAGAATGGTGGCTAAAAGTAGCCTGATTATGCTCTTGGCTGTGGCTCAAGTTGGATCACTAAATTAGGAAAACAGTCTATCTACATTAGACTCAAATATGTGCTTACTTGAAAGTCCAATTGAACAATGTGAAGTTTACTTTAAAGTAAACATACATAAAACTGTACCACACTTGAGCTTTCTAAGTCAATATGAAAACTGTTTTCTTCTGGAGATTAAACCTGATATGGCTTTTGGAAGAAATACATTTTTGGAAATTAGCTGACACTGCTGTTTTCATTATAAACAAATGAATTTCCATAAAACTAAACATCCGTTCGGTGACAGATCAGGCTAAGGTGTGTGGAGAGGGAAATCAAAGCTATTCTGAAATTTACAGATAAATTGTATTTTGATTTAGAGTAGACCTTCATGATATAAACATTGTAAATTATTTTTTCCTTGATGGGTTGCATTCTAAGTCTGCATGTTATAAGCAAGCACAAGTCCATGTAATGAATCTAAAGTTAGTATTGAAGCTAACTTTTTGGGTGTGCATATATGCTATCTAACTTAAACCAAAGGGTAATCTTGACAAAACCAATCATATTTAAAAGCTATTGATTTCATGATTCATTTCACAGATAACAATGTAGTGTAAAAGTGTGTTTAATATTGGTGGATTTCCACAATTGTTGAATAGTATTTCTCTTTTTATTAGTATCTCAAGTAGCACAGGAGACACACACACCATGAAAAGATAGAAGATAGATGATGGCAAGAAAACAAACACACATCACTGAAAAGCACTTTTTCTTCAGAACTATAGAAAATGGCTTGCAGAAGTTAATAGAATAAATAATTGTTTAGAAACACTGACTTTGCACTGAGTCACAATCACTTATCAACAACAGACCATGTGCAGTAACTGAAGTTTTGCTGCTGCTTCTGTTCCTGCTATGGAAGTCTAATCTATTAAAAATGTCCTCATATGATGGTGATCATGGGCCAGCTCATTTGTTCTGGTGTAACTTCTGCTTAATGTTGGTTTAAGAGAGCCAGGTTGCAGGGAAACTTGAAACCTTTCCATTTTTAAAATGCCTTCAGTTAAATCAAAATAATATAAACAATTTATCAAACATGGAATTGAACAGACATAGCTAATTAATCAACCAGTTGTTCTTTGCCCAAAAGTTACTTTTAATTTGATATTCTGTTACATGTTACTTTGGTTCCTTAGGATGCACATAACAGCTGGTAAATTAGGATTTTCAGCTTGAAGTGAAAGAGTTCTAATGACTATCATAATATAAACAAGGGTTAGACTCCCCAATGATGATGAGGTGAAACTATACCAGATAGCAGTTGTGACAGCATGAGCAAAACCCCACCCTTTTGTATCCGTGTTGATACAGAAAGCATGTCTTTGAAAAGATTTGCATAACGTCAGTCTTTCTTCCCACAATCTTTTTTGAAGTGTCATTCCAGTCAGGTCTTAGAAAAATAAACCAAGCTTATGGGGGCGGTATATTAGCTCTCTATCTTGGTTTTGCTTTGTTTTTCCTTCCCCCTTTGTGCTTCATCCAATTTCTCCACTCAATGTACATTCAGGAAAAAGCAGCCAAGCAAAAGACTTGAGGAACTATTAGGAACAAGAACCAAACGCTAGTGTACTACCTTCTCTCACTGCTTATCCTTTAAATATATTGAGACTAGAGCTTCCATAGCAGCCACTGCCGCCACCAGGATAGTAGTTTATCCATGTGTGTCCTCTGTTGGTCTTAGAGTAAAACATTTACTTGATCAGAAATAACCTTGTTTACTGCACAGCTATGCCTCCATAATTATTTGACCTTAACTTTAGCGCAAACTTTACCAACCATGTAGGCCCTTTCTTTAATTATGTTAGTAATTTTAGACAGCACTCTAGGTTACAGTCCTGTATTTAAAAATAAAAGTGCTACAGACTGTGAAATTATTGTAAGCAAACGCGCACAAAAGATCTCTGTGCCAGTGTGATGAGGCTCTGGGCCATGACTAAATCAGCCATTTCTCTCAGTCCAGTTTCTACCACACCAGGAACTTCTTTTGGAGGTAAAATGAAGGTAGAACCCTATTTCTTCACTGCTAGAAATAAAGAGGGATATAAATCTAATGAATAATAACAGTTACTACTAAAGCATAGGGTCAGCTTCACTGATATCAAAGTAGTGTTTACTCGGCAGGGGTGAAATCCAGCAGGTTCTGACAGGTTCTGGAGAACCGGTAGTGGAAATTTTGAGTAGTTCGGAGAACCAGCAAATACCACCTCTGGCTGGCCCCAGAGTGGGGTGCGAATGGAGATTTTGCAATATCCTTCCCCCAGGAGTGGGGAGGGAATGGAGATTTTGCAGTATCCTTCTCGTGGAGTGGGGTAGGAATGGAGATATTGCAATATCCTTCCCCTGGAGTGGGGTGGGAATGGAGAGATTGCAGTATCCTTTCCCTGCCATGCCCACCAAGACACGCCCACCATGCCATGCCCACAGAACCGATAATAAAAAAATTTGGATTTCACCACTGTCATAGGGTATAAATAAACTGGCTGATAAGACTTAGTGTATTGCCTCCGATTTCTTTCAGACCCTTGGCCTATTGGTGTATGCACTTTCTATGTCTGGATCTTTAGTAATGTCATCCCATCCCATTGACACCTCTGCTGAAAGATTAGCCAGATAGCAGGCTTGAGGCTTACATAAGAAAAG
Organism: Diadophis punctatus similis; assembly: GCA_023053685.1. Taxonomy (NCBI): domain Eukaryota; kingdom Metazoa; phylum Chordata; class Lepidosauria; order Squamata; family Dipsadidae; genus Diadophis; species Diadophis punctatus. The sequence goes on from JALIGW010000001.1 coordinate 99,663,027, forward strand.
AAAAAAATAATGGCAAAATATTGTTTTATCAACCTGATTTCTTCAGTATTTGTTGCTTTATTATCCCAAACATATTTCCTAAATCACATATTAGTTTCCAGAATAGTTTAACTAATACCATAAAATAATCAGGGCATTTTTCAGGGTAACTGCCCTATTGTCCTATCTGAACCTAATGCCAAATAGCATTGCAATAAAAATAGTTTCCTCACCAACAAGCATATAGTAGGTGCTGAAGTATTCTTCAGGGCTGCACACATGGACATGGGATGGAATTACTGAAAGTGATCAGGTAACAATATATGCCCAATGCTGACTGGACAAAAACAATGCAAAAAATGCACACATGGTGATCACAATATGTACAACGACCATTTACAATATAATGGCTGCTTATAGCAAACATTCTGACAGAGTGGAAGTAGAAAGTTTCATTTTATCAATATTGAATCTATATTTTCTGAAGAATAACCCTTCTATTCTTACTTCTTAGTATTTTATCTTAGCTTCAATTTTGTTCCTATAACACTACCTAGTCGCAGTGGTGGGTTCCTACCAGTGCGGTCCACTCTATAGCACCGGTAGCGGCCTGCTGGTGATGTCACAGTACCAGTGCGGTCAGTTGCCGGTGCCTGGGCGCCGCCATTTTAAAAAAAAATAATTTTAAAAAAAATTTTCTTCTGCGCATGCCCAGAAGCCGAGTTTCTGGCACTGCTCATGCGCTGCTTTCCTACCCCACAGTGAGTCCAAGCAGGGGAGGATGGCTGAGGGAGCGCGTGAGACGCTGAAAGAACGGGTGGCAGCAGCTATCTCCATTCCCCTCCCTTCAGCAGTCCGAGAAGCCATGAACGTGCGGTGATGATCCTAGGCATTTTTGCACATTTGAGGCTTCTCGAGTGCTGAGGGGAGGGGGAATGGGCGGCAGGACCTATATCAGTTCCCCTCCCTTCAGCAGTCTGAGAAGCCACGCCCACCCAGTCACGTGGCTGGCAAGCCACACCCACAAAATAAGCCACGCCCACAGAGTGGTAGTAAAAAAATTAGGAACCCGCCCCTGCCTAGTCAATTTTTTAAAAAATCAATTAAGAGGTCTGTGAGCATTTTTCTATGATTTAGAGTTTAGGATCAGCACTGCACCTAATCTGATTTCATAGTGTTAGTTGTGTAATTGAGAGTGAATGCATTGCTAGGTTTGGTGCAGTACCAGTGAAATCCCAACAAAGTTAGCACTTTCCCCCATGACTATTTAATTGTCCTTGATCTGGCATAAAACTATACTAGCTGTATAGTTTACTGTCCTTACTACTGATTCCTATCCTGCCTTATAACACCAGTTAAACATTCTGTTGATTTCAGGTGTGCAAAGCATGTTAAGCAAAGCCATTTGTGAAACCCTCTAGATTTGCTGCCATTCCCCTTTCCAAATGTCACTGCTCCATGAGAAACCACTTACCCAATATAAAACCATGGTGATTGGCAGATGGCCTTGCCACTTGGGTAGAAATCTGTCAAAACCCAGTACCTAGCCATGCCTGCTGAACAGCTGTTTTGGGAGATGAAGGACTGCCCAATAAAACTGAAGAAGCATTAAACCTAATACAAAGAAACAAAAAAGCTCACCAGATGGTGGATAGGGTGAGAAACAGCACATTCAATAGAGGGCCAACTTTAAGAGATAACTAGTGTCCAGATTTTTCCCATCCTTTACGAGTCAACTGACTGCATCACCAATAGAAAATCTGAGAAAGTGCATCAGATTATACATATAGTCACAAATATGTTGGGTAACTGTTGGCTTAGAGAAAACAAAATTGCTAAGGATAACTGAAGTCTATCTAACTCAGGGGTGTCAAACTCAAGGCCTGCTGTCCGCATCCGACCCGCGGGGTGCTTGGAAACAGCAAAGGATCGGCCCGCGGTGCGTCTGCCAGTGAAAACGGAGCTTGGGAGGGCCCTCAATGAAATCTAGTTTGACACCCTTGATCTAACTCATGGGCTGAATACAATGTATTAAATGATTAATTCACTATAGCTGTCCTGAAGACACTGGACAATAAATGGATATATTATAAATGTATCTTCTTCTTCATCTATCTATCATCTATCATCTATCTATCTATCTATGTATCTATCTATGTATCTATCTATGTATCTATCTATGTATCTATCTATCTATCTATCTATCTATCTATCTATCTATCTATCTATCTATCTATCATCTATCTATCTATCTATCTATCTATCTATCTATCTATCTATCTATCTATCTATCTATCTATCTATCTATCTATCTATCTATCTATCATCTATATATCTAAGGATGTATGTATGTATGTTCCAGCATAACTGTGGAACGGCTCGAGCGATTTCAACCAAACTTGGTACACAGATGACTTACCCTCTGGAAACAAATACTGTGGGGGTAAGACACCCCTAGCACCCCTCGGTGTGTGTGTGTGTGTGTTCCAGCATAACTCTGGAAGGCCTGGGCCGTTAAGGAGAGTGAGTGCAGTGTCCTAGAGCGCATGGGAGGGGGAAGGGAGAGGACAGGGATGATGGGCATGGGAATAAGGGGAAGAGAGGCCCCTCCCAATGGCTCCCTGTCAGAGGCAGATGGCGCCCCCTGGTGGTCCCTTTTTGGGGCAAAATGCCAGGATCATAGAAAGGCTGGGAAAGAGGAGCGCATGGGAGGGGGAGGGGGCAGGGTTGATGGGCATGGGAGTAGGGGGAAGAAAGGCTCCTCCCAATGGCTCCCTGTCAGACAAACGCTTCGACGTCTATAAATACCTGGGCAATGCCGGGTTATCAGTTAGCAAATAATAATGAAAAAGACCTCATTGGGATATGGAAGAATACAAGAAATTGATAACATACTATAACTTATAACAAAACATAGTGTGTGGCTTGACACATCACACTTAGCCAACAAGCAATTGAACTACATTATGATTTAGTATGGTGTCTGAACTTGGTGGTGGTGGTGATAGCTTAGGGAAAACAAAAGAGTGAATGCTGCAGTGATATTTTTTGCCAGCTTCAGACAAATCTTTGAAATGCTCAAGCAATTTCCCTGCTTTGCTTCTCCTGTCTACAGCTTACCTTCTGCTTTCACTCAGCAAACCTGTCACCTATAATTAATGCTTCAGTTGCTCCTGTGCTTTCTTGACCTTACTATATATGGAAAGAAACACAGCAGCAGATGAAAGAAATGTTAATAATACTGTCCAGGGAAAGAAAGCTCAGTGCTGCCACGTTTCCATGTGCAGAGTACAGCTATGTGGACTGAACAGCCATCTGGTCACAGACCAGGAACAGTGTTGGGAAATCCACAGCAGGGCAGGCAGTTGAGCTATTTTGGGTGGGTGGGGGGAACCTGGCTTAAATATTAACAGGCACGTTTCTGCTTCTGTTGGACAGGTGCCTAATTATGCAATAGCAAAACTCCTTAGCAAATATGTGGGGAACCTTCAGGCTGGAAACTAGGAGCTGATCAGTTATGCTTAAGCATTGTTTAATGCATAAAAGGACTAATGCATCCTGTTGTTTCTTAGCACATGTGGCACTTCTTGTAACATGTGGATATTGAATTGGAAACAGTCATTTCATGTAAAGTGACTGCTGAATTAAGAAGAAATCTACTTACTGGTATATTCTCTTCAAGTTACATTTCAGACATAACGATCCCTATCTAATAAACCATGAGTATACTGCCTGAAAAAGAATTATATGCCTGATTCTTTCTTCATCCTTTCTTACATTTGCCACCTTTTAAACCGGACCATCATGTAACGATTTGTGGCACTGGATTCAACTCCCTGTTCCATGAATGAATCCAGATTAAAGCATTCCTGACTGATGGCTGCCCAGCATTTCCTTAAACATAGCCAGTAGAGGGAACTCAATACTCCCCTCAGTGATCTGTTCCACTGGTTACTTGTTTTTACTGGAATATCTTTTCCTGTGATTATTATGCTTATTAAACCATTATGCTGTAAACTGTACCGATAGGTTGTTCTGTTCAGCCCATCTCAGTTATACAGAGGGGTTTGTTTATTTATTTCTGTCCTTTATTATTTTTACAAATAACTCAAGGCAGCGAACATATGTAGCACATTTTTCTCCTCCTATTTTTCCTTCAACAACAATTCTGTCAGGTGGCTTGGGCTTAGAGTTGAGTGACTGGCTCAAAATCACCCAGCTGACTTTCATAGCTAAATGCTTCTAATTTCTATTTTTCTAACCTTCTTCTGTTTATTTTTTTCCCCCAACCAGGAGCCATCCAAAAAGAAGATACAACTGGAAACATTTCATGATGCTGTTTGCCTGGTAACACTAGGATATTTTGTCTTGAAGGCACCCTAATAAATTACTTCTGCTATAAGAATTCACTGAAATGAGATGTTTTCAGTTTTCAGCATTTATCTCAAAGTGTTCCTGCTACCATAGAGACTTTGACAAAAGCCTACTGACTAAATCCTTTCTACTGAAACAACAGAAGTTATTTTTGCATGAAAGGATATTAAATCCCACCCTTTCCAAGCACACTCACCGGCTATGCCCTACTTGATACTCTTCAGATGTATTAGACCACAACTCTTATAATCCTTCAGTCTGAGCAAAGGGAGAAAAAAATGAAACATTCATGGACTCAATTGGGTCTGTAATAATTTTAGACTGATGTAGATTTCAATATCATTACAAGAATGTGTCATAGGAATCAACTTAGGCCTTTTTCCAAGAGTTCATGCAATCCTTCACCACTGCCATGTGTGACTCACTTATTTTAGAAGAAAGTGTGGACAAATCCTGGGTCAGTTTAACACCAAAATCAATAGTTTTGTGAGTTTTTTCCCAATATATTCTTTCAAAGTGGAAAAGGTCACAGTGAAACCTACAGACCAGTAGGAGCAGGTTATATTAGGAAAGACTGATCTTTCTTCAATTTGTATATGCTTTCATTATCCATATTTGCCTTTTGTAATTAGATGCCATTGATAAATCTCACAATTCTAGTAAAAAAACAAAACAAAAGCAAAATAACCCCTGCAATCCAAAGCAAAAAACAAAACAGATCCAACAAATCTGCCTTCCCTGTATTCTTACAAGGCTGGGTAACATATAGACTCAATCTAGGGAAGTGGCTGTTTTAGAGGTGGGTTCCTACCGGTTCTAACTGGTTCTTTAGAACTGTTAGTAACTCGGTGATGACGTCACGGAGCCGGTTCTGTCAGTGTCTCTGTGGGTACCACCATCTTGGATTTTGATTGCTGCTATTTTTTGATTGCTGCGGGCGCGCACGGTGTGACCCTGAGCGAACCGGCAGCAAAAGGATCCAGAACCCACCCCTGGGCTGTTTGCTGAGTCAAGTCATAATACAATAATCTATTTAGCGACTCTCCTGTAAGAAGCTATATCAAATATCTCTTTTGTACCTTCTAGAATCAAGCGTTTTCTAATTGGAAATTGTGCAGATGGAATTAAAAAAGCAGTTCCTCTAGAATTCTTCAGTGTTTTTCTTTGAAAGAACGTGCTTGGCTAATTAAAACAGAACTAAGTTATTAGCAAGGATTAGGCCTATTTCCTGGTGTAAAAATAGAATGTAGAAGTGCTTGATTATCTGCTGACCTATTTATAATTAATTGTATGTTTCATGAAGAGCAGTGTGAAATGCATATTTTTAGAGAATATTCAGGAAGTGTGCCTGATTAAACAGGAACATAGTTCTTGATATGTTTTGACTGCTGGATTGGTATTGCCTTGGCAGAGATGCAGCATCTTTTATGGCTTAACTTTCCTTACCCACCCAGTGTAAAATTCTTGCATTGATTTTCCAGATCCAACACAATCTCTGAGCCCTCCATTCCCAGCCCTCCTCCAGAACCTCCAGCTGTTCATCTTCTCTATTGTTCTTTTCTTTCCACTGCACTGTTAGTAGTGTTCACCTCCCTGCAGATTTTTCTGATGATTTCTTATACAGCCTCCAAATTGTTTCCTAAACCCCAGCTATTTCATGGTACTACCCATTATTCTCTCTATTCTGCTTTACTGGAACTAAACATAAATACATGCACACTATGAACTCAAATCATTCCTCCTTCATCTTTGCCTCACTTTCTTCCCTTCCCCCTGTTTTCTCTCCTATAGAATTACAGACCAAAAGGCCCTTGGGGTCAAAGATCTGTCTTCGGATACTCTGTAAGAATACACTTTGGTTGCTTAACAAGAGCAACAGTGTTCATTTCAGCAAAGATTGTGGCTGGCCGTGAGCTAGCAAACTGTTGCACTTATAAAGTTGTAGAGAAATGTACATATGCCACCAAGTGGTGAGGCATTGTTCAAACATTCCAGAAATATGACTCTGAAGGAGTTTTAATAAATACTAAGTTACTATTGTAGGCATATACAAAACACCCTTAAGGCTCATATATTTCCTTATAAATTGTACTAAGTTAATGAAGCTTTGAGTTCTGGATAGCTGTGTATTTGCTCAGGAAAAGGTGCTTGATTCCTTCCTGTTTGTGTTGGAAGTACTGAGGCACTTCCGGGTTGAAAGGATTAGCCGGTGACATCACTGTTGCCCAGGGGATGCCCAGTTGGAGGTTTCTTTCACATCCCCGTTAATATGTCAATCAAAGTGGTACCTACTGTATCTATCTACTCACAATTACTCACTTTCAAACTGGTAGGTCGACAGAAACTGGAGCGAATGACGAGAGCTCATTCCATCACGCAGCAGCACTCCAGTTTCGAATGTGGGCTTGCAGCGTCCTAACCATGTAAGCCACCACGCTCCTATAAGGTGGTTGATTATAGGAATTACTTTATGAAATGAACTCTACAAAGTTGACTGATTTCTGCATGATGCCTAAGAGTAAAAGTAGCCTCTTGCTAATATCTTGAAGCTAAGAATTGTTCATTTTTGCCATAGAAATCATTTATTTATTTATTTATTTAACAAATATATAGCTGCACCACTCATAGCTGACATCAAGATAAAAATGATAAAAATGCAATCAAAAAAGAATTCAAATCCAGTGTTGTCTAAATCCAATCTCAACTGTTATTATACTTGTTAGTCTAGATAAATATATTTGCAACACTATTAAGAGAATCACTGATAATAACTGGTTGCTCAAAATGTGCATATGTATTTGTAAGATGAGGTTCTCTCCATATTTAGCCATTTTTCTTCCCTTTTCCCTGGAAGTTTCCGAGCTATAACCCTGTCTCTTTTATTACTCAGGTGGGACAGGAAATGACTGTAGGTGGAATTCTCTTTAGTTTAAGAATACTAAAATGAAACACCACAAGATTATTATTTACCCGTGGCTAATAGACAGCAAAGTCTGCATACACTTAATACTTTCATCCCATATCTATACATCAAAACTCCTTATTAACTTCTCGTCTTTCTCATGGATAGAGCTGTATTGAAAATAAACAATTGTGATGGAATGTGCAGCTGGAGTAGGAGTGTGTGTGTGTGTGTGTGTGTGTGTGTGTGTGAATCTCAGCAATCACCTGGCTTCCCAAGGGGAAGACTGCACATTCCAAAAAAGTTCCCAAATAAGAGACTGTGCAGTCTCCAGTTGGATGGGTGAGGGTGGGAAGAAAAGTTTCCGAGTACATTAGAATCTTCTACTCTACATATATTAGGTTATAAGGTTATAACCTTTACTCTGGCAAGATTCTGTCTATTAGGTACAAACAAATGAAGAACTGGACTCAATTGGATGACACTATGCCATCTTGGGGCTCAAATGCTATCCCTCCCTCCTGGAAATTGAGGCAACATTCCACCACAGGCCTGACAACTTGATTATGAGAACAGCTGGAGAATATGATCCATTATTTAAATATGTTAATTCTTTGTGAGTCTTGTCTTTTCAGTTCAGTTGAAAGATTTCTGTTTTCCAATTTGTTTAAAGATATTGCTGGAACTCACCTTCCAACTCCCCCCCCCCCCATTGCACCTATAAGCAAATATGTTTCAATTATCTGTGCATGAAAAGACCTGTGAATCTGAACTGTTCTTCTCAGAAGAGGGGCAGGATAATGTTTCTTATGGAACATCATTTGTTTCTCCCTTCTTGTAATGTAAAGATTACAAAATTATCTTTTTGTAAATTTCTAATGCTATAGTTCTTGCCTCTTACTTCTTGCCAATTCTTTTGTGTCACTACGATCTATCTCAGAACTCAGTCCTAAAACTGCAAGCTAAAATAGTCTTTGAATGGAGTAAATACCACTGAAATTAATGGCATTCTTGTCTGGGACATAAGGTCTATAAAACCACCCAAACCCCATATAATCCTGAAGTAATAATATGAACTAAGCAACTAACTAACACCATTAATCAACAAATTGAGTTCTGACATTTGTAGGAATTTCTGTAATAATGTTGGAAATTCTGAGCAACTATGATATGGATTTCCATGTGAAATCTACATCTTAAAAGCCTCTCCAGAAACGATTATTTAAGTTTATTTATGTGCACCTCATGCAGACAGAATCACTTTTATAGTGACATTATTTTTAATACAGTTCACACTGTAAAAACCTGCTTGCATATAATAAGTATATATATATTTCATTTTCCTTTATGGAGAAAGTATGTGTGAATTTTATAGATAAGTTGCTTAAATCCATTAGTTTTTACTAAAACTGTTCTGAGGGAACAAAAATTAAATGGAAAACATTAACAATGCTTATCAAATTATCTATAACTTTCCCATTATGAGGAAATCGGTCCGTGTTTTTGGAAAAGTACTGTGATACACAATTATTGTTGTTTTTAAAGGCTGTATATAGTATGCAATTACCAAATGTCAAATCAGAGAGCTCAAGGGAACCTTCCCACAATTGTTTATGTTCCCTTTTTGTGCTGTGACTTAATTAATGTAATTGGCAAAATTCCACGATCTGCTGAAAAGATGCGTAAAAGGTTGCCTCGCTGACATAATGGACAGGAATCTTGAACAAACTCATGAAGCTCTAGGAATTGCTGAATTACACTTCCCCTCATCCGTCACCCTAGGCAATACTGGCTAGGGCTACGGGGATAAAGAGTTCATGGATATAACTTCAGATGTCTCACTTCTTCTAATCAAAATAATTTTTTTCTTCTCACCGCACCACTCCATTATATGGATTTTCCTCCCACGCCGTCTGTTGGGCTGAGGAACTTTTTTTTTTTTGGAGTGGCGCTTTCCCCCCGGAGCTTATTCCCTGTAACACCGGAGTTTTGCTTTCCGGGAAGCGGCGGCGTGTATTAGAGAAGGTTAGCGACCTCTCTTTTCCCCCCTCTCTTCTCTCTGATGTTGCTAGCAGCTTGTTGCTAGACACTGGGCAGCTTAGATTTTATTTCCTCTTTTGGGCATTATTGGGGATTGAGTCTCAGTTCCCTTTTCTTACTTGTTTTCTCCTGTTTGTCCGTAGTAGTAGTTTTGCAGGATCGCCTAGTAGTTCATTTAATACATGTAACATTTCTGGTGGGAGTTGAAAAGAACTTGATCGACTCACTAGACCCGAAGGGGAGCGAAGTTTATTATCTTTCGTTTTGAGTTTCCTGTAGTTAAATCGTGTGTGTCTGTGTGACTCCTGGTCTAATAGGAGACTAGGTTGGCAAAGTCATACTCCGCATAAACTCGGGGAAATAGTTGAAGATTAACCGCTGTACAGTACGGTCCCCAAATTAAGTTTTGTATTCATGAAGAGAACGAATTTAGTATTTTTCTGTGTTGGGCTGTGTGCGTACGTGGGTGTGTATATTTCCCTATATTATTTGTGTGCTTTTTATTCGTCAAGCTTCTTGATTATAGTTACAAAAATGTGATTATGCAGCTTAATGATCGAGAGATGACAGATGCATGGAGCTCTGAAGTAGTTTGCATGAGAACATAAAGTCTTTTTTGCTTTGGAAGGTACAGTCCCAAATTAACGTCAAACTCCTACGTTTTACTTCTCAGTAATCAGAAGTATGTTTGTACTAGGTAAATTTGTCTGCAGATTATCTGGAGACTTACAGAATAGATTGCATGGAACAGTCTGTGAAGATCTGATTTTCTGAATCTAATGACTGAATGAGGTATATAGCAGCTTGGAACCCATTTGATGACATGTTATCAGGTTGTGATGTACTGTAATAGGATGTTTTATCAAGATGTCATATGTAGTAATAAGGCTGAACATTCCTTGAAAATTTGGCTGCCATTTCTCTTATCTATATACTTAGGTACTTAGGAAGCTTCAGTGACACAGTGGAACTTACTTAAAAATAAATGCAGACGGATAACTTTATAATTTGAAGTTTGTCTTGTCATTTGCTCAGGAATTCTTTATACTTATTTTCTCTTTCTATTAGTTTAAAGATAATTAGAGTTGATGGCACAAAAATTGGTTTCTTCAAGCATATCCTGAGGCTGTTAACACAAATCTTTTCCCTTGGAGTTTAATGTAGGAGGATTTGACAGTTAAATGTCTACATGTGGTGTGCATAGAATTGTAATCACTTTTGGCAAGAAATTCTAAGGTTGAATTTTATTATCCAACTTTCTGTCAGTCTAATCCATATATAGCACTGATTATTTCTGAATTGACCGTGCTTTTGAGTCTCATCATAAAACTATGTTTATAAATATCAGGGGCAGGGAGATGATGTTGTGAGCCGCCCAGAGTCCCCCGGGAGTTGGGCGGCATACAAATCTATTTAAATAAATAAATAAATAAAATGTTGAAAGTAATATATCTGGGCAAATATTTCTTCAAAATATAATAGGATATACACAAAAATAATATGTTTCCTAGTAAAATAAGATCGTTCATCATTTACTGAGTGTATGAATATATTTTTATATTTATAAAAAATTAGAATTTCTGAAAGGTTGCGTTGCTGAAATTTACAAAAGAGAAAAGAAGGATAGATAGCTAACATTTTCTATTAACATTTTTGATATTTACTTATTAAAACAAATTGCATTTTACCTTGGATGTTTTTGAAAATAGAGATTTATAAACATGACAATTTTAATAGAAAGGAAAAAGCTGACAATTCTGAAATCATTGGCATATTATATATATTGATTTTTCTGGGAATTCTAATAAGTAGATTTTAGAGGGAGATTAATGACTTGGCTGCTGTTTTTGTTTAATAAGTGATACAGTTTCATCATATAAAGAATATCTAAGTTGATTTTAGAGGCTTAACAAGAATCAATCCTAGTTGAACTCTGGAACTGCTTTCTAAAAACACATACCGTATTTAGGATAGCATTCTCATAAGGAATATTATGCGCCTAACGTTCCCAAAACTAGGCCATGTGTGTAAACTATTTCTGTTGGCTAACATAGGGCATCATCCAGAAGTTCTCAAACTATTGAATTCAAACCCCAAGTAAATTTGAAGGGGATTGTAAAATTTGGGGGACTTGCACTCACAAAGCAAGAGTCCTGTCAGAACTTGTTCCTGTTTTATCTGGCAGCTGCTTTTCCAAACAAAATTTGGAATGTATATTAAGAGGGTCTCAGCTTTGGGTATAGGTGAGAGTACCTGTACAGGTACCTGCTCATGTACAGGGTACATGAGCCGAGGTGGCGCAGTGGTTAAAAGCAGCACTGCAACTTCAGCTGACTGCTAGTTCAGCAGTTCAGCTGTTCAAATCTCACCGGCTCAAGGTTGACTCAGCCTTCCATCCTGAGGTCAGTAAAATGAGGAGCAGATTGTTGGGGGCAATATGCTGAACTCTGTAAACCGCTTAGAGAGGGCTGTAAAGCACTATGAAGCGGTATATAAGTCTAAGTGCTATTGCTATTGCTACACAAACAGCATACGTTGTCAAAGCTGTATTGCTGTTAGAACTCACTCCTGGTTTGTCTGTGGAAATTGATAATAAAGTCAAAATTGTGTTAAAATTGCTACTTTAGAGAGCATATATCAATAAATAATAAAAATAAGATAAAAGTAGAATGAGAAACTGGAGTGGCTTTAAAGGACGTATTTCAGAAATTATGCAAAATGAATCAAGGCTTTCCTTCCTAATGCAAAAATGATTTTAAATGTGATTGTATTGATTATTTTCAATGGAAAGGTTGCATCTTTTAAAGTAGAAATGCCTCATTTTGTTTTAATGTATATATTGATTAGACATTAAATATAAAATTAAGTGGTATATTTATTTCTTGCCCATCCCTAGGGCCAATAAAATCATTCAGATTCATTTATCATTTTAAGGAATTATGGCATAGCAAAGTTTAAGAAGCTCTGCTGTAGTATATATTAGTTTTTATCAAATTAGTGCTCTCAAGACATTAAGGGCTATAACTTACTTTATCCATGAAGATTGTAGTCCAATATAACTAAAGTGTGCCATCTTGAAAAAGCTGGTCTATTATAACCGTTAATTGATCGATTGATTGATTGATTGATTGATCGATTATATGGCATTGTCATTGTCAACACTTAATGACCATATAAATATTCTCCATCATAAGCAATATGGTAAGCAGTTAATTTACTGTAAATTGGAAAACACTTGATTAGCCAACCAAAACATTGAGCTCTTCGAAGTAATGTTTGAACAACAAAAGTCATATAAAGTTAGAGAAATGGACTTACATAGTACGTTTTGAAGGAAAGCAAAAATTGTAAAGTACACAGATTTCTTTCTAGTTATGATTACTATTTTGGTACCCCTGTCCCTTACTTCAAAAGGAAGGTTGAATTTGTAAAAAAAAAATACTTCTGCACACTTCAGTTCTTATTTGTCTAAGAGCTTAAATATTTTATTATGAGAGTTGAAAGATAGAGTTTTGCTGCCTTCTAATGTAATTTCTATTAAAAACTGTAACGTCGTGCTTTAGAAAAAAATATTTACTGGTTTGAGAGTTTAAGGTATTTCACAGCATAAGGGTGGAACAGAATTATACTCTTCATTAGTAACTGTAATTGTTCAGTTATAATTTGAGGCAATGTTAATTAAGGTGGAGGTGGCTTTGAGCATACACTTAACCTTCCTGTTCTCTAAAATATCTCTGTAATACTTAATTTTTCCTTCCTGATTATTTTTATTCCACCCATACCCCTTGTAGATGCGAATGAAACTGAGAAGGAGTGGTGGTATTAAATAAGAGTGGCCACTTGCAGCCCACTAGATATTGTTATATCTCCAGGTTCTGTTGTCCATCACCGTTGTCCATAAGTCTAGGAGCTGCTGGAATTAAATCCAGTAACAATTGAAAGCAACTACCAGTAGTTTCTCATTTGGTAGAACATACTGTTTTATATGACGAAACAAGTTAGATCAGGGTTGCTCTATATAAGTTCAAATGTCATCAATATGTTTTTCTTTCTTCAGCTGATTATAACATTTCCATTCCTTCCTTGTTAATAAGAGACTAGGCAACCAGAGCTGTACGTTGCCCCTTAACACTTATTTTTGGCTATTGGGATATACCTTCTAATCATATTTGCTGAAAAAAACCTGGTAACATGTTTCCATATCATGAGATGGGAAATAGAAGGAAACTAATATGAGCAGTAAAAGTGATTTAACATTTTTCAAATAAAAGGCCCCTCAGCCACAAAAGTATTAAATAACTGTATGGCTACCAAAAAGGCAGTTCTCTCCTCCATTATTAGAAATTAAAAAACAGCAAAGCTTTGACTCAATAAAAGCAATTAAAAATGATAGCAACAAATCATAAGGAAAACAACTGAAAAATTATAGTTTTTAAAGTAACCATATTGTTGAAAAGACTTCCAAGATAATCTAGTCCAACTTCCTGCCTATACAGGAAATCCATAGGTACAATTTTCTTGATAAGTAGCCATCTGACCTCTTCCAATATTCTGATGAGAAAAGGTTTCTTTCCAGTATAGTATTCAAAAATGGCTCAGGCAAGCTCCTCTCTGATTCCCTAGGGCCGTGATGGTGAACCTATGGCAAGTGTGCCACAGGTGGCATGCAGCACCCTCGCTGTGGGCACGCGAGCCATCACCCTAGCTCAGCTCCACCACGCATGCGCATGCACCTCCCACCGGCCAGCTGGTCGTTGGGTCTCTGCCTTGCATGAGCGGGGGGACGGGGCACGTGCAGGGGGTGCGCACGCATGTGGGGGGGAGCGTGCAGAGGGGCGTGCATGCATGCAGTGGGGCATATGCAGGGGTAACGTGCATGCGTGGGGCGGGGATGCACGGGAGTTGTGCGCGCATTGCATTTTGGGGGTTTGGTGCACACTTTGGGCACTCGCTCCAGAAAAGGTTAGCCATCACTGCCCTAGGGTGTAAGAGGGAGGGGAGGTAAAGCACAATCAGGCCAGTAGGATTCTATTGCAGGTAGTCATTGACTTACAACTATTCGTTTAGTGACTGTTCGAATGGCACTCCAAAAAATGACTTACAACTGTTCCTTGCGCTTACGACTGTCACAGAATCCCCACGATCATGTGATCAGAATTTGGGCATTTGGCAACCAGCATGTATTTACGATAGTGGCAGCTTCCTGAAGTCATGTGATCACCATTTGCAACCTTCCCAGCCAGCTTCCGACAAGCAAAACCAAAGGGGGAAGCCAGACTTACTTAATGGCCACATGATTTACTTAACTGCAGTGATTCGCTTAACCACCATGTCAAAAAAAAAGGTCATAACATTGGGAGTGACTCATTTAACAACTGCCTTGCTTAGCAAACAAAATTCTGGTTTCAGTTGTGGTCGTGACTTGAAGACTACCTGTACTGTAGCTTATCTCAATAAAATATAGTTCTGATCTTCCTGTGGAATTGGCTTCCTGATATGGAAAGCAGTAATGGGTTTCACTTACCTTTGCTACTGGTTCGGAACTGTGAATGTGAACTGTGAACCTTCTGCGCATGCACAGATAGTCTGTGATGACATCCGGGCGGGTGGGCAGAACCGGTAGCAACCCACCACTGATGGAAAGCAGCAGAGAGCAGGAATTTGCAGAGATACCTTGGCAGGAACCCTCCCTCCCCGCCTCCTGAAAAATCGACAAATTGGTTTTGTGTCTATTTCCACTATTCACCTTAGAATGAGCTAGAGAGGGTGGTTATCCTTACTTTTCCTAATGTTAATATCCCTCAGAGGTGATGTGATTGTAAAAATGCTTTCTTTTAAACTGAAAAGGAATAAGATTCAATATTATGCTCGCTTTGCTCTCTCTTTGTGGGGTCTTAACTTAGATAATGCCGTGCAGCGACTGGCATAATAGAATAGTGGGGAAAGGCAATTCTGCAGTAGAATCTGGTCTAAAGTATTTCATTGTGATTCATAGTATCAGTTGGTGTAAAGCCCAATTTATCATCTGCCTTTTCAATTCCCATAGTGATTCCCATAGTGATGTTGCTGAAAAGCCTGTGAACCACTGTAACTCTATATGCATTTTGAAGAGCCCTTCTCTGTTGCAGACTGCAGTAGTCTTGCTTTGTGCAGTTGAGTGAATTCTACATAGAAAGTGAGTTTCATTCCAAACACAGAATGAGTATTGGGTTTAATTCTTCCTAAAGCACCTTTTTACTTCTCCAACCCCAGAGAATTAGGGAACTTTTATTATACCTTGGTAACTGACAGACGTCTGACATTTCACAAGAAATTGATGCAAATTATTGGCAATTAAACCCTACCGACCTCTATAGATTCAGAGATCAGCCAATTCAATTTGGGATTGAATCTGAAACAAGAGTTGGAAATTTGAATCTTCATGCTCTCAGTGGCTATTATGGGAAGTCTGTGGACTGCATTTTTTCCTCTCTGTCTCTAGTTTTCAATCAAATTGGGTTCTACTATCAGGTTCTTATTACTCCAATTTTCTGACAAATTGCTGCAGGACTTCTAATTCTACTGTAGTCTCTCTTTAATCTTTCTACAATTTTTATATGGATTGTGTTCACCCATATGCACATAAATTATGATTTTTAAGTTATTACCACACATTGTGTGGAGGTGAATACCCTATGACAGTGACATCTGGCCTGCAGTTCCAGTTGACTTCTTACTGAAAAATATTCTCATGTTATTTAAATATTGGGGGAAACTTCAGCCAGAGGAAGACATGGACAAATTCATAATTTTGATTTCTGAACTCTTGATTCAGATAATTTTGAACTCGTCCTAAATCAAGAAGGCTTCTGACTAGATTTAGCCTGCCGTGTTTCATGTACTCCTTTTGATTGGATTTTATCTACATGAATAACATGTTCCTGCATTTGTCTGTTCAACCTGGATTCCTTTGTATGATGTGTGGAATTAATGTTGCAAGCTACAGTTTCTCATGGTGGAAAGGATGGTTATGACAGGAGTCAGAAGTAGCCTAGCTCCAAGTGCTATAAGTATAAGAAGGACCTCCATGTTGATGGAAGGCAAGTAATGCTTAAGTGTTTTCAGCCTAGTAAAGTTTTTAGTCATTCCATATCATTTTGTGGGATTTGGGAGATTTATCTTCCTTGCCATGGTGCTTGTCTGTGGAACAACATACTTCTGAAGATCGTGATGTCTGTGAGACCTTGCTAAAGCTTTGGTTGTTCCTCAGGTATTTGGGCCTGATAAGGTAAACACCCTTGATTGGTTTGCTGTAAAGGTGAAGATAAAGGTTACCCTGAGTTGCATTAACAGAGGGATACAATCTAGGACTAGGGAGGTACTAATACCACTCTATAAAGCCTTAGTTAGACCACACCTAGAGTACTGCATCCAGTTTTGGTCACCACACTACAAAAAAGACATTGAAACTCTAGAGAAAATGCGGAGGAGAGCAACCAGGATGATCAGGGGACTGGAAACTATAACATATGAAGAGCGGTTACAAGAACTGGGCATGGCCAATCTAGCAAAGAGAAGGACCAGGGAAGATGTAATAGCAGTGTTCCAATATTTGAGGGGCTGCCACAGAGAGGAGGGGGTCAGGCTGTTTTCCAAGGCACCAGAAGGCCAGACAAGGAATAATGGATGGAAGCTAACCAAGGAGAGATTCAACCTGGAAATAAGAAGAAACTTTCTGTGAGAGCGATCAACCAGTGGAACAGCTTGCCTGCGGAGGTTGTGAGAGCTCCAACACTTGAGACTTTCAAAGAGAGATTGGACTGCCATGGTGTAGGGACTCCTGCTTGAGCGGGGGGTTGGACTAGATGACCTATAAGGTCCCTTCCAACACTAATAATCTGTAATCTGTAATCAGTTGTGTCTGATTCTAAGGCACGGTGCTCATCTCAGTTTCTTGGCCAAGGGAGCCAGCATTTCCGAAATACAATTTCCGTGATCATGTGGCCAGCATGGCTATACGTCAAAGGGGCACAGAATGCTGTTTTCTGTCATTTATCATTAATTGTAAGATGGAATGATGTATTTATTAACCTTCAGAATCACAGTAGTGAGATGGAGAGCCATATAAATAGTTTAAATAAATAAAAACCAATGAAAATAATGCATCTGGGTAGCTTCTGCTGAGTTCAGACAGGGGTCTAACCTGTCCATGTCAGAGCCAGTGCAGCCTCTCTGACCCAGGCTTGTGGTGGAACGATAATGGAAAGTATTTGACAGCAGGGAAGACATATCTGAGCAGCCAGTTCTACAGATCAAAGCAGTCCACATAAGACTCAGGATCTCCTGGAAAGTAATGGGGACGGGAAGCAAAACAGTGAAAGTAGTCACAACAGTTTCATCTATTGTAAAAGTGGAATTTCAGCCAGCTTTGGTCCAGCCATGGTGCCAAAACTGCAATGGGTTGAGACTGGGTGGGTTTGAGCCACATAAGGGGAATTGACACCTGAATTTTAAACATTAAACAAAAACAAGTGTTTGCATATAAACTTATCATTGTGTACAGCTCTCTGTAAAAAGAATTCACATAGAGGTCGAGTATGGAGTTATTAAAGCTGATTGCACCCTTCCATGCACTCAGTAGACTGAGGGTTCCTATATAGATTTTTCTTCATTGTGTGGATTAAAGGGATTTCCCTTAGTCCTTTCCATTGATGGCTGAATTTGTTTCAACTGATAACAACAAGGGCAGCAACAGTGTAAAAGCTGGATTGTCATGGGTGACCAAGAACTCAGAAACTTGCCTATTCCTAGCATGTTTATTCTTAGTCATTTGCCTATGTAGAAGAGAATCCTTGTTTCTCCCCTAATCAGTTCTCCCTATTAGTTTGTACCAGTTTCTGTTACTTCCAGATACTGTTCACTGTATCTAGGACTGTTTTGAGACATTGTTATTAAGTTGAAGGAGATTTTATTTATTTATTTATTAGTGAGACTTATATACCGCCTCATAGTGCAAGCACTCTCTAAGCGGTTTACACCATTAAGCAATGTATATTTACGTTGCCCCCAACAATCTGGGTCCTCGTTTTACCTACCTCGGAAGGATGGAAGGCTGAGTCAACCCTGAGCTGGTGAGATTTGAACAGCTGAACTGCTGATCACAGTCAGCTAAAGTAGCCTGCAGTACTGCACTCTAACTGCTGCGCCACCTCGGCTCGTTTTGTTGATTTTGATGTTGATTTTCTTCCGCAGATCAAGTTGCTTGATTTGGAGATACATTTGAGATACACAAGATTGCCACTGCCTGTGTATTCCTTTTCAGATATGAATCTTTTATTATGGAAGAATTTCCACAGGGTTCCTAAGAGCAGGTTGTTCCAGCGAAGAATGCTGTGTCTGTATAACAATGCTCACGGTTTTGAAGAAGATGAAATAAAGAAAAAGCTTCAGCAGTTTATGGGTGGCTCTGTCAACCTGTCCAAAGAAGATGATGGGATTGGAGTACTTACGCTGAACAATCCAAGGTTTATGAATGCATTTACAGGTAATAACAAAATCTGACAGCAGGCAAACTTAAATGTGAAAAGTGACACCTATCGATTATTGGGAGGGGGGATTTAACCTCTCAGTTGTGCAGTGGCATTCTGACTTGAACGAGGACAGAGTAAAGTTTCTCTCCCTCTCCCTCCCCCCCTGCCCCCTCTCTCTGTCTCTCTCTCTCTTACACACACACTCACAAACTTTCTGGAGTTTGTAAGAGCATCTGTTTTTCATACTCAGATCTCAGCAGTGTCACTTGCTGCTGCCAGTATGTTGTTTGATGTGTGGATGTAGCCGACAGTTATACTGCTTTGGTGGAGAAGCTCTCTTATCTCCTCTGTCCCTTTGATTTAAACTTTGCCTTGCAACTTTCCTTCCCAGGAATAATAATTGCATTTATAAAAAGATAAATTATAAATTTATATTCAATTGCTGTTATAAAGCTGTACCCTAAAGATGTTATTTGACTGCTTTTTTCTCTCTCTCTTAACGGCAGGAACAATGATGATAGAACTACAGGAGAGAATTACTGAACTAGAAGATTGGAAGGATGGGAAAGGACTTATTATCTGTGGTGCGGGAAATACTTTTTGCTCAGGATCTGATCTGAACGCAGTGAGAGCACTTTCCAGCTCTCAGGCAAGTGATGGCAGAAATTAATTTAGAATACAGACCTTAAACCTCGGACACATTTTTTCTTTTAAAGAATGTTGGCCCTGAACTATAGTTCTGCAAAAAGTAATAATAACAGAACAGAACATAAAAATTGTCCTATTTTTGTGTTTGGTGCTAAGTTTGCAGTTGGCATACCAGAAACAAATGGCAATTTGCAAATGTTTGAGTTATTGCCCCTTTTCTTCAGTGTATTTAACTTGGATAGGAACAGATAGATCAGTGATGGCGAACCTTTTTTTCCTCGGGTGGCAAAAGCACTATCGTGCATGCGCGAGTGCCCACACCCATAATTCAATGCCTGGGGAGGGTAAAAACGGCCTCCCCTGCCTCTGGAGGCCCTCTGGAGGCCGGAAATTGCACATTTCCCAACTTCTGGTGGGCCCGGTAGGCCCATTTTTCGCCCTCCCCAGGCTTCAGAGGCTTCCCTGGAGCCTAGGGAGGGCAAAAACGCCCTCCCCCATCCCCCCAGAGGCCCTCCGGAAGCTGAAAACCCCCTCCCAGAGCCTCCGTACGAGCTGAAAATCAGCTGGCCAGCGCGCACATGCGCACTGGAGCTGAGCTAGAGCAACAGCTCGCGTGCCAGCAGATATGGCTCCGCGTGCCATAGGTTCGCCATCACTGAGATAGATGGTGGATAGAGATAGATGGTGGATAGAGATAGATAGATAGATGGATAGATGGATGCATGATTGATAGACAGACAGACAGACTTGGTTTAATTTCTCATACCATTCAGAAATATAAAACTCTGCATATCAAATGATTGATTTACCAAGCTGTCAAAGATGATTGTTTTCCTTAAATTGCAATTCAGCTCATGGAAAAGAAAGCAAATTAGAGAAAGGGAGATCTCTCCCTCTGAAGAGAGAGATAATTTTTCCCCAAAGAGAATCCTGGAGTACCTTCCGCACCATTGTGGGAACCTCCATAGACCTTACTGTATCAGTCAATCCTTGGTGCTGAAGTGAGAGAAAAGATGACATAGACAATTTTGGTGGCTGTTTCTGAGATTCCGATAAAGGAGAATATTTGTAGTTCAGGGTTGAAACGAGGGGTCCTTGGTGCTCTCTGAGCTTGTTTTGTTTTCTTGCAGACATTTCATTACCCTATCTAGGTAACATCATCAGACTAGCCCTGATGATGTTATCTAGGTAGGGTAATGAAACATCTGGAGGAAAACAAAACAAACTCAGAGAGCAGCAAGGACCCCTCGTTTCTGAGATTGCATGGAATAGCTTTTCAAACAAGAATACTTGGTTAATCCTCCCCAAAAGCACTCAGGTTTATGTCTTAGATTGGTGTACATTCAATGGAACGGCATCTACATGGAGGGAAGTATGCAGTGGAGTACCCCAAGGCTCTGTTTTAGGCCCAGTACTCTTCAACATCTTCGTCAATGACTTGGACGAGGGGATAGATGGGGAACTCATCAAATTTGCAGATGACACAAAACTGGCAGGAATAGCCAAGAAGATAGGTTTAAGATACAGAAGGATCTTGACAGACTTGAACATTGGGCGCTATCTAACAAAATGAAATTCAGTGGTGAAAAAAGTAAGGTTCTACATTTAGGCAAAAAAAAAAAACAAAATGCACAGGTACAGTATATGTGGTACCTTGCTCAACAGTAGTAACTGTGAGAGCGATCTTGGAGTCCTAGTGGACAACCATTTAAATATGAGCCAGCAGTGTGCAGCAGCTGCCAAAAAAGCCAACACAGTTCTAGGCTGCATAAACAGAGGGATAGAATCAAGATCACGCGAAGTGTTAATACCACTTTATAATGCCTTGGTAAGGCCACACTTGGAATATTGCATTCAGTTTTGGTCGCCACGATGTAAAAGGATGTTGAGACTCTAGAAAGAGTGCAGAGAAGAGCAACAAAAATGATTAGGGGACTGGAGGCTAAAACATATGAAGAACGGTTGCAGGAACTGGATATGTCTAATTTAATGAAAAGGACTAGGGGAGACATGATAGCAGTGTTCCAATATCTCAGGGGTTGCCACAAAGAAGAGGGAGTCAAACTATTCTCCAAAGCACCTGATGTAGGACAAGAAGCAATGGGTGGAAACTAATCAAGGAGAGAAGCAACTTAGAACTAAGGAGAAATTTCCTGACAGTTAGAACAATTAATCCGTGGAACAGCTTGCCTCCAGAAGTTGTGAATGCTCCAACACTGGAAGTTTTAAAAAAGATGTTGGATAACCATTTGTCTGAAGTGGTGTAGGGTTTTCTGCCTAAGCAGGGGGTTGGACTAGAAGACCTCCAAGGTCCCTTCCAACTCTGTTATTCTATTCTATTCCTTGAAAAGTTATTCTGTAAAGGATGAATAAATTGAGCAGATTTTTTGAGAACCGTATGGTATTCTTTGCATGTTCACTAGGAATCAAGATACTTGGAACACTAAATATACCAAGCAGCTTCTTCCATTTTTATTATTCGAATATTTCTTGATATTTTGTTTCTCTGTTTTCTAGGATGGGATGAACATGTGTATGTTCATGCAAAACATCTTAACCAGACTCATGAGGTAGTTATGTTCAGTGTTTGTTTTGTGTATTTTTCCCCTCAAAACATATGAAGGTACAGTATATATGAAATTTCAGCATCATCTAATGATGTTATGGTGCACTTTGGTAGGTCCAGAAATATTTGGAAACAGAATAATTGATTATTATAAAAAAAAGTCTGATTTTTTTAGAATTTGTTGATTTGGCGTCTTTTTTTAAAAATTACTACTTGGGAATATGCCCTTTGTAGACATCAAATTCCAGAAACTAAGAAGTGTTGAGGTCTTGTAATATATACATACCAAACTTCTACAAATCCATCTTCCCTGTCATAGAAGTCAGTCATCTTGAAAATTTGGCAAGTCTTCTTACAAACCTACGTAAATCCATGAATGGAACACATGCGGAGAATAAAATATGAGTTTAATCCACCATCTGTTATCTCCAGGCTCCCACATAAGTAGATTGTACTCTTCAGCATCTTTTACTATCTATTGTGGTGATCAGGGATCCATATTTATCTTAAATTATACTTTGTATCATATTTCTGACTTCAGTTTTATAAAGGCTGTTGGGGAAAGTTTTGATCTGGTCACTTGGAGATGTGGAAAACATTGTGAGTCTTTGATATTTAATCCCATTCCCATCTTTAACAAGCTGTAGGATTATCACTTCTATGGACTTAATAAAAAGTATTGAGTAATTCCTGTTCAAGGTTCACACAAAAATTATGAGACAGTACACAATGGGCTAATGAAGTACACAGTGAAGAGAATTAGGAGAAAATCCTTAGTAAATTAATTTTGTGCTGTGCTGAAGGGCTGGGCCAAGACATACAATGATATACAAAGGACAAGATGACTCTCAATCTTCCAAGGACAAAAGACATCTGAATCGGCAATAGAAAGTTACTTTAACACTGTCTAGGACTGACCCAGTTTCTTTCTGAGAAGTGTGTATTCTTAATTTCTTTCTATGACTAGGTTCAATAAGCACATTTAAAGAAACAACCTAAAATTGAATTTTGTATCTGTTGCTATGTCACATTTTTTTGTCCATTTGTGCTCCAGTGATTAAAAAATGGCAGGGGAAAATGTATTAATTTCTTTTCACAAATAATTTAGCTTAGGGGAACATTACCCTAAAGCTGTGATGGCTAACCTATGGCACCAGTGCCAAAGGTGGCACACAGAGCCCTCTCTGTGAGCATGTGCGAAGTCACCAGCTGCTCTTTCGAGCTCCGTCGCGTGCATGCGCATCAGCCAGCTGGACTGTTGCATGCATGCGCACCGGCCAGCTGCTCCCTTCCGGGTTCCGGTGCACACATGCGTGCTTAGCACTTAGCACTTAGACTTATATACCGCTTCATAGTGCTTTACAGCCCTCTCTAAGCGGTTTACAGAGTTCAGCATATTGCCCCCAACAATCTGGGTCCTCATTTTACCGACCTCGGAAGGATGGAAGGCTGAGTCAACCTTGAGCCGGTGAGATTTGAACAGCTGAACTGCTGAACTGCAGTGCTGCTTTTAACCACTGCGCCACCTCGGCGCAAAGACCAGTTGCCCAGCGCGCATGCGCGTGCCGGAACCTGGAAGAGAGCAGCTGGCCGGTGCACATACGTGCGACAGAACCCGGAAGTGCAGCTGGCCGCCCCATCCATGTGCACCGGCCAGCTATTCTCTTCCGGGTTCTGGTGCTCCGGCACATGCGCGCACACGCTCCAGTTTCGGCACTCGGTGCCAAAAAGGTTAACCATCACTGCCCTAAAGGCTTCAACAATGGAAGTTCTCTCCTCATATTTATATACTTGTGCCACAGTATTTATATTCTACTCAAATTAATAGGGACTTGGAGAAGCACAACTAGAGATCCTTAGAAACCCCTAACCCACATTAAAACAAAACAATAATAAAGAATTGCTTTCTTATAACAGTACAATTTTAGAGTTGTGGTGAAGAGTGATTATTGGGTTACTGGCTTACACTTTGTTTTAGAACTCATGGGTTGGGATCCTCAGTAGACTTCCTCTAGGTGTTTTGATTGGATGACTCAAGTGCTCCCTGATGCATTTCCAGCCTTTCTTGGATTAATTAGTGCATACATCAGAATAATGAGTATGTTTAGAAAAATTATGCATTATTGCAGCATATATTTAGAATGTATTTGATGAAATGGACTTTGAATGGATTTTTAATTTAAATATATACCGTATTTTTCAGAGTATAAGACGCACCTTAGTTTTGGGGGAGGAAAACAAGGAAAAAAGGCCTCTGCCTCCAAGCAATTTGCCAAACAGCAAACAGCAAACAGCACAGATGATATACACTGTTTGCTGTGTATGCTCATGTGTGCCTGACCCATAGAAATAGCAAAGAATTGGAGAAATGTACATTATGTCAGAAAGTTTTCTTAAATGTAGTCACACTAACTCCTCCCAATTATTTAAATAGATCTACAAGGTAAGTCAGGATTTAACTATAATACTAAACAGGATACTGTTACATTTCAGACTTGTACAGAGCTGTTAAAATTAATTAAAATTTCTGGAAGTATACATTATTCTCTATTATTAAAAGAAGATACAATAGCACTGGGCCTCTTCAGAGCAAGCATTTATTTTAAAAAGCTTCTTTATTTCGTTAAGTTGTCTAGATTTACAGGGGTCTCCAACCTTGGCAACTTTAAGACTTGTGGACTTCAACTCCCAGAATTCCACAGTCAGCAAGGCTAACAAAGCTGGCTGTGGAATTCTGGGAGTTGAAGTCCACAAGTCTTAAAATTGCCAAGGTTGGAGACCCCTGGCTCTAGAATAATAATAAAGCAGTCTTTAAAAAATAAGTCTTATAATTTGAACATTCTACAGACATTTATAGTTATTCACTTACCCCCTTTCATGTAGTTCAGCAGAAAATAAAAATCTGCGTGTCTCTCCCAGCTATTTGCCTCTTTGCAGTTTCAGTTTCATTTTAGCATGTGGCAAATCAGCTGGGCATCAGGAAGCTGCTAAGGACTTGCTTGTCTTAACAGGCTCTTCCCTGTTTGCTGCAAACAGGTAAATTGCTGGAAGACAGAGGCCAAAGGGTGAGGGTGGCTGGGTGGGTGGGGGCTACATTCGGTGTATAAGACGCACCCAAGTTTTCACCCTCTTTTGGGGGGCAAAAAGGTGTGTCTTATACTCCGAAAAATACAGTATATAAACAGGTTTTCTCATAGGAAATATTACTGAAATATGAATGCAAGATTTGTATATATTATAAGGATATTATTTCTTGGGATCATTTATCCTATTATCAATTGATATCTTTGTCTTCCCACACTGAATAAAAGTAATATATCTACCGGTAATTGCCATCACAGAACCATGGAGAAGGTTTTTTTCCTTTAACAAACACATTCTCAGGAAATTCCTAATTCAAAATCTCTCTCATAATCTACCGTATTTTTCGGAGTATAAGACGCATCTTTTTACCCCCCCAAAAGAGGGTGAAAACTTGGGTGCATCTTATACACTGAATGTAGCCTCACCCAGCCACCCCCACTCCTTGATCTTTGCCTGCCAGCAATTTACCTTTTTGCAGCAAACAGCAGCAGAGCCTCATTAGCCACTGATTATCTGCCTTCTGACACTCAGCTGCTTTATTGAAATTGCTGGCAAGCCCACGTGCTAAAATGAAAGTGAAACTAAACTAAAGCTGCATGGAGTCAAATTGCTGGAGGGAGAGGCAAAGATAGAATCTTATTTTCTTGTGCTGAAACTGGCTGTTTTTTGCTGCAAGAAGGTAAGTCAATAACTATAAATGCCCATAGAATGTTCAAATTATTAAACTTATTTTTAAAGATTGTTTTATTATTGTTCTAGACCAGGGGTCTCCAACCTTGGCAACTTTAAGACTTATGGATTTCAACTCCCAGAGTTCCTCAGCCAGCTTTGCTCTGCTGACTGCTTTATTATTTGCTTTGCTGGCTATGGAATTCTGGGAGTTGAAGTCCACAAGTCTTAGAGTTGCCAAGGTTGGAGACCCCTGTTCTAGACAACTTAACAAAATGAAGAAGCTTTTTAAAATAAATGCTTGATCTGAAGAGGCCCAGTGCTATTGTATCTTCTTTTAAATAGCAGAGAATACTTCCAGAAAGCCACATCAATTTTAAAGTATAATCTGAAATGTCCTGTTTTAGTATTAAGTATTAGTATTAAAATAAGGCAGCTGAATTAAACCCTGACTTAGTTATGTTTGGAGTAGATCTATTTAAATAATTGGGAGGAGTTAGTGTGATTACATTTAAGAAAACTTTCTGGCATAATGTACATTTCTCCAATTCTTTCTTATTTCTATGGGTCAGACACACATGCACAGAAATACACAGCAAACAGTGTATATCATCTGTGCTGTTTGCTGTTTGGCAAATTGCTGGGAGGCAGAGGCCTTTTTTCCTTGTTTTCCTCCCCCAAAACTAAGGTGCGTCTTATACTTCGGTGCGTCTTATACTCCGAAAAATACGGTAATTTTGTTGGTTTGGATTGTACAGCCCCATTCAGACTTTTGGTGCTAATTCTGGATTTCTAGTGGGGTAGGTTTCAACCTCACTGAAATATCCCCACAGATCTTGTGCAGTTGCTAGTCTTCTGCTTGAATTGCTTGATAATTTATTTGACAATTTCTGCTTATATAATGTTGTGTGTTTTCAGGTTTGTAATGTTTGAATTGTTTGTCTTTGATTTCTCCTGTTATGTAGGTTACCTCTAATCACAGCTGCATTAGTTCAAGGGAAAGCTCTGGGTGGAGGAGCAGAACTAACTACTGCATGTGATTTCAGGTAAGCTTCAAAGCATCACTCATAATTCTGGGGCCCCATTCAGATGCTATTTCCTCCCCAAATTCTCCCAAGAGGAAATGTGGTAGCAAATCCAGTGTTATTTTAACTCTTATTTCCTTCCTTCCTGTCCTAATCCTGTTCTGCTATGCTATATTTTAGTATTTTTCTTTAGCTCTCTCAATCAATCATTCATTTATTCATTCATTCATTCAATCATCTATCTATCTATCTATCTATCTATCTATCTATCTATCTATCTATCTATCTATCCTATCGCAGGATATATTTTAATGTGTGTACTTTACTTTTTGATTGTTTGATGATTTAATTTTATATTGTAAAACACTGACCTAAGATAACTCTAACTTCAACAAGATATATTCTTCTAGGTATATTTACTGTTATTCTAATGCTACCTCCTTGCCACCTATTTTTGTCACCTGGGTCTACCACCTTTAATTTTCAGTTTTCTTCCAAATTGATCGCTATAGCTTATCTTCCATACGTATTCATTGTCTCTTGTACCTCTTTTCTTATTTATCCTTCAAGTCCATCCTGTTTGTATTTTTAATTTTAGGCCATACTCCTCCCTTTCCTCAAGGGAGGAATTATATCTTTACTCATTTTATTTTTATTCTGTCATTTCTAAATGCCCTAAATTTCTAATCTCAAATCCCCCTTATTACTCAATTTTTCTTATTTTAGTTCATCCTCAATATTTAAACATATTCTAATCTTGCCGCTGTACATCCATCCATTGGCTGGTAACATTACCAACTTCCCAATATACTATAAATCCTAGATTTAAGATGGGTTGGCATTCGTCTGTCACATATAAGATGATGACTGAGTTGGACAAAATGCCTGTCTTTTCAGTATACTGTTCCACTTTGGCCTTCCAGATGTGATAGTTAGGAAGACTTAGCCCAGGTAGGAAATCAATAATACCCTCTCGTTATGGTCCCCAGCAACTGGCATTCAAAGACCAAGGGTCTATGATACTGGAAATAATTATATATAGCCATTGTGATTTATAACCATTAAGCAACAGAAATGTATACAGTAATCTCATGCCAGTGTTAACACACTATAATTCTTTCAAAGAGCTGTAGAGCTTTAGCATTGAATAAGGCCTTCAGTTTAGTCCTTTATTCAGAAGAGGAATTCAGAAGTTAGAGCAGTCTAGATGATGATTGTACAGTGTTTATTGTTTAGGAAAACAAAAACAAAACACTATTCCTCTAGGTAATTCGTTCCATTGCCAAATTATCTATATTCGTGTGTGTTTTAAGACAGTCTCCTTTGAGTCAAGCTTGATTACTGGTAACTTCATGGGCACATCCATATACTTTGTGTGGGATAGTAATATAGAAGTTCAGGCAAGCTAGATGTCCCCACCCCCGGCACCCACCCAAAGCCAACATTATGACTGAAGTTTGAAGCTTTGGGTGCTGTAGTAAGATATACCAGCTTGGGTCTTAGTTGCTGGAAGTACAATTTAAATAGGATGGGCTGTGGGCTGGACTTATCACAGTTCATGCTTCTTCTCTTTCTATAATGCAGAAAATTGAACCTCTCTGTTTAAAATGACATCATCAATGTGTACTGAACTAGGGTAGAGACTTGTGTAAGCTTTTGACACATTCTAATTCCCATTCCCAAGCCCTAAATTTACATATACTTAATCCCCTAAAATTGTGTGCCCTTCTTGCTGTCTTTCTCCTGATTTCTTTTTTTAATTGTGTCTTAATCTTCTCACAACTGGAAAAAGACCAGGATTATTTTATGTGCATTTATACATGTTGTGTGTGTGTGTACTGTCTATGGCAAATGTACTTGGCAAGAATGGTAGGAAAGGAAGATTTGAATAGAGGTGTATTCATATGTAGGCATAGCTCTGTGTATCCATGCCAACCGTAGAAGTGATGCTCAGCATACCAGTGGTTTCTTGTCCTCTTCTGGCCCAACTTTTTGTTTATAGGAGGCCGGGAAAGGGGTGCAGGAGACTGATTTTCACTGATTTAATAGAGATACCATTTGTCTTACAACAGTCTGTAAGTGCAAAGCATAGTTCTATGATGTACACTGCCCAGAGTCCAGGGGTGAAATTCAGCAGGTTCTAACAGGTTCTGGAGAATCGGTAGCGGAAATTTTGAGTAGTTCGGAGAACCGGCAAATACCACCTCTGGCTGGCCCCAGAGTGGGGTGGGAATGGAGATTTTGCAGTATCCTTCTCGTGGAGTGGGGTGGGAATGGAGATTTTGCAGTATGCTTCCCCTGCCACGCCCACCAAGCCACGCCACGCCCACCAAGCCACGCCCACAGAACCGTTAGTAAAAAAAATTGGATTTCACCACTGCCAGAGTCACTTTTTGAAATGGGCAACTATAGAAGTAGCTATAAATAGGTAGGTAGGTAGGTAGGTAGATGACAGACAGACAGACAGACAGACAGACAGACAGACAGACAGACAGACAGACAGACAGACAGACAGACGATAGTCTTTTCAGTTCTGGCTCTCCTTTTTTTAAAGACCAGGTAAAACCCATCATTAGAGGCCTTTAAAATGTAGAGAGATTACCTTATTCAGGTCATTGTTACCTGATGTAGCAGTTAGCATACATTTCTGCCGGCAATCTGTTTTTGTCACCTGGGTCCCATATATTGATATTTTGTCTACTATTTTAAAATAAGTCATCATTATTATAAAATGCATTGAGCTCCCCTGCATAAAAGAAAGAAAGGGTCTGAGCAAACCAAACAGGAAGTCTGTGGCGAGGCCTTTGAATGGTAAACGTGACAGGATGCAGGTGTCTGTCCTGCCTGCCTCTCTTGTCAAATCATGCCACAATTGTCTATTCTCAGGCTTGTCTTCTTCCCTGATGAATTTCACAATGGTCCCATAGTTTTATACTTGCCTCCCATGTGTAGCCTCCTCCCGTCCCTTAATGTGTATCCTCACTTTTTTCTGGCCCATCTGCCCTTCTCATTTCCCCCTTTCACCATAAAACTGCACCACTCCACAATCCCAAGCACCACACAAGCAAATGTTGGAGAAGATACGAAGATACTGTGGACACATGTAGCTACTGTCAGAAGTAGATATTTACACTGGCATGCCTATTCAGGTCTTTGGTTCTATTCCAACACTTTAGAAAGAGTGCAGAGAAGAGCAACAAAGATGATTAGGGGACTGGAGGCTAAAACATATGAAGAACGGCTGCAGGAACTGAGTATGTCTAGTTTAATGAAAAGAAGGACTAGGGGAGACTTGATAGCAGTGTTCCAATATCTCAGGGGTTGCCACAAAGAGGGAGTGAAGCTATTCTCCAAAGCACCTGAGGGTAGAACAAGAAGCAATGGGTGGAAACTAATCAAGGAGAAAAGTAACTTAGAACTAAGGAGAAATTTCCTGAGAGTTAGAACAATTAATAAGTGGAACAGCTTGCTTCCAGAAGTTGTGAATGCTCCAAGACTGGAAGTTTTTAAGAAGATATTGGAAAGCCATTTGTCTGAAGTAGTGTAGGGTTTCCTGCCTAAGCAGGGAGTTGGACTAGAAGACCTCCAAGGTCCCTTCCAACTCTGTTGTTGTTGTTGTTGTTGTTGTTGTTGTTGTTGTTGTTGTTGTTGTTGTTATGCAGTGTCATTAGCTTCCTAGGAACTGTGCTAATTCTCTTCTGCAGTGTGATATTAGCTTCAAGATTGTATGGTACGTTGTATTTTTCCACCCCTTTTTTAAAAAGCACAATAAAGAATGATAGTATATTTCCACAAAGGTGTGATAAATAGCAGCAGAGTTTTGACTACAGTTGCAATTAGCCATTTCCTACTACTTTTTCAAGGTGTAGATTAATATCCCCATCCATTATTACTCTTATCAAAGTTTGCCTGTCCTGTCTACTTACAAATACGGCAAGCTATCCAGTTTCCTCTCTGAAGTATCACTTATTTGTTTCAGTTAAATGCTTCGTATGGCCTACCTTTTTTTCTATTAACTACATGAAACATTAGGCTTCTTTTCAGTGTACATCACTATCTGGGTCAGTTTAAAATTAATTCAAGACCAAGAAATTACATTTGCTGTTGTGATATTACAATTCCTGTATGCGTGTATTACGCATGTCACATACTATATTGTGTTGTACTTTGGTTTTATGGATCTCCCCCAATCTATGCTGGATTTCAGATGCTATATATCTGGAGGGATTTTGAGACCTTAGTGATCCTATACTTTTCTGGATATATTTTTTTCAACACTATTCGCTTTCGTAAGTTTATGAAAGTAAATACATTTTCTAATTGTAGCTTTCATCAGTAGAACACGGCTTTTAGTTTGCTGCTGAGCACAGTGAGTTGTCCTTGCTTTATTGAGTGCAGCCAACAATGAATTGGATTGATATTTTAGAGTGCCAACTTCTTTTTGAAGAAAGAGATTAATAACAACCTGTCTATTGAAAGTTTGTACTCTTTTCCTAAAGTCTAATGCAGTTTCCTTTTTAAAAAAACCCTCAATAAATAACAGAAGAACACATTACTATAGTCACTTACCATTCGTGCAGATGGGGTGGAGTTGATATTTCCATTTGTCTTCCTGCAGCTGTTTCTTTACCTTAGAGATCAAGGTGATGAGAAGAGCCGTAGAAGTTCTCTATCTCTTGGATATGGAAAGATGGAGAGAGGAATCATCCTCATAGTTGCAGTTAACTCAAGATTTATATTTAAAGTCTCCGGTCTATTTTATTTAGGAAAGATATGCACAGTATAAGTGTAGTTGCGCAGGGCAAAGTACACACATAGAGGTCCTTCAAAACAAGTGGAAGATCACAGGCTAGAAAGGTCATATGCCAGGAATGCTTTAATCCTGATTCCTGAATTAAGCATGTACTGAACTTGATGATCTAAATGGCTCCTCCCAATTCTGTGATGACATGTATACAAGTACATATACTAAACAATCCATTGTTTAAAAGCCTCTGTGGATGAGTTTTGGTGAAAAACAAATATTAGAAGAAGCTTTTGTGGAGTAACTGGATAAATGTGGACTAGATCAGGGGTCACCAACCTTTCAGACCTCAGGGACCACTAAATTCATAATTTTAAATCCTGCGGACCACTAATATGCCTAATGACCAGCTGGGCGGGCGTGGCTAGGTGGTCATGTGACTGGGTGAGTGTGGCCAACTCAATGTCACTCACGTCAAGGGGCACTTTGCCAGCCTCTACTCACCCCTCCCCTCCCAGCCACTTCTCGCCTCCCCGCCCGGGCTCCTTAGGGCCCCAACAGGAAGCAGTTGTTGGAGCTAAGCAGCCACCATGAGAAAGAGTTGGCAAAACAGCTCAGTTCAAATTGGATCTGACCGAGAAGGAGCCTCAGTAAAAGCACCTCACTGAGGACTACGAGCATAGACTTTCCAAGCAGATGGAAGACCTGCGGGAGTGCAAGGCCAGGTACAGGCACCTGGAGGTTCAGCGGGCTGAAATGGTCAGCCAGTTCCAGGCCATGATGCACTCCAACTGGAACAAGGCTCTCCGGCTCTTCGCCACCAGCGGCACTTCCCTCCAGCCTTCGTCCAAAACCAGGAGGCCGAAGCAGACCCCAAGTCGGTATTTTTGTCCCCCTCCGACCCACACAAAAAGACCCTGAAGGGGGAGACTCTGCAGCAACACAAACGTTCATTGCACGTAACTGTCCAAGGGGCCGTAGTATGAGGACCCCTAATTTAGTGCAATATAAAAAATGCAAATAATTTTTCTGCGGACCATCAACATTTTCTCGCGGACCACCAGTGGTCCACAGACCACCAGTTGGTGACCGCTGGACTAGATAGTACTAAAGTCTGGTGGATTTGAAACTGTTTAAACAACCACATCCAAACACTGAGCCAAATTGACCTGATAGGATGATGTTCAGCTTTGATATGTGTATGGTCCCTTTAATTTTAAATGCATAGATATAGGATTGGGAAAATCTGGCTTAATGAGAGTGTGTGTGAAAGCAGGAACAAAAAGTGCTTAGTGGGCCAGCAGCAGAATATGAGTAAGAAGTCTATTTTGGGGTTTTATCAGAAGCATTGCATCCAGTTCATTGGAGGTAATAGCTCCCTTGGACTACATTTATTTATTTATATGTTGCCTGATTCCGGACAGCTCTAGGCGGTTTACAATTGAAAAAGTATTTTTTTAAAGTAGCCCAATGAGTAGCCCAAATTCAATGTAACAAATAGAAATCAATTACCTCCACTCCCATCCCCAAAGCAGGGATTTAATCTTCAGCCAGTTTCCAAGCCTAGGAGAGAAGTCAGATCTTTAATAATTTTAAAGTGGACATAGAGAAGTTACAGTAAATTCAAAGGAGAGCTACCAGAATGATAAAGGATCTGAAAACCAGGCAGTACAGAAACAGAAAAAGCTACTTAATTCATAAAAAGAAAAGAAGGGGACATGTGGTAGTACTCTATAAATGCATATGAAAGGTTGTCCCGTGGAAGAGGTATCTGATAAAATTTTTCTCTGACAATATTGTCTGCAGTACAGCAACCAGTGGTTTGAAATACAAAGAAAGATCCAAGCTGAGTTTTAGGAAGATGTCCCTGGTGATTAAAAACTAGTAAACAATGGAACAATCTGTCTAGAATAATAGATTCCTTACTGGAGTTATTAAGAGTTCTGGGTGGGTGGCTACATATCAGAGATGGTTTAGCCTTCAAAGGGCAGGTTGTTTCAGTAGATAAGGTTCCTTTCTACTACTACAATTTACCAATCTATGATTTCATATATTCTAAGTTTAAATCTGGTAAGGAAGGGTTTATACCTGATCTCTCAAGACACTTCATGATGACCGGTTTGTATGCACTTACTTACAATCCAGCAGTGTATTGTCAAGAGTACTTGAGTAGGTTTTTATCTAGGTCTTCACAGCTCCACTGCCTACCACAACATCTGACTTGTAAGATCAGCCAAAACTTTTGGATGGGTATTGTGTATGCTTTCTTGTTATTTCCAGCATATCTTTTAATTTTCACTTGAAAGAGATGCTTGATAATATTGTAATTTTCCCCAATACCTAATTATTACCTTTGTTGTTAATAGTGTGATATGTGTTTGTCCACTGCAATTATAATTTTTAAATATTTGCAAAGGTGAAAGTAAAGCAGGAGGGAAATATTTGAGCAAGATATGCTATGATGAACATGAACTTTAAGATCTTTATCAGCCAGAATGTCAACATTAGATCTAAAGAATATTTAGAAATTCTGGATTAGGGGACTCTTTAAAAATGATCTCTTTGTTTTGTATTACTTAGGGTAAAATTGCAGCAAATCGATTTTCTGACACTTGATTGTGTCTAGTATTAAAAGGTGTTCATTGTCAGCAACTTTTATCCAGAACTGTGCTTTGCATTGAAATGAAGCTAAGATGGTATCATTGCAACACTTTGAAACAGAATTTTTTTTTTCATTGACAGGTTAATGACTCCAGAGAGTGAAATTAGATTTGTCCACAAGCAGATGGGCTTAGTGCCAGGCTGGGGGGGAGCTGCCAGGCTTACCCAAATCCTTGGCAGCAGCCCTGCCCTCAAGTTGCTGAGTGGTGCTGTGAAACTGGATCCACATAATGCCCTTCATATTGGCTTGGTAGATTCCATTTTGTCCTCATCGGATGAACACGAGTCTCTGAGAGAAATGCACGCATGGCTTAAGCTATATACCACAGGCCCTGCTGAAGTCATTCAGGCTGTGAAGAAAGTTGTTTCAGCTGGGAGAGAGCTACAATTAGAAGCTGCCTTGAGGAGAGAAAAAGAGATATTTGGGAGAGTTTGGGGTGGTCCTGCTAATTTGCAGGCATTGGCTCAGAGAACAAAACATAAATGAGACCATTTTCATCTTACTTTCTTCAGCTAAAACAGCTGCTGCCAAAGACGACTGGTGGGAAACCTTCCAAACATTATGAACTCAGTAGGTGTTAGCCTTATTAGGACAGCTCTCCTGGAATGCCACTGGCACTGCACTGACAATTAACTAGAGGTGCCACCCCAGGTTTTTTTTTTTAACAATACTCTCATTTTCTGGTCTTGCTTGTTTTTCTACAAAGACTCCCACCCTGATGGTACCACCTGATATGAACCCACTTGGAAATTAATGTGCATGAAGTGGCATGCGTTTATAGTGTAAGAACCATAAGACTTGAGAAAATAATTTTCCTCAGATTTTTTAAACGCTGGCATTATGTGTGGTTTGTATATATAGATTTTGTGTTGAGAAGCTGCCTTTTTTTTAGACAGGGTTAGTTGACCTTGGTAACCTCAACTCTAAAGTCTTGCAGATGATCACAAGTAATTTACGATTCATACATGTCATACCTTTGAATAACTAGCTGTGAATTGACTCAGTGAATTGACCAAATCGAAATTGAAAAATGCCAAATGCTTTTTCTTTGTATTGTAAATAGTTCCTTCTATATTTATCTATAAGCCAAGCTCCTGCCTTCAAGTCTCACATCTAATTACTGGGTTCTTGTTCTGCAAACAGAGCTCTTGGAGACATTCCGTTTCATTGTGAACTTCTTACCTTCACTATTTATAAAGTTTAATTTAATTTAATTTTTAATTTGAAGTAAGGAAGAAATATTCACTCAGATGTATGGAAAAATTTGACATTTTTGATATTCGTACTACCAGTTGCCACATCTATGAAATTTATTTAAAGGCTTGAAGTCTGTGCAGCACAATAGATAGTACCAACAGTCTAAAGATAACATTCCATTGACCTTACCTGTGCTAATTAGCTTGTATGAAGCATCTTTGATGAACCAGTGTTTTTCAGATGTCCATATGCACACATTTACTTGACATATCTCATGGTAGAAGTAAAGTATCTACATTCTACATACACCATGTTCAGCTTACATAGCTGGTCAGACATAATAGTGTAAACAAGGCTATGTAACATTTCTGATGCACTTCCCAAAATGCTTTGGAACACACGTCGTAGTAAATAGAGCACTTGAATATGAATTTTTCCAACTGAAGTTCATTTTTCCAGGATAGTGCAGCAGTTGGGTTCTATGTTTTCTGAAGGACTATTTTGGAATCAAATCCAAACAACTGCATAACTTTAAAATTAATTTTGTTGAATAATCTTAAACTATAATAGTACATTCAACAATCTAGGCACCTGTTGGGAGTAATGTCTTTGCTTATTAGCTGACACAGCATACAACACAGTCGCATACATATCTACTCTGATGTATCAGTATATTCCATTGAACTTCCTCCTAAAAGGTAAAGTATATGTAAGGTTACAGCTGTGCTCTAGTCCTTAGATGCCAAAGTTTGAAGTAGTGTGTGAATTTATCAATCTAGATTGCCTTAACAGACCTCTGTTAAACTATGTTAACTGCTTTTGCTGAAGAAAAGGACTTCTTTGCTGAACTTGCCTTTATTGAGTACCTCATTTCTATACTTTTCTTGAGATTAGAATAGGTACTCTTCCCAGCTGCAGGTAGAAGCATGGAGAAAGTGACAAGTTCTCCGGAAGGAGGAGAGGATTTTGTTCTCTTAGTTCACAAGATGTGATATCTGTTGAAATTAAGGCCTTATGCCTTAATCTTGTAAGCAGATTTGAGCATTTATTTTTTTAACTGCATACTCACTAATTCACTAATAGAAAATGAGATACTGGAAGGAGAATTTTTAAAAATCAGTTAGGCACATTCAGTTGTTCACGAGTCATATTTTCTTCGGTAAAATACATATTTGGGATGTCTACTTTTAATTGGAGTCCATTATGTCTCTAGTCTCTCTCATAAAACTATTTCACATGTGTATTAATTAAACATTAATACTTAAATATTTAATATTAATTAAAATCTAAGTTTCTTGTGAATGTGAGCAAAAAAAGAATATGAATTATGTAATTGTTCAGAACCTTTAAACGTTTTGTTCAATTCTGTAAAGATCTATGTGCAGAAATAAATTATTTAAATAATTCCATTGCTCAGATTTCCTGGTTATTGGCAAGTAGAGTAGAAACTGATGCAATTTGATATAAGCCAGATTTGCTAATAACAGAAACAATAATTATGTATCTGCTGTTTTAATGTTTTTTAAAGTATTGAGCATCTTACTCTATTGCATATAATCTTGTATCTACAAAACTCTTAAGATGTTTAGAAGCAACTTGGCTAAACATTTTAAGAGCTATGGTTCATGTCCCTTGGTATGTGACAATTGCTTTCCCGTGCCTGAAATCCAGACGAGCTTTTATAGATGTGTGTGAGATATATGGGTTAAAACATATCTTTATGGGGACATCTTTGCCCTGCTTGATCTTCATGGATAATTTTGCATCATCCTGGAAGAAGATACAGAATAAGGAAGGGGTAGACTCAGATTTGGGATACTGGTGTATCCCAGCCCAATATTTTCACCTCTTGCGGGTTAAAATGTTGTAATCTAAACATTGTGTTCTTTGAGCCCGATGTCTCTGAGAAAGCTGGAGTATATCTCCTTATTACTGCAGAGGCTAAAGTTAATGATGTTTTGCACTAGCCAACTATTCTAGGTGTAATATCTGGGCAAGTTGGGTGAGGTTTTTGGGTAGGTGATTAGTGTTTAGAAATCTGCAGAATAGTCACTAAATTCTGGTTTACTGCTATTGCTGTAAGGTAATAATGGGTGGAACTCAGGAACTGCTACTCTAATATGGACTTATTGTATTGTTTGATAATTTTATATTTTTCCTGTTTTCATCTACATGTATTGGAAATTTGATTCCTGAATTAAATACATTTACCAGATTGCCATCTTAAACAAAATGTTAGCATAGAAGTAGCATACATAGTGTGTCAAATAAATAATTATGGGAAGTTCAGACACTATTATTTTCAGTTATTAGGAATAGTTTTGTTCAACCTACATTTGATGGGCTCGTAATACAAAGTACATATTTTATATGTATTGCAATATATCTCTGTAAAGCAACTACAACTACAGTACTTTGAAATTAGGCTATAATCAGGTGGCCCATTGCATGCTAGAACTTCTCAATTACATTACTTTAAAAAAATCATTTAATTATGCTGCTAAAGTATTACAGAGGTTTTATTTTTTAGCTTGCCTTTATTATTTTTATAAATAATACAAGGCAGTGAACATATCTAATATTTCCTCCTTTTTTCTTCAAAATATCAACAACCCACAGTGAGGTTGACTGGGCTGAGACAGTGTGACTGTCCCAAAGTTACCTAGCCAGCTGGTACCTAGCTAAAGTCTTCTAGTTTCTAGCCTGGTGTCTTAACCACTAGACCAATCTGGTTCTATTGTAAATACATGTAAAACAATTCCTGGAAAAACATAATTTAAATAACACGGTAAATGAAAACAAATTCTGATAATTTCAATGTAAAAATAATTTTCTAGCATCCTGTTTTAGAGAAACTAGGAGAAGTAAATGTTACAGTGCCTTTTCTATTGTTATCTTCAATTAGTGTAAGCATCTTTCCATAGGAGCGTATTGTGCAAGCATCTTTATTTTTCTGCTCAACATTTATTCTAGTCATCTTGTTCTGCAGTGCATTTTGTTCTTCTATTAACCAAACAAAGGCAGTGCATATACCTCTTTCAAGACATGTCTTTAGTGTGACATGGGTTCAATTAAGATTGTTGATAAAATGTAGTTTATTAAATTATAAATCTTGTAACAAAAACGACACAAGAAAGACGCAAACAAGCTACAGGGACTAGACAGAGAGCCAATGAAGACACCATGACTTCTTTACAAGTAAAACTCTGCAACATAAATTATTTTACATTTCATTCAGGATGATTCATCTTTAGTAAAACATCTGAATTTCAGGAGTCACAACTATTTTATGTTAAAATTAAGCATCTTGCACATTTCCAAACTCTTGATCATTTCCAGTTTTAATATTCCTTCCATACATCAATCAATCAATCAATCCATGCAGATAGTTACTTAAGATACTTAATGCAACAAATAATAACAGTTCCAAGTTGTACAGTGAATATACATTTGTCAAAAAAGGAGGATGGGTTTTAATATGGAGGGGGGCATATACTACAAAATAAAAGCAGACATTTTACAAAACTGAGTGTTGCTAAACAGCTTCCAAACCATTAACACATGCCCAGATTTTTAAATGTTCAGTGTTCCAGACAAATTAAGAGACAGCTTTTAATGTTAGATGATCAGGTTTCCTTTCTTCCCCTTCTTCTCATATGGAAACACTTTAAAATAAGACTGCTAGGCTGGAGCGCAATGTCAATACAGACAAAATGTACAGGTATAAGACTGAATTTTAAAACCATGGCTCTAGATTTAGACTTCTGTTATTGTGCACTGTCCATCAGGCCTTCTCGATCTCACAGTGGTATTTCCCACCCCACTGCCTGCCACTGGTCTATCCAAGGCTGGCTGATTTCCATTCAGATGTCTCTGCTGAGCAGAGGGTACAGGCAGCTGAAATTGGGCAGACAAATCCTCACTATCACTGCTAGCATCCGATTCGGTTTCCTCTATGGAGGTGTCAATAACACGCATCCTACCAGAAGGTAGTGATTCATGGTCTTCCTCTCCCTCACCCCTATGGCTCCTTTCAACCAAACTGTCTCCATTGATTTGCAAGTTGGCAAGAGAGTCCTCTAGAGTACTTTCCTCAGGTGATGGTGTTGCAGGACTCGTCAGCTGACCATCTAGTGTAGGAAGGGGTCTAACAGTTGCTGGAGGCTGCCCAGCAGCAGCAGCACCTAGCGGTGGTATGCTGTCTGCACCATCTGCAGAGCTCTCTCTTGCTAGATTGATAGCAGTAGAGTCACAGTCCAACCTAAGCCCAGCCACTCCCTTCTTTGGAATATCTATTATGTCCCGTTTTATTTTCCTGCGACGTCCATGCTCATTTCTCCTATACTGCACCATGTTCTCAAGATCTGCCACATACAAGAAACCAGCAATTAACATTTCAGTGCTCTTTTTACCTTTAGAAAATGCATCTTCCAACTCCCTACTGGTACGTTCGTCATATTGCCACCAGCCATTTCTGCCTTCATAATACCAAGCATATTCCCCATTGCCTCTACTGGCTGCTTTGAGTTCCTCAGGCGATAGCAAAGTTGGTTTATCAAGAAAGTCCTCTGGAATCTCCTGCCGACAGAGCGCACACCGCTTTCCCAACCAGGAAGCTCCTTTTACACACAGATAGCAGAAGACGTGTTTGCAGGGCAGACTCACAGGGTGGACACATGTTTGCAGGCAGATAGCACATTCAGGAACCATAAGAGATGGTGTTGCGTTTGAACATGATTCATTTGCCTTTTTGTTTGTGGGAAGCATATTGATTGAGTGATCAAGTTCACCACAACCAGCCATCCTACAGAGAATCAAAAATACATTAATTTGATGAAATACCGTTTTAGAATACCTGAATCGTTTAAAATATTTGAAAATGAAGCAGAACTTTCTAGACTGTGATGTTATCTACTGGCAAGGAGAAAGCTGTTACAAATAGTTCTTGAATAACCACCAGTCAGCAATCATTCAAAGATAGCGTTAAGTGAGTGGTGGTTATGACTGCTCCTCAAAGTTCCAGCTTTCAGTGTCCACTGTCACACAATCACAAGGTGGGCAACTGGTTTGCTCTTACGACAGTTACAGAGTTTGGCAGTAACATGATTTCAATTTGCAACCCTTCCTGCTGGCTTCCCATAAGCAAAGTCAATAGGGAAGTCGGTAGGGGAAGGTTGCAAGTTGCCACGATTCCCCACCTACTCACACACCCTGTCCCACTAGGCAGCAGCCATCACTGTGCTTACATCATGCCTCCCTAGTCATCCGCACCACCAGGCGCTCCATCTCCCATGTGGCAGCTTTGGTCGTTGAAAGCCAGAAGATAGTTGCAAGGAGGTGGTCACTTAGCAACAGCAATGGGGGCCACAGAGAATTATCATTGCTACACAATGCAGTCACATGTCAAAGTGGTTTACAACAGCATTGCTTAGCAAAGGAAATCCCAGCCCTAATTGCCATCGTAATTTGAAGACTACCTGTATATTGTGGGTAGTGGTCCAAAAGATGGATGGGGCCATATACATTTCTTTAGATAAATAGATAAATGAAAAAATTACTTAATGCTGACTTATGCCTTTCTCTTATTGGTTAACCATTTTAACTCACAACATTTAATTGTTATTACCCAGTTCCATTTATCATTTCCCTATTTGCTTCCTTGCACATTCACCAATTACTCAAAATCAAAATCAGCCATTGTAATGCTTGTGTTTGTCTCTTTCTATGACAGCAAAGATTGCTCAGCTACAAGATGCAGAGTTCCTTCTGTGAGATAATATCATTCATTGACACAAAGACTAATTTTAGTATGAGGGGGGGAAATAGAATGTTGAAAGCAAACTGCTAAAAAGAAATAAAACTCTTCAGTTTCTGATAGGTGAATTCAGAAAAGAAAAGCAGGCAGAAGACAAATATTTAAACTTCTGCCGTAAGTAGAAGTCCACTTAAACGAGAAAAGCAAGAGCTTTTAAAGCAGGAATCAACAATATTTCAGAAGCTGCAACATGGCTACCTAACCTTTCAGTGGGACACAGAAGGGTAGGGACAATGATATACAAACATCTTTTTATTTGCTTTGTCAGGGTAGGGAGGAGGTAAGGGTGGCAATAAGAGCAGACAGCTTTCAAATGCTAGCTCTGAAAACTCTCCCCAAAAGAAAAAAGCAAACAAAATCTGGAAAACCATGTCACTCATTTTGGTAATTTTGGCACTTTGGGATTCTTTTCACACTTTTAAGACAACGGGTTTTCTTCCCAGAATCTCCCTATTCCCATTCTTAATGTTCGTCTGAAAGACATTATGGGAATATTATTTAATACCACTAATGAAGCTGATATTAAATTAGATTTGGCACAACAGTGAAACCAAGATGTTTTCTCTAGCAACAAAGAGCTAAAGATACTCTTAATCATGACAAGTAAGAGTATCACTAATATTTCTTCAATTTTTGTTTTGCAAGCTGAACAAATTAAATTTGGAATCTCAAAATGTTATCTTATAATATAGTGAGAACTTTTACCTGAACATTATTAAATATATATACTGTTAATAGGTAAATTCTTTTAGATGATATGATTATCTACCCATTTTTACTTGAGTTAAGAACTAGTTGGCCCTATTTTTCCTTATTCTAGTTAGACTGGTATTTTGGGACTTCTCAGGACCTTTCAGCATATATTACTTAAGTGGCAACAATGCATATTTTTAAGTGGTTTCAGTATTTGTATGCCTAATAATAGGCCTAGTTAGCTCTTGGGAATTACACTATGGGTTGAAAAGGATTTCGTCACCCATCACATTATTTTTAGCAGGTAAATGTAACCTGAAGGTGAAATCAACAGGAATTTTAGATTCAGATGAAATAGAAATTTCACAATTTAAATGTATGCTTTAGAAAAAGGATGAACTAGATAAATGTTGTTACTGGATAGTAGCACTGAACTGAATTGAATTGAATACTTTATTTGGCCAAGTATGTTTAGACACACAAGAAATTTTGTCTCTGGTTCAGAAGCTCTCAGTGTACATGCAAAGCAACAGAGTACTGATAATCATCATCATAATCGTA
Source organism: Diadophis punctatus similis (assembly GCA_023053685.1). Classification (NCBI taxonomy): domain Eukaryota; kingdom Metazoa; phylum Chordata; class Lepidosauria; order Squamata; family Dipsadidae; genus Diadophis; species Diadophis punctatus. The sequence goes on from JALIGW010000001.1 coordinate 99,705,495, forward strand.
TCAATAAGAGAGGGAAATAAAGAAAATAATAAGAAAGATAAATAATAATACAGGTAGTCCTTGATTTACAACATTCATTTAGTGACCATTTAAAATTATAACAGCACTAAAATAAGTGACTTATGACTGTTTTTGCATACTTACAACTGCTGCAGCATTCTCATGATCATGTGATCAAAATTTAGATGCTTTGCAATTGGTTCATATTTCTGACAGTTACAGTGTCCCGGGGTCACGTAATCGCCTTTTGCAACTTTCTGACAAGCAAAGTCAATGGTCAAGATTCCAGATTCACTTAACAATTGTGTAACTAACTTAACAACTGCAGTGATTCACTTAACAAGTGTAGCAAGAAAGGTCTTAAAATGGGGCAAAATTCATTTAACAAATGTCTCAGCAACAAAAAGTTTGGGCTCAATTGTGATTGTAAGTCGAGGACAACCTGTAATACAGCCATAAAATATGGCTAAATATACAGAGACATTAAGACAGCCCTGTGAGAATTGGGTGTTCAGCAGTATGATGACATGAAGGAAAAAACTATCGCTATGTCTAGTTATTTTGGTCTGCAGTGCCTTGTAGTTCTGTCCTGAGTGGAGGAGTTGAAACAGTTTATGTCCTGGATGTGAGGGATTTTCAGCTATCTTTTCAGCCCTCCTTCTGACCCACACAATATATATGTCATCTAAGGAAGGAAGGCTGCTTGCAATTGTTCTTTCTATCTGTTGGAGTCTGTACCTGTCCTGTTTAGTTGCTGTACCAAACCAGACAATTATAGAAATGCAAATTCAATCTGTTAACTGAAGCTGTATTTCTCTGCATAAAGTCAGAGGTATCCAATTTATTGGCTTTGTATAATAAGATGGGAATCTTATTGACAGAAGACCAGATTATCTGCTGCAACTGCTGAACAGATATAAACTAGTCCCGATTTTTCATGTGTTGGTAATATTTAGGTTAGACTATTATAGATCTAATGCATTTGGGAATTTATTTAAAAACTGTTCAGAAGTTCCAACTAATAAAAAATACAGCAGAAACTAGTACTGATTGAAAACACTCTTGCGTCTTCTAAAAGGTTTCTACTGATTTAGCAGTTCATTTAAATGCAATTTGCAGCACTAATCTTTGGAGACCTATATAATGTTGAACATGAAAAAGTATGTCACTCCATATTCATTTATGAATGCAATAAAAATCTTTAAAGGTTCTTTTCTTAGGTAATGCTTCTCTTAGATGGCAAACTAGTCAAAAGCTTCCTACCCTTACTTGGGGCATCCTATTTATGGATCTGTCTCGTCAGGAAGTCTTGCCAGACACTTTAAAGGCCTTTCAGGTCACTTGGGGGGGGGGTTATTTTTGCAAGTATTTATTTATTTATTTGTGAGATTTATATACCGCTCACAGTGCAAGCACTCTCTAAGCGGTTTACATCAATAAGCAATGTATATTTATATTGCCCCCAACAATCTGGGTCCTCATTTTACCTACCTCGGAAGGATGGAAGGCTGAGTCAACCTTGAGCCGGTGAGATTTGAACCGCTGACCTGCAGATCACAGTCAGCTAAAGTGGCCTGCAGTACTGCCTCTAACCGCTGTGCCACCTTGCTCTTAAGTTTATTGTCTTTTAATAATTTGTATTTATTTTGCAAATTATCTGTGTGATTATATACTGAATGACAGCACATACAATAAAAGATAGAAAAATAAATGTGTAAGATGGCTAAGCAAGCTGTTCATATTGTTTAGCTGTCAATTTGGAAAACAGTTAGTTTGAACATTTTTCTTGCCTGTTGTTGGAAAAAAGGATGCATCGTGTCTTTGTGCTAAGGTTTCTAAAGCTTTCTTTATATCAAAGCTACAGTATATAGAAAAACACTGTAATTCCATTTGTAATTTCCATTAGAAGACAACAGATTATTCTCTGTGGTAGGGATTTTCAATAACTCTTGAAGATAAGAACACTTAAAAATAAGTATAGCTATAACTAGGATAAATACTAGAACTATTTACTCTCCAAATACTAATCCAGTTAAAAATTCTACTTCATTAAAATGAAGTGTTCTACACAAAATATCCTTTTCCATTGGCTCATTTTTTTTTCTGGAAAAAGTAGTGAGCTTGAAGTTCTAATATATATGGATGTCAATAGCCAGATCAACTCAGATTTGCTTGCTTCCAGTTCAAGGACTGTTTAGCATCTGGACCTTTGTTCCAAGACTGATTAAAACCTGAGTAAGTGTAGTTGAACAATGATCTTCTGCCTATGAAAACCTGATTTTCAGAAAAATTATAATTTTGGCTAGTGTGTCCCTGTGCTGAGCAATATACCTTTAATGAGAGGAATTATATAATTAGCCACTAACTCACAGTATCATAAAAAGTCACAGATGAATCCTCAAGTCACAACACTTTTTGGATGGAAAAAAAACCCTGAACAAAAACAGTCACAGCCCTGGTAGATAATAGATGCAGTGTGAACCTGAGTTCAAACAGGTCTCTCCCTCCCTCCCTCCCTGTGTGTGTGTGTGTCTGTGTGTGTGTGTAGCATCATAAATATTAGAGCTGTGCAAAGCAATTAAAATACTTAAAATATCATGTCTTTTAAGACATATTTTTCAATTTGCCTTTCTTGCCTATATGGGTTTTCTTGATACTTGCCATCCAAGTACTAATCAGGCCAACACTGACTAGTCTTTCATGATCAACCAAGACAGGACAGGTATTGCTATGTGCTCTGACACACTCTCCAATTCAATACAGAACATTTTTTATTCATTCAGAAAACGGAACTATCCATTACTATATTCTATCCTCATCATATTCCCTTGCATCTTGTGTATGTGGGATTTTTTAAATTAAAATCTTGAAGCCAATGTTTAATGGTTGAAAACAGCAATGAAAATCTTTTTTAACAAGAGAACAGGAAAAATGTTTGAAATAAAATGTAGGTACAACATATTGACATTCTTACCTTTTCTTACTATTATTGCTATTCTTGGAACATGTTGTAAAATTAATAGGTCATCTTTAAATGCATTAATCAAAGCAGAATGTTCTGTTTTCCAATTATAAGTTTATTCTTGCATGCTGCCGCAGTTCGACTGAAAAAGAATAGCAAAATAAAGTATTATTAAAACCAAAGTAACCAGTTACTTATAAATATATTTAATCTTCTATACATGTATTCACAGTGGTTTATATTTTATGGGTTATAACAAAAGTCAGGCAAAAGAAAAATTGAATAAGGAAAAAAATAAAAGTATCAGTAATTTCAATATTGTTCAATTATAATTATGTTGCGTGTTCACTGCAGAAGCTCCATTCTTTAACATTTTTTACTGTAATGTGCAAGAGATCTCAGTGCCTGCATATTTGTGAACAGAAATTTACAACATTCATGCCTTTTTAATTTGATCACTACTTATCTTGCATCTTCTTTATCTTCAGCATATTCTTTTGGAAAACATGGTAACCTATGCTACCAATTGCAACATTTGCTGTTATGTTTTTTTGTAGTTTCTATGTTTAATAGTACAGCTAACTAAAAAGAGTACATTTCATTTCCAACAAGAGGTATTTTACACTTACACTTACACTTACACTTACACACACACACACACACACACACACACACGCGCGCGATGAAGTTTTTCAATTGCCTTGCCAGATTTGTTAAGTGAATTTTTCCTGCATAAATTAGGCTTATCTCATATGTAGGAAGCTAAATAAAGACTGATGAGTCTTACAGAAAGGTTAATTATAAAATATATATAATTAAAAACAGCCTTTAACACTGCTTTCCATACTAAAGTCTCTTGTGTGCTCCGTGGAACTACCTCACAATCATGCATGTGTATGTGTTTTAAACGACTAGTATGAAGCAAACAAATGTTATATATTTTTTCTCTAGGAATTTCTTTTCTCAAAAATGCTTAACTCAAATCATCCAGTATCACTTTTATACAATTAAAGAGGACCTACTGTTATGGTTTTTTTTAATGCAACACTTTTTGTTCTTTATGTATCATAGAATTTACATTACTCTTTTTTAAATTCAATTCTATATTATTTTCAGCACAGACAGGAGGTACAGTATTTCAAACACTTTAATATTTAGCACTTTCTCAATAATGCTTTGTCCAGTACAGTTAAATCTCTCGGTTGCTGTTTTGTTTTTCTGTCTCACATTGCTCTCTTTCTAGAAACTTTGTGCTAGAGATTCAGATCAGAAAAACACATTATTACAGAATTTCAAAATAAAAACAAATCACAGTTGTGAAGTTGAGCAAACCAATAATGACTTGTTTAGCCAATTCCTAGTTTTTCATCCTTTTATAAATTGCTGTATTATGAGATATTCAAGTAATACTTTCAAACCTCAGGTTAACAGTTTAGGAAAGAAGGGTACTGGAAAGAATTCATTTATTTATTAATAAGATTTATAAGGCCACCCAATTGAATCAGTATAATTCTAAGTGACAAGCAGCATAAAAAGCAAAAAATACCCTCCCCAACTCAAAATGCATTAACATTAAACATCTGTAACATGTAAAGTAGTATAACTACTTTATACTATAAATACTCTATACTATACTATAATAGACTAAGCAACAGAACAGAGCAATCTCTCACTAAACTGGCTACTAATTCCTCATGGAAGAACGAGGTCTTAATGACTTTTCTAAAGACAAGCAAAATTGGGTTTTCTCATGTATCAGAGATCGTTCTGGAGAACAACGGCAATGACAGAAAAGGTGCACCCCTAAGTTCCATAAAATCCCAAGATTTCAAAGAAATCTTATGTAGTACTTGACTTGCCTTCTGTTTCTGTGGCTCACCAAACACGCGGCAAATCTGCCTGCTCAATATCTGAGGACCAGCACCCTCTGCAAACCAGATGGAATTATGAGGCACTTGAGACAGACCATTTAAATCACTCCTGCCCCACATAAGCCATGGGAGGCAAAAATAACTTGAATCAGGATGTGAGATGACCACAACAAAAGCTAAGGACATTTTCTTCATATCCAAATCATTTAACACCTCTTAAGGCTAATATGAGATCTAATGTATGATCACTTACATGTTTGGGGCCATGTAAGTCCACAATTGTGATACATGCCATAAACTCCTAAGCTTAACCAAATCTAAACAGCAAGATCCTTACCTTCTTCCTATGACCAATTTTCACTCGTAAGCACTCTCACTCTAATACCTCAGGAGCATTCTTGATCCCAGAAAAGGGTCCCTAATTATAAATGTCATCACTCTACCCTGCCACAGTATTGAGTGAAGGGCCCAAAACTTGATGGTGTAAATTTCTAAGAGAAAGTGATAGCCCCCCCACCCAACCAGATTTTGGCAATACATGCCAGATTTGCCAGTTCATCCAAACTGTGAGACTTTATAAACACATCTAACATTTACCATCAACACCTTGAGGCCATTTGCCCCAGCAGTCCAATAACCTGGCCCTCAGGATGGGCCTACAGGATTAGAAGTAGAGATTGTCACTAAATTGGATTACTTTCCTCCTGGAACAGCTCCGCCTCTGCCTTCACACTACTATAGAGGTATTTTAATGTTGTAATGCGTATTAACAAATGGTTCTAGTAACTAACTAACTATTATCTATATTTTATCTATAGTATTATCTATATTTTTAAAAAGATAAGAGAATATAAGCCCAACAGCCAAGTTACAAAGTTAGAAATATTAAACTAAAGGGGAAATTTAGTAGTTCTTGTAAATTCTATTTTCATAGTTCTGTAAGGATATGGCCATCAAAGTCTGGAACTAATTTGCATTTTCTAATCCAGCAATAATATGGAACTTCTATTAGCATATCTGTACTGCATAAATTAGAAAAATGGAATACTAAGAATGAACTATATTTTCTACAGCTGAGGTCTGCAGTAGGCATGCAGTTGCTTTCTATTTTTATTGATGAGAAGATGAGGGCCAAATAAAACTCTCAAAATAGTACATGCCATAGCTGAGGAACAATACAGATGAAGGTCATTTCCTTCCTTTCAGACAGACAAACCTCTCATAGTAGAGGCTTCTTCAATCATATAGGTCAAATCTATGATTATGGATCCAGGTACTTCCATTTTTTTTCTTCAGCCAGTACTTACAGGGCATAATAAATCATTTTAATAGCTTCCAGACTACAGGATAACCTTCTCCCTGTTTAGTATTTAATTAATTTGATACCGCACTTAAGCGCTTATTTTCATTACAGTACCAATGGGAGCATGGTTGGGTTTGCAAATGATATAAGCCAATTTATCTTATATCAATCTTCATTATTGAATAAACTACAATGGCTATGTATACCAGACCTAAACCTAAACCAGTATTTATAAACCAGAGGCTGTGTTCATAACACCCCAAACTAAATCTAGATCAAATTATGTTTAGATCAGGCACGTACAACCCATGGTTTGTATGTGGCCCTGGACAGCAAGATCGTAAACTTTTGATATTATGTGATTTATATATATATTAATTATATTATATATTTTATATGCGGCCAAGACCATTTCTCTTCACTCAATGCAAGCTAGGCAAAAGGTTGGACAACTATGGTTTAGGCAGGGTGTGCACCCTGTCTACATGTCCATTGTACCCATGCATATTTAAAAAGTTATGACAGTCTTCTCCAGCCTTCATAGTTGCTCAACTACCATATCAAAAAACTCCAACTTTGATGCACACTCATTGGGAAATCTGGGAGTTAATTTGACAATTATATGGAGGATACAACATACCATGGAGCAGCCTGATTTCTTCAGCAAATGTATATGTAAATATAAAATCAAATATGCTGTTGCATTGAAGGAGGCAAGGGAGGGGGAAGGAATTCTTATTATTTATACATACATACATACATACACATGCATGCATACATACACACACACACAATTTATTTATTTATTTAAAGTCATTCCTCCCTATGATGCTTTAATTTAACTTCTAGACCAGGGGTCTGCAACCTGCGGCTCTGGACCGCATGTGGCTCTTTCATCCCTCTGAGGCGGCTCCCTGTCACTCAAAATATATGTCACAACCAACATGTGATTTATTGAGCTTTTCGACCCATCTTTTTTTCGGAGTTCAAAATGTTTTTGTTGCATGCAGAAATAAAAATTTGTTTTCTCTGTAGCAGTTCATTGATTTCATAAATGCAACACACTATAGTTTTTTTATACATAGCATAAAGGTAAAAAACGATAATATGCAGTGTTATCTTCATTTTAGATGTCAAAAAGGGTTTTGTGGCTCCCGGTGTTTTTTTTTCTGTGGGAAACGGGTCCAAATGGCTCTTTGAGTGTTTAAGGTTGCCAACCCCTGTTCTAGACACTTAGGAGAAAATGCATTTATAGTATGCTGTTAAATAATTTTGTTCATTTTTCCTAATATTTACTGCTTAAGATTCAAACAGCTTTTCAATCATAGCTCAACTTATTTCATACAAATACTAACAGATGCACTCCAGTTTTTCTCAACCTGGGATGTTTTCAAATACATACATACATACATACATACATACATACATACATACATACATACATACAGTACCTACATACATATTTATAAGACAACATCATTTCATATTGCAAACATTTTCTAGCATTAAGAGAAAAATGCAACTGTAGCAAAGCCATAAAACCATTTTCCAAAGGGAACATACTACCCACAACGTTAAAAGTGGAATATCAAATATTGTCGGTAATGCAGTTCTTTGTTCTATCCTGTTTCACTAAGGTGGTGCCAGGGATAACAGGAAAATCAGGACATATCCCTCCCCCCCAGTACACACACACACACTATTCAGGTGAACCACCTCTCATCTCTTTTTAATGTATCAACAATAAGAAAAAGGTCGGGAGGTAAAAGCTTCTCCAATGAAATCGCACACCGTCAATCATCCGACCAAGTTGTCAATCTTGCTTATCTATCTATCTATCTATCTATCTATCTATCTATCTATCTATCTATCTATCTATCTATCTATCTATCTATCTATCGCCATCTATATGTAACCCTCAACAAAAGCTCTTTACCCAACATCCGACTCTTCTCTCCACCACCACTCCAAAAAAAAAAAAACACCGAGAGAAAAAGAGTTGCAAATTCGCCCCTGCAAAGTCAAAAATTAAGACGGGCGCAGAGTGACAGGGGAAAAAAAACCAACAACCGCTGTCCAGAAAAGAGCGCTTGGAGGCGGAGGGATAGCCCGCCCTTCCGTCCAGGTTCGCTTGGCCGGAGGGAAGGAGGGATGGATGCAGCAGAAGCAGAAGGGCAGGTTGGACCCCCAACCAGCGACCCCACAAATCGGGGAGGTGGGGGGCAGGCACTCGGGGCAGACTCGCGCGGGCCTCGTCCTCTTGCTCAGGGCGCGGAGCGAGACGACGACGGGGCCTTTGTTCGACTCTGTCTGCCGCTGCCCGGAAGGACAGGGAAGGGGGCCAAGGCAGAAGCGAGAAGCGGCTTTCCTTTCGAAGGAGGCCTCGGCTGCCCCACAGCGGTGGTCGCCTTCCCCGGAGTCCACCCCCCCCAGGGAAATTTTCGGGCCCCCCCACGAGACGTCCCTCAGCTAATCAGTCTCGCACTCATCTGCCCTCCTTTCCCCCCTCCCCCGCGGTCCCCTCTCCCCTCCCCCTGCCAAGACTCCGGTCAATACCTCCGAACCTGCTGCCGCTCGCTCGGTGATTAGACTGCGCCGCCGCGCGCGCGCGCGCCCTGCCCCCCCTCCGTTTGCGTGAGGACGCGAGCAAACGTTTGAACCCGGCTGACGTTAAGACGCAAAAGGGAGGGGAGGAAGGCGTGGAGGCGGAGCCGGGAGTAGGCTTTTTTTAATATATGTATATATAGAGAGAGATGTGTATATCTATATAAGTGGCTCGGAGCGACGCTGGAACGGGGAAGGCGGAGGGTTTTTGGCGCGAGCTTTCTTCTCCCTCCCTTGGTGAAAGCTGCCGCTCGTGCTTGCGGGAAGCCTTTATTATGCGATGCAGGGTGGAGGTGGTGGTGGGGAGGAAGGAACCAAAAACCTCCTTTCTTAAATGCAGCCTAGGAGACGTAATAACTTTTTAACGTCGACGTCTCTGCAGGCATCCTTAGAAGGACCCGTGAGTTGGATAGGACCAGCCTTCCAGGAAGGATGCATAAATTGCAAATTAGCTGTGATGTGACGTGTTGAAAGCAGACGTGTGTGCCGGCGGGTTGTTTTCCAGATCTTGTCCCAAAGGTGCTTTTTCAAAGAGGCAACTGGACTTTCTGGTTTGTTTGTTTTTAAACACGTTTCGCTTCCTTCCATTCCCGCACACCATCCAGTCAGAGCTGAAGAAAGTCCAGTTGCCTCTTGAAAAAGCACCTTTGAGACAACCATGACCTGGATGACTGAGAATTTCCATAGACATTTTCCAGATCTTGTTTTTTTATACTTGGAATACTAAGTTTTGCAATATTGATATCAATTTCATATAGGTTTGCCTACAACGAGAGGCATTTCTGTATTTAGACCCTTGCGAAAATGTGGGTGTATTTTATGGCTGCCTGAACTCCCAAATTATATCAAAGTCATAAGAACCAAATTGAGTTCATGGTTTTAAGTCCATTGTAGTAAGGTACCTTGAACGTCTTAAAACAAGATCAGCTATGCAAGGTTTGTTTTCAGGAACAGTTTCTCAGGTGATGAACAGTGACAGAATAAATGCAGAAGACGGTCACGAGGAATAAAAGACCCACAAAAGAAACAAACGAAAAAGTATGCCATCCTTGATGAGTAGCATAGTAGTAGGGTTATATTACAACCTGAAGTTTCAACAGGGTGGGAATAAAGAAAATGTAAACAAATAACTGCCACTTAGATCTGAGGGTAAAAAATGTAAGCTGGTTACCTGATAGGGAGGGTACCAGATCTGAACCAGAGAGGATCTAAGGTTGGGACTTGGCCTCAAATGTAACTATAGGAACTATAGCTGTAGGCAACAGTTCATTTCGGGTCTTACCCTAAGTCTTTCTTTAGGGAACCCGACAGTCCCCTAGAACAGGGGTGCCAAACTGGTGGCCCACGGGCCAGATGCGTCACACACAGGCCACGCCTACCCCAGCTCCGTGAAGGGAAAAAACGTGAAACGTCACATGATGGCAACGTGATGCCGCGAGTTTGACACCCGTGCCATAGAAGAAAGTGAGTTTATTAACCCCTGAGTCTGCTAAGAAGTGAGGAGGCTTTCTGTTGGAGAAGAGTTCTGATGAGTTGAATTCCTGGTTTGATGTTGCAATATTATTCATAGATTCTTGTATTAGAAGACGTCAAGAGAAAAATTGGGCATTTTAATGAAATGCTGTAAGATCTTAAATACACTACTCCCTCCTTTTCCAAATTGATCTCCCTCCCTCCCTCATATTTCCCCTTGGTGTCTCACAATTACTTTAGCTGCCATAGTTACAGATATAATTTGGTAGCACAGCTTTTGAGTCACGTTGATAATTGTTGATGTGCCAAGGAGAGGCAACTTAAATGGTTCTCTATCTGTCATAGCAACTCTTTGGGAAAAATAGTGCTGCATTGTTAAGAGAATGAATATTTAAAACCTGTAATAGGATAAGAAGCATACATTATTTAAAATTAGCTCTTCTCTGTGACCAAAAGATAATAGTTTTAAGTAATCTTCATTAGTAAATGCAAAGTAAAAAAGCTGTACATTTTCAGAACCTGATTGCATTACCAATAAAGAATATTTGTAACTCAAGGTCGAAATGAGGGGTCCCTGGTACTCTCTGCAACAAGCATTAATGATATTACCTAGTTTGGGCAATGAAATGTCTGCAAGGAAACAACCAAGCTCAGAGAGCACGAAGGACTCCCCTGATTGTATTACATAGTGTTTTAATTATGAAAATACAGCATCTGCCAAAATGTCACAAAAGTTTACTTGACTAATCTACTGTACAATAAATAGTAGCATTGATACAAATGATTATTCTGACATTACTAGGAAGGATCTTCTATGCCACTGCAACAAATCCAAGAAGGAAGGTTCTACAATTGCTTTTTATAGTCTTTTCAAAGACTATGTTTCTGTGGAAAGTCGTCTTTGTGACCCAAGCTGTATCTTAATTAGGTTGCTGCCATGTCCATTATCAGTCTGACTTTTTTGCAAATATTATGATTTCATCACTCTGTGGTAGGAATTGTAACTGAGTGCAAAATTAAAATTGTTTTTGTTTCTATAGCCACTCTCTACTCCTATGTTGTTTAGTACAGGGGTGTCAAACTTGTGTCATCATGGCGTTGTCACATGATGTATCACAACTTTTTCCCCTTCGCTAAGCCGGGTGTGGGCGTGGCCAGTGCGTGATCAGGGGTGGGTTCGGACTGGTTCGGACTGGTTCGGGCAAACCGGTAGCGACCCACTGGTTATGTTACAATGACGTCACCAACCTGATTCGGTCGGTGCCGGTCCGTGGGCGCCGTCATCTTTTTTTTTGAATTTTTTTGAATTTTCCCCCCGATTTTTAATTTTTTAAAATTTTCTTCTGGGCATTCTGAGTTTCCAACACTTTGCATGTGGTCGCCATCTTGTTTTTGGCTTTTTTTTAAAAAATGGATTTTTTGCATGCGCGTGCACCCACGAGGTGTGGGAGGAAGCAAACTGGCAGCGAGGTAAGTAGGAATCCACCCCTGCGCGAGACCCATCCCGCCCGTGGGCTGCGAGTTTGACAGCCCTGGTTTAGTAGTTTACCAATGGTTTACCAATCAGATTTTGTTTTTGTTTTCAGTATCAAAATCACAGAATTAAATACCACTGTAGAGACATTTTTATTAACAAATAATACTATATCAATGTGAGCTTAATATTCATGCAACTCTTTTCTCATAATAAATTTGGCAACTGACTTATGATTCTGTCTCACCTACATTAGTGTCTTTATTTACAAAGACATATTTACAAAAATATCCATTAACATTTGTTTTAAGTGTCTTTTTTGCAATTCAGATGTCAGTACTCTTGTCTTTTACATCTTTATTCAGCTTGTAATTCAAGTTATATTTGCAATTAGATGTTTCCAGGAAAAATATTAATGAGCAAATAGTAATAAACAAAAAAGAAAAATGTTGTTGGTATATGTCTAAATTTAGACTTCAGCTTACTACCAATCATTTGCTGATGAATCACTTATTTGTATTGTAGAATTAGTAGTGGTACAGATGCTGTTGTTGTTGGTTGATTTGTTGCTAAGGTACATGAGATATCAAAAACTCACAGCTAGAACAATTCTGGTTTGTAGACTCAGTGCCTTGCTGAGGCAGCTTATCGTTTTATATTAAACTTCACATATTTCTAAGAGATGAGAAAAAAAATCTTCAAAATTTATGTAGATATAATTACAGTTAAAAGAACATGAACAGAATTTGTAAAAAAAATATCTTCAGTGAAAAGCAGTGTGAAGATCAGAAGAGATTGTACATAATGGCAACCTGTGGTTCTTGGCCATTCTGTCTATACTGTGGAGTCATCGCACTGACAAAATGCTTCAACCTCAAAGCGCTACTTCACATACTCCAAGCTTGAAATAAAACATTCATGTTCAGAGTGTTTTCTTGTACAGTTGGGACAAAAAGCAGTTTTGTTTCATCTCTGAACAAATCCCAGCTATTTCAAGCAGCATCATTCCAGCTATTCCAAGGGCTATGATTTGTAAGTTGTTGCATTATTTCCCTCCCCCCCCTCCCAAAACTTATCCAACCTAGTCAGTACAGCAGCAGGGAAAAGTTGTTGCTGTTAGCTATGGCATTCTGGGGCAAACATCAGTTACTTAAGGTCATGGCTGAGAGCTAAAAAACCTATTGTGGCTTATGCTTTGCTGCTGGAGAAAGAGGACCAGGACTTCTGAAATTGATTGCCCGCTTGCTACTCTTAAATCTGTAAACGGGAAAGACCATTGTTAGTACTCTGCTGAAATGCTTTGAGAGTGGTTTGTTAAACCTCACTGTATGAAATACAATTATATTTCTTTGGTTGATTTGCTGAATGTTGGCTGCAGTTGATGAGCCTTCAGAATGCATTTAATCGTTGATATTGTAGGTAGACCTTGACTGAATAGTACTTTGTTGTGTAATAATTATAACAATTGAGGGAGTTAGCCATGCAGTAATACCTCTGCACACCTTTTGGGGAGAAAGTAGCTCCTTTGTTTCACAAAAGGTTAGGCACCGCAAAGAGCATAGTACAGTGATGGCGAACCTTTTTTTCCTTGGGTGCCGAAATAGTGTGCGCATGTGCTATCGCACACGCATGCGTGCCCACACCCATAATTCAAAGCCCCCAACTTGCCTCATTCCCCTGCGCATGCGTGCATGACCCCCCCACTCCCCTGTTTCCCGACTTCCAGTGGGCCCAGTAGGCCCATTTTTTGCCCTCCCCAGGCTCCAGAGGCTTTCTTAGAGCTTGGGGAGGGTGAAAACGCTCCCCCTGCCACCCCGGAGGCCCTCCGGAGGCCAAAATCACCCTCCCAGAGCCTCCGCGCGAGCCAAAAATCAGCTGGCGTGCACATGCACGCTGGAACTGAGCTAGGGCAACGGCTCGCGTGCCGGCAGATATGACTTTGCGTGCCACCTGTGGCACCCGTGCCATAGGTTCGCCATCACTGGCATAGTAGTTGCTAGATTGCACCAAAAACAACCACAACAAAAAGATATGGCAGATATGTGACTTCGGTTTAATACGAAGGAAGATTAGGGTCCATATTCACTGCTGCAGCCTGTCCACTCATAGGAAAGTTGATTGTTTAAAAACATAAAAGCTATTGGAAACGAGAGTTTGACTAAGACTTAAAAGCTGCTTCCAGTTTTCAGCCCAGGAAATGGGTCATTGAAAAGTCAGATTTTTATGATTAGTAAATATAAAAATGTTGATGTGATTACTTTAGACTTATAGTTTATTTTAAGAACTGTTTTAAGACTTACAGAACTATTTTAAGAAAAATCCAGAAGGTTTTCTGACAACAGATTCTATTTTTTAATATCATCATCATCATCATCATCATCTCATTATCAATCATCATAATCTTGTTTCATTTCTTCAGCCATTTCCCCATAAATTGGGTGCAAAGAAATAATCACCATACATTTTTACCTATGTATTCTTCTGGTGAAAAATAACAAAGCAAGGGAATTGTTTGGATTTCCTGTTGCTTCTTATGGCAAGAAAACGTGTGTGTGTTTGTGTGTGTGTGGAACGGGAAAGAGAGAGAAAGAGATAATTTTGTGTAATTGTTAAGGTGCTGTATAGAAACCAGGAAATTGAGTTCTTGTCCCACCTTAGGGACATTAACAAAAACGAATGAGTGCTTTTGGTCCAGTTATTTTCTCTCAACTCAGCATGAAGGAGTAATATATGTTTACTATTGTGAATTACTTTTATGGTAATAAAGATGGGATTGTAAAAAAATCAATTTTAATAAAAATCTAATCTGGCATTGCTGTTGAAAATCATCTGAAGATTATGATTATGAAGATCAATATGAATCTGTAACAAAGGCTTTGTGTTGAGTATTGGTCTACTTACTTGCCCTAGGTATATATACATCCCATATGTGCTTCTCTGGAGACCAGTCCAACTGCCGTACCAAAAGCCCAACTCCTTTATATTGAAAAACCTGATACTTTGGTTTAAACATAGATTGCTATGAAATAAGAAATATGTCTTCTATACGGATAAGCTGAGGATTTTAGGTGCCAAAATAACCCTAAAACAATACTTTTGTTAAGTATGCATGTTTCCTGTATATATTATCAGTCATCTGTGGATAAGCAGACCCTCAAATTTGTAATCAAAATGCGACAAAAATTTGTTCACTTCTCCACAGAGGATGCATTTTTCATCGTATTTCAGCTAAAAATTCAAGGGTTGTCTTATCCATGGATAGAAGCATACAAGTATGTATGCTAAAATAGTAAATTAGCAAAAACATTTTTTATTCTGCTATATATAGAGTTGTTCTTTTGTGTTGGTACAGTAGCAAGTACATTGCAAAACGTGAAAGAGTAGGGCCTTAAGTTTTCCGGATTGTATAAATTCTAAATTTGGAGATATAATTCTTATATAAGAGCCGTTCCTCAAATCTTCTCCTTTAATTCCCCC
The DNA here is from genome assembly GCA_023053685.1 of Diadophis punctatus similis. Lineage (NCBI taxonomy): Eukaryota > Metazoa > Chordata > Lepidosauria > Squamata > Dipsadidae > Diadophis > Diadophis punctatus. The sequence goes on from JALIGW010000001.1 coordinate 99,720,659, forward strand.
CCCCCATTTAAAAAAGACTCTGTTTTGCAAATACCTTTGTTTTCCATCACTGCATTCACCATCTTTACCATTTTATGGAGAAATGGAAGCAAATAGAACAACAATTTTTACAAACATACATGTTTAATTACAGTGCTGTAAAGCACTAAAGCATTCATAAGGGATCGTTGCTCACAGTCACTCATGCCTTAGTTACCTCTGATTTGGATTACTGTAATGTGCTCTACACAGAGCTGCTCTTGAACATAATTTGGTTTAGAAATTAGTGGCTGCATAGTTTTGGGTGTCCTATGAGTTATGTCAGTACAGTGTGACCTGCACGGCTCCCAGTTGCTTTCCAGGTGCAAGTCAAGGTTCCAGTTATCACCTTTAAAGCCCTACATGGCACATGGCCAGGTTATTTGTGGGACCATCTCTCCATCTTGCCATCCTACTAGGTTAACTACTTCTGCTGACTGCTGGCTGCCAGCAGTTTGGCAGTTCGAATCTCACCAGGCTCAAGGTTGACTCAGCCTTCCATCCTTCCGAGGTGGGTAAAATGAAGACCCAGATTGTTGGGGGCAATATCAGGGGTGGGTTCTAACTTACCTCGCTACAGTTCGCAGTGGTAGCGAGGGGGAAATATCAGGGGTGGGTTCTAACTTACCTCGCTTCCTCCTGCGCCGTGTGAGCATGCGCAGTGCTGAAAAAAAAAAAGCCAAGAACAAGATGGCGACCGCATGCACAGTGCCGGAAACTTGGCTTCTGTGCATGCTCAAAAGAAAAAAAAGTAATTTTTTTTTAAAAAAATTAAAAATAGATGGCGGCTCCCATGGACCAGCACTGACCAAAGCGGGTCCTTGACGTCATCGTGATGTCACCAGATGACAACTGGGAGGAACCCACCCCTGGGCAATATGCGGACTCTGTAAGCCGCTTAGGGCTTTAAAGCATGTGAAGTGGTATGTAAGTCTAAGAGTATTGCTATCGCTATTAAATAGTGTGGGTGAACTTCCTTAAATGTTGTCACCTCTTGCAATCTTGAAGGTACCAAGCTCTAGCCACCCCAACTCTTCCTACCTAACATTTGATTTATGCCTACTCTTTTAGGCTCCTGGAAGGTCATGAAAACCTGGCTCTTCCCCCAGGCCTTGGGCTCAGACAAGGCTTGAGCTGACAGGCTATTTGATCTTTCACATTGACTGCAATGTCCCCTGTATTGCTCTTCTCATTGGTTCCGTTACTATCTCCTGTCTTATACTGACTGTTCTGATTGGATTGGATTTTTTTGTGATTTATGTGTCCACTTCATCTTCTATAGTACTACATGCTTTATGGTCCTGTTCTGTGCTATTTTTTTCCCCTGTAGCACCTCCCTTTGTCCCTGACCTCTGGACTTTTAGTTCGTTTCCTTACATATGGCTCCACCTTCTATCTCTGTCTATATTTTTATTTTATATACAGTATTGCTGCAGATCAGTGGGTTGGCTTGAGAATTCCAGTGCCCATGGAAATCTGAAATTTATGGCTGCTGCATGAATTTTCAAAATCATTTCATAAAGATTTTGTTACTAAGTCGCTAATAGGCTAACTTCTATGAACATGTCTAATTATTTTTTTAAAAAAGAATACAGATATAAAAGTGCATTTAAAAAAACTTATTAAGTTGTTAAAAACGTATTTGCACTCTTTAGAAAAGAATTATAAAATATGGTGTTTCTAAAAAAAAAAGTCGAATGAAATCTTTTAGTTACCAAAATAAATCTTGAAATCCTAATTAGAAATGGCAGTTTCATATCCAGGGCTACTTGGTCCATTCATTGCCTTGACATTCCACTGGCTCTTGTTTTTTTAAAAGTAATAGTGTGACATGTAACCATGACAATGATGTTTTGCCAGTTATATTGGTTATAATTAAAAATGAGAAACATCTGTGGCTGTTTCTGAGGTTGTTTTCAAGCTCTGTCTCTTTGTACCATTGATTCAGTGGGACTAATTAGGATGCACTCATGCATATGCAGTATGTTGCACAATAGGGCAAGAAACCTTAATTATTTTTCCCTCTGCACTTACTGTATCAAATTAATATATCATGAAGAATTCATCACATGCATTGATAGAAATGGACTGCTGCCATTAGCCTGTCCTTAATAGGTCGGAATTGTTTTGTCCTTATATCCTTACTAATCTGTATTTGGTGATAGTGATGAAATATGATGATTTTGGCACTAAAATAATGTTTCTAGGGCATATCGACAAAGTAGAACTCTGTCCTTACATTTGGCATGTTGTTTGCTGTAAAGCTTGGGACACAGAATGCTGTCTTTGGAAGCCAGTCATGTTTAAGGTTTTAATTTCCAGTTGACTTTGTATTCCTTTGGCTTTGCAGCTGATCTAAGTTGACAAAATTAATAACATATAACCCTTTGAGGTCTCAAATATGGCCTAAAATTGCACAGTCTATAATAGCAAGTCTTATTGTCATTGCTATTTCGTTGGGAACTAATAATGAAGACAGCCAGTTGATCTGCTGATGTTTGAGGCAGAACTGGTCTGATGATTAAGACATTGTCTCTCCTGTGTGTGGAGCCAATAGGTAAAAATATGTAGAAAGCTGCATTAAGCCTTTTTGATGGCAATTTGTTCATACAAATAATATGGCAAAATTAACATTTGAATCAGCTTATTTTTAATGACATCATCTTGGTTGTAATCTCTTTTATCTTTTCCTTTCCACTGTTGTTGGAAGTACAAATGATATGGCATCAGAAGAATTTTTAATTAGTAGTTTAGGGCATACAAGTTAGGCATTATTTAATGGAGGTTTACATAGCAGCATAAGTCTTCATGTATCAAAGTATAAGGCCCTTTGCAGAATATAACAAGCAAAAAGAAAAAACAATCTGATGCATAACATAGTTTCAACAACAGTGGAGATAAAGAGCATTAATATATGTTACTATATATTTTAAGTATCAGCTCCAATTCCACAGGGTTGCATGGATGGATAAAAATGAAAATAATTATCAGCATAATGTATTATCCCTTATGTCTACAATGTCACACACACTGATTCATGTATTAATTTGGAGACATATAAACTTCCTCTGTCAGTCATAATTCTCAACATTCTAGAATAATCAATTCTGAAAAACAAAACAACACAACAAATTTGCTGTCATTCTCCACATTTTTAGGAATCTCAACATATTGCTGAACTGCAATATCCAGCTTCCCTAGAAAATATGAACAACAGCAATTATAAAATATTCCTTGGAAAATTAAATTCATCATGGTATTTTGTTTTTCAAATTTGATTGTCCTAGTACAGTGATGGCGAACCTTTTTGGCACTGCGTGCCGAAAATCCAAGTGAGAGAGCGCTGTTGTGCTTGTGCGTGCTGGCGCCCATAATGCAATGCGCGCCCCCATTTGCACATGCGCACACGACCCCCCATGCCCCGTACTGCGCATGCACATATGCAACCCCCACACTGCCGGTCGCTCTTGCCCTGCTCCCTTCAGCTGCTGCTCCTCTTCTAGGGCGGGGGAGGAGAGGCAGAGAGCCTGTCGCACCCGCCCCTCCTCGCACTCGCTCCGTGCACCAGCCCCCTTACAATCAAGTGGGTGAGGAGAGGGAGCAGCAAACAGCGAGGATTCACTTCAGCTTCGCAAGCCTGCTACAGTGAAAGCTGAATTAAGTTTCGGGTAGCATTCTGGTCACTGCACATGCGCGCGCCAGAAACCCGGAAGTTCCATGGCCAACCCCTGGCATGCCAGCCGACATGCCTCCGCGTGCCACCTGTGGCACGCGTGCCATAGGTTCGCCATCACGGTCCTAGTATATTAAGAATTTGAAGAATATGTTGATGCATATAATTATTTCCATTTCTAATTACCCATACAATACTGTAGAAGTGGAGTTGGCACTTTAAATGTATAGGAACAGGTGTTAATGCGGTTTTTAAAATCTTTCCACAGTTTTAGCTTGGATTGGGGAAACCGTAGGCTTTGAGGACTTTCCAACACTCCGTCCTCTCCCCAGTTTGTACAAGAAACCAAGTAGTGCCATCACAAATTAGTAGCTAAGGGGTTGCACAGCTTTGACAGTTTTAGCACACCTGTACAGGTTTTTAAAAATCCCACTAAAATGGAGGAAATGGATTAAAAATACTGGTATTCTCCTCTTGCCAGTAATAGCATCGCTATTCTTCCCGTGTGGCCTTGAGTGGGGGAAATAATTACAAAAGGACTGTAACATACAAATGTTCCTTATTACCGTGTTTCCCCGAAAATAAGACCCTGTCTTACATTTTTTTTGAACCCTGAAATAAGCGCTTGGTCTTATTGCCATGCACTCAAAAGCCTGATTGGGCTTATTATCAGGGGATGTCTTATTTTGGGGGAAACAGGGTATTGTTTAAATCAGTAGCTTCCAAGTTTGTACATTACACGCCTCCATTCTAGGGAATTCACTGTTGTCATAAGTGAGATGGAAGAAATAATTGTTAGTTACTAGAAAATGCCAAATCCTATGAAAAAGCAACATTGAGTTATTAAAATTAAGATTTTAATACATGTTTATAATATTAATATTACTTTCATGCCCATTTTCCAATTACAGACATTGCAGCTGGGATTTCTCTCGAGATGCAGACTCTTTGATAGTGCTATATGATAACATGTCTATGGAGATTCTCAGTCATCCAGGTCATGGTTATCTCAAAAGGTGTTTTTTCAAAAGGCAACTGGACTAGGTTTTTTTTTTCTTGAGGAGGACGTTTCGTCTCTCATCCAAGAGCTTCTTCAGTTTTGACAATCCGAACTGAAGAAGCTTCTTGGATGAGAGGCAAAATGTCTTCCTCAAGAACGGAACATTGCCTTTTGCAAAAGCACCGTTGAGACATTTATGATGCCATGATTTATTTATTTTTTCACCCAAGTCATGCATTAATCAGCAGTGTTCTGTCTCCTGGGGTACCTTGCTATTAATTAACAAATGCAGCCAGGGGCAATGGCAGCGTGATAGTTGACATCACTTGTAAGAAATCTCTTTGCACTTCTTTTTAGAAATTATTAATCATAATCATCATTAGTTTCACGCCAAAGCAACGATCTCTTCTCCTATATGAGAAGCATCAATCACATACTGAAAATGAAGGGTGGGGAAGATTTTCTGAGTCAGGTGGATAAATGTTGGGATCCAGCCAGGCTATAAAATCTCATTCATGCTTACCATTTTAGGGTAAGGATAAGAAAAAGCCAAGTCCTAATAATCATAGTGAACTCATTCAATTTCAAGACTAAGTTAATTTAACTAGGAAATTTCTTGTGTGTAATAGTATGGAAGCCAAATATCAGGTAATTCCCAAAGCCACTTGACCTTCATACTTAAACTGAAGTAAGAAGAAAAAGGAATGGGGGTATCCAAATCAACTTTTATCATTATTATAGTTAGTAATATAGTTTTTGAAACAAGGTACTTCAACTTGAAGTGAATGCTCTAGGCTAGAGTGTGAGCAGGCGATACTTTTGTTATACAGTTAAAAATATGGTTAGATTAAAAAGGAACTGTTGACATTTCATTAAACACCACTGCAAAATCTGACCAGCTCAAGAGAAATCCTCATCAGTTTTTAGTTGTCAGAACACAATTGATTTGCTGTATTCAAAAACAATTTCCTATCTGCTGCCCTGTAGCTTGAGGAAAAATAAATAAATGGCCTTTCACAAAATAAAATAGTATTAACACTAATTAATTGAAATTAATTTTCCTAATTTGTGATAACTCCATTCTGAGAATTGTTTAGGGCTCTTTCTCATTGTTGACGTGTAACCCATCTGTCTTTGTACTGGCATACAATCTGCCGTCCTTGGTAGCAATTGCTATTTTGATGCAGGCGTGATGCCAACAAATGAAACTCTCCTTATTGTACAGGAATAAAGTCCAGAAGTCTAGTGAGTACCATTAACAATGATTCAAGGCTGCCTCGGGAATGGATTGGGGAACCGAGAAAGGCCACGTTATGAAAACAGACCAACAGAAAAATGTTAGAGCATGTTTGTGTCCATAGTGAATAAACTCAACCTTGGCACTCATTGAATGTGAAAAAAGGAAAAATGAGTGATATTGTTGTTCGGCTTGTGGAATCTCTGTAAATTCAGATATAGTCTACAAATATTTATTCTTTGTCCAACCCTAAAGAATTCTTTCCCACTCTGCTGATAGCATGATAACCACCATTGTGCCTGTTCTGCCATTCCATCACTCCATCAGCTAGAGGAGTTAATTGGATATTCCCCTTTTATATTTGGTAAAGTGGCCTTAGTTTATTAGATAAAACATTTCTAAAGAACAGCATATTTTTCTCCATTTACAAAGCAGACTGTGTGACAATGTTCAATTACAAGAGGGATGAAAAAGTAATCAGTGCAAATGTCCAATTTGTATGATCTCCCATCTCTGTTCTTTATTATCTCAGTGTTTTGCTTTTTTCTCCCCATATGATTTGTCAGTCACTGGAAGATTTCAGTTACAAGAATGATATAAAGCATAGAACAGCTGTATTACCAAGGTTTTGACAGAAAATATTCTGCTATCTTGCAAATAATAGTGCTATCTAATGCTTGTCTTTGCAATATGTTTACTGAGGCTTCCATTTCTTTTGTGCTTTTGCTTCAGAGCCTTGGAGTTCTTCAGTCTGGAATTTCTAATATGAATCTGTGGCAAAATCCAGTGAACGTAATTCTGATAAGACTGCAGTATTGAATATTCAGTTTTTAAAACATTTTCTTCTTCCTTCTTTTTATGCAACATATATACTGTAATGATGCACCTGTATCTTTTACCTTAGGTATTTTTTGCTTCATAAAGAATGGGTTGAAAAAATACTGTACAGAAGAAAAAGTAGTCATCCAATATATTGTTATATACCATATTGATAATTATATACAAGCTTCTAAATTGACCTTTAGAGATAAAAGCTAAAGTCTCTTTGAATCCACTTGATTCCTGGTGACTTCAGGGACACATCCACGTAGCTTCCTCAGCAAGAGTATGGAATTGGTTTACCATTCTCTTCTTCTGGGATTTTTTTTAATGAATTCCCAGTTTTGCTTCCCACTTTGCCAATCTTGTAGAACTTAGCCAGGCCGCACCCTGCTGAGCTTCCAAGCCTGACAAGATCAACCAGGCAGTGCCACCTGCTGAGACACTCTTTAAGAGATGCATGGAAGAATGTAATATAAGGTTGAACGTATCCCATTTAAAGAAACAAAAAACTAAACAAAATCTTGCTTCATGTCAGTCTTCCGATTAAACTGTGACAGCATGAAGAATATAGTAAGTATTGGAATGTTGTTTAAGTATAACTTGTAATATTGTCTATTGGTGATAATTGGGGAACACTGACCCTGAGGGTCTGGTGGTGATAGCAGCAGCAATAGTCTTAAACAGTGGTGTAGGGCGGTTAGTGTGCAGTGCTGATGGCAACTAGTTTCTGCTGTTTATTCTGGCCTCTTCTCTTCTTCGGTTGCATTTTGTTTTTTTTCTCTGGATCTCTGCCCTGCCTTCTGGATTCTTGGCCTCTGTTTTCCTGACTGGTTTCTTTGCTTTCTTCTCCCTTTGGTTTTTTTCGTCTGTCCCTTTTTCTCCCTGCAATAAAAAACTACAGTACGTTACAAGGTATATCATTTACTTAGAGATGATCAGTTTCTCTTATCCTGGCATTCTCAAACCCTGAACTCTTAAATAAAGAAAAACCTCTGGCATTGGCCTCTTCCAAGAGCATGATTAAGAAGACCTGGAAATATAGAGAACTCAGTCCATTGTCACCATTTTGACAAACTAATTCAAAATACAGATTATAGCCTCTGTCTTTTCATTATAAACAGTGCTTTAAGAGGCATTATGCACAATGTCATCATATATTACTTTTATATAAAAAGCCTTTAGATTACTATAGTTAGAAGTTAAGATTGTTCATTATACCATATATTATAATCAGATGAGTAAAACTGCAGCCTTAGCTTTGTTCCATATATTTTAATAATTAGCAATACCCAATTATGATAAGGTTTGTAAGTGTCTTTCCTATGGGGAGCAAGCCAGAATTTAAAATCAAACAGTAATAAAACATTTTTATTTATTGCGTTCATGTCATATCTTGCTTCTCTGGAATATCGATCTACATAAATGACAAGGAATCTTCCCTGGTTTTATCCACACAGCACTGAGAAAGAATAACTGAGCCAAAGATATGGAGAGCTCCATGTCTGAATAGGGATTTGAATTTATATCTTGCCAATATAGTTGTACAATCATAGAGTTGGAAAGGCCATCACATCTACCCCCTTGCTCAGTGCAGAAACCCAGATTACTCTAGAACCCATACTTGAAGACATTCAGGGAGAAGCCATTATTCCTTTGGGTAATGGATTCCACCATCAAACTGCTCTTACAAAGTTTTTGTTATCTTTCAACCAGAATCTGCCCTTTAATATTAAATTACTATTTGTTGTCCTGTCTGGAATAAATCGGAACAAATGTTGACTGTTTTCTATGTCTTGTATGGACTGCACCATTAGAGGCTAAACCAATTTTGTTGTATACATGATGTATAATGACAATAAAGGCTTTCAACTTTGTCAAACTTTCAAATGCTCTCTGGAATAATTCAGAATAAATCTTAAGTTTCAGACACTTGAAGGGTTCTATTCAGCGGTAGGTTGCTCCCAGTTCGGACCGGTTCTTAGAACCGGTAGCGCCGGTGGCAGGAGGCTCCGCCCACCCACCCGGGACGTTTCTGCGCGCGCACGCAAGTGCGCACAAACCATTAGCAAAATCATTTAGAACCCACCACTGGTTCTATTCCCTTCAGTCTTCTCAAGGTTCTTCCAGTCTTTTTCATTATATTAATTACTAGCTGTAAATCATCCTCATCTGCATTTCAGAAAAACTGTGTAGCGGAAACTTATTAAAATCTGGTGGCTAGAAATGGACCCAGCATTTAAATGGAGTCTGACCAATGCAGAATACTGTAACTATTAATTCCAATTATTTGGAAATTACACTTTTATACTTTATATAATAGAATTAAATTTGTCTTTTTTGCTGCCATATTACACTGCTGAATAATATTCAATTTGCAATCAACTATTCTAAAATCTTTTTTTATAAATAATATTACCGAGCCAGGTATCTCTGTTCATAATACGTGCATGCAATTTTTGTCTTCCAAGTGCATATGTTTCTGTTGTCTATTTCATTCTATTATTTTTCAACCTGTCTAACCTATCAAGCATCCCTGAAATCTCTTTCTCAAAATCCCATCTAATTTTGCATCATCTGCAAATAAACATCCCTTCCACTTCTTTATTGAAGTGATTAAGAAAATATTAAAAAATAGATAATCTATGGCTGAAGCTTGTTGGAACTCAGTCACAAACAGTGGCTCCAGTTTGATTAGGAATTGTTGATGATTTTAGTACAACTTTGGGGCAACTATATATCCACATAATTGTTAATGCCATCCAGCTTAGGTTATACTCTTGGTTGCTAAACAGAATGTCATGGAATGTATTGTCAAATCCTGGAAAGGAATGTTAAGAGATCACCAAGGATTGGTGGCTTTCAAAGTTGATGCCAGTCCTTCAAGTAGATCAGGTGAAGAAACAAATACCATAAGGCAGTGGTTCAGGTGAAGAAACAAATACCATAAGGCAGTGGTTCAGCTGCCCTCCCAGGACCCTCCCGGATCCTGGGAGGGCAGCAATGCCATCACAGGGGGTCTGCAAAGGCTTAAGAAATGTTATGATTTAAATCTTGAATTAAGTTTGGTGGGGTCTGTGGTCACCACAAAAGGTATTTAAAGGGGGTCCATGGTGAAGAAAAGATTGAGAACCACTGCCAGATGTATTTCTGGAATGCTACTTTGTTGTTATAGGGCAGTGATGGTGAACCTTTTTTTGCTCGGGTGCCAAAAGGGTGTGCGCACACCCATAATGTAATGCCCTCCCACTCCCCGTGCATGTGCGCCGACTTCACTGAAGCCTCCGGGCTTCCGGTAGGTCCGTTTTTTGCCCTCCCCAGGCTCCGGAGGCTTTCCTGAAGCCTGGGGAGGGCGAAAAACGGCCCAATGGCCCAACTGGAAGTTTGTTTCCGAACTTCCGGTAGGCCCGTTGGGTCCGTTTTTCGCCATCCACAGACTCCGGATGCTTTCCTGAAGCCTGAGGAGGGCGAAAACAGCCTCCCCCCACCCTCCGGAACACCGAAAATCAGCTAGCCAGCACACATGCGCACTGGAGCTGACATAGGGCAACGCCTTGTGTGCCCTCAGATATGGCATCGTGTGCCACCTGTGGCACGCGTGCCATAGTTTCGCTATCACGGTTATAGGTTATAGCAACAGCATCTTGAAAACCTTGAAAACCTCCCTTCCAAAGAACATCTCTACCTTCTTTTACATATGCTTTGCTTAGGCATATTCTTTGCTTAGGCATATTCTTACAACCTATTAAGGAAATTATCTAATTAAAATAAATGAAATGAGGTTAAGACTTGACAAACCCAAGGCAGGACTTAAAACCATTAAGTTTAAACCATTAACCACTCTATACTTGCTCTTAATGAAAAGTAAATACAACTAGCATAATTATAATCTGATACTAAAGTTGAGCATATTCTCTTTTTAGTTCCGTAACTATTCCAATGGACTGTGAACACGGAAGAACGAATAAACTAAACTGACTTAAAAATTAGAAGAATAATTTATAGTGTGATTAATGCAGTTGGAGAAAATGTGAATGCAGATTTCTTCAAGTGTTCAAAATAAAATAAAATGAACAACTGCTCTAATTCTGAACAGCTTTGTAATGCATTGCATTTAGTTATGTGAGCTAAAATTCCACTAAGGGGCACCCTTGTGCTTTTTAAACCCATCTTTTGAAATGCCTTCAAATAAATATTTTTTTTTAAATGAACATTGTAAATTTCTTGGTTTTTTTTTTTTTGCGACATAGTCTGTTCTGATTCTGGAGTGTATGAATTCTAAGTTCAGTTTCATTTTTACTGTGTCCGTACTCTCTGAGTCCATCTGATTTATCATACAATACAATCATAAAGGGACAGACAACATAAGACACACAATGTAATGTTGTCCTATAGGTTACGCTATTTAGCGAAGAATTAGTGAGAATAATCAGGTGGAGTGCCATTATATTTTATGATTCTTGGATACAAGAATGAGAAGATGGACAGAATTATGCACTGGACGCTACGATTTAATATTGATCCAATATTATGGGCCTTCACAGATAGGGTTTTTTTTATAACAGTTCTTTACTTCTTAACAAACTAATGTGTTAGAAGGAAAGCATTGTGCTTAAAAATAAGCTAATCTTACTTGACAAACTATATTTTCAGACTTTTTAATTACAGGATTAAGAAGCATAAAATTTTACTTGAAGCGCTCTTTTTTTCCCCCCTTCTGCTTGGCATTCCCTGCTTTTATCCTGAAAAAAATGGTTTGTAATTTAGTCTGGACATGGTAGTAATTCAGATCTGTGTGAAACTGCTTACTTAGGTTGCATACCTGATCGGACTTATGTTGTCCATCTTACCAGGCCATCTATTGTGGCACAAACAAGAAAGAAAACAGGTAACAATTCAAGAAGACATGCACCTGAAGAACCAGCTTTTCAGAGAAAGTACTGATACAATTCTTGATTACCCCCAGGTCACTTCAAATCACTTACATTCCATTAATGCAGAATTATGCATTTTTCTAGCATTTTTCTCATTTCCAAGAAGCATGACCAATTTTTTGGAGACAGGTCAACTTTCAAATACTCTGAGGCTAAACTGGACAGATCCTGGCCAAAACAAAATTTTAAGGATTCCATCCCTCCCATTACAAGGTACCTGTCCAGACCTTTTAATTTCATTTGTCAACAAATAGCTCCAGCTTCTTATATTTTAAGTGCACGGAGATTTGTGCTTTTACTGAAGAGCAAATGTCAGACTCCCTGCTTTTAAGAAATGTTATCATGATGGGAGCATTTTTATTAGAAAAGTCCCAGGAAGTAGAATCTATTTTCCAAATGATCGGTTTATTTATTTATTTTGCAGTTCTAAGTATTAATTACATGCTATTATCACAGTAACGATACAAGGGAAATCAAGGTCAGGATTGGATTGAATCAATGTCAGCCAGTAACTTTCATGTTCAAGTGGAGTTTGGAAACCAGATTTCCCAGTTTTGTGTCCAGTCATCTCCAACATGCTTGTTAGTAGGTATGCAATTCCCGTCATCCTAACCTTTAACACAATGTCCCTGCAAGTAAGATTGTCTTTGCACATTTAGCCACCCATTTATAAAACATGAACTTGTATTCAAGCTATTGTTTCTATGTGGAATAATAGTACTTATATGGGCCATACTCTTGAAACTTATATTAAACATGATGGAATTTTGAAGTTCTAAAATATGATAGTGGGATTTGCTGCTTAAACAATCTTCGCATATATATGACTTGTATACAATATAAGATAGGGATGATATATGTATATAGTATGATTAGGATCAGGAATTTTGGTATAAATAGTTGTAACTTCTTTTTGGCCTTCAACAGTTTAGTGCCTCCTACAAGATTCCCTTGAGGTCATAGTTGTTCTTTATGAGACATTAGTTCAGCTGGCGAAGGCGTTTGAGTAAACTAGGAATACAAATGTGATGCTGCCTTATGTCAGAATCGCATGTTTAGTCTGCATTTCAAGAAATAATCAGGAAAAGTTATACATGATAAGGTGCAGATGCTCCTATCCCACAGATATCTAAATTATTTCAAGTACAATATTATAGTAAGAGAGCAGCCAGATGAAATTATTTGATTTCATGTTTAACTGATTTTTAATTCAGACACTTCTAAAAAATTTTTTTTAATGCACTTCAAAAATCAAAGTAGCTTTATCCCTCCCCAATAAAATACGCATATTTCAAATAATTTGTAATGCAATACAGGTTTCTCTTATGCAAATAACACTTTGTTTCCATAATTGTAGGATCTTAAGGAATAGGAGATATAAACTCTATTACCATCCCCCCAATGTCTGACGATAATTTTTTTGGCTACATGAATAATGTGTGCATTGTCTAGCAAACTAACATATTAGAAATATGCAAGCTACTGTGACTATAGCATTTTCAAAGCACCTGGCTCCATCTGAGTTGGGAAAATAAGTCAAACTTTATGTGGGGAAAAAAATAGAAAAGCTATTTCCTCTTTATCTAGAACTAGAAAACAAAATGTAGCTTCTAAAATCATGGTTAAAGATAAAGCCAATCTATATACCTGTAATGGCGAACCTATGGCACGCGTGCCAGAGGTGGCACACAGCGCCCTCTCTGATGGCACATGAGCCGCCGCCGCAGCTCAGCTCCACTGCACATGCACACGTGCATATCACTGGCCAGCTGATTTTCAGGTCTCTGCGGTGCATGCGCGGTGGGCGGGGTACATGTGGGAGATGCATGTGAATGCATGGGGGCACTGGTGTGTGTGGATGCATGTGTGGGGTTGCATGCGCATGCGCAGGGGTGGGGGGAGCACGGGGCTCACACATGCATGTGGGGCACGGGAAATGCAGGGGGGTCGTCCACGCATTCGGGGCTGGGGTGTGGGGGGGGGGGTTGCATGCACATGTGGGGTTGGAGGAGCACGGGGTGGCGTGCACATGCATGGATGGAGGAGCATGGGGGTTGTGCACGCATGCGCAGGGGGAACGCGGGGGGAACACACATTATGGGTGCAGGCATGCACACATTCAGCACACGACGACAAGGTTAGCCATCACTGCTATATACAATAAAAATAAAATAAAAATATTAAAACAAAAACACAATAAAACAAAAAAAACATGTTGCCATAACTAAACTTAGTTCCCCTTTTCCCAGTGCTTGGGGGAAAAGCCAACTCTTGATTGCTTCTTGGAAGATTAAAAGGTGGGAGCCAGCCAACTTTTGGGGGGGGGGGAGATATTACATAGAGTCGGGGGCTACCACAGAAAATGCACACTTTCTGGATTCCATAACTTGGCAAATTTTAAGGGAAAGGACTAGGACAGTGATGGCGAACCTTTTTTGGCTTGGGTGCCAAAAGCGCGTGTGCGATAGCGTGTGCGCATGTGCCCATACCCATAATGCAATGCCCACCCCAGTGCATGCGCACAACCCCCACGCTGCCCCCCCACGCATGCACACAACCCCCACACGTGCACACAGGCCTCACTGAAGCCTCCAGACTTCTGGTAGGCCCGCTGGGCTGTTTTTCGTTCTCTCCAGGGTTCAGGAAAGCCGCCTGAAGCCTGGGGACAGCAAAAAATGGGCCAACCGGAAGTTCGGAAATGAAACAGAAGCAGAGCTGCCCTACTACTTACCTTCTGATATTTGCAACCAGGCCTCGCACACCTCAGCCCATTTCTTCTGCAGCTGGCAAGGCTTTCCTGAAGGCCTCTGTAGCCGATAACAGAGCTCCGGATCGATCCGGAGCTCTGTTATCGGCTGCAGAGGCCTTCAGGAAAGCCTTGCCGACTGCAGAAGAAATGGGCTGAAGTGTGTGAGGCCTGGTTGCAACTGTCCAAAGCCGAAGAAGTTCCTGAAGACACCTGACCGCAAAAAGGAGGCTGGGGTGACGCACACAAGTGAACTTCTGATTGTCCCGTTGGGCCGTTTTTCGCCGTTACCAAGCTTCAGGAGTCTTTCCTGAAGCCTGGGGAGAGTGAAAATGGCTGAAAATAAGGCTAAAAATCAGCTGGCCAGCGTGTGCATGTGCGCTGGAGCTGACATAGGGCAATGCCTCGCATGCCCTCAGATATGGCTCCGCATGCCACCTATGGCATGTGTGCCATAGATTCACCATCACTGGACTAGGAGCATTCAGATTCTATCTGATCTGGTAGTCGGGCAGATGACCTTAGAGACAGGCATGCAAATAACCTGGTCCCATACCATATAGGGCTTTAAAGAAAGATAATAATCAGTCCCTTGAATTCCACCCAGAAAGAAACTGGGAGCCATGTGGATGAGCCTAGAGATACCCTTCACTTTGTGTGCTGCTGATTCTGTACTAATTGGAACTTTCAGTTGGTCTTCATGGGCAGCCCAACATAGACTGCATTGCAGTAATTCAACTAGGAAATAACCAAGGCACAAATGACCATGTACTGTAGCTGAGAATCAGCCACCCTCTTAACAACTTTTCCTTAAAAAGGAAGGTTGGAGACACCAGAAAAATGGTATCTAACACTGTTGGGTTCAAGAATGGCCTCTTGAGAATTGAATGGCCCGCTGCTTCCTTCTACGCAGGTGATACCAATGACTCCCACACCAAGGCATTAACCAGCGGTTGGTCTCAATTACATGCCACCTTCTGAGAGGCTTTGTCCAAGCAGGAGCACAGAACATAGATGGCCAAGCTCACAGCCATGAGGACTCTGTCCACTTCCCTGGGTTCAACTGACTTACTCTTCAGAGATAACTCTTCAGGGCTCAGAGATGAAAAATCTAGACGGTTTTCATTGAAAATTAACACTGGCTGGTCAGATAAAGCAGATGCATGGACATCCAGTCACAGTTCTTTGCATCATGGTAAAATGTACTATATTGATATTTAATGTGTAATAATGTCTACATTTGCACCAGACCATGTACACTGACACATACAAATATGCAATGCTGAGTCCTCTCCTTTTTCATGCATGAGCATCACCAAAATAACCTCAGTAAAGCACAATAATGAAAAATGAATAACACCATTACATTGTAAAAAAACAACAACCCACTTTTAAAGAAGCAGCCACATTTTGATTATAAACAAAACAAAAAATAAGAAAGGGAACAAAAAGATGTGCTATAATGAGCCTTGTAGAGGCACCTGGCACTCTTATGGGGCTGACTTCCACAATTTTTACGTTGTAAAGAACACCACTTTGACAGCAATGTTTATAATGTCCCTGTTCTCTTTTTGGGGCCTTCCCCCGGTTGTGCTATGGAAGCCTGTAGGTTTTCTACTGTGAACAGCTTTGAACAGGCATTTCAAACATTTTTTGTTACTGCTGCTATTGCTGCTGCTGCTGCTGTGCCACAAAATGTTAAAGGAGATTTGTTGACAACAAATGCTACCATGAAAAGGGAAAGACCACATTGGTTACAATGGATGAAAAGCCAGCTAATCAGTCTGGCAGCACAGTTATTTATGTGCTCAATTGCAAGCACTGAGGAAATGGAATGGCACCACTTACTGTTAAGAATATATGGATACAATGTATATAGCTTTTGCTATTGTTAGTTGAATATTACTTATTCCAGTTACAGTGTTACTATGATATATTATGATATAATGTTAATTCCAGTGATACCCTGTGCACTGAAGTGATGGTAGAGAGTTTAAACTTTAGAATAACTTGTCTGGTTCTAGCCTAAAAAGCAAAATTGCTAGAAATAAAGTCAGCATAATCATTACAAGAAAATGATGGGTAGAAATCATGCAAAGAAAAGCCACAGTAGTTATTTCATGGGAATCTATAGTAATACATTCTGCTTGGATTTGGCTATTCAACTTTGTCTTACAATATATACCACAAATAAAATTCTCCTATATCCTCCTTTTCTTTCTTCCTAAAACTATGAGTGCTATTAGGCATGCAGGAAACCATAAACAGCTACATTACACATTTCATAGTGTATTGGATTCCAAATAATTCTGTCCTCAAAGCCTATAATGGATTGGCATGCTAATGATTTGTCCAGAGATTCAAAACACACATGTATTTCTTCACATAGCCTACAATACTCATGTCTCTGTGATATCTCACTAATGAATGCAATGAGCTTTGGATATACCAACCCTTTTTAGAATTTTTGTGTGTGATCACTTTCTTTTCCACTTTGTATTAGAGTACTGATCTTGAAATAAAATATATAGGCTTTTTAAGATCAATGGTGATCTAGTCTAATTTATATCTAAAACATTACCCCGCCCCCAAAATTGCTGATTTCTCCATTTAATTATCAAGAATCACTTCCTCGGTCTATTCGGCACTGCTAATATACAGTATACAATAAAAGTACCATATGTTTAATATCATAACAATAAACAGAAACAGAACCGTTCACTTCAATAAAGTCCAAGAATCAAAGTTGCAGTTAGAAAATAAAACAGGATCATATACCATTAAAAGTTTGATGGAACAGATTAGAATTGTCCATCTAAAATTGGTAAACGGGAGCTAATTTAATTTAAATTTAATTTAATTTAAAGGAGAGCCAAGTTAATCATGAAGGACTGGAGCACTGCTGCATAATTATTCTAGATTCAGACTGTCTTGAACTCTTCATCTCAACTCACCTACAATTTATTATAATTGCATCATATAATTAGGATTACCAGATCTGGGCTGCAAAATTCCAGATAGATTCTAGCTAGCTAGAAACAAAGATTTAGAGTATTTTGTATCTGCTGCCATCCAGAGGTTGTCTAGATCTTTTAGCCTAATCTATCTCACATACACAAAATATGTATGAGAAACTGAATTTTTAAAGCAGATAACATAATAAATCAATAGCAATATTTATGAACATTCATAAATGCTGTGCCCAATATTTGGACTATGCTATCTGGCTGCAAAGATCTAGACAACCTCTGGATGGCAGCAGATACAAAATACTCTAAATCTTTGTTTCTAGCTAGCTAGCATCTTGCAGGGGTGGCCAAACTAGCCATGCATGCATGGCTGGTTCAGGAATTCTGGGAGTTGAAGTCCACAGGTCCTCCAAGAACCATAGTTTGGCCACCCCTGATTCTACAGTATCTGGAATTTTGCAGCCCAGATCTGGTAACCCTAATTATATGATGCAATTATATAATAAATTGTAGGTGAGCCATTATCCATATTTCAACGTTCATTTGTATCACTCACTAGTATTTATTAATTTATGTACATTTCTAATCAACTATTCATTTTATTAATTAATGAGTTAAATTCCTAAATTATTCTGGAACTAATGGCACTGTTCCCCCACACTTGTAATTGGATAAGTGGAGGGCAGCAACTGTATGTATTGTATGAGAACACCAAAAAAAGAAACAAGAAATACCATCAGTTAAGTTTCCAGGAGATTGAATTTAACCTCATTTACTACCTATAGTAACATGCCTAATTAGATTATCTAATTCCAGTGTAAGTAGTGGGATTGTTCCATTTGATGGAGCTAATTTTCAGCTGACCAATGCTTCTTTGGCAGCCGTGTTCAGATTTCTGATGCCATCTGAAGAAAGGGGATGGGATTGCAATATTCTCAAAAAAAAAAGTACTTTGTTGGTTTACAGTAGTTACTGTGCACTGCCAGAATCATCAGTGATGCAATTTGACTGGTTAAATGACTGAGTGGGTTAAGTATCTTATGGGAATAGGGCCAGATACAATAAATCCTTGTACTTAAAACACTAATATATGATACAATTCTTCTACATTTATAAGTGCAGTTTGGTTACTAGTATTGTAATAATATATTACCTAAACAACTACTGTGGTGTAATTATTTCTCAATTGGTCCCCAGTCTCAATTTGCCTTGAATAAATGTTTTATTGGATGCAACTGAATGTGCTATTGTTAGTTGCTATAGGGATACACATAAATAGTCCAAATAGCATGTGTTATGGAGAAACATATTTTTTCAATTTCAAACATGTCTGAAACACATGTCAGTTAATACCTACTAAAACACTGTTCTCTATATATCTTTTGAAATGTATTTTCATGCACCACTTGAAGCTGAATCCCGCCCTGTGAGCTGCAAAGTTGGAATTCAAGTGTAGATAAGACTGGCTGATTTTTCTTCTGATTTAAATTTGGTGTTTTGTAAAATTGGGTTATATATAAATACTTTAACCCTTTGTTATTTTCCAGTTTTAATGCCAAATTCAGCATTCGCTGCCTGGTTTTTTGCCCCATTGCCCCATTGCCCCATGGTTTTATGTTTAATTTTAATATTTTGTTGTAAGAGCCAATCTGGATTGGTCACCAGGACCAGAGGTTTTGACTTCCGAGCTTTTGGACTTGTGCCCATCCTCAGCAAACTTCTCCCTGGCAGAGTGTGTGCTTTGGGCTATTCTGTGTCTAGTATTTATATGGTGCCTGTGGCGTGTCGCTTTTTAAATATAGAATGGGGTGCTGATGGCTGGTTATTAAGAATGACTTAATAACCAGCCATCAGTTGTTTCCTTGTGCTGCCAAGTCCTCACCTCCTAAGTACTTGATATGCTGGGGGTAAATCAGGACTCCTATTGATTGACAAGGGCCCTGTTTCTCAGGCTTCAATCACGTCCCTGGATATTTTTGTGCCTGCTCGTCCAACAATCTTAACTGCAAAATTGAATGTATGTCCTTGTTTATTGGTGTGTGAGGCTACCAATAAGTTTGGGTCTCCCCATCTGACCAATCACTTGTGTTCTTGCAATCTGATAGTTATCTTCCTCCCCATCTGTCCTACATAGTCACAAGAGCAATCCATGCAGGGGATCCAGTAAATTACATTGGAAGTATCTCCCACCTCAAAGGCACCATATACAAAGCACTCACACTGCCAGAAAGAAGTTCAAAGACAAAACCTGACTGACCTAGATTGGATCCTGCAACATTATCCTGGAACACCTATATTCGCCTTTAATATTTTGTATCCAATCAACAGGAATAGAGGTTGTAAATTAATGCTGTAAATAAATGAGACCTATGAAATCTTTTTTTAAAAAACAAGGAATCTATAACAACTTTACCACTATATAGTACAAGTTGAAGATTTGTTCTCTATTAATTCAGCCTTAGAGATCATACAAAGGAAATACTAAATTACAATTTATTGTATCCTAGTAGCTTAACTGTGTTTGAGTTAACTGTTAGTAATATCATAACAATTTGATAAACAGGGTTTATATTAAGGTAGAAGTATAGACTAGATGATATAACAGACTTTCGGACCTGATGTGAATAGTTTTTCCTATGCCTTCACTGACTTGGACACTTTCTAAGCCACTTCCTAATAAATGGAACTGACTGTACTTTGCCAGTCTTCCTTTATAAAAACTGTACTAAAGGTGATACTTGGAATAAGCTGGAGGAAGAGAGATGCCAATGACTCAATACCACTTCGAAAGAGTCCCATGAAATCCTGGCTAATAATAGAGTAATAAATAAACTTTCCTGAGCTTGGTGGTTAACAATGTCCTAACTGTGTTTCTATGCATGGAAGTATTGCATGGAAAAATAATTAAGCTGTATTAAATTGTGCCATCATTATATTTAAAAAGTCTATTCCTCCATGTGTTCTTCATATTTTGGCTGAGCTTAATAGAGGTGCTTATATATTATTTGTTTTTCTTTTCCTCCCTGCCCTTCCTTTCTCTTCCACTTACAGCATTTCCAATACTCAAATACTCAAATGCTAACCAAAGACATTTCCATCCATCTAATCATGTTCCCTTCCTCAGCAGGATGTGGCAGCATACTCTAACACATTATGGGAACATACGAAGGAAGCTAAGTTGCTTGCATCTGTCTATATGTGATGGAAATCTGATATCTCTATCACATATAATGAAGGTACAAGAAGAGGAACTTTAAAAAAGTTCCAAATACAATTTTGCAATGGAGTGCAAGACTCCCCTGGCTGTTGGTCACACCAGCACGACAGCTCCAGTGACGGGGAACAATGAACTCTGACAGCAAGAGTCTAAACAAATTAATCGCTGTCGAGGCCAAGCCACTACGCCTCACACGGAGCCGGAATGAAACTAGCGGAGCAAGCTCCTGAGGCCGAAATCGGGAGGGAAAACCCCCTATTTTTTCTAATGGCCCTCAGCTCGACGCTCGGCAAGCAAAAAGAGCCGAAGCCCTCTCCGCGCTCGACCCAGTGACTCCGGATGAAATGCAGGTCATCTGGGGAGAAAACTCACGTGTAGAAACAAAACTCGATGACTGACGTGGTGGAAAACACCTCACAAGAATGGGAGCAGGAAAATCACGTGTCCTATTCAAGCTGAGGACTGAGTCAAAGAGGGTGAATTAAGGCAGGAGGACGAAGATATACAATTTGACAGACTCAGTCCTCATTGGCTGAAGGGACGGTGTCATCCCATTCTTGGAGGTTAGCTCCACCCACTATGGAGAACAGGAAGCATTTTCAAAGGAGAAGGAAACTGAAGGACCAATTTTGTTATAGAAATAGTGTAAATTTAGTCTGTAGCAGTATTATTGTCATGGAAGATTACTGGGTAAGAAAGTTGCATTAGACAAGAAGGATGAATATTCTGACTCAGTTGCATTAAGACAGATTGACAGCCTGACAGAGTTAATGTAAAAAGCAGTTGGGGAGAAGTGTTTTTGTCTAATCAACTCTTCCATCTATGCAATTCCATAAATGCTGGAGTCTCTTCAGGGTTGCTATTTACATTTTATAAACTTAAAATCCATTGCATCCACCCAAGCAATATCACATAAGGCAGTTTGCCCCATCCTGAGGCATTTCTATAAATGGATATTTGATTTGATCCTAAGTGACCACTGAAATACTGGATTTTATTTTATCTGCTACATTTCCTGTGCTATTCATTCATTCATTTGCTTTTTATGAGTTTAAAAATGTATGTTAAACACTGATGTAATTATTCCCAGAAACCTGGGTTATTGGGCAGATTAAAATTATAGTTAATAATATATAATGTGTACGGATGTCTAGAACAATAGCAGAATTTTCCTTTCTTTTTGTTCCCCTTCTGGTTGCATTTTAGTCATGCTGATAATACCAATTCAGCTAAATGTCTTTATGTTGGGAACTCACAACCTCACTACTAAGTGGTTCATATGAAGCAGAAATATACTACCTTCCTTGCAACAGAAAGGAAAAAAAACATGCAGTAAGAGGATTTGTTAGCAGGAAAAAAAACACAATTAAAAGCCCAATACTTAATGAATCGTTTATAGTAGTAGAATTACAGTTGCAGATCCAAGTTATGATGACCCAGCAGTGTAGGTAAAAATGTCAACATTGAGATACAATAATTACTTTCATGTTAATTTTGAACCCTCTCTACAGCCTGAGGAATAACTATAAAGAAAGAGCATTAACCGTAACCATATTGGTGTCATTCACAGGCTGTTGCTAGAAAATCATTCAGGAACTATATGCTCCAGCTGCAGAATCCCTAAGATATTTTATTTATTTACTTACTTACTTACTTATTTATTTCAGGGTGTCAAAACTTTATATTTATTTTGTGGGTGTGAAATATTTTATCTTCCTATCTATAAATATAATATATCTGAAAGGGTTAACAGCCTTATTCTCGATTGCAAAGTACAATATTGCCATTACCCCAAGGGCTACGAAAGATGCATTAGAGTTCAGGGCAAAATAAACCCTTTAATTTCCCACTTGTAGTGTCCCCACTGTAGCACTATATGCCGTGTCAGGTGCATGGCATATAGGTCCTTGTTTATAGGCCGAGTCAGCAGTGAACATGGGATCAGAATGATAGGGTCAGAGTGATGGCGGCCCATTATCTACATGCATCATGATGTAACCTGCTCCCTAAAGGGTGGGGCTTACAGTGTAATATTGCAAAGGACAAAAATTGCAAAGACTGCAGGAACTATTGGAATGAGTTCATATGTTACTCTAGTTAACTTTTATTTAGTCATTATTTGAGGAATCCAGAATTAAAGGACAAGTCTGTTTTGGGACTTCTTTGGCCAATTCCTATTTTATTTTTAATATTTTGTTCATGAGGGTTTCTCCCCCCCCCCACCTTGCTCTTCTGATTAAGTGGACATGGCATAAATCCAACCAGAAACAAGCCAAGAATCTGCAAAGAAACTATGCAACCTTACTTGTACATCACATCAAGTTGCTGTTGCAATCACTATAATACACCAAAAACATGATTTCAAACTGGCTAACAGCAGCAGATTATTTCAAGCGAAAACCCAGTACTATGATCATGATTTAACACAACGTGTTATCATAAAGGTGACAATGCAACTAATATCTTATTAACAAATAAGCCAGAGGTGGGTTCCTGCCTGTTTTTGCCGGTGCGGTTAATAGCTGTTGTTCGGCGCAGAGCCGAAGACGCTGCTGCCGTTCGTGGCGCGGGCGCTTTCCCCGCCCGCATGGACGCCGGCAATTGCGTTCTTTTGCCATCTGCGCATGCGGAACGCTTTGCGCATGCGCAGAGGGCAAAAGAACGCAATTGGCGGTGTCCATGCAGGCGGCGGCAGCGCCCGGGGAAAGCTCCCGCGCCGCGAACAGCAGCAGCGTCTTCGGCTCTGCGCCGAACAACAGCTATTAACCCCACTGGCAGGAACCCACCTCTGAAATAAGCGTGAAACAATAAAAGTTAAGTACAGTGAGCAAGCTACTTTTTAAGACTTTCAGCTTTTTCTCCTTTTAATGGCTCTCACAATGTGTTTTCAAATCTTAATTTCTACTAGAAAATTCTGATTATAAATAGAGGAAAATGAACAGAGATGAATTACACATTCATTGTTTCTGAAGAAACACTAAATGAGTACCGTAACTTATTTTTCTTTGTGTTACATTTTAATGATGTCTGCATCTGGATAGTGTCTGAGTAGATGTAAATAAAATCACCTAATACCATGATGGCGAACCTATGGCAAACATGCCAAGGTGGCACACAGCGTCCTCTCTGATGGCATGCGAGCCATTGCCCCAGCTCAGCTCCACCACACATGCACGTGTGCCTCCCGCCGGCCAGCTGATTTTCGGGTCTCTGACGCGCAGGGGGCAGGGGGCAGGTGGGAGATGCGTACGCATGCACGTGGAGCAGGGGGAGCACGGGGAGTCATGCGCGCATATGCAGGGAGCAGGGGGAGCACGGGGGTCATGCACTCATGCACAGGGTGGGGGGAACATGGGGGGGTCACAGACGCATGTGCAGGGGGGCGCACATGGGGGCACGTGCTCATTGCATTATGGATGCGGGCACGTGCATGCGCTTTTGGCGCACGCATGTGTGCTTTCGGCACGTGACGACAAAAAAGTTAGCCATCACTGACCTAATATATTAATAATTTAAGTCTGTTCGTATTATATCACATTGTCATTATGTAGAAACACAGTTATAGTTTCATTAATGAATGGTTGGGCTAGTGGAATTTAATTCAAGAATGTTCTAGAAAAGCCCCAAAGGACATTCTACTGGATTCTGTATAAAAAATAAAGTACCTTTATTGTAATACTGTACTTCGCCATATACTAATTATATGAATGTTCCTATGATTTCAAAGACATGATTTAAACATAACAGGAAGTTATCCTAATCTCCTTCTGTTAGGGGTGGAAGGGTGGAAGTGTCTCTGTCTTGATGAAGCTGTCCTCCTCCAATGATGTAGAAAATTCTGTAGACACAGTAATACCGCTAAGGATACAGACTGAATCCAGAATTCCACCTGTGGTGGCAAACTGAGATAGCTCCTTCAGTCCCCTTCTATGGTTCCAAACTAAAATTCTTGACCATCATAGTCTGCGGAATACCCATAGAAATGGAAAAATGCAGGCAGAATTTCAGAAGAATATAGAATATTGTACTTATCTTTCCACTCTCTGTCCTGGCTTTACAAATGGCAGAAGGTTAATTGGACATTTTCTATTCTATTTATGTTTTCACTGTCATTTAAGAATATTATTTTGCTGTACCATAATAAATGAATTAATGGTTTTCATAGGTTCCTGGAGTATTACAGTTTCTGAGCAATAAAATCAGAAACAACAGCTTTTTGAAAGATAGCTTTTTCTTTATTACTATCCTTCTATTACACCTGTAAGATAGCACTTGGTACATTTTAGACTGCCATTTCACACTGGGTTTGTGGGGATTATGGTGAAGCCTCCTGCGGTGAATATTAAATATTTAAATATTGTGTTTAAAGAAATCTTGTTAGATTCGCTGAAATGGCAGAGTGAGTCTAAGAATAAAATCCTCTCCCTTTTCAACCTTTAGCAAAGAAGTATCTTCTTCAGCCTAGGGCCTCAGTTCAGAGATTATTCAAATTGAGAAGTATATTTAATTTATGATAGGCGCACTCAAACTTTCTGCTGTGCATAAGAATTTGTAGCAAATGGCAGAAGACAGTAGTGATCCACTTTCTGATTTGCACTCGTTTATTTTTTGGTTGACTGCAAAAGTATTCAGCAAGCAATTATATTCTTTCAGTGAAAAGTATTTGGATTCAAATTACAACCCACGAGATCCCAACATTCCAAATACAACTTTTGAGCATATGACTAGTTATTAACAATCTACTTCTCAGAGATGATGACCTAACCTTCTCTGTCAATCGGACCTGATGGACTATGTGCATACTTCCTAAAAAAAATCTCTCCACAGCCATAGCTGAACCACTAAGCATAATCTTTGAAAAATCCTTCAGGACCAGTTCCCAACCAATCCTATGGTCACTAGCCACAGTCATTCCCATCTTCAAAAAGGGAGATCCCAGTCTAGTAGAAAACTACAGACCAATCTCTCTATGCTGCGTCACATTCAAAGTCATGGAATCAATCATAAACCAATCCATTACCCTCCACCTAGAAACTAACAACCTACTCCCAAACAAGCAATTCGGTTTCAGGAAAAAATTATCCTGCAATCTACAACTACTACACTGCAAAAACATATAGACCTCAAAACTTGACCAGGGCAAATCAATAGATGCAATTTATATAGACGTCTGTAAAGCCTTCGACTCAGTGGTTCACGATAAACTACTTCTGAAACTGAAATCCTACGGCATCTCTGGACCCCTACATGACTGGATAACTGTGTTCCTGTCAAACAGACAACAAGTGGTCAAAATAGAGAGCAGAGCGCCCTATCTAATCCCGTTCCTGTACAGCGGTGTACCCCAAGGCAGCATACTAGGACCAACACTCTTCATACTCTATATAAATGACCTTTGTGATCACATTACAAGCGACTGCGTTCTCTTCGCCGATAATGTAAAACTCTTCAACACCACTGACAACACTGCTACCATCCAAAAAGACCTTGACTTTGTGTCAGAATGGTCAAAGATCTGGCAACTCCAAATCTCAACCAACAAATGCTCTGTCCTACACATTGGCAAAAAGAATCAGAACACCAAATACAAGCTGAATAGACAAGACCTTGCAGACAACCCATACTCTGTCAAAGATCTTGGAATACTCATATCAAATGACCTAAGTGCCAAAGCCCACTGCAACAACATAGCCAAAAAGGCTTCAAGTGTTGTTAACCTAATCTAACGCAGCTTCTTCTCCGGTAATATCACACTACTAACCAGAGCATACAAAACATTTGCCAGACCAATCCTTGAATACAGCTCATCTGTCTGGAACCCACACTGCATATCAGACATAAATACATTAGAAAGTGTCCAGAGATACTTTACGAGAAGAGCCCTCCACTCCTCTACTCGCAACAGAATACCTTACGCAACCAGACTTGAAATCCTGGGCTTAGAAAGCTTAGAACTATGTCATCTTCGGCACGATCTAAGCGTAGCTCATAAAATTATCTGCTACAACATCCTTCCTGTCAACGACTACTTCAGCTTCAACCACAACAATACACGAGCACACAATAGATATGAACTCAAAGTGAACCGTTCCAAACTTGACTGTAGAAAATACGACTTTAGCAACAGAGTGGTTAATGCCTGGAACTCACTACCTGACATTGTGGTTTCGTCACCAAACCCCCAAAACGTTACCCTTAGACTGTCCACTGTTGATCTCATCCGATTCCTAAGAGGTCAGTAAGGGGCGTGCATAAGTGCACCAGCGTGCCTACCATCCCTGTCCTAATGTTCCCTCTTATCAGTACCCATCTTATGTATATAAACAATGTTATATCTATGAATATTACCAATACGTACTTGACTAAATAAATAAATAAACAAATAAACAAATAAATAAATAAATAAATAAATAAATAATAAAAAATAAATAAATAAATAAATAAACAAACAAACAAATAAATAAATACAGGTATACAGGTAATCCTCGACTTACAAACATCCATTTAGTGACTGCTTGAAGTTATAATGGCACTGAAAAGTTGACTTACAACTCGTCCTCACATTTTATGACCGTCACAGCATCCCCACATTCATGTTGTCAAAATTTGGGTAAATGGCAACCTGCATCTGTTTACAACAGTTGTAGATTTTGGGGATGCATGATAACCATTTGTGACCCTCCCAGCCAATTTATGACCAGTAAAGCTCAATGGGGGAAGCTAGATTCACTTAACAATTGCTGAAATTTGCTTAACAGCAAAAAATAATAATAAATATTTTTGGTGTGACTCATTAACTGCCTTCATTCATTAGCAACGGAAATTCTCTTCTCAATTGTGATCATAAGTCAAGGACTACCTGTAATTGTCAATACTAGTCAATAGTAAAAGGGCCTGTTTTTGGCCTCCCGAGCCCTCCGTGCATACCATTTTTGCCCTCCCAGGTGTCCAGAAGCACTCTGCAGGCCAAAAACGGGCCCGTTTTTGTCCTCCCCGGCATTGGGGAGGCCGAAAATGGGATGTGCGGAGGGTTCGGGAGGCCAAAAGCGGGCCTGTTTTTGGCCTGCAGAGTGCTTCTGGATGCCGGGGGGGGGGGGGGGGGAAATGGGATATGCAGAGGCAAAAAAACTATTTTTTTCTTGTTTTCCTCCTCTAAACTTGGGTGTACCTTATAGTCTGAAAAATACGGTAATTATTAAAGAAAAATGAACATTGCTAAAATGCACATATTTTAAAAAGTTGAAAAAAAAATTAAAGCGTAAACTTTTCAATAGCAAATGCTGCTGCTTCCCAGTGTAGCCAACAAATATCTGAAAGGCACATCAATTAACTCTTGTAAACTCTTTTACAGTCTGCATGCTAAGCTATTTATTTAAATTAGTGGCACTGTGTTTGTATAGTAGCATAAAGAGAAAATATGATTCTAAGGTATTTTGTCAAACACAAAAACTATTTTTGCTTGCTGGAAGAGGCAAAGGCTATAAATCAACAATACCAACACATCATGTTAATTTTTTTTATCAAAGCAGAACTAAAATTAAGGCCCAACGAAAGTGTTGGTGAAATAAACTTTATACGGAATTGATTTTCATTAACTAAAACTATTTGGCAATAATAATCTTAAGTACCTCTTTCTCCTTTCTGGCAATTCTTTTTTTGTACAACGCATGTTCTTGTTTCGCTTGTATGTGGGCATAATTTGCCCTTTGTTGAAGGAAGCTGTAGGATTTCTCTGACCCTTGTTTCATTTCCCCTTTTGAAACCACATGTTTTTCCATTCTTCGTGCAAGGACTCCACTGGCTCCATTCATTAATTTTACAATGCACTGTAACAAAAACATGATATCAATAAATATGGGTCAATAGCCAATGAGATACACCCATCTCAATGCATACCAGATATTTAGTCTGTACATTAAATATAAATAGGAAAAATCTATATATATATATATATTTGTATCATTTTAAATTACTCCTTCTCAAGAGCCATGAGCTTTTCTCGTTTGCTCAAATATGGCTGCAGTTCTTATTTGTTCAAAGCTCATTTTCCCACTGGTGACATGCAACCTCTTTATAGCATCACCCAGCAATCACTGGAGCAATGTAAAGTCTGTTCTTATCACAATAAAGGATTTTATGGACCATAGAAGAGGCTATAAGTCAGAGATTTTGAAACAAACAAAAATCTTGAACACAACCAGTTTTCTATCATTAGAGATTCATCTCTTAATCAGGAATTTCAGGACTTCTTTTTAACTAATATGTGGCCTGAAGAAGTTTGAACCCTGCTGGCTATGAGTTACTAGTGGGGAAATGATCTAAAGACAATTTCATTGTCTTGTAAGAAATTGCATTGTGATTTACAGAACTTTTCTATATACTGGACAGTAAAAAAGCAGTACAATAAGTAGGATGAATAACAAAATAATGTGATGATGACTATATCATTACATTGCAGCAGCAAATAGGCCTCTTAATTCAGCTAAAGATGTGTCCTGTACCATTAAATTCTGGGCTGAAAATAATAATAAAATATTATATACAAAACCACTCCTAGCATGGGTAAGGAGAAAGCTGGAGCAGAATATTTTGGGCAAATAATACTTCCTCTGGTTTTCAGTTATTCTTTCACTTTAGTCCCTCTATTTTAATCCCTCTGAAGTTCAAAATTCTAAAATATAAAGAGGAACATCTTTTATTTAGAATAGAATAGAATAACAGAGTTGGAAGGGACCTTGGAGGTCTTCTAGTCCAACCCCCTGCTTAGGCAGGAAAACCTACACCACTTCAGACAAATGGTTATCCAACATCTTCTTAAAAACTTCCAGTGTTGGAGCATTCACAACTTCTGGAGGCAAGCTGTTCCACTGATTACCATATTTTTTGGAGTATAAGACGCACCTTCCCCCCCCCTAAAAGGGTGGAAGTGTTGGTGCATCTTATACACTGAATACAGCCATTTTTGGCCTCCAGAAGCCCTGCCCCCGCGTCTCATTGTTGCCAAAAATGGGCCAATTTTTTTGCAAAATGGGGGTGCACAAAGGGTTTGGGAGACCTACAGAGTGCTCCTGGGGGCTGGGGAGAGGCAAAACACCCCCATTTTAGCAAAAAAACGGGCGAAAAATGGGCCATTTTTTGCAAAAATGGGAGCGTTTTTGCCTTCTCCTAGCCCTCAGGAGCACTCTACAGGCTTCCCAAACCCTCTGAGCATCCCGTTTTTTGCAAAAAATGGGTGAAAAACGGGCCACTTTTTGCAAAAATGGGGGTGTTTTTGCCTTCTAATTACCCCATCTAGCATGACTGGAGGAGGAATTCTGGGAGTTGAAGTCCACTGTCAAGTTTGAAGACCCCTGGGTTAGGGGTTAGGGGTGCAAGGGTCTTCAAACTTGGCAAGTTTAAGACTTGTGAACTTCAACTCCCATTCCTGAGCTAGCATGACTGGAGGAGGAATTCTGGGAGTTGAAGTCCACTAGTCTTAAAGCTGTCAAGTTTGAAGTTTAGGGCAGGGGCGTGTGCGTATGAATGTATGAACATGGTTTCAGCTAAAGTGCTCTGCATTGTTAGAAAGGAAACATCATTATTCTTTCTTGCAGAAAAATGTCAAAGCCAAAAAGTGTAAAAAGTGTACATGGTTGTAAAAAGTATACATGATTGTAAAAAGTATTCTGCCATACTGGTATTTTATTAAATAATATATTACTACACCATTTGGTTCAGAATACTTTTTTCCTTGTTTTCCTCCTCTAAAATCTATGTGCGTCTTATACTCCAAAAAATACAGTAATTAGCAATGGCAATAGCAATAGCACTTAGACTTATATACCGCATCATAGTGCTTTACAGCCCTCTCTAAGCAGTTTACAGAGTTCAGCATATTGCCCCCAACAATCTGGGTCCTCATTTTACCAACCTCAGAAGGATGGAAGGATGGGTCAACCTTGGGCCGGTGAGATTTGAACAGCTGAACTGCAGTGCTGCACTTTAACCACTAATTGTTCTAACTATCAGGAAATTTCTCCTTAGTTCTAAGTTGTTTCTCTCCTTGATTGGTTTCCACCCATTGCTTCTTGTTCTACCCTCAGGTGCTTTGGAGAATAGTTTGACTCCCTCTTCTTTGTGGCAACCCCTGAGATATTGGAACACTGCTATCATGTCTCCCCTGGTCCTTCTTTTCATTAAACTAGACATACCCAGTTCATTAAACTAGATATACCCGTTTTATAAAACATACTGTGTGAGGCTCTTTTCTGCTAACTTTAAGCTGCATGCCTTTACAGAAAGCCAACAGTAGCAAAACAGTATTCACCTAGAATTGTTTACTGGATAAAGTTATTAGCATAAACAATTTATTTACCAATATCATTGCATTCCATAGTGTGATTGTTCGGTTCCAGCCAGTCAGGGCAGTTTTCAAGGCACTTTCCAAGGTGTAAGTAAAATCCATTTTTACATTTGGTACAGAAATTTTGATTAAAGCAGGCTTCACAATCAGCTTTACATTCTGAAGTACAAGAAATAACCAATCACTTCCTGGTCATATTCAATCCCCTACATAATGCATCTGATTTATATAGAAAATGACTATGAGACATGGTCTCTGCAACATGGATCATTGTAGGAGAAAAATGGTGATAGTCCATGGTAGTGAAACATCAAATTATGCCTTTTAATAAAATTTTATGATACCTTATCAACTGGCTTTTTTCTAAAACTGGGTGCATAAAGACATAATTGAATGATCAAACATCTCTGTAAGTATACATTATCCTAATATATCTGAGAAAATCAGGGTTTGCATTTTGTCTTAGATTATGTATATTAATTTTTGATATTTTTTAAATGAACTTTCCTATAAAATTATAGTGATGATGTTCCATGCATTATTTTAATTTGAGGAAGAACAAAAACCTCCCAGAGGGACTTAGGGGAGATGAGTGGCATAGAAATGTGATGGATAAATGCATGAATAATATTTTATAAATTGTACGTATTTGTAAACCACCATAGGCTTTATGGTGTCAACAACTTAGAGATATTTTAAATAAATAAAAAAGAAGTTAAAATTGATCATATATATATATATGTGTGTGTGTGTGTGTGTGTGTGTGTGTGTGTGTGTGTGTGTGTGTGTATGTATATGTATATGTATGTATATGTATGTATGTATGTACACACACACACACACACACACACACACACACACACACACACACACACACACACACACACACACATATATATATATATATATATATATGCATAACATTAATTGTAAAATCCATGTTGTATCTTAGGATTTAGTATAAGCAACAGTATCAACTGCAGGGATGACTGAAGATGAGTCCCTGAATACACATTAGAATCTACTGGAGATGGAATCCATAATGTAAATAGCAATAATAATATTTAATATTAAATCTTAGACATACTTTAATAGTAATAAATCTTAGACAGTAACTTAATAATTCTTAGGTCCTTGATTTGGACTTGAATTATTAAGTTTCCACCAGTCTTAAACTGTGAATCTAATAATAGTATCTTTGAAACATTGTATTTTAAGATTCTGATTCTAAATAAACCTTGATTTATTGTTGTCATCATGCTGACCCTGGAAGAGACACGGTATTTAATGTGAGGATATTGAATAAATCAGGTGATACTTAAGTCACAACAAATATATAGCACGAAGCTTACTGGAGTGAGCTCAAATGAGCAGTTATATCTGCTATTACTATGTGATCAATTTACTAGCAACTCATGGTTTTTTTGTGCTTTCAAAATTCAAAGCTTTCCAAATATTAAGCAAAATTTAGAAAGCAATGGTTGCAACATTTTGTCAACTTACTCATACACTCATTTCGTTCTGGGGATCGTTGTCCAAAATACCCAGGAGGACAGGATGAAAAACACATCCCAGTCTGTTTCATGTGACTCCTCTTCAGGAAAAAGAAGAGTCTAGGTTTACATGACATGCATCCATTGTATTCAGAACATGTTGCACATCCTCCTTGACAAGCTTGGCTCATATTGCGATGCACTAAGAAGAAAAATCACAAGTATTATCATTAGCATCAATATTATAGCTTTTTATCCATATTTCAAAATTTG
Source organism: Diadophis punctatus similis (assembly GCA_023053685.1). Lineage (NCBI taxonomy): Eukaryota > Metazoa > Chordata > Lepidosauria > Squamata > Dipsadidae > Diadophis > Diadophis punctatus. Next base: position 99,753,380 of record JALIGW010000001.1, read on the forward strand.
TTTACTGTTATTAGTAAGTTTAATACAATGAATTTCAATGTCTTTATAGAAGGAAGAAAGGCAGCAAAAATGCAGATATTTTGGTCCTAAGTCAGTGTTTTTGAAAGAAATTGTATATTAGGTATAATGAGGTTTACTTTAGTTTCAATATGTGTACCATATATAGATTACAGCTTCAATGGTATATAGAAAATATGCATATTATTCATAAGTAGAAATGACTTCTATTGCATAGACTTAATTTTCCTTTCTTTATGTTTAACTTGGTTCAGTGGTGGGTTGCTGCCGGTTCGGACCAGTTCTTTAGAACCGGTAGCGGAAATTTACCGCCACTCGCTGAACCAGCAGCAATGACCGGTGGTCCACGCTCCCGAACCGGTCCTCCGGACACTGCGGCTTGCAAAAAAACCCTCTGCGCATGCGCAAAGTCTTCTGTGCATGCGCAGAGGGTCATTTCTGGGTGTTTAGCGCAACGTGATGGGACATCGCGATGCGAACTGGTAGGGAAGGTAAGTGGAACCCACCCCTGACTTGGTTCCAGGAAATACTTAAGCTGTTTGAAATATTAAAAGCAGTTTAATATCCCTGAAAGACAAGTTTGTTCAATTTTGCTATCAGACTGATATCAGATGATACAAAATAACCTAGATAAGAAGGATTTAGATTGCAGCTGTAATTTATATGAATAATAGCAAGGTCTAATAACCGTATGGAAAGGGGAAAAACGTGGTATAGAAATGCATCTGTATTATATGAATATTAATATTTAGTTGTTTCTCAATCATAGCCATCATAGCTTATGTCTATGTTTGTTAAATCTAGAATAGACTAGTCCCTGCAGTTTTCTCAGCAAAGATTTTCAGAAATGGTTTGCCCTTTCTTTCTTCTTTGGGATGAGAGAAAGTGGCTGGCTCAAGGTCAGTGCCTGAGGTAGGACTGGAACTCGCGAACTCTCTTGCTCTCTAGCCTGATGTTTTAATCACTACAACAAACTGGATCCCGTTTCATAGTCTCATTTCATAGTCTATGTATCTATTATGTATTTATTTATTGCATTTTGCCTCTGTATTCAGATTATTACAATAGAACGAAATCCTTGAAAATCTAAAGCATGTTCTGCTTCAATTTAAACTTGATTATGCTATTTTCATATCATGCATTCTGTTTTCAAACAATACTTGTTCAGTAAATCATCACAGATCGTGGAAGATAAATGAAGAAAATGAAATGAAGAAAAACCAGTAAGGACTTCCTGAATTCTTCATGAACACTCAATCAGTATCAATAAAATCTAAAAATAAAAAAAATATTCATAAGATTTTTCTGTTATGTTCATACATTATCTTTAGTCGAAGTAGCAGGACAAAAATATGGAAGGACTCTGATATCTAATATTGTAACTGTGAATTTATGCTTTCTAGATTTATGTTTCTTCAGGATCTTAATAGCAGATAAAATAGAATGAATTTCATTTTTAACCACACGCATTGATAGTTTTCAGTTTTCTGCTGCTTCTAAATAGAAAATACCTGGAAAATGTAGGTTTAGAATAAAATAGAGATGACACAATTTTTACAAACCAAATAAAACTGCCAGACATTACACACATGCTCTCACACTAGGAAAAAAAACACCCTAAAAATAAAAATTCACCTTGCAGCCACATTCTCTTTTTATCATTATCCTACCAAAGAAGCCCTTATCTTCCTTGCTCCATAATATTCATTAAAGGTAATCACCAAGAACTGTCTGTTCCAATTTCAATGTAATCAGTGAAATGTATGTTTCATGAAAGGCACAATTATATCTGTGAAACTATTATATGCTTATTCCTCCATAACATTTTTTCTTACATATAATGCATTTAAGAAGAAGAAAACATACAATGTTTTTTTTTAAAAGTTTAACTTAATTTTCATTAGACTTTAGACTTGAAGTGGTTTCTGAATGCATTTAAGAGCACGTTTTTGAGATTTGACATGAATACTTTGACAGGCAGTTTGGTGTAGTGGTGAAGGCATCAGGCTAGAATCAAGGAAAATGACTAAATTATATCTGCATTGACATATTGACTCTTGCACTTTTCTTTAATACTGAAGTATTCTTTTTTCCCCCTTTCGTTCAATTACATCTAATTCTTGGAGACTGCCTGGACAAGTCCCTGCAGTTTTCTTGGCAAGGTTTTTCAGAGGTTTTGCCTCCTTCCCAGAGCTGAGAGAGAATGACTGGCCCAAGGTCACCCAGCTGGATTCATACTGAAGGTGGGACTAGAACTCCCATACTTCCTAAAGATGACACTGACTTACTACATATTACAGACTTCAGGTGCTTCACAATCCTGATCTTACACCACATAGTACCTGATCCACAACTGTATCTTAGTTTCAGTCCAGTAAGTTTAGCATTGGACTATAGCATTGGCTTTAGAACATATGGACTTATATAATTATTGCCATTAGCTCAAAAATGATTCAGGCTACCAAGTATAAAACAATTATTTTTTTAAAAAAATGTCTTCACAACAAATAAAATCAAAGTATTAATGTCATTCTAGAAGATGGAATAAAGTTTGTTTTTTGTAGTTGAAATTTATCACTGGTTCCGCCTGTATAAATTACCACGTGGAGTTTGGTGTCATACAGTTTTGTCCACTGTAGAATACTCTTTTCAAAACTTTAGTATAGCTCTCTAAAAAAAAATATTGGTCCAAGCTTTTGAATTATAGAATCCTGCAAATATGAAGAAACATCATGGTATTGAGATAGTAACTGATTTACTGGTAACTTCAGCTGTTAAATTTTTCCATAATATTACTTTTTCACAAGATTGCCCAAAAGCTTATGTGGGCATAAGCATAACATTTCCTGTTAAAACAGAAAAATGAAGACCCAAGGGACAACAGCCTTTTTTCCTAAGAAGCCAGCAAGAATTCTCCATGTAAAATCTGTTTAACTTTTCTAGTTTATAGGCCTTCAGCTACATGCAGCAAAAGGGTTTTAATCAGTGGTAGGATTCAAATGTTTTTACTACCAGTTCTGTGGGCATGGCTTGGTGGGCGTGGCATGGCTTGGTAGGTGTGTCAGGGGAAGGATACTGTAAAATCTCCATTCCCTCCCCTCTCCAGGGGAAGGTTACTGCAAAATCCCCATTTCCTCCCGATCAGCTGGGACTCAGGAAGCAGAGAATAGATGGGGGTGAGACCAATCAGAGGTGGTATTTACCGGTTCTCCGAACTACTCAAAATTTCCGCTACCGGTTCTCCAGGACTGGTCAGAACCTGCTGAATCCCACCTCTGGTTTTAATTTAAACTTGAGTATCATAAATTAAACATGGTTTGGGGATGGTAGTGCACAGTTATTATTAAATAACAGAATTGGTTAGATTGTTCAGGGTTCTTCCTTTTTCTATGAAACCAATTTACTATATGGCTTAGGTTGTTCTTTTGCAAAAGAAATAAAAGAAAGTAAGGGGAGCAGCCATTCATATATATGAAAATAAAATCATCAGTGATATGCATTTGCTATTTCCTCTTTTATTTTCTTGTTCAGCTACTCATTTTTTTCCTGCTGGAAAAAGATTGTGGAGGTTCACAATGAAACAGCTTATGTGCTTCTCCTTAAATATGTCCCAGGTTCCAGTATTTGACTTGCCTTTGGCCTAGGGAAAAGAGACTTACTGAAGTTAACCATGTTAGGATACTACCACGTAGACTTCACAGAGTCATAACCCTACTAGGAGACACTCACCCATTTCCTGAATCACCTCCTGAACTTATACTCACCAGAAGAGAATGGCAAATTCTGTACAAAGAAGCAGTCATGGTTGTATGCTGCATGTGGGAGATTCTTCCCACATTAGCCAATGTGGCAACCAACCTCAGCCTGTTCTGCTGGTTATGTGGGAGGAAGGAGTAAATAATGCTACAAAGAGTCATACACCTACTTGCCCACCACAATGAATTGGAGAGAAGGCAGTAGCTAAAAGTGGCCAATAAATGGTAGGCAGTACCCACCATTGTATTATCTATTTTACTGCTGCAAAAGTACAGCATCATGCAAACGACAAGACGTAGGTGGAAATAAGATGGAAAATATCACTTAAGCTTCTGTTCCAAAAAGTCTGAAGATAATTGACTCCAATTCTGGACAGGAGATGAGCAAGAGGAAGTCCTCTTGCAGAAATGTCCTTCAAGAACATTAAATGGGACAGCTGTGCGTCTTTTATGAATTACTCTTAGTAAGAACATATCCACTTAAAATATTCTCTTATGATATATAATATACAATTGTATATTAATGTAGTTATTAATTTGTAAACAGATAAATTTTCTATCCTCCAATCTAAATTAGTAACCAACTATACATTACAAGCACAATGTTAAATTTGCAAGGAAATTTAGTATCTGGTAAAATATACATTCCAAGGTAAACTGGTCTTCTCATCATATGCCTTGAAACTTAAATTCACTGAATGCATGTGACGGGAACATGCAGTGCTCCAGATGTTGCTGAACTCCTACTTTCATTTAGCACCAGCCAAGATATCCAGTGGTGAAGGCTACACATTCCTGAGTTTATCCTCATATTTTTATTTTCCATTAATAGTGTGAATGCAAAGATAAATTAAATTATTTCTAAAAGTATGGACTGAGAGGAAGAATATAAATCAGAGCTTTTGTGATTTGTTTGATTTTCACTTTAGCACTTTATAAGCAGGTTATATGAAAGAATTGGAGGAATTTAATTTCAGCAGCAAAACTTAATGCCATTTGGTTTTGACACTTAATCAATCCCTTATAAAGGTTTTAGCCCTTTCACAAAAATATCTGCAGACAAATGAGAGGATCACTTCAATTAAAAAGAAATTTGCTATAATCTCAGATGTGATTCCCTTTTGTAGTGACCTCCTGGATTGGTCACCAGTATCCATGGATAACCATTTGTCTGAAGTGGTGTAGGGTTTCCTGCCTAAGTAGGGGGTTGGACTAGAAGACCTCCAAAGTCCCTTCCAACTCTGTTATTCTATTCTGTTCTGTTCTGTTCTGTTCTGTTCTGTTCTGTTCTGTTCTGTTCTGTTCTGTTCTGTTCTATTCTATTCTATTCTATTCTATTCTATTCTATTCTATTCTATCCATAGCTGAGGTCAAAGATCTTATTGCCCAATTAAAATCTGAAGATGATTACATTCCCTCAAGTCATAAAGAAAAGCAAAGATTGGTGGGGCGTAGTTAACAATTGGTTAACGGAGTTGTTAATATATTCACAGGATCCCATTATATTGCTAGTTTCAATGTTGTACTCAAACAAGAAGAAAGAAGAAGAAAATCCTTCTTTCCAAGAAGAAAGTCAATGAACTGACAGGTCCTCCAATGAGAACAGATGGAAAGAAGGTGACAAGCAGCTGAGAGAAAGCAGAACTGCTTAATTCCTTCTTTGCATCTCTTTTTACACAAAAAGAAGATATAGCCCAACCTAGCAAAAGCAGCACTGAGGGAGAAAGAACAGGTGCACGTCAAAATAGATAAGTAAATAATAATAGAATACCTATCTACCCTGTATGAATACAAATCACCTGGGGCAGATACTTTGCATCCCAGGATTCTGAAAGAGCTGGCAGTCGTAATCTTGGAGGCACTGAATGTAATCTTTCAAAGCTCCTGTAGCACAGGGGAACTACCCGAGAACTGGAAAAGAGCTGATGTGATACCAATCTACAAAAAGAGGAAAAACTGGACTCAGAAAATTATAGGCCAAGTAGCTTGACATTAATACCTGGGAAAATCCTAGACAAGGAAATCAAGGATTTGTGAACATCTCAAAATAAACAAGGTGATTTACTAGAAGCCAACATTGTTAAAAACACATCATGCCAGGCAAAACTTATGTTCTTCTTTGATAAAGTGATTAAATTAGTGGATCAACGAAAAGCTATGGATATAGTACACTTAACTTTATTAAGGCATTTGGCAAAGTAGACCACAGTCTACTTCCTAATAAGGTAGAAAAATGTGAAGTAGACAGAACCACCACCAGATGGATCCGCAGTTGGCTGAGCAACCACACCCAGTGTGGAACTACATCTACATGGAAAGAAGCACGCAGTGGGGTAACCCAAGGTTCTGTCTTTGACTCAGTAGTCAAAGACAGAGCCTCATAAATGATCTAGATCAGGGCTGTCAAACTCCCGGCCCATGGGCCAGATGCGTCACGTGCTGGCCACGCCCACGCCCGGTTTAGCAAAGGGGGGAAAAGTCCCGATATGTCATGTGATGCCGCCGTGATGACGTGAGTTTGACACCCCTGATCTAGATGAGGAGATAGAAGGGGAACTCATCAAATTTGCAGATGAAACCAAGTGTGTGTGTGTGTGGGGGGGATTTTTAACATTTTGGAATATAGACTGAAGATTCAGAAAGTTCTTGACAGGCCTGAGCATTGGGCCCTGTCCAACAAGATGCAATTCACTGGTGAGAAAAGTAAGATCCTACACTTAGGCAGGAAAAATCAAATGCATAGGTACAAAATAGGTGGTACCTGGCTCAACAGTAGTAACTGTGATAGAGGACTCTAGGTGTCCTAATGGATCACCACTTAAGTATGAGCCAGAAGTGTGCCACAGCTGTCAAAAAAACCAATGCTGCCCAGGGCTGCATCAACAGAGAAATAACATCAAGATCATGAGAAGTAATAATGCCACTTTACACTGCACTAATGAGACCGCATTTGGAATACTGCATACAGTTCTGGTTACCACAATACAAAAAAGATTCTGAGACCGTAGAAAGTATGCAGAGAAGAGCAACAAATATAATGAAAGGTCTGGAGGCTAAACAGAAAAGTGGGACTTGATTATTCTCCAAAACAACAGAGGGCAGGACAAGAAGTAATGGGTGGAAGCTTGTTAAAGAGACACCCAACCTAGAAGTAAGGAGAAATTTTCTGACAGTGACAATAATCAATCAGTGGAATAGCTTGCCTTTTGGAGTTGTGGGTGCTACATCACTGGAGGTTTTCAAAAATAGACTGGACAACCATTTGTCTGGGTGATATAAGATCTCCTGTCTTGAGCAGAGGGCTGGACTAGAAGACCTCTGAGGTCCCTTCCATCCCTATGATTCTATGTTCTAAGAATTTAGTATGGTATGGGTCCATAAAAATTAGATCTTAACTGAAAATATCCAATATTATGCGAAAAATATTCAGTATACATGAATATTCCACATGTAGTTCAATATTAAATAGAAAATAGTAGACTCGTTGAGTATGAACATTATATCCCCTCCCCATGCACTCTGAATTTGTTGAGAAACTGTTCCAAGATTAAGAGAAACCCACCATGGAAGGATGCAGAATTTATTCAGTCTATTAATTTCTTTGGCACAACAGAAATAACCTCCAGATCAGCCACATGAGCCGCCAGTGGTTTGCTTTCCATCCAAGAATATTTCATATAAATAAACTGAGAATAATTTTCTGTCTACAGAATGAATGAACAGTTCTTTTTTCTCCCTCCGTACATTCCTCCTTGTTCTTCTAAAATTTATAGGAACTCATTTTGACAAAGTTATGTGCATGCACACGTACATATACGCACAAGGAGGCTAGGATAAAGATATTTTATTTATCAATGTATCTTGGAGCTTATTTGAATGAAAAACTCACAAAATAGAGCTATGTTCTGCACAAAATGTCATTTTGGCAAGAGGGGCCGCTACATAAATTTAAATAAACAAATAGTACCTCTGGGTATACTTTTAACAGTTATTTGTCCCCTAAGTTTAATGAGATTGCAATCTTCTATGCAGAAACAGAAAGGATTATAAAATCAACAATGGGATTTTAGTCAGTAAGGCCTAATTCAGACAAGTTTGGCAGCTGCACATTGTGAAAAAGCAGATTAATTGGTTAGATTGTACCAACCTGTCTTGCTTTGTTTTAATACGTAGTTGCTATTCAGACATGATACACATATAGCAATAGCAATAGCACTTAGACTTATATACCGCTTCATAGTGCTTTACAGCCCTCTCTAAGTGGTTTACAGAGTTCAGCATATTGCCCCAACGATCTGGGTCCTCAGAGTCTCTCTATACCTAGTTAATTAAGAACCATGCCAATGTTCCTAATGAGTGGTTTTGTTCTCTGTCCTCATGTTACTGGGAAAAGTGTTTAAATTGGCTTTTGAGTTAAGGTGCTATCTAGCCACCCTTGAGCAACATCAAACAATGCTGACATAAAAAAAATCTTTTTCCTATTTGCTAATTCTTAATTTGTATCCAGTCCAGGTCGATGCTGAACGGCATCCTCTTGATTCATGAGTATACCACTTATAATAGGCTGTACAACTAGCCGTACTACTGTCCTGTCAGCATGACATTAACCAATGAGAAAAAACATCCACCAGTTATGGCACTGAAGAAAGAATAGTTTGGATCTGATTTTAGGATACTGCTAAGGTTTATCCACCTGGCTTCTGTGTTTCTCTTTCTATAACTCCTTCAACTGCCTCCAAGAAATAATAATGCTGCTACCACAACAGATGCCTAGTTAATCTATTACTTCTATCCTGTGTATACCACCAGTTGGATATTTCCAAGTACTTGAATATTCTGGAATTCACAACATTCTTTTTCTGCAGCAATTATATTATGAATTACTTTGAAAATTCCAATTTAACAAACAATTTAATAGATGGAAAGAGAAGTTGATTCTCATGAAACAGAACTCTAAACTTCCAATGAACCCTCAGATTATCTAACCCAATTTTGAATTTTGAATTTAAGTCCTCGAAAATTCAAAATAAATCCAATTAACTCCTTCAGCGTTGGAGACCTTAAAAGCATTTTTGAGGGGGGGGGGACTGAAAGCCCCAAAGAGGAAAATATTCACTCTCGTGCTCTCACATCACCAGCAATGCAATCTGTGCACCCTTGTCAGAAAAAAATTGCTTACTCCTGGTTTCAAATCAGAAGCAGATGCAGTCATCTTCCAAGGCATGGAAAAAGAATGGAGTAAGGAAAAGGATGTTGGTCTGGTCTTCAAGAGGCAGAATTATATAGTGGCAAACCACAATTTCCTGTCACATGTTAGAGCCTCTCAGATGTTAGCATATGACTGCATTCATACCTCATGTTACACCAAGTATGTGCAATAATTTTGAGGCAGATCTGCACACTAGCAAAAGTGTTGTCCTAGTGGTTATGGTTAATTACAAACACCCATCTACTACAAAATGAATTAGCTTCTTCAGACACTCCCAGTCAAACCTTCATGGGCCCAAATATATTTCTGCAAGTAAATACAGTTGTTTTGCAGCATGGCAGCTTCTATTTATTTATTTATAAAAAGATCAGGTGATAACAAAGCATTTCCCTCTGTCTATGCCAAGCCATAGTATGAATTGACTAGTTTTGGCTTTACATTATATATGAATTGACCTACTGTGGCCTTGTAAAGCATGCTTTATATCTTAGCTTTTGAATCTGAACAGATGATTGCTCATAAACCATGTTTAAAACAAGACATGGGTTATAGATCCATATGTGCAATCTGAACTAAACAATGCAGGGGAAATATGCATTTCTGTATTACTTGCATTGATCATTTCTAAATATATAGATATCAAGGTCTATATCAATTGTTATTAGCTCTTGCTTAAGTTGACTTTACAGATGTCATTTGTTATTTGCACAATTTTAAAAATGTAATATTAGGAAACTGTTATGCAATCATTCACTGTGGACTATTGTAACCAAAAGCTGAGTTGAAATATTTGGCTAGAAATTTAACAACTTCCATTGTTAAATGTTACATATTTCCTCATCGGCTTTCAAACTATATGGGAGTCATTCAATTCATATCATTAGCATTATGAAACACCAGTAGCAAGGTTCCCTTATAGCCTTCTAAGTTTTTGTTATACATGGATTTTTTTATAGAAGCCACAGAAATAGTAGCAGGAACATTTTTTTAGTTTTAAACCTTCTTTTCTTATTCCTGCACTGCACATACTATATCACAAAATCCTGTAATTCCATTTTAGCATTTCTTATGTTGCTTATTGTTAAAGAAATAAGAATTAATGCAATCATTCAGCTTTATTACAGAAACTGAACAAACAGTCTGACCCACTGAACTGAAACAGTCCACTATGTATTATGGTCTTTTAGATACATGTTGACACTCTCATTTATTTTTAAAGCCCCAGACAGAAAACCTAAGCAAAGGCCTTCAGCAAGTCCATGGGATCCACCATATATGGCTTTGTTTAGTTTGGTGGGTTCAAGTAGACACATATCTAATTGTCTTGACTTTTGCTCAATAAACTTCGGCAGTGATTTCAACATCTCCAGAAGGCACAACGTCATATTTGTTTATTGAGAAATAAGCTTCAGTGAAATCAGTTTATTGAATTCTCTTTTCATTCAAATCTCCGTTTTTCTAAAAAAAAAAGTTCTGTGAATGCCTCAATTGACCACAATCATGATAGACAGCAGAGCTTATCAGGTGGCAACCACAGCATATGAAAGATTGTGACTTGGACATGAGGGGTACATGATAAAAAGCAATTAATTAACAAAAATGAAATAAATAAAAATAGTTATGTTGGATGACTGTGTAATTAAGAGACAGGGAATGGTGTAATCAAACTGAATGAAAGTGGACTGATTATTGGGAATGGAGATGATTCATGCAAGTCTGTGACAGTGGAGGTTTAATTTCGAATGAAATGGGATTGGGCTGTCTAAGTAGTTATGGGTGTTTGAAAGTAAGAAGCCATAGGCTAATGATAGTTGTATATTATATTCCATGAATGACCATAATGAAATGATCAGAAATGAGTTTTGAGTGGAAAAATGTTAAATATTCTGGATTAATGTGATCCAGGAGTGGGAAAATACTGTTAGATGACAAGATCAGAGTTATAGAAAAAGTGCCTGGACCATTAAGAGATTCAAGTATAAAAGGGTGACTGGTGAGCACCTGCTTAGAAAATTGGTGTTTTGAAAATATGGTGTGAGTATAAGTCTACTTGAATGAATATAAATCTAAAAGCTTGATTTTGTTCATAATGAAATATTGAGGAAAATTAGTGAAGAATACAAGGGTAATGAGAGGTCCTGAATGTGTAACAGAACATTATTTATTTATTTATTTATTTATTTATTTATTTGTTTGTTTGTTTGTTTGTTTGTCAAACATGTACAAGATAGTAGGTATTGGTATAAACATAAACATTAGCAAAGTAGGTTCAGGTAAATTAGGCAATAGGACAGTAGGACAGGAATGGGGAGAGGTCGACTGTAGACAGTCTAAGGTTAAAGTTTTTGGGGAAGAAACCACAGAGTCAGGTAGTGAATTCCAGGCATTGATCACTCTGTTGCTGAAATCATATTTTCTGCAGTCGAGTTTGGAGCGGTTTACATTAAGTTTGAATCTATTGTGTGCTCGTGTATTGTTGCGGTTGATGCTGAAGTAATCACTGACATGTAGGTGGTAGATGATTTTATGAACTACATTTAGGTCAGATCGAAGGAGACAAAGTTCTAAGCTATCTAAGCCCAAAATTTCAAGTCTGGTGGAATAAGGCATTCTTTTGCGAGCAGAGGAGTGGAGGACTCTTCTTGTGAAGTATTTTTGGACTCTCTCGATTGTATTGATGTCCGATATGCAGTGCGGGTTCCAGACAGGTGAGCTGAATTCAAGAATTGGTCTAGCAAATGTTTTGTATGCTCTGGTTATCAGTGTAGTGTCAAGATTAGTACTTAAAGAAGAGTTAACATGGAAGAAAAAAAAGAAGTACAACAACCACCACCACCACCACCACCACCACCAAGAATGAAGAATCAGAGGAAAAGAAGGTCTTATCCCCTTCCATACACATATGAACTGCATTCAGCATCAACATAGGAGATGCCCCTCTCTGCACACATAGAAACTGCTTAGTTCCTCTGTAAGAAAACATTTACTGCAAGCTGAATTGGCCCTGAGTAGTGAGAGGGAAAGAAATCTTAAGCTGAATCTTCAAAGTGATATGCTTGCTTTAGGTGAGCCTAGTTTGACCACAGCATTTCATAGAAAGGCATAGATTGGGAAGAATAAAAAATAAAAAAAAAGGTGCTGGATGAAATAAGGAAATGAAAAAAGCTGTGAATAAGAAAAATATGAATATAAGACAACGATTACCATGAACATGAGGATGAATGATAACTTCAAAGAATGCATTCAAAGGAAAGAAGACAAGGATGAAAGGAAGTAAAGAAAATGCAAGAAGTTTTAATGGAAATAAAAGTAGTTTTAAAATTGGTTGAAGAGGGCTAGCCAAGAAGCCTCCGCAAAAGTAAAAGGGATTAAAAATAAAAGGGATGAAATCATTTGGAATAAAACTGAAGTGAGAGAATGCTGGAAATATGTTTTAGAGAGGAGTACAGGAATGATAGTCATATGTTAAGAATGAAATTGAAAGAAATTTTACTGTCAAAGAAAAAAAGGACAAAAAACCCAATAGTAAATGCAATGAATGTTTAAAAAATGACTAGGTTGCAGATGTAGAGTGTGCAATTGGAGAAGTGTTATGATTGTGGTTTTCTTAAGTGCTGTGTGACTTGTTTAACATGTGTGTGAAGATAGTATCTGACTATTGAAAGAATGCTATTACTGTAAGGAAGGAAGCAAGTTCCAGGGCAAAACCTACGGAGTCATTATTTTGTTAAGTATACCAGAAAAAATGTTTGGATGAATTCTAGTTGAAAAGATACAAGAGGTGACAATAAGAAAAATTTGGGAAGTACAGTGAAGGTTTATACCAGTAACAGATGTGCAGAGTTTTGCTCTTAAGTAGGTCATTGAGAAATATTGTATGTCTGTTGATTTAGAGAAAGCACATAATAAATGGAAGAAGTACAGTATATGTTTTGAAATATTTTCCATGAGTGTGTAATAGAAGGTTGGTTGAATATGATAAGAACAATTCATGATGGCTGTAAACCATGCATGAGAATAAATGGAATACAGGTATTCCTCAGCTTACAACAGTTCATTTAGTGACTGTTCAAAGTTACAACGGCATTGAAAAAAGGGACTTATGACTGTTTCTCACACTTATGACCATTGCAGCATCCCCATGGTCACATGATTGAAATTCAGATGTTTGGCAACTGGTTCATACTTATGACGGTTGCAATGGCCTGGGGTCATGTGAGCTCTTTTTGTGACCTTCTGACAAGCAAAGTCAATGAGGAACCCAGATTTCCTTAACAGCCATGTTACTAACTTAACAAATGCAATGATTCACAACAACTCTGGCAAGAAAAGTCCTAAAATGGGGCAAACTCAGCAAATGTTTCATTAGCAACATAATTTTTGGGCTCAATTATGGTTGTAACTCAAGGACTACCTGTACTGAACAAATGGTTCAATACTGAGCAGAGATTAAAACAAAGATGTTTAACATACCCTTGGATATTTAAAATATTTATATATATATGTCTAATTAGTGCTTGTAATGACTTTAGAGGTCATTTGATTTATGGAAACAATTCAATGTTGTTAACTGAAAATCCAAATAATTTGCAAAAAATGTCAAATAGATTCTATGATACAACAAGAAGTATGGATTTGAAAATTAATGTATGAGATCAAAGTAGTTGTGAAATACGAAAAATGGGGTGAACTTATATAAGTTATTCTGAGATGAGGAAAGTCTACAACAGGTAGATGAAATTATGAGCATTGGAATGAAAATAGTGACATACATAAAAGAAGTATATTGAGGTGATTTGATCATAAATGAAAACTGAACTGCAAAACAAGTATATGAAAGACAAGCCAATAAAGGGAACACTGAGAAAGTCACAGCTGGATGGAATTAATAAGATCCTCTAAAAACAGAAATTTAAATGAAAGTGTATGAAGCAGGGGTGAAATTCCAAATTTTCCCTTACCGGTTCTGTGGGCGTGGCAGGGGAAATATACTGCAAAATCTCCATTCCCACCCCACTCTTAGGGGAAGGATATTGCAAAATCTCCATTCCCACCCCACTCTGGGGCCAGCCAGAGGTAGTATTTGCCAGTTCTCCAAACTACTCAAAATTTCCAGTACCGGTTCTCCAGAACCTGTCAGAATCTGCTGAATTTCACCCCTGGTATGAAGTACTGTATATGAAGTGTGTTGGCCTAGTAGAAATGGCTTGCAAACATAAAAAATACAGGGAAATACAAAGAATTTGTTTCAGTTTCATCTCTACTTCTTTTTCTTTCTCCTATTGTGTGACTTAATTTCTTTGCTTACTATTTCATAGGCCTTTTCTGTGCTTTGTATAACATTACCTAAAGAAAATAGCATAATGAGTATGTTTGTACTGTGATACATCAGACCAGAACAGAAACTTCAAAATAGGGGTTTAAGATTTACCATTTCAAGTATCTGAATAATCTTATAGACATTGACATGTAGATTGATTGACTTTGCAGTAGAGTTTTAAATGTGAGGAGAAATGTAGACAGTTCTTCCCATATCATATTTTAGGTTTACATTGGAATGCCAATTGCAATATAAGAAATAAACTCTGGACATATTCCATGTGGCAAGAATTTCATAGGTGGGAAGACATGAAGGTGCAGCAGCGCAACTGACCCGTTTGCAGATCCCACAAAACTCTTAAATATGTTATTCAAAGGAAGCCTTGTAATTAGAAATGATTTCTTGGAAAGATGAAAGCATGAATCCAATTTCAAAGCTTAGTGAAATCAATGAAGATTGGTCTGGGTGGGACTCCCTGTGGTAACAAATTCCATTTCAAATGAAACGAGAGCTTTCTGCATTGAAACACTATGGCTTCTCCTATTGGGTCTGAAAAGAATTTACTCTTGCTTTATTATAGCTAAATAACATGTCCGTTTTATGAGAAGAGCAGATGAAAATAAATGTGTATGGCTGGAAGAAAGGAAGGGAAAGAAAAATCTCACTGCTGAAAAGAATTCTGCCAAGATAAACCTTAGAGAGTTTTATAAATTAATTCTATTCCACATGTTTATTTTTCTTTTGGAAATTCTACACGGAGGCCATTTAAATAATCTTATTGGCAACAGCAGTGTGTGTGTGTGTGTGTGTGTGTGTGTGTGTGTGTGTGTGTGTGTGTGTGTGTGTGTATCACTGTTACTGGAAGATGCTTGCTATTTTTTCACTAAAAAGTATGTTTCCCTTCTGACCTAGCAAATTAGGTAAGATTTATACTTCTGACCTGACATTAGATTGTTAAGATTTATTCTTATATATTAATTTTATGATGTTTTAAACCACTTATTTACAGCACGGGGAATATATTTATGGCTTAAAAAAAGCAATTATACTTTAGACAACAGTAAAAATATCGTAGGGAGAGTCCCTCAGATTCGTGAAAGTAACAGATGCCCCTGCAGCTGGTTTCTTCTGGGGCTTTGGGTATTTCCTTTTGTTGTTTGAGTGTTAATATTATAAATTTTCATGTTGGTTTTAATTTTAGACTGTTCCAAAATTCCAGTTTAGTGAAATCTACTGAAGTGAAAAACAAAATGGACCACTTGTTAAATTCCAGTGGTAATCAATCCCCAGCATGGAGAACAATAATGATGAACTTCAATGAAATTTATTACTTACTTTTTATTATCTATATTAAAATTAGGTAATTCAGCAGAACTTAACTTTAGATAGATTTAGTGCTGAGTTGCTAATGCTGGATGGATGGACAGATGTCACTGGGAGAAGACAGTCAAGCAAATATCAAGATCCTGAACCATGAAGAATTTTTAAAATGATTACCAGCACCTTGATGCCAACTGGCAACAACAACAGTTCTTGAAGAAGAGATTTTTATGTGGCCACCTGAAAGGGCACTCATAACTACCTGAGCCAACACGTTCTGGTCTAGCTATAGCTTCCAAATATTCTTCAAGGACAGTCCCACTTTCAATTAAGGGTGATGAAGGTGAAAGTGGGAGTGAATATAGCCTCCTCTTCCAGGAAAGGTGACAATTAATGCACAAGATAAAAATTTGCAAAGGGCCTCTTTGTCACAAATAAATTTTATGTGCCAGATAAGCATTATAATCTTTATGCCAATGAGAAGACCTCTAACAAAAGCTGCAGCAGATCTTACCTAAGAAAAGCTTGGAAAATTATGATGAGCACTTCTACCTCAGCCCAATAGCCAATCAAAGTGCAGGATTAGCCTAATCCAAAAATTCATGAATCTTGGGATGTGCCTTCTAGGTGGCCACCCCAGCCCTTTAGGACAGGCTTCCACCTGAGATCTGAGGGATCTCTATGCTTTTAGCATTCTGGAAGGTTGTGAAGATCCAGTTCTTCCTCCAAGCATTGGGCTAGGATGAAGGTTGAGTTGAGTGGCTGTTTGGTCTGGTGTCTGTGGGGAAGAATATTTTTGTTTTTAGCTATGTTTTGATAGATGTTGTGAGCTGCCTAAAATCATTGGATAGGTGACCCTATAAATAAATAATTAAAAAACTCACAGTAGGCTAGCTAGAAAGCAACACTTGAACTAGTCGAAACTGGACACATGACTTTCAACCCATTCTGAATGGGTTGGGGCAAGCAGAAATTGTTGGTGTCCCTCCTCCCAATGGGAAAAACATGGCAGCACAGATATTCCCTACATCTGTGCAACTGAAAAATGGCAAATAGTTTCCCTATTAATACCATTTGTATTTCTCCTTCCTCTGTCACTACTCTTGTGTTGATGTTCAGTGTAAATGTAATCTATTCAGGATTTGTTGTTCAGTCGTTAAGTCATGTCCAACTCTACATGACCCCATTGATCACAGCATGTCAGACTCCCCTGTCCAACTCTCACAGCCATACCTTATTACTTGGAAAACCATAGTTTTGATTATATTCACTTAATGACAGCACTTTATTGAAATAAGAATAGCAAATTTACTGTATTAGCATTTGAGGTATAAAAAGTGGTTAAAAATGGAATGTTCAGGATTCTGAGAGTTCCGTAAATTAATGGATTATTAGAGGATCCACATTTCTTCAAACCTTGATTACAACATGTTTTTTGTCAATGTTAATATATAACCACAACCACTCCCATTTTATGGGTGAGTTCCTGAGCAAATGCTCTTTTTGAAAAAAGGCTTGAATAATATGAACCAACACAGTGTTTGGCTTTTGCAACCTATTTGAATTTTACGGCTTCAGTTCAAGCAATACTTCTTAATACGTATCCTTATATAGTCATCTAATATAAGAATGTCCTGCTTTCAGAAGCAGTTTAGAAGCATTGCTATAGTAAAAATAAATATGAAGGATTTTTAATCCTTTTTCCACTAAAACTGTAGATTTCATTCAACAGGTCAATTATATTTCTCGCTCTTTTATTCTGATACTTTAAAAACAAAAAAACACAATACTTCAATTCTAGAGTTCTTGTGAAATCAACACTATAATTCTAAACAAGTTTACTTTGGGGTATTCTTAGAGTAAGCCCAGTTAAATATAAACAAATTTCTCTCCAAATAATCATGGGTAAACTTTAGGACAGTGATGGCGAACCTTTTTTTCCTCGGGTGCCGAAAGTGCAAGCGTGCGTGCTATTGTGCGCGTGCGAGTGCTCACACCCATAATTCAATGCCCCCTGCCCCCTGCACATGCATGCATGACCCCACATAACCCCCATTTCCCAACTTCCGGTGGGCCCGGTAGGCCCTTTTTTTGCCCTCCCCAGGCTCCAGAGGCTTTCGTAGAGCCTGGGGAGGGCAAAAACATCCTCCCCCGTCCCCCCGGAGGCTGAAAACGCCCTCCCGGAGCCTCCGCGTGAACCAAAAATCAGCTGGCTGGTGCACACATGTGCGCTGGAGCTGAGCTAGGTCAACGGCTCATGTGCCGGCAGATATGGCTCAGCGTGCCACCTGTGGCACACGTGCCATAGGTTCGCCATCACTGCTTTAGGACATAATCGAGGAGCTCTGCAATCTTGGAGTATTTTCAATCTTTGAGGCAGGAACCAACAGAATATACTATAACTGCCACCTTGTCACATTTGTATCAACTGCATGCAATTTGTCTAAATGTCAATGATTAAATTAATTATAAACTATCTTTTCAATATTTAGCCTACAAAAGCCACAAAATACAAATAAACACCGTCACAATCACAGAGTCCTCATTTGCCCCATGTTTCAAAAAACAATATTTGAGTAATTCCCCTCTCTGTTACTCATACCTTAAATTCTTTACATAAAAATGTTACGTAGCTACTACATCTTTGAACGGTATAGCATTTTTATAGAGCAGGCCAACTGATGCTTGGCAATCAGAGGCAATGGTTCCCTCCTTCCAAAAAAAAAAAAAAATAGAGGAGAAGCAGAGTTACAGCAAGGTAGCCTAAACACAGCAAAGAGCATAGAGGTAAAGGAGTTTTCTTTTGGGGTAGAATCCCCTCATACTTGGTAACATCTCTGTCATTCACCTCTTGACCCCAGGCACAACAGAAGATGCAAGTAATGTTCTGCCATGTTCCTGGAAGCTGTTACAATCCACATGGGACAAACAGGCTCACATTCAGTCAAGAGGGCTGAATTTGGAAGCTCTCTGATTCTAGTGCTATCGCATCTTTGTCATAGATAGTGTCAGGCAGAACTGCTCCATACTCTGGTGCTCTTCCTGGACTCTTAGTTCCTGTTCAAGGACAGTTGTAAAGTGTCTTTACAAAGTTTTATCTTATACACCAATTAACAGCCTTTTCTGAATTAGGAGGCCCTACTCTTCTAAGTCATTCATGCCTTGATCTGGGCTATGGCAGCACCCACTACATAGGGCTGCCTTTAAACGACATTACAATCTGCAGTGAATCCAGAATGGTTTATCTACTTATAAATACTAGTCAGTTTACTATGGAAAACAAATAGTCCAAGAGCTGCACTAGTTACAGTTTATTCCTGTGTTCAAAGTGTTGGTTGTCAGCTTTTGGCTCAGCAGCTGGTTTCTTTGGGACTGTCTTCTTACAGTAGCCTTTGCCCATTTAATAAATCTGTCTCTCTACTCTTAGAGATTGTCATATACAGAGACCTTAGAGACACACATTCTTTGGTATATTCCCCCCCCCCTTATTAGAATAGCACCCCTAGGAAATATTATTATTCCCTATTCATCTGACGTTCCATAAGAGTGCAGAGAAGAGCAACAAAAATGATTAGGGGACTGGAGGCTAAACTGTACAATGAACGGTTACAGGAACTGGGAATGTCTAGTTTAATGAAGTGATTTATTTATGAAATTTCTTTGTTGCCCATCTCACAGTTCAGGCAACTAGGGTTGACATAATAGTAATCTTCCAATATTTGGAGAGCTATCACAAGAAGAGAGGGTTAACCTATTCTCCAGAGCGCCTGGGAGCAAGACAAGAAATAACAGATGGAAATGTAACAAAGAGAGATCCAACATCTTTTCTGGCAGTGAGAACAATTAATAAGTGGAACGGCTTGCCTCCAAAAGTTGTAGGTACTCCATTACTGGAGGTTTTTAAGAAGAGATTGGACAGCCATTTATCCATAATAATGGTATAGGGCAGTGATGGCAAACCTTTTACGTCCCCACATGCCGACCTGCGTGCCGAAAATGGCATGCAAAACCATCCCGCCTGGACCACGCGGCCTCGCTGGCCTTCGTGTGCACGGGAGCGCCGAAACCTGGAAGAAAAGCATTCCGGTGCACATGCGCACACCGGCCCCCAAACTTCTAGTTTCCAGTGCAGACGCGCCCCCGACGAACATCTGGCCATCGTGCATGTGCACGACGGAAGCCCGGAATACTGCCCTTCCAGGTTCTGGCGCTTGCGCTCGCGCACGCAAAAACCAGCTGACCGGCGCGCATGTGTGCACAGAAATGCGGAAGAGGAGCCAGCGAGGCCATGAGTCCCGCGCGGGATGGCCCTGTGTGCCTCTTCCGGCACGCGTTCCATAGGTTCGCCACCACGGATATAGGGTCTCCTGCTTAAGCAGGGGATTGGACTAGAAGACTTCTAAGGTCAGTTCCTACTCTGTTTCTCTGTAATTCTGTAAAACCATGAAAAATCTCTTTCAGGAACCTTCTGGTATATGAGGGATAGAGTGGTTCCTTCTGACAGGGGAATGCATGTTTAGATATTCTTTCTGCTTTGTCATTGTTATTACGGTTTTATCATTTTAAAAGTTGTGTTATTGAATAAAGTTTGTGAACTGTTCAGCATCACTTGGTGATTGAAGCAACATATAAAGCTAATGAAAAGAAACATTCAGTATTAATACTGCAGTCCTCTACAAGTTTTCTTGAACATTTTATTGATTCCGTTGTTTTACTTTAAGTGGACAACTATGGTATTATACACTATTAACATTGTATCAATAATCTCCATGAACCTAAATTGTCTATTTTTAAAGTAATTTTAGGATTGATTCAACTTTTTCAAACATTTACTTAGGAATGAGAGAAAATGTTATGGATGAATGATGACAATGTCAAGGTGGAGTAATGCAAGTCATAAAATATTTCCAGATTCTGACATTTGTACCTTTGATGAAGAAGCAATAGACTAATGTTTACTGTTGCTATGTGGGAGATTTGCTTCATGGAATATAGTTAAATTTTCTTTCTTCTGACCAATAGAGCTGATAGGAATCAAATATCATGTTCTTCAATAAATTGTGTTGGTTCAGTGAATATGCTGATAACACACATAAATTTCATAAACTACATTAAAGTGTCATAATTTTCCAGCTTAAATTTGTGCACGGGGATTCAGAGATGCAATGCAGGTGTTTTTACATTAGCTAGTTATTGCTACATTTGTGATTTATATTTGGATTCAGTTCAAATACTCTCCAAAGTATAACAAAATCTGGTGTTGCCAGGTAACGTCAAATATGTTTACCTATATGGATAGTGCCTAAACTACAAATTCTTAATATAGCTAGTTTTTAATTCTCAATAAATTATAGGCCTGTCATAACAGAAGTGATGTTATTGTAGTCATCAGGAAGAAAAAGGCAATCTTTTTGAGAAACAATCTGTTTTATGAGTGAATCAGTCTGTCTTTCTCCCTTTCTGTATATATTGGGTAAGGTTTATTTATTAATGCTTAATTTTATATTCTACTTTGTTTCCAAGAGCTCAAAGTGGCCTATATCATTTTACTCTCACAACAATCACCCTCTGGGGTATGTTGGTCTGAAAGAAGGTGGCTGATAGAGCTATCAGTACTTGTGATTTGAGAGCAAAATGGAGATCAGCAATGTCCTGAATTCCTTAAAGCAGCTACACACACACAGACACAGACACACACACAGAGGGAGAGAGGGAGAGAGGGAGGGAGGGAGGGAGGGAGGGAGGGAGAGAGAGAGAGAGAGAGAGAGAGAGAGAGAGAGAGAGAGAGAGAGAGAGAGAGAGAGAGAGAGAGAGAGAGAGAGAGAGAGAGAGATTATGAGGCTTCATTTTTCCAACTGGAGAATTAGTGCTTTGTTTAAGAAGTTGCAGGTCGATGCTATGTTACATATTGTCCACACAACACAGCCTTAGTCACAAGCCCAAAATCAGACAATGAGCTTCCATAGCTGTGGTGGACTTTAAGGTGAATGTGAGAACTCACATATCAGGCCTATTAAGTGGATATTAGCAATTGGATGGATAATTGTTGAACTCATTAAATTCATTGGATAGATAACTATGCTAGTCTGTTTATAGCATGAAACAACAGGCTTCATATTATTTGAATCACATTAAATCTTTATGGTAAGCAAGGCTGTAAAATGTTTGCACCACCTTGCTATATAGATTCAGATAGCTTTGCTTATACACACAACTGCTAAGACATTAACTTTCATGGCACATTGTGGGGGGGGGGAACCTATTTTCAGAAGTAGATGATGAATCATAATAAGGTTATTCTAGTGGTAGTGCTGTTTTTGGAATGCATTCTCCATAGATGCTCGACTGGTATCTGTCTTATGTTTTCGGCACCAGGTAAAACCCATTTAATTGGCCTACACATTTTAGTTATTAGAAATATTATTAATGTTAATTTTTTAAAGCAGGAATACATTTGAGGAGATGTGTCATTGCTTAAAAGAAAATATTAACCCTTCCCAGCTCTGAAACATTCTTCTGACTACAATTTTATCATCAACTGTGATCAATTATTTTTCAAGTGTTCTGTAACCAAGCTAGAAATATTTGTTCAGTTGCTGGTCACACTAAAAATTGGTATCTGATTTTATTTTGATAGTAACTAGATCAAGACTGAGTACTTGAGTGTGGTGGTTCAGTGGTTAGAATGCAGTATTGCAGACTAATTCTGCTGACTGCTAGCAGTTCGATTCCCACCGGCTCAAGGTTAACTCAGCCTTCCCTCCTTTGAGGTTGGTAAAATGATGACCCAGATTGTTGGGGGTAAGATGCTGACTCTGTAAACCACTTAGAGAGGGCTGTAAAGCACTGTGAAGCGGCATATAAGTGCTATTGCTATTGCTACTTAAAATAAGGACTATCAGATCTAGTTGCAAAAACCTGGATCACCATGAGATGGCAGCAAAGAGTTAGAGTTTTCTGTATTTCTTGGCTGCCATTTCTTGGGGATCAAGATTTTACAGTTGAGATATGGTAGCCCTTACTGCAGACTTCACTATAGAATGCTCCTGGCAGTAGGTGTGAAAGCTAGATAAAATGTAGAAATCTGTCAACATTTAAGAATCAGATTTTTTCTTTACTATTTATTTATTTATTTGGTCGTTTTTATATGCCGCCCAACTCCCGTAGGACTCAGGGCGGCAGCGTAGGACTCAGGGCGGCGAAATACAAATTATTTTGGATTTGTTTTATATATTTTGGTATCATATTGGTTTTTTTCATATTAAGTATATTGTCCTTAATATCCTTATTTTCAAAAGAAGCCAGCAAAGGTTGCAACTTTTGTATGCAATTCTGCCATGCTGCTGCTGGACAGAAGACTCAGATAGAAGGGAGGAAAGGCAGCACAGATACCTGCAATATTCTTTGCAGCCTGCTTTTCCACACGGTCCTTATAGTTTTCACTGAAGGAGAGTTTCAGGTCAGAGATTGGTAAATCCCCTGCCATCTTGTCTCCTCTCATCCAGTATTATGAGTCGCTTTCCTGAATATGTGATGGGGATGGGTTGGGTATTGTGTGTGTGTGTGTGTGTGTGTGTGTGTGTGTGTGTGTGTGTGTGTGTGTGTGTGTGTGTATGGCCTTGGAAATTTCAATCTTTTGATTGAGATGCTATGGAAGCTGGAGAGATTGTTATCCTCTCAGAGACAATCAATGTCAGTAGATTTCTCCTGATAGCAGGTCATATCTGACTAATGTTCTTAGTAATGTAGCATCAATAGGAAGTTAGGAGAAATGATAGTAGATAATTTTCTGTTGCCTAAGACTTATGATTGTTGGTTGTTTTGTTTTGTTTTATAAAGTCAAAAAAACCCTACCCAAGCAAATTATTTTCTGAAAAGATTGTAACACTTCCTTCCTTCCTTCCTTCCTTCCTTCCTTCCTTCCTTCCTTCCTTCCTTCCTTCCTTCCTTCCTTCCTTCCTTCCTTCCTTCCTTCCTTCCTCACAGAGGGGAGTTGAATTCTGCAGACAGGTCTTTTGCTCCATCTGCTTAATGTCCACAACCACAAACAGGAGCATCAGGATTGCAGTCATGGAGCAAAGTAGTCATACAGGTGTCATGCTTAACAACTGCTTTGCTCAATGACTCAGGCTCCAGAGCCAATTGATTCAGTCCCAGCTTCTACCCTTTGGAGGACCCTTTTGTATCCCCTGAGGTGAGACCCACACCCAACCTCCTGATCTTCCATAAAGACTGAAGACCTGGCTCTGGGGCCCCAAAGGGAGTGCACCATTCGGGACGTGGCTATTGGGTTAAGAAAAGACCCATCTCCTCCCGTGTACTTCGTACTCCCCTCCTCATCACTTAACTGTACTAATTATTGCTGTTGTTATTTATTGTTTTGTTATTTTAATGTCTATCGGTTTTAATGTTTGTAAGCCACTCAGAGTTGCCTTTATGGGTGGCACATAAATCTAATAAATAAATAATAAATAATAAATAAAACATTGTGGTTTTAAATCACGGCCTGTACTGGTAGGAAGATCTACATATAATCATATAGATGAGGGGTGGGGAACCATGACTCTGGAATTCTGGGAGTTGAAGTCCACAAGTCATAAAAGGGCCATGTTTCCTCACACATGTTATAGATTGAGGATCACAAACACAAAGGAACTTTGATAGTGTGGAACTGCAGCTCTGATATGTTAAAGAAGGATTCCTTATGACTGGAGGAATAACATGGAGTTTGTTTTGCTCACCCAAATCTAAGAACATTTATTTGGGACACTTTTCAGTATAAATATCTTGTTTCTTCCCCTTATTCATGGTGTCAAAATAGCTGCCATCATGGAGAGAAAATCTGTCCCCCTTCTTTTCCCCCCCAATGCTAAGTACAGCGGGAACCAAGTAATGTCCAGGCCAATTGTCCAGGCTTCTCTTACATTTATAGAGGAGGGAGAAAAAAAGATGAAAAAATATTCATATATTCCTACTGGATGTCTGTTTTCAACTTCCTAACTTTCCAAAATAGGTAACCAATCTTTAAAAATATGTACACCAGGAAGCCTACAAATAGATATATACAATGTAAATAATACCAAATAAACAAAACAAAATAAGGTATAGAAGAAGGGATGACAGCAAAAATGATGGGTTGAAACAAATGTAAATGTAATGTATAACAGGTTGGGAGGGGGGTTATTCCCCCCCCCCTTCGTCCAAAGTAACCATCCATTTAACTAAGGGATATCATGAGTGATGTTCTATAAAAGGAAAAGATGAAACATCAAAAGACAAAATAGCCTAAAACAAAGTCTGATTCTGCATCACATATAATGACCCTACTTAATGCGTCTACTACAATGCATGTGAAAATCAGTCTCAAGACCAGGATAAGGATTACTTACTGGGTCACAGGTAAATTAACACATGCATGAACACAGACACACAAAAGCAGCAAACCAAGAAACAAAAAGCAGCTGCATTAATTATTCTACTTCAAGACTACAATGTTTTTATTTACTGTAGGTTTGTTTGTTGCAAATTTGGGGGAAATGTCTGTTATATGTCTCTTGATTCTTTATTTTTCATCTAATTCCTTAGAAAATAGAAGAAGCTGTCTATTGACTGATTTTTATCACAGAGGATCTCTTTAAATGATTTAGTATATACTATTATTTCTCCATGTAAAAAGACAGAAAATAAGACTTATTGAATTAAATGGAATATATTTAAGAAAAGATGTGTTTTGGCTCTTTCATTGTTACACTATTATCCTTTTAAATTCTCAAACTGTGTTAAATCTTAAGAAATCTTACCTGAATAAAACACAGAATACTCCACCGCTAATGTCTTTAAATCTTTCTATTGCATGCTATATATCAGTGGTGGCGAACCTTTTTAGGCTCGCGTGCCAAAAAGGGGGGAGCGCGCTCGCGTGCCCACACCCATTCCCTCCCCCCCACGCATGCACACAACACCCCCCCGCTGCCCCCTGCGCATGCGCACACCCCCCCACCCCCGCGTAAAGGCCTTACCGGAGCCTGGGACGACGAAACCGGCAAACCGGAAGTGCGGAAAAACGCACTTCCGGTTTGCCGGTGAGCTGTTTATTGCACTCCGGAGGGTTCAGGGAAGCTTCCTGAAGCTCCAGAATGCAAAAAACTACAAAACGGATGAACCGGAAGTGCGGAAAAGTGCACTTCCGGTTTGTCCGTTTTGTAGTCTTTTGCATTCCGGAGCTTCAGGGAGCTTCCCTGAACCCTCCGGAGTGCAAAAAACAGCTCACCGGCAAACCGGAAGTGTGTTTTTCTGCACTTCCGGTTTGCCGGTGGGAACCCTCGCGTGCCGGCCGCTATGGCTCCGCGTGCCACCTGTGGCACGCGTGCCATAGGTTCGCCACCACGGCTATATATTATCTGACTAAATTGCTGAAATATTGGCTTTTTCTGCTGTAAAAATGTGTTTCTGCTGACAATGCAGTTATACTACTGACTTTTCTCAAAGTTAGTCCTTAACTGATCCTCAGATGAACCTAACACAGCAATCTTTCCAGAAATGATAAAATAAGTGTCTTCTTTCTGACAGGAAAATACTTTATAAGTTAAATATGAATACTGTATGCCTGTAAGGTGATTACTTCACTTCACTTTCATGCAGGGCAAAGCAGGACTATTAGGTTGACCACAAAAGAAACTCTTGTTCTTATAACTTTCAGAAAAAGAAAAGAAACCATTTTTCATTTTAAATGTATTCCATTAATTTATTCATGATGAATAAGCTACTCGATTACATGAACATTGTTTTCTGGAAAGAACATTACCAAATATCATTTTTGGTTTACACAGGAAATTTAAGGTTCTCATGAAGTTTGCCCACTAGAAGAAAATGTGACCACATACCAGTAGTCTGTTCACCGCAACTTGTTTTTCCCTTGTTGTTTTTTTGGTTTCGTCACCCATAAGTGAAAGCCTCATTGTCTGAAACTCAAAAGTTGTTTTTTAATTGCCCTAATTTAAAAAGAAGGAAATATTAAATCCAATTATTGTTTTGTTGTGAAGTTGAAAAAACTAGGAGAGGTCCAGTGAAAGGACAGTGCAGCCGCCCTACCCCCAATTTCCGCCTCACTCTTGTAGACAAGTGAGTGCATTTCCCTTCCTGTCTTCCTGATGGTTTACGGTTGGATAAAGAGATAAATCCCATCCTAAATTCAAAGCCAATTTTGAAACATTCCCACATTCCATCTTCCTCACCAATATGTTTTGTACAAATATTCTTGCAGATGCAGATAAGATACTATGTGGAAGAATAAAAATAATAGAAGACACACAACTCCAGGATTTTCATATGCTGAAACCAGAGGTGGGTTTCAGCAGGTTCTGACCAGTTCTGGAGTACCGGTAGTGGAAATTTTGAGTAGTTCGGAGAACCAGTAAATACCACCTCTGACTGGCCCCGCCCCCATCTATTCTCTGCCTCCTGAGTCCCAGCTGATCGGGAGGAAATGAGGATTTTACTGTAACCTTCCCCTGCTACGCCCACCAAGCCACGCCACGCCCACCAAGCCACGCCACGCCCACAGAACCGGCAGTAAAAAAATTTGAAACCCACCACTGGCTGAAACTGTTGTTTCACTAGCAATGCTGCTGAATTTAGAAAATACCAGCAGCTGATGAGTGATAAATATTAATGCTGGATGTCTACCACCATTCATTTAAATGGAATCTCTTCTTAGTTACTTTCAAAATTGCACCCCTGACTCTCCTTGTATGCTTTTCTTCCCTTGCTCTGACCCCAAGTAACAGGAGTAGCTACCTTTATACTAAATCTTTGTCAAACAGTGGAGAATTTTACATTACCTGATTAATTTATAATGATGATAAACTATTATCTAACATGCTGATTAAAAATCTGCTGATCTTATCTGAATCATCTTATTTGATCATTTTCTTCTACCCAAATGTTCGTTGCCTCAAAATATAAGTTTAGGGCCTGTGGTTGTTGCTTTTGAAGGCAAATCATTGTTAGAAGCAAAGTATAGGCCTTTTAAATAATTGCACAAAGTTCCAGGTAGCACTTCACCCTTGTAGTCTTTGAGCACACTTGCAAGAAGCAAGCCCACATCTGCAAAGTGGAGAGTGGCTTAAGTGTGTGTATGAGTTCTGAATGGATTTCTGCAACAGTCACCAGAGGTCGCACCTCTCACAGTTTTAGAGCTCCGTGCAAACAACTGAAAATTCAGGGAGAGATGGAAGACCTTGGAGAAAATTGAATTGAGTAGGTAATGCTCAGAGAAGTCCTTCCTCTTTCTTAAACAATTATCCGTTCATTTGGGCAAATGGGAAGATGAAACTATTTTCGGTTTGAAACTTTTTTACTCATGGATCCTGAAGAACCTGTTTTCTTGGTTCATATTCTTTTTTCAATCTCAGGGAGATATAAATAAAACATATATAGGTATTCTTGCAGTGTCTAGGCTACTTCTGTATGAAAATACAATTCTCCTATTAAGTCTGGATCTTTGATTGCAAGCAAGCATAATCTGAAAATATAATCCTATGCCAACTTCATTGATGGGGATATGGTTCCCCAAGGTCATTTCTCATTAGTGATAGAGACTGTTACCTAAATATCACTGTAATCAATCAGCACAGTAATTTTAGAGGATGCTAGTAAGGTACCAATGCAAGTCAGTGTATATAAGACAACAGTAGATAAAAACTTTGCCGTGCAAATGTAGACTCTGGGGTTTGATTTCTGACTGCCAGTTTGGACATCCTTCAGAAACAATCAACAAGCAAGTACAAAATAACTTCCCCATTCCACTGTAAATGCAGGAACAAGAGAGAAATCAGAAGAAATTGCTTTATTTCAGCCTTCCTATTGGACAGATGGCTGAATGTATTAGCATGCAATGAGACAACGCATATACACACTTAAATATTATCATTGCATACATTTAATCCTATAGGATATGATTTGTTTTATTTTTGCTTGAGAGAGGGGGCAGTGGGAAAAGAGCCCCCACATCTATTTGGTGACCTTTCAGCAACTCTGAAACCAAACCTATCTAGAGACCAGTATTACTAGCTAGACTGCAGAAAAGCGAAGAAAACATAGTAGTCCATTGCCCAAGGTAATCACCTTGTTCGTTTGTCAAAGCCTGATTACCTTTCCTTCTCTCAGTTCACTGGACTGTAGAATGTCTGAAGATCACTGAAATCAGACAGAATCTTCTTTTTCAGAGTCCAATGCTACAAAGGAAGCCTTTCAAGAGATATGCATGCCATGGTGGGGAAAGGAAAGGTTGGGCAAAACCTAGGAAATAATCCAGTGTACTTTAAAAAAAATTGAATACAGACTGCTGTGTGTTCTGACATTCCCCTCTCCCTATCAGAATAGAGCCATTAAGCAAGAGGGAAATAAGCAGCCCTTTTCACAAGTACAAACAGTGTTAGAAGGCAGAGGGAGAAATACTCATGAAGATGAAGCGGTCCCAGAGGGCTTGCTGACACTTTCAGAAAGGTCTTAGAAATATAAATCTTGAGGGAGGACTAGGCCAGATGGACATTTTTGTTTTCTGTTTTATTTTCTATAAATTGTTGCTGTTGTTCACAAGAGAGGCAGGAAAAGGTAATTCTGCCTCCTTCAACCATAACTTTTAATCCAAACCAGTTGGAATACACCAGAATGGGGTATGATAATGAGAGAAAGAGCATCTCTCAAGATAGTACCAGAAATGAAAAGCAAGAACAAACTGACTCCCACTCTTCTGAACTTACAGTACCTTTTTTTAAAAAAATCCCCCTTCTTCCACCTGACTTAACACTACAAACTAATTAAGACACACATTTAAGTCATATATTTTCTTTCGCTTTGAGACTGCCTCATCCACTGCCTTGAAAATGAAGCCATGAGACAAGATCATCAACTGGTATCCTAGACTGAAACACCAAAGTTAGATATAGCTATGTTTGGAAAAATAGCATCCATCATTGTCACTACAAAGTTCCTAGGCCTCTGCATATTTCTGAGTAAGAGCAAAACATGATCCACCCAAAATTAAGCCAGCGAGATATATGATGCATAAATTAAAATATACTATTGAAATCAGTGACAGGCACAAATCTATAAATACTTCCATGTGACAAAGTTGAACTTATTTCTCAGTGAAAACGCTGAGGTTGCACTGCTCAGCAGTACTCAGTTATGTGTGCTGTGACTTTTGGGCTTGTTTGTTGTACAATATTAATTTGGGATCTTTTTGTGACCTTTAGATTGACCAGTGATCCTCCCTCCTTAGAGATGTGAAATAGGTTGGATGATCCTTGCCTTCCTCCAGCCTCAAGGTAAATTTTTGACAAGAATATTCTCTTAGGACATTTATTTCGACATTCCAATATTGTAGTTCAAGAAAAGCCTACCCACTCCCCCCAATACATCTCCTATGTGTCTGTCTGTCTGTCTTTCTCTCTCTTTTCCTTTTTACTGGCTACAGCGGGTAACCGGTTCACCAAACGGACATCAGTACACCACTAGGAGTTTCGAAGGAAGACAGACCTCATTTCAATAGCTCTGCAAAAGGATCAGCAGGCACTTGCTGGAACCCAGCTGGGCCTCACCAGAGCTCCATTGCATCGGGAGCAGGAGAAGCTAATCAGCCACACATCCTATAATTGGTTGTGGGGGCACAGTTAGGCTTCCCGGATCCCGAATGACACACCAGCTAGAGGAAAGGAAAGCTAATACATAAGGAAGAGGTTAAGCTTTCGTTAATCAAATTTCGTCCGGATCGTTTCTAAGCCTTTGACGAACAAAGAAAGGCCGAGAAAAGCTTTTCCTTCGCAGACCATACAGCAAATTCCATTTTTCAAATGGCTACAGTTCGTAGGCTTTCTTCCACTAATTTAACAAGACTCACGCAGAACAATCACAAACGTACTTACTTGGAGGCAAGTCTCCGGAAAACCCGTCTCTGTTCCTACGCTTCCTCCACATCAAACCCCACCGCTACACTTGCTTCAGTGCATTTATAGGATCGCTGTGCGCGGCAAAGAGACGCTGCAATCCTAGGTGTCTTTACCTGGCACAGCAACCGCACAGCGATCCTTCTCTGCAGAAGCCTAAATAAATATTATTAACAGTGACTACAGAAGCGTAAACCTTCATTTAAGACCACGGCGTCCGCTGGGATAGCGAGGCTCTCAGCCCCGCTTCGAGAGAGGCGCTTGGAGAAAGGCGCACTTACCTCTTCCCTGTCGTCGTACTCTGGAAGGGTGCTCCTGGCCGCCAACGTATTCCATTAAGTTCCAAGTGATAAAGAACCAAGAAACCAGTCGCAATTGCATAGTAACCCTGTAAAAGTTCTCGTCTAGTGTCCTTTGGGGAGGAGGAGGAGGAGACGTGGGGAGGGGGAAGAGGGTGCGGAAGAGCAGCAGAAATACCTGTCTCTGAGAAACGGCTCCCGATCTTCTTCTTTAAAGGGAAAAAAGTGTGTGGGGGGGAAGGGGAGGGGGCGAAAACTCTGGCCGAGGACGATCGATTAGTGCACTTTCCGATTGCCCCGACGATTATCTCCTCCTGACAGTCTCGTCGAAAGGATGGCGAGGAATGGCAGCAGCCCTGATAGGGGAGCGATAGACCTCAGGACAGAGACCATTCTGCCGAAGGAAGGGGACGGGGCGGGGGGGGGGGGGGAGCGGGGAGCGGGGGGGGTTCTAATAAAAAGGTGGGAGGGGGAGAGCCAGGCTTGTTCGGGGTTCACGCTCTGTTCCGGCTACGGGACGGCCGTCCCATTCGGGAACTCCATGGGCAGGTGTGCTCCTCGCCTCGCCTAGCGCTCCGGCGCTCACGCCCTTTCGAAGGACTCCCGGAGAGAATCCCACATGGGAGGGTGGAGAAGGGAAGGAAGAAAGGCTTTTGGGCAGGTGAGGGGAGCGCCTCAAAAGAGCAGCCCGAAGCTCCGGCCGGCCCTCCTTCAGCACCGAGCGCGTCCTCGGGCTGTCCCGAGGGTTGTTGCTTCGGACATCTCGACTCCTCACAGCATCTCCGGCAGGGAAAGGCAGCCGCGCTGAATAGCAGACTTAGCCCCGAGGAGGCGCGCTTTGCCCCTGGACGGAGGCGGCCCCGTTAGAAAAACGGCTCCATGCCAGCGGCACCGAAGTCAGGCCAAAAGTCGGTGACCCCCACCCCCTCCTCTCCGCTCCGAAAGGGCCGGTTATGTGAGGCTCCGCTAGGAGGGATAACTGTCTCCGCCGCGCTTCCCTTCCTCTCTTCCCTCCCCTGCTGCCCAGGGCCATTTTTGAAGCCCGCATGAAATGTGGAAAGCCGACTCCAATAGGACGCGCGGCAGCTTGGGCGAGGAACTTCCAATCGGCGGCCGGCGGGCGGGCGGCTCTGCTTCCCGCCGGAG
This sequence comes from Diadophis punctatus similis, assembly GCA_023053685.1. NCBI lineage: Eukaryota > Metazoa > Chordata > Lepidosauria > Squamata > Dipsadidae > Diadophis > Diadophis punctatus. The sequence continues at coordinate 99,785,395 of JALIGW010000001.1, forward strand.
AAGGGAGGGGCGCTGGGCGAGAAGGGGGGGAGGAGGGGAGAGGCGCGAGCGAGCGTGACCGGGAGCCTCGCGCTCGCCCTTGCGACTCCTTCTGCCTGGCAAATTGGCTTTGGCGGGAGGGAGACTCCAAAGTGGTGGCTCCGCAGAGCGCCCCGAACCACGTTTTTCTCCCTTTTCCAATGTGATATTCATTGAGGGAAAGCGTAAGCTCGAGTTTTGTTTTGTTTTTACTGAGGCCAGCAAAAAGGGAAGCTGGAACGAGTGACCTTTCGTGTTTTAGAGACGCCTGTGTCCTGCACAAAACATTAAAAGGAATTAAAAGAGTGAGGAAACAGAATAGGTCTGATATAGCAAGTCAGGCTCCTGGTCTGTTTTATTCCAAATTATCTCCTTTGCTATATGACAGGGATCTCTCCAGAATATCTAAGATCATTCCCAACCCTATCGAGATTGAAAATGAGGGAGCGGTATGGCCTGATAGAAGCTGCCTCAGCTAATGTGAGGATAATTTACAACAGTTGGTTTCTTTTCCTAGATTAGGGAGAATAAGATGAACCCATTGCAAAGTATTTCACGTGGCAACAGAACAGATAGCAACATAGAGTAACATAGGGGTAATGGGTACTTTTCTCTGCAAATATAAAAGTAACCCGCCATTAATTTGTTCTAATGACTTTTGTGTCACACTCCCTCCTAATATAGAAAAAAAAAGATTTTGCAAAAACAGTTTAAATTATAGAGTCTTGATAACTGCTATGTGGCTTGATGCTTGATGTGGCTCCTGTTTTATTCTAGCAGTTTTTTTTCCTGTGCCGCCATCTTAATTTTTATAATATGTTTGAAAAACAGCTCTGTGAAACTCAAAAACTAGCCTCTACGTCTATGCTGTGATTTTAATAGGGCTCCGTGAATCTTCAAAAGGATCGTTTGGTCTGGGAGAAGATTCAGTCCAAACTCTCCTTTCAATGGATGTTGAAATCAAATCTTAGAGGTGCTGAATCAAACCAGGAACGAGAATTGAAAATGATTCAATAGACTTTTAGGGTTTATAGAGCCTCAAATATCGTTGCAATTTTCCTTCCCTGTATGGACAAAATTAGCGGGGATTCTGAGTTGTGTGATGGGCTGCCTGATATTGAACTAAGTTTGTGGTCAGTAAGTCTTATTACTTCCATAAATCCTGCCTTTCCATCTTTGTCAAATATTTTTGTCTCTCACTGTTCTGACAGAATTTGTTAGGCAGGTTTGCTTGAGCAGGGAGAAGCCAGAGTCAGATTTATTCTGCTGTTCTTTGTGATCTGGTTTACTGCTTCTGTTGTGATTCTCTAATTCTCCCCCGCATTCACAACCTGTTAACCTTATCATATTTAACTTTAAGTTGGTCTGATATAATATAGTTCCACTCTACTTACAGTTCTTCGGCTTTCAGTTTTTTCTATTATTACACCCTTCCCTCCACAAATTAAAAATGCTATTTTAATTACTTTTTTAAATCATTTAGTTGAAGCATTTTTGTGATATTTGCAAAATACTTTCCTGCTTTTCTCAGTTTGTTACAAAGAATGTGTAGGAAGTGAAGTCACACATTTAATTTCATATGGTATAATTGCTCTCTGCGATGTCCTAAATAGTTGGCCCCTGAGTGAAATTATCTACCTATCAGAATTTTGTTAAGGTAGCAAATATTGCTTGGGGCTTCATTTACTTTCTTCTTAGTTTCTTAAAATGACCAAACACAAGCATTATCTTGACTTTCTTTGTGCTGATAGAAGGTTACACTTTTATGCTTGTCCTGCAAACACAACTAGAAGTTCAGCCCTGAAAATGGGACCAAGGCCGACCAGTCTATTTAGTATACGAGTAAGTGGGAGGAGATGGGTGATAGGAACAATGAGAAAACTAATAGTAATAGTAATATAGCCTTACTGAATAGTTAGACAGTGGTGTTTAGCAGAGTGATGGCGTTCGGGGGAAAACAGTTCTTGTGTCTAGTTGTCTTGGTGTGCAGTGCTCTATAGCGTCGTTTTGAGGTATCTGGTTGGTTCATTAGATTTATGACCTGGCTTTCTTCTGGAGCACAAGATGACTTATGTAAACATTTCTTTTTATTTTATTTTCTATCTGTAACAGCAACTCTGTAAGGTAGGGTGGCCCACATGAGAGAGACCAGTCCAAAATCACTCACTGAACGTCTAAGGCTACGATGGACTTTCAGCTATCTTTCACCATGAGGTTTCCTAGTCTGGGTCCAATATTGTCATCACTACTCTTGTCATAGATGGGGCAGGCTTAAATGTTCTGATATGGAAGCCAGCCTGATTACAGGCTCTAGCTGTTAACTGTTTCTGAAACTATGAAGAGTGAGTCTATGAATGTCACTTTCTCCATGGCATTGTATTGTATGATGGCATCCTTTTTTTTTTTTTTGCTAATAAGTGTACAACATTACGAGGAAGCCGCAATCCTAACTCAGTTGCCAAGCTTTGTAAATGTATTTTACTTAGCTTTACATCCAACCAAAGCCAATAAGTGAGGCATTAAGCCATTATTTGAGTCAACAAAGCTGTACTTGCCCATCAGCAAGTCCTTAGGCATTCTGCAATACCATGGTATGTTTGGAGAGCCAAGTGAGAAATAAAAAAAAACACTGTAATTTTTTTCATTATTTTTAAATTGGAGTATATACTTTCTGCAGTGATGCAACACTGGGAATTTTATTGAATTATCTGGAGTGGATCCTCTTTCCTAATTCTTGCTATCTCTGCCTTAAAGGAGATATTGTTTTAAACATTATTTCAATGACACTCTTTCTGGACAAAATTTTGCAGGGTTAATGCATGCCATCTACCAGTTTTATCCCATACCATCGGGGAGGGGACACATTTTGACTCTTTTCCTGATATCCAAATAGGTTATTCTATCAATAGAATATATTGGTTCAAATAGACTCTTGTCTTTAGATCAGATTTCTCTGAATCTTGCCACCTTTGGCAACTAAAAATTCACATTCAAATGGACTTGTTATATAATTGTTATATCTTTAATTTTTAGGTAGATCGAAAAATTTTAATATCATCTGCATATAAGTTTATACTCATAAGTCACTATTAATAAAATAGAATAGAATAGAAATCTTTATTGGCCAAGTGTGATTGGACACACAAGAAATTTGTCTTTGGTGCATATGCTCTCAGTGTACATAAAAGAAAAGATACATTTGTCAAGAATCATGAAGCACAACACTTAATGATTGTCATAGGGTACAAATAAGCAATCAGGAAACAATCAATATTAATATAAATCATAAGGATACAAGCAACAAGTTACAGTCATACAGTCATAAGTGGGAGGAGATGGGTGATAGGAATGATGAGAAGACTAATAGTAACAGTAAGGCAGCCTTAGTGAATAGTTTGACAGTGGTGAGGGAATTATTTGTTTAGCAGAGTGATGGCGTTCGAGGAAAAACTGTTCTTGTGTCTAGTTGTCTTGGTGTGCAGTGCTCTAAAGCGTCGTTTTGAGGGCAGGATTTGAAACAATTTATGTCCAGGATGTGAGGGGTCAGTAAATATTAGACTTCTGATTGACTACTGAATAGGTTAAGCTTTTCCCTTTTCCATCACAATATCTCCATGTTAAAAAAAAATGTAGGAACAGAATTTCTGTTTTGGAATCAAACATAAAGCACCTAGAACGCCAAAGGATAACTAGCTGAAATACTGTCAGTCTTTTCAGACTGAAAAGTTTTGCTTATAGGAAGTTTAAGTTTGGGATGACAGATTTTAAAAAGAAAGCAAATATAAAATATTTTCATGTGATCTGTAGTTAAGTTACAACAGGGCTGAAAAATAATAACTTGGTCATGAAATTACATTTTAACTTCAGATTTATTAACTTAAAGCCAAAGGGTAACATTTTCATTATATCCTGCACATTATTAAAAACTTCTATAATAGAGGATGGAATAACTACTATACATCTTAGCAACTCTATTGAAATTGTGTGGCAAATATTGGAGAAAATGCTTGTAGTGTAAAGGTGCACTTTAGCAAAAGCTGGTCCTAAAATACTTTCTGATCCTAAGTGGAAGTAAAACTTACTGAAGTAGAAATTGTATTATGTTGAATCTTTTGGAAGAAAAAGCTAATGATTAACTTAAGCTTGGTTTATTTCAATATAATTTAGTCACAACCGTTTCTCTCCTCCCCCCCCCCCCCAGGGTAGGCTGCATTTTATTTGCAGTCCAGATTGTCCAGAAATAAGGATTTTAATTGTCCCCATCTTTCTTAATGAGGATATTTCATCTAACTAATTTCATTTTCATGGATAGTGTAATTTATGCATTTTAAAGAAATGAATTAAAATCACATTTATAGGTGGTTTCATCCTTCATTAGAAATGTACATTCTTGTAAAACAAAGACAGTGCCTGAAAAGTAGAAAAAAGAATCTCTGCCTGCCTCATAAATATTCAGATTTAATTTAGTTAATGCAACAGAGTCAGAACAGTTACCAAAAGTAGAAGATTGCTTTATAAATCAATGGCATTACTGTTTCTAATCCCTAATTAATTGATTCAAAAGTCACATTGATTTTAACCCCTTTTCTTATTTAGCAGACATGGCTAGTGTCACGTAGTGAATATTGTCAGTTGTATGTCTATGCAGGGTCGTGCACCCCATATCCTAATATTATGGTACATTCCAATATAAGCAGAACACGTTATATGATGAGTGCGCATGTGTGCATTCCTAAACCACCATTAATTATCTTCTGCCTTAGCTGTTGACCTGAACGGTCGTGTTACTCAGCAAAATGTAGTTTATTCAGGATTTATTGTTTTTGTACTGAAATAAATATTTTCTATTAGACTTTTAATCTCGGCTTTATTTCTAACTGCTTGAATTCCAAGAAAAGATCTAAATCGCCTCTATGAGATATCATTCTCACCCCAACAGCTAGCTTTTACATATCAATATTTATTCAAGAAAATATTAGTATTTTTTTCAAATAAACAGTGATAGTACTTCTCTCTTACCTATAATCAATATGCTTCTGGTAAAAAAATAAGATTGTTACTGCCCAAACTTAAATAATACACAAATCTTTCAGTTAAATCAGAAGTTATTAAGTTAAAGTATGCATCTTGAGAATTCTGCTTTCTCCTTTTCGTTGTATTGACAAATATCTCTATCATAAAATATGATGGATTTAAATTTCTGTGGGAGATTTTATTTGAACGGGACTCCAGGAAAAATCCTCCTAATCCAGTTTACTAAGACAGATGGGAAGGGAGCATGAGGTAGATATAAGTAAATAGCAATTCAGCCTATGAATTGTTAGTTTTGACCATAGGGATTGTTGAAATGAGAATAAGATCTCATAGAGGCGATTTAGATCTTTTCTTGGAATTCAGACAGTTAGAAATAAAGCCGAGATTAAAAGTCTAATAAAAAATATTTATTTCAGTACAAAAACAATAAATCCTGAATAATTACATCTTTGCTAAGAAAACACGACCGTTCAGGTCAACAGCTAAGCCAGAAGAAAAATTAATGGTGGTTTAGGAATGCATACATGCGTACAACTCATATCACGTGTTCTGCCTGTGTTGGAATATACCATAATATTAGGATAGGGGTGCATAACCCTGCATAGACATACAACTGACAATATTCACTACGTGACGGATGGTGTTAGTAAAGAAGCAAAATAAGAGGTAAAAAGAATGTACAGACCAATCGACCCACAGCAAACCTGGGCAGTTCAGCTGCATTAATGTTAAAGGAAAGATGGATCTTGAAGAAGCATAAGGAAAACAGAGAGAGAGAGAGAGAGTACATTCTCATTATTAACAAGGTATTCTAGATAAACCTTCACCCAAGGATGTGGCAGAGAGATATATTGCATTATTTTATTGTATCACTGTTTACACATAACATTTAATAACTCAGATGACAGAAAAGGCTTATGAAGTGTGTTCTGGATTCATAAAAGGCAGGATTCAATAAAACGTTAAAGTAAATTCAGTTTAAATCACTGGCAGTCTCTAGAGCTTGGAGAATTATTTATTGAATATTGGTCAGGATATAGGAAAGATTTAAATGATCAGAATGAAAAAAAACCCCACCTTCTAAATATCATTTAAAATTAGTAATTGTCTATGTTTCTATTTCCATAAGAAGAAAGTTGAAAATATTTTACCCTTTGATATTACTATTAAAAGCAGTACTGTTGAAGAAAACTAATATAATATCATGGCTTTAAAGCCCTTCATGGCTTAGGACCAGGATATCTTTGGGACCGCATTCTGCCTCATACTTCCCTCCGACCGGTTAGGGCCCACAGAGCTGGCCTCCTCCAGGTCCCGTCGGCCAAACAATGTCGGCTGGCGGGCCCCAGGGGGAGAGCCTTCTCTGTGGCTGGCCGCGTGCTCTGGAACCAACTACCCCCAGAGACCCGGACTATCCCCACTCTGCTGGCTTTCCGTAAAGCCATTAAGACATGGCTTTTCCTGCAGGTGGGGGGGACAACTTAATTCCACCTGAGCCTACCCCCCAAGTATGTATGTGTCGAATGGATGTTGCTGTTTTAAATAATTGTTTTAAATTTTTGTACTTGTTTTTTAAATTTTATGTAATTTCTTTGTTTATTCTTGTATTTCTCCTTGTTGTAAGCCGCCCCGAGTCCCTCGGGAGTTGGGCGGCATATAAGAATAACAAAATAAATAAATAAATAATAAATAAATAATATTCATCATGATGTCCCATCTGAATAAAATAATGCTGGCTTTCTATGATTTGTATTCTTTGCCATAGGGACAATGCTAATTGGTACACATTTCTTCACATATAAGTTCACAATTGTACACATGTCAAGACATATATATATATCAACAATATTTTTACAGACAGTCCTCTAGCAGACTTATGGTCTTTCCTTCAAAAATAGAAACAATATTACTCTTAATATTCTTGGGAAAGAATATTGCTCTAATATTGGGGGAGATTTTCAACTTTCAGAGTAAATGTATTACCAAAGAATAACTTAATACTTTGGTTAGTATATAAATCTTCTACCACATGGAGGAATGCACTTATTTAATTGTTCTAAAATAGAAATCTGCTTGGTTAGTCATGAATATTTGGAAACTCTCAGCAGGCATATGCTTCCCTTTCAGTACTCAGCCTTTTCAAACAGGATGATTATTTCAAGTGATGCAGATATTCTTTTAAGTACAAAACTGGACAAGAATAGCTAATAGGTAAAACATGCACTATGTAAAACACAGGTAAACTTTGGCACTTATGGTATGAATAAGGAGACCTCCCTCCCCTATTCCCAAAACAATCTTGCTGTGATTAGGTGACTTCAAAATCACGAATATTTTGTTGTAAAATCATTAATTTTAATATAGCCCATTGAGTATAAAGATGGTTGTACTACAGTCAAAGGGTTGTGATAAAGTGGAAAGAGCACTATAAATTATGAAAGCAGGATCACGGAAGTCAAGTAAGGCCTAGATAGGTTCATGCATGGAAATGAAGCAGGGGGGAGTACACCTAATGCCCAGACTGAAAAACAACTATTGACCATGGAAGGAAGATTAAACAAAGAATTTAATATCACAAAGGCTTGCCTCAGATGTAATAGAACAAAGAAATCAATAGCTGGCCTCTAGATTGAAAGACAACATTTGAGAGAATCTGCTTGATTGGATTAAAACTAATTAACTTGAGCACTGCAAAGCTATGGAATGACAAAACAACCAGATAAAGGTGTTTTTTTTCCTTAAAAGGCATTGTGGTCAGGTTCTAACCAGCTGATCTATCTTGGAACTGATTACTTCTGGATTTATCAGTGCTCTTATAAATAAAACTGTTGGCCAGTTATTTGGCAATCATGCAATTTGCTTGTACCTGTGATGCTAAGCATTCACATCTGCTCCTAACCATGATGATACTGAAATAACTATGCATACATTGTGACATCACAAGACAACACTCATATTAAGGCAGGGGTGTCAAACTCACATCGTCACGGCGTTGTCACGTGACGTATTGTGATTTCCCCACCCTTCGCTAAACCGGGTGTGGGCATGGCCAGCGCGTGACGCATCCAACCTGCGGGCCACGAGTTTGACAGCCATGTATTGATGATGCTTGTGTCGATGATGGTGTGACATACGTTTCATCATTTGTCCCCATTGCCCAGCCTGATTTTCTGCAGATGTCTATAGTGCTAAAGGATCCCTCTTATCAAAGGATGAAACACGTGTTAGATTTTTATCCTTCTACAACCATCCAGATCACCCTTCTTATAATTAAAAAGTTCAGTTTCTGGCTCCATTACCTTTTCTGAAACAAAAAATGTAAGGGAGCCAGATACTGAACTTTTTAATTACAATCAGGTAATTACAAATATTATTTAGCCAAGGCAGAAGGATGATTCCAATAGAAGTAGGAAATATAAGCTAAAATACATTGATGATGATGATGATGTTGATGATGTTGTTGTTGATGATGATGATGATGATGTTATTCAGTAAAGTCTGATTCTTGGAGATTCTATACACCAGGTCTCTCCACATGTGCTCTTGCACTATTTCTTTGAGCTTTTCTATGTTCTGGCTGGTGTCAGCTTTGATGGTGTCCAGCCACCATGTTCTTCAACAGCCTGATTTCCTTTTACTGCTAACTCTTCCAAACATAATTGCTTTCTCCAGTGAATTTCTCCACGTGACAGGGCCAAAGTAAGTGAGAAGCATCTCAAAATACATATATAGATAGAATCAAAATGTTCATTTTGTGTTTTCTTTCTATACCTTAGAATATAGAGGAAAGGGAAAGAAGAAGGCATGGATATAAACATGATTCAACATGAAGCTGAATCTTAAGTTTAGTTGATTAAAGAGAACGTTTCACCCTGAATAGAAAGTATAGAAGTCATGTGCCTTTATTCAGATTCAACTCCTTAAAATTGCATGGAGAAATGCTTACTGGCTTGGTCTGTCTGTATTAAAATATCCTATACCTTTTCTAAGAGTGTTCCAAGAATCCTTGTCCTATCCATTCATATTGATTTTTCTCTCACTACTTCCCTTAACCTTGTAAACATAATAATATCTCCTGCTCCATCATCAATTTATATTATATGCCCAAAATATGTGATATACCTGTCGACCATTGTTTCAAGGAATAAGTCAGCCTTTATTTGGTCCAGGTCTGATTGATTGATCTTTCTTGCAGACTTTAATATTGTTAGTAATTGTCTCCAGTGGGTAACTTAAGCTATCCATCTTCTTTGTAAGACCAGCTTTTACAGCTGAATATTACCTCAAGACCTTTTAGCTATTCTGGTCTTTGTTGTCACTGAAATATTATTATAACACATTCTATATATTCCTGTTAAGTTTGTCTTTGCCTTCTTCCTTGAAATCAATTTCGTCTTCATTTCTCCGGAATACTGTCCCTCTTTATTCTGAACTTCAAGAATTATCTACCACCTTCACTATTTCACTGCCAACTATAAGTTCATGGAAAATGGAACAAAACCAATTTCTCCATATTGGACCACTGTTATTCATTACTGTAATTATGTGACTGTAAAGCGAGAACTCTTATTAAAGCCAGGCTGTGGCATGTGAAGGAGTTGTTTCTGCAGTAATCAGGCATGGAGCAGTTGATATTTTTAAAAATGTTAGCCATTGTACTAAAGTAGCAGTGGCAAAATTCAGAATGACATCAGAAGCCAATAAAGTTATAAAAATATGTCATACACATCTTAATGGAGTAAAGTCTTTCAGCTGCACTTGATGTCCATTGGAAATGTGAAGACTTTAGACATTAAGATGAGGCATTTATTGAGAGCTTGTAACATCTGTGTTTTGTAAAATAAAATAAAATAAACACATTCACTATAGCAATGCCTCTTTTCCTGAAACTATTCATCACATATACCCCTTGGAAGCTTTCATGTGTCCATGGAATATGAAATTAAAGAAGAAATACTCAGAGTCTGGTATTCCTTCAGAAAAACAAATCATTGCCAAATAATTGGGAATCAATTTACATATCATAATATGTGATGTGAAAGATATATTACAGGAAGTCACACAGTCTCTCTGTTGCAGAATATACTAGTGTTACACTAGCAACAATCCACCCATATAATTCTCTTCTATTCCCCTTATAGTCAGGAAACATCTAGCTCCATCACCTATGTTGATTCCTCCATCAATTTTAGATCTTAACCCCACTACATTTCTCTAAAAATTGCAATATTCCAAAACAATGGATTGCAACTTTATAATATCTATTGAATTTCAGCAACATTAATGATAAAACTAGATTGTTTTTCAGGGCAGCTACACTGCTATTGCTGGATGAAAACTCTGGACGGTCTTATCATTTCCAAAGCATTGTTCATCTCTGACTCTGCAAGTTCTAGAGTCATCACAGAATCGGAGCCCCATAATCTGGTTCACTCTTATTACATAACCCTGAACAACTTGAGTACATTCGGTTTTAAATGAATGTGGTACTATCCTTTTTTTTTTCCATTTCAGGAAATTTAGATCTCAGGGGATGTGTTGATTTTGGGGATGGTGAAAAATTTTATATTAGTTTTATGGTTTTCATTGTTTTATTATGATTTGTAGGCCATCCAGAATTATGGTGCATAAGATGGTAGTGTGTGTATATATATATATACACATACACACACACACACACACACACACACACACACACACACACATATATATAGCAAATAAATAATGATTTCTAGTATCAATGATTTTTTTCTAATACATATTTATTTATGTATTTATGTATGCATTTTATTTATTTATTTATTTATTTATCTATCTATTTATTTAATTTCTATAGCTTTCCAACTCAACTAAGTGACTCTGGGCAGCTTATAATACTAAAATCATAAAACAATTTGAACAATTCAAAAACATTAAAACAGTGAAAACATCCACAAAATAAATAAATACAACCACAGCCATGATTATTAATCAACTAACACTAAGTAATGGGACCCTTAACACCCTTGGGCCATTCTAATCTTTGAGGGGAGAATATTCCATAAGGCAGGGGCTATAGCAGAGAAAGCCATCACTAATTGGCTGCAATTCCATCAGCCAGTCAATACTCTTTGGCTGATGGTATCTGCATCATACCCAATCTGTTGGATTGAGTACAATAGATAGAAACTCTTGGAAAAAAGACAGTTCCTCAGGTAGCCAGGTTCCAAGCAATGTCAGGCTTTAATATAGTATATTGGGTATGATCTATCCAAAATTAAGTACTCTTTAATTATTCTCTTGAAGCATGATTGGCTTTTACCAATAGTTGTTTAAATTTTAAATAAATAATTGAAATCAACAGGATATTTTGATTTGAATAAAAAAATAAAAACATTATATATGCATATAATTATCTTAGCTGATAATTTTCAGGCTTCTTAAGTAGGATTCAGTCATATGCTTAATATACAAGTTCAGTTCATAACTTGTAACTGTAAGGAAGGAATGGATGGATAAGCTCCAAATTCAATAAATAGACACTTTTAGGGAGCTGGTTCTTACCTGCTGATTGTCCCCAAGTGTGATATTCAGAAGCACTCTATCTCAGAACACAGGCATTCTGTCTTATTTTGCTATTATAACTAAAAGTTTTCTTTGAACTGTGAGAAATCTAGCTATAATATTATTAATGTAACCTACCAGGTTTTCCCCCTCTTCCCTATCTTCTTGCACTTCAGTATGATCACGAACAAAATATTTTATAATGATAGAAATAATCTCAGTACTACCGGTATTAATTTAACATCATAATCAAAGGATTAAAGCAAGATATCATTGTCTAATGAGCTTTAAAAACCTGGTCAATATACTGTAACTGAGTAGCTGTAAATTATGAGCTTTGGTCCAATGATCTTTTGAGATCATTACTGTAAAAGGATCTTTTCATTATTTAAAGACAAGATGGATACATTTTATATCTATTAAAAATAATAAAACCTAGTAAAAGTTATTATGAAACTATAATGGTAAGTTAATCGAGGCTTAAAATTTAAGCAAATTTTACACATCTGCTATTTAATTTGTTTCTGAGTAATCAGAGTTAGTCTAGAACAGGGGTGTCAAACTCGTGGCCCGCAGGCCAGATGCCTCACGTGCTAGCAACACCCACCCATTTTAGCGAAGTGGGAAAAAGTCACAATACGTCATTTGACGACAATGTGATGCCGCGAGTTTGACACCCCTGCTCTAGAAGATAAAAACTTAACATAATTTTTAAGAAAGACACATTAATCAAAATTTAACAACAAACAATATTGTTTTGGGATTTGGTTTTGATCTTTGATTTTTTTTAATTATTATTTTAAATCTATAGTATTAGAACCACAGGAACTCAAGACATCTAAGTTTTTCAGAACTCTTCATTAGAAGGATACACAAAATCCCCAAATTAGGCCTGATGTTGTGGTCATGAAGCTTACAGTTTAGGCTAGGTAAGTCTTGCAGGTATCAAATTGCATTTTGTATCATGGACCAAGAAAAGGCTGGCTCTCCTTTCCATTTCTGAAAGGAAAAAAAATGATGGCACGTTCTTTTGCTTTGAGTAGAACACACAGGAAGAGAGCAAAGAGAAAGAGAAATACAACAGCTTTAATGTCAACAAAGCCAAAATTTCCAGTTAAAGATTTCCTCAACGTTTTCACTATCCTTGTATGAGATTGTCACTCCAATGTTATTGAAAGTACTTTAAAATATAAGTATGTATATTTCCATATGCATTAAAACTGAAATAGCTTTAAATTATTCCTCCCATCTTCAGCCATCATTTATCTGCAGTTGCATGAGCAACCTTGGATTCTCCATGTTGGAGAGGTGATAGTTAGTTCCTATTGTATTATAACCTTGTGTAATCTTTTCGGATAAGAAAGTTGTGCAATTTTTAAAAGCAACAAGGAGTTGAGAAAGTTTATGACGATGTTTTTATCAACGGGTAAGAATAAAAGCTAATGTAGTTATATAGTGTTATTTGATTTATGAAGCCAAAATGCCAATTTAGACCACACCTCTATTACAGAAAGAGAAAAATGTTATTTTGGAATTGGTAGAGCTGAAGAAAATCATAATCATAAAAAATAAAGATACTCTTCAGTCAGACTCAGGTATCTCTGGTATCTTTATTGACAAGTCTATTTAGTTTTACTGGCAACAAGACAAAGTGATTTACTTTTGCTTTAGGTTATTTTTCTCACTTTTAATCTAGTTACAACTCTGAGATTACTAGCTACTAAGTCTGCTTTATTAGGAGTCCCTCCCCCACCCCACCTAAGATCAGCAAAATTGCTGGGCTTCTGGCAAGTTTTCAAGCAGTTTCCAACACCAATTTTCAATCTGAATATATGTCTAGAGATACAACTGCAGGGAATGAAGTAAGTTTAAACCTGGTGACAGTGATATTTTACAGCTATGTCAACAACTGAATCTGTATAAAATATGATCACAAACATAACTATTCCTCCACTTTTTTGTAGCTCAGTTTATATTATGAAGGTAGAAGCAACAAAGCAAAATAAACAGAACGCCCCCCCCAACCAAAAAGGTTGATGAGGATAATCATGCCTACTCCAAATTAAATTGTGTTGTGTTTTATTTAGAAGATTAAAAAACCCAGGGAAGGTGAAATCAGCCCTGGAAGAATGTATACCAGTATTTAAGAAGCAAAGAAAATTCTATATTGTTGATCCTCTTCATTTAGAGAGAGATAGAATATGTGGACTGGTGTTCAAGGAACTAAAACTGTAGATTGTAATATTAGCTTTTTGTACATTCAATAAGACTGAATTAGACAAATTCAATTTGAAGGAAGGTTTAATTTCTTACTTGTGAGAAACACAGGAATCATATAGTATACAATGATGTACCACAAATAGTAATAAAGACACAACCTGTACCCAATTTGTCCAGTACAGAGGGAAGAACAATTTCCACAGATTCCCCTTCTGCCTCCTTTATTCTCCAAAATCTGTTCCAGATGTTGTAGAATCTTCTAGAAAAGATTTAACTGGCACTCTAGAAATTGCAGAAATTCTAATCCTGCACATAGGGATGGCTCCAAAATGGGAAAGGCCAGGGCACTGTAGTGATTTTCCACTGAGGTGTAGGTAGGTAACATTGCAAAATAATCTATTTCTTATGATCATAAGTAATAATGTTCTTTATGCACCTGAGTGGTTATAAAAAAATAAATGGAATTTCACTTCTAAGAATATTAAGATAATTCCTCTGATAGTAAATTTCAGTTTCAGACAAAAGTCATAAATCAACAAACAAATCAGTACAACATTTATGTTAGATCAGTGGTTCTCAACCTTCCTAATCCTGCCACCCTTTAATACAGTTCCTCATGTTGTGGTGACCCCCAACCATAAAATAATAAAATTATTAGGAAACTCAGGGGTGGGTTCTAACTTACCTCGCTGCCAGTTCGCTTCCTCCTGCGCTGAGTGGCCGCGCCTCATGGGTGCATGTGCGCTTTGCGTGCGTATGCGTAGTGCCAATTTTTTTTAAAAAAAATGCAAAAAAGCCCAAAACAAGATGGCGACGCATGCACAGTGCCGGAAATTCGGCTTCTGCGCATGCTCAGAAGTTCACATGGTACAGATTTTTTTTTTTGCAGTAGTCTATTTGCATGTGGGTGGACCCGCCTGGAGACGGATAGAGGAGCGGTATCTCGGTTCCTAAGACCATCGGAAATATGTGTTTTCCGATGGCCTTAGGCAACCCTTGTGAAAGGATCATTCGACCCCCAAAGGGGTCGCGACCCACAGGTTGAGAACCGCTGTGTTAGATGTATCTCATTCACATCTTCCAAAGTGGAATCTAGGGAAACAGCTCAGAGTTGCCTTGAACCATGAGATTTAATAATAAATAATTTTTAAAAAATCATCTCACAAACTCAATGGGAAATTAGTGATATATGAAAAATAGAACAATTAATTGCTACCATAAATAAAACATGAAATGTGTATCGCCACTTATTAAATACATCAATAGAATTCTGCCTCATTTCATGCCTGTTTTTGTGAACATTTTTCTAGAAAAAAAGATTCTTTATGGCCTTTATTTTTTTTCTTTCAAAGTGTGTTTTATGTTATTTTATTTTAAAATATGTTAAATAAATACAATTTTTCACCACTTATTTCTCCTCTGCCATTCTTGTATTACGATATACAGTAGATTTAGCTAAATTATATTTTGTTTTCTTTAAAAGAGAAACCTGCAGCTTATCTAACCTCTCCAGATCTGTGCATCCATTACGCACCCATTGGTTAGTAAACTAGGATAGAATATATAGAATTGCATGGAAAAGGAGATACTGCATGAAACGTAAAACATCTTTGGAGCCTTGAATTGAACCGAGATGGGTGCAAAAGAACTAGAAAGAACTATATTTATATTTACAGGGGTTAAAATGCCAGTTGTGTCGCATGGAATCAAGTAGGACATAGGGCAGATAATCAACTTTTTTAACATTCCACTACAGGATTGGGATCTCTTAACAAAGGCACCAGAATTGCAAAACAGTTTGACTTTGCTTCAGTGGTAATTAATGAGGTGCTAAGAGTGGCTAAGCAAAGCATCCCAGAGAGAGGATGCATGACTCAGGGTCCGAAGAAGCCCCCACCCCAACATTTCAAACAACGGTGTCATTTAAATAAACAGAAAAGACAAGCAATTGTAGCCTGGTGTGGGTGGGGAGGCTCTATTAGCATTAACAGTCCCCACACAATTCCTAAACTTGCTGGTATGTATCATAGCATTAGCAGTGTTTAGCACATTTAGCTTTCGAGACACAGAACAATCCTTCCTATGGCGAATAAAGAAAGTGGGAGTCTGCTTTAATCTTTAAATGAAGTCAACAATTTTAGAAATATGTAATATGTGGCAGGAGGAAAGAAACTCTCCAATAAACATTTCATAACATTTCATTTGTGGCCAACTTCTGAAAATCTTCCAATCCAGGAGCCAAGAATGCTTAGATCCATTATAATGAGTTGTAGCCATGTCTAGCCAACAGAATGAAGATCGCTGGGTCTGAGTTCCTGCTCCAGACTTCCCTCAGAAGCCCTCTGAGTCCTTTCCCAAATTTTCTCTTTAAGATTAGAGACCCCCAATTAATATCTGAATATATTGTGGTATAGGGGTCTTAGGAAGAAAGTAGGTGGAGGGACATCCTTTGAATGGGAGCTCCAGCTGCAAAGGATCTTTGTGCTCATTTCAAAGGTGCTTTCCCCCCCAAAAGGCAATTGGACTATGTTTTTTCTTTGAAGATGTCTCGCTTCTCATCCAAGAAGATTCATCAGTTCTGACAGGATGGGGGTGGGTAGGGTGGGGAATGGAATGATTATATTTCTTTGCAGTCATCTGGTCATTGGCACTCTCTCTGAGAGCCCACTTGAAGGATTGCTCAGTTTGTGTCTGAGTGTTTTGTCCTTGGAGTGGACATGCTTCTGTCTTAGTGTATTTTGGGGTTTGGGGTGTATGGGGTGCTCAGGGAGGGGTAGCACCTCTGGTGTAGGGGCATGTCATGTCCTTTTACGGCAGCTCATTTTAGGGCAACTTTTAGGGCAGCTCGTTCAACTTTGGTCCCCACCTGTCACTCAGCTCTCACCTGTGGCTCCTAGCAGCTGTAGCATGCGCAGCGGCCACACCCTGGGCAACAGCTTCGACAGGCTGGCCAAACCAGGTTGAGAGTAGCAGTTGGGTCATTGACCTTCGATGAGATAGGGACTTGTCTATCCCGAGCATGTGAAGACAGATTCCGGCGGACTGAGCAGATGAAATCTACTAGAATAGGACAACGGTCATGAAGGCGGTCTCTGCAAGCGATGTGGTATGCAAGACACAAAAGACGCCCTGGTCAACCACTGCGCCCAGCCCATCTCCAACTGTCTTGACTCTTGTCCTGCTATTGGAGCAAGATGGAATCTGGGAAGAGAGAGTGAGGCTGACTATGTGCACCTCTCCCTCACTTTAATCCAATTCAAGCGCAAGTCTTGACATCCCTAGATGTCAAGGTCCTCTTCGAACACGATGGACAAATATCATTCTTGGGTTTAAAATGTGCACATATGAAAACCCTCCTGAACTTTTCAAATATTCCTGCAATGTATGGAATGACAATATTGCTTCGTTTGTTGTTCTCTTCTTTGTCTGTAATGGAGGATCTACTGCTGAGACTTTTTCTGGATTTGACGAAGGCCCAGTTGGAATAGCTACAAATTCTGAGGATTTCCTTGGCGTGTTTTAGTTCTTTTTCTTTTCAGCTCTGAACTGAAGAAGCTTCTTGGAGAAGAAGCAAAATATCTTGAAAGAAAAACCAGGAAGTCCAGTTGCCTCTTGAAAAAGCACCTTTGGGACAGTTTTTGGGAAAGTGCTGGTGAGACCTCAGTTTTTGGTCTCTCCAACAGCCAAATCAAAATAGCCATGGAGGCAGTGTCTAGAGGGGAGGCATAAGCCCATGGCAGCTTCAAGTAGTCAGCGGGCGGGTGAGTCAATCCCAATCCTGACCACATAACCAAAGGCTTAATAAAGCATGCCGGAATGTATTCACATCAGTGACACAAGAATGCTTCTTTAAAACTGATAAGTGGGCACCTAAGGACAAATATAATCTACTTCAGCCACATGCTATAGTATTTTTTTTAAGTGTCCCTGGATCATGTTTATGCCATGGTTAGGGATAAATGAGGAAGGACCCACAATCAGAGTGTGGAATTTGTTCTTGGAAAAATTAGCCTGTAATTTCAGTTAGCTCAGCTACTTCTTTCTCCATTGTTATAATTTTTTTCTTTCTCTGTTCGTTACTCTGAACCCTCAGAACAGTAAGGGCATGGGACATTGTTAAAAACTTTACTCTTCAAACCTAAGCTTTTGCATATGTAAGCCAGCAAAGACTAAACAAGTAGGTAGCATTTTGATCAGTACAATTTTCGCTGTCAATTTCCTCTGTGGAGGAAGGCTGTGTTGCCTACCCATAACGACATGAATTACTTGAAGTAAGTTTAGCAATGTTTTCCTTTTATTCTGAACAAGAAATTGGGGATCCGATAAAGTTTGCTCTAGAAAAAAGATTTGTGTAAGGCATTAAAAACTACATTCCAGTTCAGTATACATAAGAACACACACACTCTTTTATGTCTGGCCAAAGCCAGGAGTTTGGTCCTCATGGGCTCAAGGTTGACTCAGCCTTCCATTCTTCCGAGGTCAATAAAATGAGGACCCAGATTGTTGGGAGCAATATGCTGACGTTGTAAACCACCCGGAGAGTGCTATTAAAGCATTATGGGGTAGTATATAAAGTCTAAGGGCCATTGCTATTATTATTATTTTCTGAACATTTTTTCCAAAATTTACATTTTAAAAAAAGGTTACATCGGAGGATAACATTGTTCTATTTTACAGAAAACCTGTTATTGGTATGCCAAAGCACAGATGGGAATATTAGTGTAATTTATATTTTCCTAAGGTATGACAGAGATAACATTCAGCTAAGGATTTCCTGATGTTTTTTCCCCACCCAGTCTTTTAGGGCAGATCCACACAGTCATGCTGTTCCATTCAAGTACCATTCACCAATCATGTCTACAGGGCAGGAACAAGACAACATCATCTTCTATAGTACTTAACCCACTTTCACTTTCACTGTGAATGTAACCTCTGTGTTTTTCCACTCTGCATTGAAGTGGACTTTGCTGGTTTTACTGACTCAAGCAGTTCTCTGCAGTTTTCCAGTTGTGTTTTATTTTCTTCTAGATAAATTTTGCACTTTGATCGACTACTGTGCAGAGGCAGGAACATCTGTTCGCCTGGGTCAATGGTTGCCGCTCTTTGTTTCTCTAATCAGTAGGCAGAAATTATTACCAGTGATATTGCAAGTATAATATTAGCCGAATACATTAAAAAGTCACATTCGAAACACAACAAATGACTGATATTTAGATATCAAAATAGATGATAGATAGATAGATAGATAGATAGATAGATAGATAGATAGATGGATGGATGGATGGATGGATGGATGGATGGATGGATGGATGGATGGATGGATGGATGGATGGGTGGGTGGGTGGGTGGGTGGGTGGGTGGGTGGATGGATGGGTGGGTGGATGGATGGATGGATGGATGGATGGATGGATGGATGGATGGATAGATAGATAGATAGATAAGACAGACAGACAGACAGACAGACATATATTTTCATAAGCAACCTACAGTTCTCTTCTACCTACTTGTTTAATGCTTTTTTTTAGTCACCTGAAGTACAGTAGAAGCATTTCATCCCAGATTCCAAATATCCCAAATAAATAAGTACACGTAGTCATCACTTAATGAACAGTTGCTTAATGACTATTCAAAGTTACAACATATTTCAAAAAAAGCTAGGCAACTGGCTCACATTTACAACTAGTTACAGGATCCTAGGGTCATGTGACTGTAATTTGTGTCATTTTTTGCATTTTTCCAGCAAAGAAAACAGCATAAAAAAGTCAATTGGATATGCTGGATTTGTTTAAAGACCAAATCATTCACTTAACAACCATGGTGACCCACTTAACAATGATTATAAAAACAGTTGTAAAGACAAAGCAGGTTACATGGTGACACACTAAATGACCACAGTGACTTTCACATTCCGGGCTCAGTTGTGGTCATAAGTCAAGGACTGTAGACTGAGATTGTATGGAATGTGGAATCAAACTCTTTTAATTCAAGTGACTGGACAATTGAAGTGGTGCGCTGGTGATACCAGTATTACTACTACAATAAATTATTATTTTAAGCAGCAGAATGGATAACTATCAAAAAGAAAAATAGTAATTAAAATAGAGAAATTTCTGCCATGTTTTGAACCAGGGGCACTCTACATGCAGGCAAACATTATAATCACTATTATACTACAAAGTTTTCCTGTAACAGAAGCTGTAGCAAATTTTATCAAACCAAAGCATGGAAAATGCCAGAAAGGATTCTTTTAATGTGAAATCTGGCTGTTTCACATGCATACTGTATATGTGTATTTTGATATTTTAACTGTATATATATATATATATATATATATAAATTTAATTTAACTTTGTATGTGGGTATGTATATACAACAGTAAAAGCCAGCCACAGAGAAGAAACCAATTGGCTATTGCTTTCCTGACTTGCAGAGAAATTGTCTAGTAGTCAAGACTGAACACCTCCAAGTCACTGTCAAAGCGTCCCAATCTGGTCAGAATTGTTTTAAATTAATTTAGAGCCAAATGGCATCAGCACAGAGAAGAAGCAGCTTAAAAGTGCAATAAACCACAACTGCATTTTGCAGCAACAGTAGTTACGCTTGGTCAGTAGTGGTAATAAAGATAAATCCAATCTGGAAGAAGCTACTTTAATAACAACTTTCATTAATTAAAAATAAATAATATTTTTCATTTTGGACTCCTGGCGACTGCCTGGACGGGTATCTGCAGTTTTCTTGGCAAGATTTCAAAAATGGTTTGCTACTGTCTCCTTCCCAGGGCTGAGAGAGAATGACCGGCCCAAGGTCATCCAACTGGCTTTGTGCCTAAGGGGTGGGAGGAACTAGAACTCGTGATCTCCCAGTTTCTAGCCTGATGCTTTAACGGTTAACCACTATATCAGACTGACTCCCTTATTAGCTTCTGGTTTACTGAAATTACTTCACTAATGCTACTGTGCACCCAAAGATTATGTTCCCTTATTTTAATTATCCCAATTCAAGAGTTAAGCTGTTTGTTAAATATATATGTATTTAATGTAGAACATTCCCTAATAACCCATGAAAGTGTTTCAAAAGCAATTTGGGGGGAAAATCCTTTAAAATAAATTAAGATTTGACTACATGCCAATGTGATGATTAGGCTGGATGATTAGTTCAGGGAGTTATGACCAAGGTAATCAGTGTGAGATAAGCGGTGTGATTAAGTTAGAAGAGTTAATTTTCCCACAAAGCCATTGAAGTTGGAATACTTTACTATTCTTCCTGTCTTTCCCCTCTGATGCTCCAGGACTAGGGGAGAAGGAAAATGAGGGAAATTCACTGAAAAAGGTGGTAACAAAAGAATTGACTTTACTAAACATCTTCTTCCCCCTGCAGCTTTTGACAGCTGCATGTCCTGTATGTACAAGTTAAATATGCTTTAGTCTGCTTCAGATACCTGGGTTTCATATAGTTGGTTTTTATGGAATAATCAGTGTGTGTGTGTGTGTGTGTGTGTGTGTGTGTGTGTGTGTGTGTGTGTATAATTTTTTGCTGATAAATGAAAATAAAGGGAGACTATTATAGATCTATTTCGAGCTATTTAGCTCTTGTCAGATAGCCATACCCTTACTGGGATTTGAACCTGGGCCACCTGCCACGATATATATAAAATCATGGTTAATATCATTGCTCTTCTCCAGTCTTCCTCTTCCTCAGTTTCAGCCCCTTTAGATATCTTGCAACTACAGATTCAAACTACAATTTGAAGAGTGCTATCTAGGGAGAAATGAACTAAATCATAAGTGAGTGTACAACAGCATTAGGTGTGCCTAAAGTAACAGATTGTATCCTTTACTGCTTGTTGTACAAGCATGGATGCTTAACAATACCATGAAGAAGATGACTTAACAGGTTTTATTTCTTACAATACTTCTGCACTGTAATTATACCTTTGCACGTGTGTTTGTGCATGTATGAGTGAAAACACATGCACATATACACACATCCCAAACTTGAAGTTTTTAAATAATGTTTAGGAAAGACAAAAACATGACATTCTTGTGGGATTGCTGCTGGAATGTTTCTGTAATGAAAATGAAACCTCTCTGATGAGCTTTTCCCTGAAAAATACTCTAGAGGGAGTCAAATCTAAGAAAGTTTATTTATGTTTCATGCATTTGAGCTCTTGCGTCTTTCTAAACACATTCTATGTGCTTCCTGTTTATCTATGTTATCCCTGCCTATTAATAAGTAGCTTTTGTTTGTACATATTTGTACATGTTCAGATTGGACAAGTACTCATGGCACTCAAAAAGACATTATTTAAAGTTGCATGTCTCTCTCAGAAGATTAAATAGTGTTTGATAAATAAAAAAAAGCAAGGGTTGGCTTCAAGTTTAACTGAACAGAACTTTTGTCAGCTAAAAAGAATAAACCAAATAAATGGTGTGAGGTTATTATTTTCAAGTTAGGTCGCTTCTCTTGGGTACAGTATATAATTTAAGAATATTATGAAAATAAATGTTTAGCTCTAGTAGGTGTTTGGAAACAGGTTTTAGGGTTATTTTTAATGCCTGCGCGTACACTCACACATAAATATATTGCAATAGTTATTCCTTTTCTACTCAAATTTATCGATACATATTGCAAGAGATTTATGGTCCTGATGTAAGCCGCTCAGAGTCGCCTGAACTGCAGTCTAGGCAGCAAATAAATTTGATCAATAAATAAATAATAGAGTATTTTTCCTGTCTTATATACATAGTAGTTTTTAGATAAACGTGCTGTTAGATAAATTAACTCCTGAATCCTTAGTTCTAGGTTGCTACTTTCCTTTATTAGTTTCCATCCATTGTTTCTTGTTTTGCCTTCTGGTGCTTTGGAAAATAGGTTGACTCCTTCTTCTTAAGGCAATCCTTCAAATATTGAAACACTGCTATCATGTCACCCTACCCCTTCTTTTCTCTAGACTAGCTATACCCAATTTCTGTTACCGTTCTTCATATGTTTTAGTCTCCAGGTCCCTAATCATCTTTGTTGCTCTTCTCTGCATTCTTTCCAAAGTCTCAATATCTTTTTTATAATGTAGTGACCAAAACTGGATGGAGTATTCCAGATATGGCCTTTCTAAGGTATTATAAAGCTACAGTATACTACCATAATACTTCACATGATCTTGACTCTATCCCTCTGTTTATGCAACCAAGGTTTACATTAGCTTTTTTTTTTGGGTTGCTGCAGCACACTGCTGGTTCATATGGTTATGCAGTGGTTAAATGCAGCTACTGCAGGCTACTCCAGCTGACTGCTAGTTCAGCAATTCAGCTGTTCAAATCTCACCAGGCTCAAGGTTGACTCAGCCTTCCATCCTTCTGAGGTCGGTAAAATGAGGACCCAGATTGTTGGGGGCAATATGCTGAACTCTGTAAACCGCTTAGAGAGGGCTGTAAAGCACTATGAAGCGGTATATAAGTCTAAGTGCTATTGCTATTGCTATTTAAGTGATTGTCCAGAATCATCCATTAATGATTGAGAAGAATCCAAGAGGTGACTTTGTTAATAAGCGGGAAGCTTATACTTCTTATCTAACAATGAGCCGAAATTATTGGAATCTGGCATATATAGAGATAGAAATAGAGATAGCACTTAGATTTATGTACTGCTTCACAGTGCTTTACATCCCCCTCTAAGCAGTTTACAGAGTCAGCATATTGCTCCCAACTATCTGAGTCCTCATTTTACCGACCTCGGAAGGATGGAAGGCTGAGTCGACCTTGAGACATGAACTGCCAAACTGCTGGCAGCTGGCAGTCAACAGAGGTAGCCTGCAGTACTGCATTCTAACCATTGCGCCACCACAGATAGAGATAGAGATATGTAACAAATTGGTAAATATTATACAGTTCCCTGAGGAAAGTATAGGGAAAAACAGAAACATTTTCAGTTATGAAACACTGAAATAGCTCTCATTTAACAGAGGGAAAGATTCCACAACTGAAAAGACCACAGGAATTCACAATTTACTTGTGACAGTTAAGTTCACAATATAATTCTTCAGAAAACAGCAAAAATTTAGAAAGAAATCTATTTAATAGGATAACACTTCTGTACTGATAGGTGACATTAAGCCTGGAGACAGTCTCTATTTTTCTTAGAAAGGGTTGGCGCAAAGCAGTAGTAAATGCTTTTGCTACCGGTTTGCGCGCATGCTCGTGCACTTGCGACACTTCTGCGCATGCGCAGAAGCATCCCGGGTTGGTGGGTGGAGCCTCCCACCGCCGCCGCTACCGGTTCACAGAACCGGGCCGAACCGAGAGCAACCCAACACTGGTGCAAAGGGACCAGCTGTGAGCCCAAGGGATTTCAAATCTAGATGGTGGATCTATCCATCTGGCACTGCAGGATTGTCTCAGGCAACAAAGTGCAGGTTCAGTCAGAATACATGGAGAAGAAACATACAGCAGCATAATCCATGCTAACCTTTTCTTTGAGAGTTAGAGAAGTAAAAGCATAGATTTCCTATATCTTCTATGGTTGGATCAGTGATAGGAAAAGAGAACCTCTTCTATTAATAGGCTGTGGTATGCTGTGGTGATACATTAGGGGCATAATATAAGGTCCCTGGATAAGGTCCTTTGATATAAACAAATCAATATATAGAGTTCCCCATTTGGACAAAATGATAAAGATTACTGTCTGGTGAATCCACCAGGCATATCAGATGATTTGTATGATTGTTCTACAAGCTGCCAAGTGAATAGTTGAGTGAAAACCAGTGTTTAAGGTACATTCCACAATAGCAAGGGAATGTTAAAATGGGGATTTCTGTGAAAATATGTTTCCTTTGTTTGTTTATTCATAAAATTGACATTGAACTGTCCATTGTCATTTGAACTGTAAAGTGCTGAAGAGAACATTTGAATACCCACAAAGTTTTGAGAACAGCAAAAACTATCAAGTAGTTTATTTACATGGAACATTTAATATACAAGTAAAATGTCTTTGTGGTTTTCAAGGCTATTGCGGATCAAGGATAAGTCTGTAGAAAGCCATGGATGGTTTTAATGGATAGAAGGGAAAGAAGTATTCCCTGAATATTTTTATAACTCACCCAGCAAAATAGAGATAATAAGCCTGAATGCAATGTAAGGGAGAAAATGGACCTTTGGAGGGTTTGTTTCTGTGAAACAAACTATAAAAAGTCAACACTGTATAATTCTTAGGATGAGAGTGATGTGCCCAGCAATAGTCTTATAACTTTAAAGTCCTCTTCTATTTCATATGTTCTGACAGTAAAGACAAATCTACATTGTTGTCTCCAGAGAAAGAATCTCTACGAGGCAAGCCAACAGTCCAAGAACAATAGGAATATACGGTCCAAATAAATTAAGATAGAAGGTAGGTTAATAACTCCTGCCCCAAAGGGATGAACGAGACAGAATGATCAGAAGTGAAAAGAGATATAAGAATCTCTGAGTAGGGATATGAAGGTAGCATCTATCAAATTTGAAGAGAGTGAGGAGCTCCTAATTTCCTATGATTCTCTTAGCTCAGCTTGTCAGGAAGACTTTATTCTGAAGTTTCCATTTGGGTTTCTGAAGATTGACTAGCATGCATTCTTAGAACAGGTTCCTCCCTCTATAATTTGTACCTTACAGATCAATCAGAGAGAAAAATCAATAGACTGCAATGACTTTTTTCTCCACAAGCAAATGAGATCACTAGATATTAAAAGCATTGTTAATCATTTATTCATGCACACATACACACATATGACTTACTTTTTTTTGTCTAAATTCAAGAATTAATTGTACTTGCATTTCAAATATTACCCACTTCATTGCCCAGTATTGCGGCCACAAATCAGGATATTTAGGGTCTTCAATAAAGAAACAGTGTCTTGCAGTTTTGGGTTTGTTTGTTTTTTTGAGGTAGTTTAAAGAAGAATATGAATATGAATTGGTCCCTCCCTCATATTGAGGGTGAAAACATGGAGACCCATGGTTATGAACTACAGTTGTAAGGGTTTTGTGAAGCAATGATTTTTATGTAAGATAAGCAAGTTACTTTTCAGCACATAATAATAATAGCCGATAAACCAATCAATCTTGATTTACTGGGTTAAATAAAGAATATTTTTAGGAAAACCCTTGGGACTGAGCCATGAGCCTCGCTGGCTGCTTCTCCTTTTTTTAACATGTCTGCATGTTATTACTTTTCCCCCATTGAAGCAAATGTTAAGAAAGCATCTGTCAGAAATAAGTATTGTCAGTGCATCATATTTTCAGAAAAGAAAGCATAAGACCCATGAGACACGAGGCTGGTAATTTAGTACTATTGCATTACATTGAAAGTTAAGTACATACTTAACATTCTGGTTGATATAAACAGATCAGAAAGTGTTCAGCCTTGTCCAGATGGTTCTATAGAGCGTTTTGCCAAATTAGTATCGCTGTTGTTAATATAAAGGGATTTCTAATGGCAGGTAAGATATAACCTAATTCAGGTAGAGGTACTTCAAGAATTAAATTAGGGAATACTCTGTGCTGTAACACAAGCACTACAAGCTTAATTCGATTTGATTTCGAATGCTTGGATTGGCAGACAATTTTGTGCCCTCTTGGCCCATTCCAAATGATAACTGTTCCTTTTTTCCCCTAAGGTCTGCAGTGGTCCAAATGTCCCCATTTCTAGATCAGACTTATATATGCTGTGTGACCTTAGACCAGGGGTGTCAAACTCAATTTCATTGAGGGCCATGGTTGACGTCGGGGGGCTGGGCAGGCGTGGCCAACTGGGTCTGGCCAACTGAGTGATCATGGCCAGCTTCACGCCACTCACTGGGTGTGGCCGACTGGATGGGCATGGCCAACTGGGTGGGTGTGGCCAGCTTGACACCACTCCCCAAACTGCTGGCATGTTTCCTCTTCGCATTGGGTAGACCAGGCCGAAGCCATGCTGGCCCAATGTTTCCTCTTTGCATTGGGTAGACTAGGTCGATGCCACGCTGGCCTGATGTTTCCTCTTTGCATTGGGTAGACTGGGCCAAGCCAAGCCCCTTACATTTTCCAGGAGGGCCTTAGACTTAGGCCTTAGTTTAATTGACACCCCTGCCTTAGACTGATTATTTCTTCAAAACTATACTTACAATATGACTCAATAATGGGCTGATATCATATAGATTTTGTAAAATCTGCCCAAAGTAGTATGTTTTTAAAATAGTACTAATTCTACAAGTAGTCCTTGATTTACAATGATTCGTTTAATGATCATTTGAAGTTCTAAAGGTACTGAAAAAAGTTGCTTATGATTATCGTTGCATGTATGGCCATCGCACATGATCACATGATCAAAATTGGGAACTTGGCAATTGGCATCTATTTACAATGGTTGCAGCATTTCTAGGTCATCACCATTTGCCACCTTCCCGGGGGGCTTCCAATAAGCAAATTCAAAGGGGAAAACCAGATTCACT
This sequence comes from Diadophis punctatus similis, assembly GCA_023053685.1. NCBI lineage: Eukaryota > Metazoa > Chordata > Lepidosauria > Squamata > Dipsadidae > Diadophis > Diadophis punctatus. Next base: position 99,812,666 of record JALIGW010000001.1, read on the forward strand.
CAATGACCATATAATTTGCTTAACAGCTGCAACAAAAAAGGACACGCAATAAGGCACAATTCATTTAATAACTACATCTCTTAGCAACAGAAGTTCCAGCCTCAGTTGTGGTCGTCAAGGACTACTTATAAATTGGGGGGGGGGATTACTGGTATATAAATATTAAGTAAAATATACCTCCTTTCTAAATATAACCTTTTATAACTTAAAGATATTAGAAATCTCCATACATCGAACATACATATTATGATGCTTATGAATACATTTCTGCCTCTTTCCATTCACTTTTACAAAGAGTCTTTTCAATTTCTTTTTGGGGTGGGTTTTTTTTTTTTGCATTGCTAGCATATTCTTAATCTTTGCTCTCTTGTCATATTGCACAAATGAAGCCTTTGTGAAATCATTCCCATATCAATGTTTATTTTTTAATTATTGATACTTTGCTCACCAGCAGGAGTCAGGTGCATCCCTGGCTTAGACAGAAGAGGACTTTTCAGCCTTTTTTCCCCAATGAAGAAATGTTTTACTAGCTTTGTCAACGGAGGTCCTAATCTGCAAAACTGACAAAACGAATCTCCAGGAATGGTTCTTTCTGACGACTGGAATTGACCATGAATTGGACATGGAATCAGGTTCTAGGTGTTTGCTTCTGAATAGGGCATTCATGCGAGGCACCATGACCAAACTGATGCATTAAAAGATCTTCCCACATTATCAGAAGAGACCAGAAAGGATCCAGCTGCTATCAAATGTATTGCTTGCTCTGTGAGTTGCAGCTGTATGTTTGTTAGATGGGGGGGGGGGCAGCTGGGAAATTCCTTGCTAACTTTTTAGTTTTATTTAAGTGAGAAGCTTGGTAATATATTAATCAGTTTGCAATATATTACCCTCATTTTTTCTATTTTAATGTTTCATTTCCCCCCTCTGGTTCTTCTATTTTTGTTAATCATATTAATGACCATGGCTGTACTGTATGTAGGAATGTTCAGGAAATTGTGAAACTCTGATTTTTCTCTTTTCTTTTTTTCCCTTTTTTCAATTTGCTCTGAATCATTATCTTGCAGTTATCTAGTCTTGGTCAGTAAACCTTGCCTCTATTTTTCCTCTGTATGAAGTCATGGTTTTTGTGTTAAATGTTCCCCAGTTTGCTTTTTCAGTGCAATGAATTATTGCTGAAAGCTGGAACAGTAAGATCCGGAAGCAAAAGAAGTACTGGCTGATCAACCGCACTCAACGTGTAGTGCTCAATGGAACTGCATCTACATGGAGGGAAGTATGCAGTGGAGTACCCCAAGGCTCTGTTTTAGCCCCAGTACTCTTCAACATCTTCATCAATGACTTGGATGAGGGGATAGATGGGGAACTCATCAAATTTGCAGATGACACCAAACTGGCAGGAATAGCCATCACTCCAGAAGATAGGCTCAAAATACAGAAGGATCTTGACAGACTTGAACATTGGGCGCTATCTAACAAAATGAAATTCAATGGTGAAAAAAGTAAGGTTCTACATTTAGGCAAGAAAAACAAAATGCACAGGTACAGTATATGTGGTACCTTGCTCAACAGTAGTAACTGTGAGAGGGATCTTGGAGTCCTAGTGGACAACCATTTAAATATGAGCCAGCAGTGTGCAGCAGCTGCCAAAAAAAGCCAACACAGTTCTAGGCTGCATTAACAGAGGGATAGAATCAAGATCACATGAAGTGTTATTACCACTTTATAATGCCTTGGTAAGGCCACACTTGGAATATTGCATTCAGTTTTGGTCGCCACGATGTAAAAAGGATGTTGAGACTCTAGGAAGAGTACAGAGAAGAACAACAAATATGATTAGGGGACTGGAGGCTAAAACATATGAAGAACGGTTGCAGGAACTAGGTATGTCTAGTTTAATGAAAAGAAGGATTAGGGGAGACATGATAGCAGTGTTCCAATATCTCAGGGGTTGCCACAAAGAAGAGGGAGTCAAGCTATTATCCAAAGCACCTGAGGGTAGAACAAGAAGCAATGGGTGGAAACTAATCAAGGAGAGAAGCAACTTAGAACTAAGGAGAAATTTCCTGACAGAACAATTAATCCGTGGAACAGCTTGCCTCCAGAAGTTGTGAATGCTCCAACACTGGAAGTTTTTAAGATGTTGGATAACCATTTGTCTGAAGTGGTGTAGGGTTTCCTGCGTAAGCAGGGGGTTGGACTAGAAGACCTCCAAGGTCCCTTCCAACTCTGTTATTCTATTCTATTCTATTCTATTCTATTCTATTCTATTCTATTCTATTCTATTCTATTCTATTCTATTGTTCTGTTATGGATTTGAGCAATTCTTTCTGAACATTCTGCTTTTTGCATTTATTTTATTTATTGCAGTCCCTGATTTTGGCTTTATTGTTGGCTTTGCTGAATGAGCCCTGACTGTGTCTATACTTGGCTTGGGCCTAATGTGAAAAGTGATGAAGCTATACATGGTTCTACCTGCATTTAACTGTTCTCTATCCACCCACTTTTCCAGGAAACCTGAAAATTGCTAAAAGCCTTCACTGTATGAAGATCGCTTCCCCACTGTCCCCCATCCATAATTTAATAAATAGAACCCTATTTATTAAATAGGATTTAATCCCAGGATTGTATAAATAGAATCCTGCCAGGGCTAGCATAAAACATTGCTGTTTAAACATTTCACTTCAGAAAACAAAATCTTGCATAACAAGGCAAAACAGGTGTTGTCAGAATTTGTTTTGGTTTTGTGCCTTCGAGTCAATGTTGATTCCTGGCTGTTGCCTAGACCAATTCCTGCAGTTATCTTGGCAAGATTTTGGAAGAGCTTTGCCATTGCCTGCTTCGTCCTAAGGCCTAGAGAGAGTGACTGTCCCAGAGTCATCTAGGTAGATTTGTGCCTAAGGCAGGATTAGCACTCATGGTCTCCCAGTTTCTAACTTGGCACCTTAACCACTGCATGAAATGCACTCTCTGGTTTTCAGATTATTTTCTAGAATATTTTCCTCCACAGACAAAATGTGTGTGTGTGTGTGTAATACTGAAGGTTCAAGGATGAGTTTAGAACATTATAACAATCTCTTTTGAGTGGGATCTTAGTATTTCTATACATGTTAATATATTTGCATTGTCATAAATAAAGCAGTAACCAATCATTCTAACATGCTCCTTTCATGTGGTTGTAATCACAGAGTAATGCTGCCTGCAAAGGGCTTCTAAACTCAGTTTATCTGAAAGATGGCACTGCAGGGTAAAAATGGATAAAAGACAAATATAAGACAGCATTTTTCATATTCACTCTTCATCTGTTTTAATAATACTACTGTTAATTACAAAATAATTACATAATAAGAATAAGAAATAATCTAGCCATCTATTGTTGTATAATAAGACCCCGGGCCAAAATCCAAAGATTCTTCCAACTTTGAAAAACTATGTGGGTCATCTTGTATTCCGAGATATTATTTCCTATTGCCTTTGAAGAACCCCACCCATTCTTTATGCTATGGAGAGCAAGAGACTTGTCAGACCACACTTTCTGATTTATGGATTTTTCCCATATCCTGTGGAAAACTATTACTATTTCTTCTGAGCCCTATGTCAACAACGTGCTTCATTTGCTAGTCAGAAAGAACTTTATTTACAATCCTACAAATATTAGCTGAAAGAATGGTTGGCAATTTTTGTTGTTTAAACAAAGCGCACTCTCAATGGACATTTTTATTCATATATTACTGTGGCCAAAATAATGTTTTTGGCTGGTAAGCAAAGCAAACAGCTTTCTTATGGCTTTACGTCACCATTCAGGTGTGCCCAGTTAAGTAAGAAGCACTTCTTCATGAACAGATGTATATACCCAGCTATATATCTTCTAACTTTTTGAGGCAAAGAATTAAAGGTAGTCATGGGAGGGGATTACAAGTACTGTACAGATGACTACCAGATGTTCCTTCCAAATTCTTAGAACCCAGCAACTTCACAGATGCTGGCTGCCTTAAAAGGGTGGCTTCCCATTGCTGCGATAACTGCCAGCTTTGGATGCTTTTATTTAACTGGCTAGTCCTAAATAACTGTGTTAAGTCAATAAGGATTTCTTTTGAACTTGTCTAGAAAGCCTAGTTTGGAGATTGAGTCTCAGTCTAATTTAGAAGCGACTGTGCCATCCACTGAGGATCAGGTGTGTGGCTAGGCAGTGTCTCTTAATCTTATATTGTTCCTGAGGTTTTTGCTGATGGCATTAAGCATCCGTAATCCCTTTTGACTTCTTCTAATTCACTAGATGTCTAAGCTAGACATGCTGTCTAGACTAAAGAAATATATTCTAGGTCAAATTATCCTTGAAGAGCACATAAAAAATTGAAACAGGGCAATACGTGGCAGCAGAGTGCCTTTGTGGTCACATTATTCTAATTTTAAAGGCTTTGCACTCACAAAGATTCACCAATTGATTTTGGGGCTTGGTTCAAGATGTTGGAGTTACCTTTACATGTTCTAAATTGTTTAGAACCCAATATCTGAGGAATCATTTTCCAAACCTGCCCAATTATTAAAGTTTGTAGGAGACTCCACTTTAAAAGGAAAAGGATTTTATTGTGGCTTGATGTAGAACAAATGACATGGCACTCCTAGCTCATTATAAATATACCCACAACTCCTGGTTTTCAGCTTTACTTCTAAAATGCTGTTTTACAACCCAAACAATCTTAAGCCTTATAACTAGACCTACCATATCCAGGTTGCAAATATCCAGGTGCTGCTGGTCAGCTACTTTTCATCTAATATTCAGGTGATACGATTCAGGTGATTTGACAATGTTTATTTCAGTCAGTGATCAGGTAGGTTGACTGAAGTATCCAGGCCAAAGATTGAACTACTGATAGATTTCTTTGAAAGAGCTGGTGCCATTTCATATTTCCTCCAACCACATTTTCATTTTTATTCTGGGCAAATAAAATGGAAAAAGAAGTATGTATGGACTGACTGACTGACTGTCAGTCAGTCAGACAAGACAATCAGTCAGATTATTCCTGATTAAGCTTTCTGATTAGTACATTTGGATGCATTTCATATTTTCCTAGGTTTGTGAAAGTTGTATGTCTTCTCTCCCTAGAAAATGCAGTTTGTATGATATAATCCTGCGACATATTTTTCTGTCCAATATTCCTTCTGTTTGTCCCATGTCCAACTATGCCATCTTGTGCTTCCAAGTTGAAAGCTAGTCTATAAATGGTGTGCATGCAAAAGTGGAAGGATTCATTATTTGCCTTCTTTAACTTATGGTGGATAGAAAGAGTAAGCACAGGCAAATGCTTAAAACCTTTGGTCCAGCCACCTGTCAAGTTGCCCAACAGGTGGCAGGCATGGAGTGCTCTGAAAGAGTGCTAAAGTCATATCATATCCCCAAGTAACAAGTAACTGACAGGTCATAAGCATGGAGGAATGGTATAGAGTGGAGCACGAAAAAGCAGTCAATAATGAACAACCACCAACCGATGCTTCAAGAGAACAATAGCCAACAGGAGATAGAAGTAAACTATGGAGTAGAAAAATGCCTATAATATACCACCTGTCATTGGTGACAGAAACTCTCTTTCTCAGTTTAAACCAACTTTTTAAGAATGCTAAACTCATGTTTTAAAAAGCACATTTAATCCATATCTCCTGTCAGAAAGGTCTAAACTTGTGTGCATAATAAAGCCTCATTTAGATATTATATGGGTAGATGGCTCTGTGGATGTTAGGTGTCTATTCCAGAGGTGGGTTCCTCCCGGTTCGCACCAGTTCTATAGAACTGGAAGCAAACTGCTGGTGATGTCACGGTGATGTCATGGAACCGGTTCTGTCGGTGCCGGTCCATGGACACTGCCATCTTTTTTTTTTGAATTTTTTATTATTATTATTTTGAATTTTTTTGAATTTTTTTTGCTGATTTTTTTCTTCCAGCAGTTTCCAGCACTGTGCATGCGTCACCATCTTGTTTTCAGCTTTTTTAAAAAAAATTGGATTTTTCGGCACTGCGCATGCATGAGGCGCACCCACGCAGCGCGGGAGGAAGCGAACCGGCGTCGAGGTAAGTTAGAACCCACCCATGGTCTATTCTCTTTTGCCACCCAAGTCAAAGGGGCCATGAATTGGAAAGGAAGGACATGCCTACAGCAATGGCCAATAGCAGATTGACAGACCTCCGTAGCAGCAAGCCCTGTCTAAAGCAAACAGAGTTGAACTATGTAAATCTCGTTCTGCCTGTACTGAATTTTCATATATAGTTTGCTTTTCTAATAAAAGAAATCCAAGATAAAAATGTTGCAATAAGAAAACTGTACCGTGTAATTCTGAAATCCATATTCGGACAAATACTTTTTCTAGCTCACATAAAATGTCACATAACTATTCAATTTTAAGAGTTCTCTAGAATTGTTAATTAGTTTTAACTATTAAAAAGTGAAGACTGAGTCAGGATTAAAACAAACAAAGAAACAAACATTCTCCACCTGACATTGAAGATCTGTATTTAGGCACAGACTTAAAATGGAACATGGGAAGACATTACAGGTGGCATTTAAATTTGCCTTTTTTGGTTTTGGATTTTACCAAAAATTCTTCCCAGGACTTCTGGGATTATTTGTTTTTTTAAAGGAAGAAGCAGCTGATTATTCATTTTTGAAAATGCGACATCTAGTATTGTTTCTGTCCTTAGGTAAAATGTACCCCTCTTGATACACGTAAATCCAAATTTTTGTATTTTGTGCTGTGGTTCCCACCCACTGAGAGCGACACCCACCCTTTTGGCCTTCTAAAAGGGCTTGAATACATGTATTAGGGTTCCGACAGATCCTCGAGCCAAGCTTCAAAAGAAATCCAGTTATTTATTAGGAGCTTCATGTCAGCACGTTCTAAATGAAGCCAACTCTGACCTCACTTAATTTACATCCAGCTCTGACCCTGCTTTCCCCCTCCCCCAAGGTGTGTCATCAGTCACATTCGCCAATGAAGCAATTTCACAGGTGGTAGAGATCACTCCCCTCCAGCCACTGTAGGTAACCGTGGAGATGGCCTTGACAGAGAGGTGGCTGGAATGTGCTTTTGTTTTGACTGAAGTGCTCCCTCGCTGCAGCTGCAAAGTTCATTTACCCATCCCCCTTGCCTATGGCAACTTGAGAGCAGGCCAGGGATGCTTTGCAAGGTGATAACATGGCTGTGCCAACTGGCCTGGGGCCCCATTGGGGGTGTGGCATTATGGAGATAGCTAATGGATTAGATCAGGGGTGTCAAACTTGCGCCATCACATTGTCGTCATGTGATGTATCATGACTTTTTTCCCCTTTGCTAAAAGAGGGGTGGGCATGGCCAGTGCATGATGCATCTGGCCCAGGGGCCGTGAGTTCGACACCCCTGGATTAGACAATACTGTTCTGACCTAGGCTTCCTTAGAAAGCATGAAGCAGAGTCTTAGTCCCAGTAAAACCTCTTTTATTTACACGACTGTGAATTCCTTTCATTCACAGTCCACAAGGCTTGTCAAACAGTCTTTCAGGGGAATATTTATAAACACACACCTTATCTCACTTGGAACACTGCCAGAGAACTAGTTTCCAAATGCAGGCAAGACAAAACTTGGCACAGAGCCTATTAGAGTCACAAACAGCACTTTCCACTCTTGCAACGACCGAAGGAACTAATTGCTTCCTGCAAAAGCCCACTTCTCATTTGCTCCTCTTTTATTGCTTATGGGAGGGGCCAATCATCTCCAAGGTGTGGCCTTACTCCCAGGTTGACCCTGCTTTCTTAATTGTTCTTGTCTTCTGGCAATTCTGCACATGCGCACACTGGGAACAGGCTCCAGCTGTTCCTCTACCTCACTGATGTCTGACTCCGGAGGCAGCTGATAACTACCAGATGGCCTTGGCCCCCTCTCTGCCTCCGACGCAGAGCCCTCGTCCGAGCCTTCCCCAGACTCCAGGACTGGCCCATGTTCCTCCCCAACCTCCCCACTGTCCAAATCTGCTGCCAGCTCCGCTGGCCGCTGGCAGGCCACAACAAATACCTTACCTCCTCTCTGTGTGTACTTTGTTCCTTTCCATCTTGGTCAATTTCATTTTAATTGGATTTTAAATTTAAGATTGATATTTATTATTTTAGTGTTTTAAGGGCAGCAGATGGCAGATAAGAAAAATTAAATTTTGTGAACACCAATATCATTTACTATACCTCTCTGTGTTTCTATCCTTGGAAAGCATCCTTGCTTCTATCTTATCCATTAATCACTACACACATTCCCTTTTATTCATTAAATTCCCTCTTTTGAACAATCTCATCAACTCAATCCAATCATGACTTTCTATGTTTTCCCTTTCTTCTACTCATTTACTCTTTCTTCATATATTTGTTGTGATCACCTATGCTTCTGAAGTATCCCATTTCCACTGCATCCAACTTACTTTCATATTTCTTTTGGCATATCCAATATAACAAAGTAGGCAGAATTTTAAATATACTGTTAATTATACATTCCCAGTGTTAATTATACACACATTTTAGTGTTCATTGTACATACATCTTAATATCAGCAAGTATATATTTATTGCACATGCACGTATCTGAGAACTTAGAACTTAAGAACTTGCATGTGTGTATTGTCCATGGTGGATAGAAGAACAAATCTAACTAATGCATTGTTTCATAAAACATAATGTCATTCTTCATAAAGAATTATCATGGTGAGTGGATCTAAGTAACTCAGCACTGAAGGCTTCCACTCCTCCAGCCTGTTTCCCCTCCAAACAGTGTAGGTAGATTGAGTGGGGTTCAATAAATCAGTGGTTTATGTAAGGATGAGACTTCAAGAACTGAGCCCAGGTGGGCACCATTGATCCTAAGTGTTCTTTACTTTCTGTCTTGCCAGGTCTGAATCTCCTTTGCTCCACAGTATCCTGTACTTGTTGCCTCTTGCCTTTCTGCTGGTCAATATAGAGCAGTGGTTCCCAACCTGTGGTATGTGTACCACTAGTGGTACGCGAGGGCCTTCCAGGTGGTACACGAACACTTTCGGGGTCATGAACGATTTTTAGTTAGTTATTTTTTACTTCACAAAAATGTTTACTGCCTAACACAAGATAATCTGGCAATGATTTGCAGCTGTTGCCACACGCCACCCACCTGGTCCCAGCGGCCCGAGAATCCAGTTGCTGGATGCGCGGGGCCAAAAAAGGAATGGTACAATTATGGAAATAAAGTGATATCTGATCGAATTTAGTTTCTCTGGAACCAGGTGGTACGCGGCGACTGTACGGGACCTCCAAGTGGTACTCGATCACAAAAAGGTTGGGAACCACTGATATAGAGGTTCAATTATCTCAGTGTTCCTAGTATCCATAAGTGAGCATATGGCCTTCCTCTCAGTACTTCAGTACCAAGCCTGCCACTTTTAAAACCTAAACTGGGAAGTGATAGCCTTCCCAGATGTTGTTGCTCCAATTCCCAGGATTTTTCACCATTGGCCACATTATTGGGATGTTGAGAATTAAAGTCCTATACCATCTGGCGGACAGATTTTCTCAACCCTACACTCAGGCCACCATATAAATTTAATAAATAAACAAACTTTCCCAAGTTCCAGCATTTACTCTCTGGTTGCATCTTTTTTCACAAACACGTCTTCCTCTTTCCTTTTCTGTTCCTTTTTTTTTCATATGAGAAGATAATTTGCAACCCATGGACTATATGCAGTCACCAAAACTCTGATTTTGTGACGACCTTAACTTTGATAATACATCTGAAGTTTGAAGGGAAAAATATAAATAGACTCAGTTAGCCTTAACGTAATTATACAATTTAAACAAAACAACCACCTGTCTCAAAAAAGAACTAAAATGTACTTATATTTCCTCCAGAGATATCCTGATATCTCTAACCTGCTTACTGCAGCCCTAAGTGGCCAAAAGAATAAATGTGAAAAGTGTGGCTTCTAGCCACTAAAACTTGTTCACCCTTGCACTCTGTGCTTTATCTGGCACTTTGCACAATCATTTTAGCTTGTTTTTGGCTTTCAACTCTTCCCTCTCATCTTCAGTGGTTGTTTGCACTATATATCTCTACCTGCTGGTGTCATTTCCTATGTTGCCTCTAGACTCCTTGTCTAGGAGGTTCCTTGAGCAGGTAATGAAAATATTGAGATTTAGTCTGAAGCTGAAGATAGCATATTTTAATATCAAATTATCAAAAATAATACCGAACAATAAAGGTTCTAAAGGTTCTAAATAAGCAGAAAAGTAGAATATCATTTAACTGTTGAAACTGATGAATTGCAAGGAAAAGCTTTAAGAAAAGAACAAATGTACCTTATCTAATAAGACATGTCAATGGAGTTGTGATGAATTAGAAAACAATGTGATGAACTGGTTTTTCTATGGATCTCTGATTTTCTCTCATGCATTCCCACCACTCATCCATCTTTCATCTCTTCATAATTCTAGCTCTGTAAGCAGCCTAGGAAATAGATGGTGTCTTTAAAAGAAAATAAACAGTGCAGGATATATTTCATTTCTTACCATCATTTACTTCCCAAAATACCATTGGCATGACAGGAAAGATGAATGATATTTAGTTCTGCTCTGGTGGCAGGTTTTAAAGGTTCAGTATTTAGCAGATCATTATGACAAGAACCAAAAAAAGGAGAGAGAGAGAAGGAAGAGAGAGGCTTATACCACCAAGAGAGAAAAAGAGACCCACACATATTTAGTTGGTTCTGCTGAATTGAGTACTAAATCTGTAATGTCTATGGGAAAGAGAACTAAGAATCATGACATTTATTGTGCATAAACATCTACTTTGGATAATTTATAGAGATTTCACAAATGGTAAATTACAGTCCAATTCTCCCAAGGAGAGGCAGAAATTCAGCAAATACTATACTGTTCAAACTCAGAACAGAAAGCAGACTTGGTCTCAAGAATCCCATTTTCTCTGAAGAGATATATTGAAAGGCAGCTCTGTTTTATTTCATCTCTTCCTCTCTATTCATTTTATTATACGTTACTATATTAGTACCGTTATCCACTTCCATAAGGCTCAAAAAGAATAAATATCCGTGTTCAGTCCGAAGACAAGGAATGTCAGCTTAAGGTAAAACAAGAAGTTAAGAGAAAACCAAATGGCTGCATACATATTCTGGTGATGAGTAAGAAAAATGTTACTAAGAGGCTAAAGCATGGGTATCACAAAAAGGGGATTTGACCCTTAAAACAAAAGTGCGGGAGGAATTCCATTCGTGTTGTTTGGGAAAATTCATCATAGGTGTGGCATCAAGAATTCAGGATATGTTAACATGGCCTCAGAAGTATCCCAAACACAATGTATTGCATATGCTATTTTTAAAAGATTGACAAGTTATCATTCGGCTCCCTATTGTAGACGGTACATGTACTGACTTACAAGCATGAGGCATTTCCTACCAATACTTTTGGTATCCTTGGAATTGGCATAAGCAACCAGCTGACCTTTTATTCAAAGAGTAGGATTGGACCTGATTAATATTGAATGGGAAAATGCCAGGAAATCCCAGATCTGAAAACTACATTAGACTTTACTCCAGAAAAAGACAATGGCACACCATTTCCATATTACTTCCAAGTATGTTAAATGAGCATTGTGATGTTAGTAACTAGGCATTACATCTAATTCAAAGGAATGGTTGGCAAGGTCATGATATGAATGTACCCATATAGTGATCAGAAACTGAAGTCTAAATCCTTTAGCACAGTCAAACTCAAGGCCCGCAGGCCGGATCTGGCCCGCGGGGTGCTTAAATCTGGCCCATGGTGCCAGCCTAGAAATAGCAAAGGACCGGCCCACGGTGCCTCTGGCAGCCAAAATGGGGCACGCATCCCCTGTGCCCCATTTTGGCCGTCGAAGTGCTGCAGGAGGCATCCGTCCTGTCTCCCACCCCCTCCCTGGCTGGCCTACAGAGAACTACAATGCTGATCCGGCCCTCAAAGAAATCCAGTTTGACACCCCTGCTTTAGCACAAGCCAATTGATACCGATAAAGGAGAATATTTGTAGCTCAGGTTGAAGTGAGGAATCTTCAGTGCTCTCTGAGCTTGGTTGTTTTCTTGCAGAGTTTCATTACCCAAACTAGGTAACATCATCAGTGTTAGTAAGGAATGGGGTTTGTTATCAATTTACATTCTAGTGTGGCATGCCCTGTCAGTGTTCTTGGAGGTTCTTTGGTTGACCTATTTACCATTAGCTTGTTTGGCAGTTTCTTGACTGGGATATTGTTCACTTCTTGATTGTTGGTCTGATGTTAATGTTGGTATTAACCTATGCTCATCTGAGTGCTGAGTGCTGGTGGGGAGGTGCTTTGGTCTTTTTGTTCCCTTTTGGCTTGTTGATTGTCTCTTTTGCACAGTAAGTATATTTTATTTAATCGATGTGTCTATTGATGACTGATTTGTCAGGGTGCCAGATTTCCAGAATTCTCTAGTTCTTCTAATTCTTCTAATTCTCTGAATTTCGCTTGGTCTAGGTTGGTCATAGTTTTCCAGTTGAAATTATGGTTATGTCTGTCCATATATTATGAAATTAAAAAGTTTTCAATCGTGTCTTCTGACTGATGGTTGATGTTCATGGATGTGGTTTGCTGGTCTTCTCACTTTTCTCCTATGTAGTGGCTGCTATTGCAGTCTTTACACTGTATGTTGTGGATAGCTCCTGTTTTTTCTTCTGGGGCTTTTGGTTTACTCAGGATGTTTGGAAAGATTTTGGTTGGTTGTGTGCTATGCTGATTCCAGGTGGTCGTAATAGTCTGTTGGTGGCTTCTAAGATGTTTTTGATGATTAAACAGGCCAACTGATGCCTGACATTAGTTGGTCTGTCCCTCTTCTTGAGGGACTCAAGAACCATTATATACCACATGCACTATAGGTGAGCAGTGGAAAATTATGTACCATATACTCTAGTAATATTGTATCATATGCACTAGTAATACTGTAAATTCTTTGCTTTATTCATAAAATGTATACAACTGTCCATTTTAAATATATAAATCAGGCCAACTGACAATCAATTTTACAAAAACAACAAAAGCACTCCAATCATAAATCATAATTATAAATGTATTATTGCTTTGTTCTTGAAGAATTCCAGGAACTGTCATCCTTGCACCTCTGGAGAGTAGAAGATGGGAGGGCTGCACTAGTCCTTTTCCCCATAGTGATTTATAGCATCTTCTGCAGGCATCCAACCATTGTTGTGTCTATCTAATAGTAATGAGGTCAGGCTTTACATGGCCTTAAGGATGAGCAAGTGATAAAGTCCCTAACAGGGAAACAGCCTAAAAGAACTAGTCATTTCCTGGAATATCTTTGAAGAGTCTTGAAAAATGTTGCAAAGGAAGTGCCGGTTTTATGTGCACAGAACAAAAGGATGTTGTGGGAATCTTGACATTCAATTACCTTAACTGTATCAGTAATTGGCAGAATGACTGACCATTTCAGAGCCAGAAAAAATAGTAGGACTAATTCTCATATCAGGACTCAAAACAATATATTACAGTTCAATGTAATAGAATTTAATTCTATGTGTCGCTGCACTGACTGTCCCCTCACTCACACTCTGAAATGTAAAATTAGAGATAAATGTTGCACACCTATAAACTAAGCATGTTTTACTTTAGTTGTCAAGTTTCATTCTGTGCTGGGCTCAATATATGCCAAAGCAAGTATGGGATATTGAGGAACATCTACTAAAAGTGGGCTGTGGTCTTAGTAGAACATAACTTTCAATAGGCTAGAAAGCAGGAGACTGAGAGACAACCCACCTTAGCCATTAAAGTCAGTTGGGAGACTCTGGGCCAGACACTTTCTCTCAACTCAACCCACTTCTCAGGGTTGTTGTTGTGGGGAAAACAGGAGGAGGAAGGACAAGAAGCAATGGGTGGAAACTAATTGAGAGAAGCAACCTAGAATTAAGAAAAAATTTCCTGACAGTTAGAACAATTAATCAGTGGAACAACTTGCCTCCAGAAGTTGTAAATGCTCCAACACTGGAAGTTTTAAAGAAGAGACTGGATAACTATTTGTCTGAAGTGGCATAGGGTTTCCTGTCTAAGCAGGGGGTTGGACTAGAAGACCTCCAAGGTCCCTTCCGACTCTGTTATTCTATTCTATTCTATTCTATTCTATTCTATTCTATTCTATTCTATTCTATTCTATTCTATTCTATTCTGTTTGCTGCCTTGAATTAGTTATAAAAATAATAAAGCTGGGATATAAAATAAGAAAGTTTATTTCATCCAAAGGGGAATATTCCTATATTTTGACCTTATTGGACAGTAACTGTTCAATGTAAAGTATTAAAAGACAAAAGAAAGATTAGATTAACTTGAGAAATTTGATAAGTTAATTTCTCGTATCTAGTTTGCAAGGGGGCTCAGCATAACAGAAAAAAAAATGTATGCACAGAGAAATACTTAAGTGACATGTAATTAAAGTGTACCTCCAATATATTTTTTATCAAGAAAGATTTCAGTTTCAAAAAAGGGGTACTTAGAATAAATTTATTACATTCCATGCTATTGTACAAGCAAATGCACAAATTCTATTGGGATTAGTGTAGCCACAAGGGAAATATATTAGGGTTATGCATAATAAGATATTTTCCTTAGGACACTGAATTGATAACCTGGAGAACATCCTGAGTCGCCTTGGATGATTCATATCCCTCTCATTTGATTTAGGGTCTAACTGCAAATCTCAATGCTTCCAAAAGCAATAAGACTCTCCCAAGAAGAGAGAAAAAACAGAAGGAGCAAAAAGAGGAAGCAAATTTGGTGACCAATAAATGATAAATAAGTGTCCTTATCTGTGAACACTCTTAACCATTTATTTATTTGTTTCTTTATTAAATTTATATATCCATCTATGTCATCGAAGATGACTTTGGAAGGTACATAACAATAGGTATTAATGTATACATACACATACATATACAAATACAAAAATGAAATTTGCATGCAAGGTGTCCTCCCAAATGAAATTTTAGCTACCACCCTAATATTTTCCCTTGTGGGTATATTTAGGAAATGAATATAGAAATATACTTGGGGATGGGGGAATGTGCAATAATTGGTCAGATGATTGTGAAAAGGCTGAGGTAGATATTAGGAAGTCATGGGAGAATGAAGTTGGTCCTAATTTTTGGTCAGCTGAATTGAGCAGATTTCCTGCATATTTCAAAGGCAGCATTTCTTAATCCTCTAATATTAACCTGTTTTCTCTACATAATTATACTGTTGCCAGTTGTTGTAGTCTCTGAGCCAAGTTACACACAGGATGTAGGAGATCTATGACTGGTTTTTCGAAAGTTTTTAAAACAAGGCAGCTGCCTTTGATTTAACCTCTCCCATCCTGTATTTCCCCAGTCAACATTCTGGGTTCTGTAGTCCTCAACTATTAATAGCAGTTTTTAACAGTGGAAAAGTTCAATGGAGAACTCTGTTCCCCCATGTTTCTGCTCTGCTCTAACTTGAACATGCTCTGCTCTAACGCCTGAACATGTCACCATTCAGGAAAGCCAGATGTGTGCTTAGCTGCACCCCAGTCTAGGAGGTGCAGTAATATCATGTTTCATTTGAGTCATGTTCCTCTATCTGATGCAACGATGCCAGCAAGTATTTCATGCATTGCAGAAATAGATTGTTCCTAGTAGCATTCAGTATATGAACTAACTATGAAACACATAAAGGAGAGAAATGTGTTTCCTAAGTGCTAGCATATGCCCTATTCCCTACATATATTTCACATATTCCCAGGAGGACAGAAAACTTTAGAAGCCTAGTTTTTATAGAGTAGATAAACGTAAGAGTTAATCTGTATATCTGAATTCAAATTCTTACATGGTCACAAACATGACCTTCTAATGCAGGGGTGTCAAACTTGCAGCCCGTGGGCCGAATGCGTCACGTGCTGACCATGCCCACTCCCATTTTAGCGAAGGGGGAAAAAGTCACGATATGTCACGTTTGACACCCCTGTTCTAAAGTATCTCATAGGATTGCATTACTGAGATAAAACTCAATTCAGGCCGAAACACCAATAGTTAATATAACAGATCCAATGTATTTATTCCATTTAGAACTCCTTTGACAAGACAAAAGCCAAATTCTACAGTGTGAGAGAAGGAATAGGCGAACTGCTTGTTACATCATATGTAGGCAATGAACATTTAAAATAAGTAGCCTAGGAAATCGTGTGTTATCTTTTGCTCCAATTAAAGGAACTGCTGCAAGGAAGTGTTTCTATAAACAGAGACGCATGGGCTATTTGGCAAGTTGCCTAATCAACTTCAGTCTTTCCTATGGAAAAACTCCTAGAAAACCCAGACTATGGCTCAAAACATACCATAGGCTGCAAAGCTTGTCTCATGGACTTAGATCAGGGGTCTCCAACCTTGGCAATTTTAAGACTTGTGGACTTCATCTCTCAGAACTCCCCAGCCAGCCATGCTGGGGAAGTTGAAGTCTTAAAATTGCCGAGGTTGGACACCCCTGACCTAGATAGATTTATACCTTGCCCCATTCAAATCCCTGCCACACAGTATCCCATTCGTATAAGGTTCTTGACATTGTTCTGTGTTGGATCATTTTTATTTTATTTTATTTTATTTTATTTTATTTATTTATTTATTTATTTATTTATTTATTTATTTATTTATTTATTTATTTATTTATTTATTTATTTATTTATTTATTTATTTATTTATTTATTTATTTAGTCAAGCATGTACAGGATAGTAGTTGTTTGTATAAACATAACATAAGTAAAAAGTTGCGATAAAAGAGGACAACAGGACAGTAGGACAGGGACGGTAGGCACAGTGGTGCATTTATGCACGCCCCTTACAGACCTCTTAGAAATGGGGAGAGGTCTACTGTAGACAGTCTAAGGTTAAAGTATCCGCTTGGCAATATTCAATGGCAAGCATTTCTTTCCAGCTTATTTAGCTTTACTGTAGTATTAAAGCTACATAGATTTACACATGTAGTGTGCACAGTGGCTTCGTTTCCCTGCCAGGCTCATTCAGAAGAGCATCATTAACAGCAACACATGCATCAACTTGTGGAAGACAGCATGGAGTGCAGATCATTGAAAGGGCTCCTTCCTGATGCACAATGGGAAAAAATATTTTTGAAGAACACGGAGAAGAACTTTGATAACATGCACCTATTGAGCCATGGTGGCCCAGTGGTTAGAATGCAGTATTGCAGGCTATTTTTGCTGACTGCCGGCTGCTACCGTAGCAGTTTGGCAGTTCGGGTCTCTCCGGCTCAAGGTTGACTCAGCCTTCCATCTTTCTGAGGTTGGTAAAATGAGGACCCAGATTGTTGAGGGCAATATGCTGACTCTGTAAACTGCCTAGAGAGGGCTGGAAAGCACTGTGAAGCGCTATATGTCTAAGTGCTATTGCTATAGCTATTGCTATTGTTTCTATCCCAAATATTTGCTATGAATAATAATGACATATAACAGCATTTAATATGCTGTAGGAAGCAAGGAGACCACTTACTGTTAGAAACTACAATTGTAGGATTTTAATACAGTTAACTAAATGTCACAAGTAATTTACTTTGGGAATATACTTCACTGCTGAAATATAAGAAGCAAGTTACTAGCAGTCAGCCAGGCATTAAAAACATGAAGTTATATTTCTATTCCTGCTCATTTTTCCTTTCTCCCTCTTAATACTCCATGGCTATCATCAAGGTGGCTAGAGAATGGCTGGAGAATTATGAGAATTGAAGTTTAGGATTTTTTGCTTGTTGTATGCTTGTCCATTTTTCTATACCATGTAAAAATGTTTTTAAGATCCAGAATTTTTCCTGGCAAGTTGACATCATCTTCTTGTTTATGGGGAACTTTAATTTGGAGTAGAAATTATTTTAACGAAGTTGTGATTTCTCAATTGGTTGGAATGACGCAGCTTTAGAGTTTGAATTGAATTCATAAGATATTCAAGTGAATTTGGTTGCTATTATCTTTATTATACAATTAAAGGAATAAATGTGTTTGCTTGAGATGCTGATTATGCTGATGCTGATATTCATTCAGTAAAGTATGACTTGGCAATTCTATGCGTCAGGTCTTCTGATCTTGCACTATTTCTTTGAGGTTCTTTTTTGCTCTGGCTGGTGTCAGCTTTGATAATACACATTTGCAAGTACACATTAAGCACATCCAGAGTGCTAAATTAGAACTTTTGTTAACAATGTATAGTTAAACAAGGCACAGGGGCCTTAATTAAGTCAGAGTGGGTGGGTTCATATTTCACACTAAGAAAAAACTATTCACTGGATTATATAAGACTACCAATAACAGAGTGCTTGGTATCTGAGTCCCATATCTGTTCTAAACTCCTTATGTGAGAGGTTCCTCCAATCACTTGTATTTATTTGTATCCAGTACTGTGACAAACTCTGCATTGCAGTTTCTTGAACATTTACAAGATAAATCTGTTTTTCTCCTTTATTCTTAACACACATTAGATTTCGTCTTACTTCTTCATGGTGGTTTAGGCTGAATTTAGAGGTGATGAAGGATATGACGGTCAATTATTGCTTTCTGCCACATACTTTTCCATTACTCTGAAAAGTAGTGGGAATCTCAATAGGAGGAATTCCTTCATGATATTTCCACTTGGGAACAAACCAGGGGTGAAATTCAGCAGGTTTTGACAGGTTATAGAGAACCGGTAGCGGAAATTTTGAGTAGTTCGGAAAACCGGCAAATACCACCTCTGGCTGGCCCCAGAGTGGGGTGGGAATGGAGATTTTGCAATATCCTTCCCCCAGGAGTGGGGAGGGAATGGGGATTTTGCAGTACCCTTCCCCTGGAGTGGGGAGGGAATGGGGATTTTGCAGTACCCTTCCCCTGGAGTGGGGAGGGAATGGGGACCCTTCCCCTACCATGCCCACAAAGCCACGCCCACAGAACCGGTAGGGAAAAAAATTGAATTTCACCCCTGGAACAAACTGATGTGCAGAAAGAAAGACACTTATATAATGAAGGCCAAGCATCCACACGTACTCGCTGGCCCCCTCATTTCTAAGTAAGGACAAACACACATTCCTTCCATGAATATTTCACTGCCAATCATTTCCTATTGAAAGTATTTTTTTAAAATACATTCCTTTCCATTGAATTGAACTACTAATAGGGGAAAAATGCAGAAGAATTTTATGCATAGCACTGCTTACGACCATTTGTGCCTAAACTGTTCTGAAGTGAATAAGATGCCCAGTTTATGCAGTAGTGCTTTCAAAAGAATTCTTTCTCTATAGGAAAATGCTGGCACTAGGTGATAATATTTAACAGGCTTTGTCTGACATCATCTAGCCAACTATAAGGGTGCCTCCATACCATTACTATATCTACTGTTCATCCCCTCAAAACAATGTGAAGTCAATTGTGAAAATTACCATCTACCACAGACTGCAATATGCCTCCTGACAACACAACCCATCAATCCTGCCAGAACTGATGAAGCTTCTTGTATGAAAAGCGAAACTACTTCTTCTTCTTCTTCTTCTTCTTCTTCTTCTTCTTCTTCTTCTTCTTCTTCTTCTTCTTCTTCTTCTTCTTCTTCTTCTTCTTCCTCCTCCTCCTCCTCCTCCACCTCCTCCTCCTCCTCCTCCTCCTCCTCCTCCTCCTCCTCCTGCTGGAAAAAACCCCGTCCAGTTGCCTTTTGAAAAAGCAACTTTGAGACAACTATGACTTGGTTGACTGAGAATTTCCACAAACAACAACCCTTCAAAAGGGAAAGAAAGAAAAGACATAATTGATCCAGGCTTTCTTTGTTTCCTCTTCCTCTTCTGCCAAAGAGAAGGGAGAACTTGATGGAGTTCTGTCAATTTTAGCTCTGTTCACTTCACCTGAGCTGTTGAAAGGGAAATTCAAACATGTCAAACCAACATACTCCTTACAAGACCTTGTAGTGCAGCTGAAGTTTAGAAATGGGGAGGAAGGCTGAGGCAAGCATTCCCTCCTGTGGGAAAGCAGCAGAAGTGGGTTCCTACCGGTTCGGACTGGTTCTATAGAACCGTTAGTAACTTGGCGGCCTGGGTTGCTGGAACCGGCAGCGACCCAGGCCTGCCATACCCTCGAGCCAGTTTTCTCAGCAGCGCCATAGGCACTGCCATCTTGTTTTTTGCTTACGCGCATGTACAGAAGCTTTTTTAGTATTCCGCCTGCGCGTTGCGTCCCTGAGTGAACCAGCAGTAGCAGAATCCGGAACCCACCCCTAGGAAGCAGCCTACTTTTGAGCTCTTTAGAGCTCTAGCATTTTCAGATAAAAACTGGCTTCAGAGCTGTTGTGCTAAAGTAGAAGTTGCTGAACAGAGATGATGGCAAGAGATCAGTGGGCTGTGTTATATACTGTATATAGTCTCTCTTCAGTATATAGTTATGGTACAGAAACGCAGAGAAGGATAACAATTTAAAAGGACAAATCTTGATAAAAGTATGGAATACTGATTGATTATGTGTCATCAAGCAGTTTTTATCTCCTAGTGACCACATAGATGTTCTCCAAGAAAATCTATCCTTTAACATGTCATGTCTCACAGTGCACTCATTACCTCATCCACCTTGCTGCTGGTCATCTTCTATTACATTCCAATACATTCTTCTGTTACAATACTACAAAGGAAATAATAAGTCCATAACTTCAGCTTTAGTTTCTCTTTCAAAAGTTTTTCATGCTGGAGACAATTACAATAAAGAAAGATAATTACATATGAGGACATGGTCCACTCCAGTTTGATGATGCTCTTAAAAACACAGCAAGAATGATTTAGTGAAGGATGGAATATCCTATAGTTGATATACTTGTGAATAGTCAAAATGATGAGATCAGTTCTTAAGAAACAAAGAGGGACAAAAAGAAGGCAAGATAAGCCATATTTTGAAATGCTAATATGAAATCAATACCACTTATTAGAATATATGTATGATCTTTTAGTTAGATGACATTTGCATCCATGTAGATTATGTGTCCATATATCTGTTATTCCTGTACACTAGGACTTTTGTAAAGCACAAAGTCTCCTCTTCAAAATTTTTATTTTTATTTTTATTTTGTATTTCTGGACTGCCCATCGCCCTCAAAAATTAAAGCAACCAGAACCTTTAAAAGATTTACAAGTGTATAGTAAAAATTATCAACATAGAACACTTTCTATTTGCTCATAGAAAGTTTAAACCATGAACATGATACTTCCATACTGTAAATACTGAGAAAGGAATGATTACAACCTATGCCAGGGATTGTAGCAGAGGTGGATTTCAGCAGGTTTTGACCAGTTCTGGAGAACCGGTATCGAAAATTTTGAGTAGTTCAGAGAACCGGTAGTGGAACATTGAGTAGTTCGGAGAACCAGTAGCGGAAATTTTGAGTAGTTCAGAGAACCGGCAGCAGAAATTTTGAGTAGCTCGGAGAACCGGTAGCGGAAATTTTGAGTAGTTTGGAGAACCGGTAGTGAAAATTTTGAGTAGTTCAGAGAACCGGCAAATACCACCTCTGACTGGCCCCGCCCCCATCTATTCTCTGCCTCCCGAGTCCCAGCTGATTGGGAGGAAATGGGGATTTTGCAGTAACCTTCCCCTGGAGTGGGGAGGGAATGGAGATTTTACAGTATCCTTCCCCTGCCATGCCCATCAAGCTATGCCCACCAAGCCACACTACGCCCACCAAGCCATGCCCACAGAACCAGCAGTAAAAAAATTGAATCCCACCACTGGATTGCAGCAATGGGAAAATGAACCAGTGAAAAAAATGCATCAGCAGCACGTAAGAGAGATGAGGAATGGTAATAATATGGCACTTGAAATACACTAGCTAGCTTGATGACAATAATATCTTGATGTAAAAAAATTGTTTCCCCAAGTTAGCAAGAAAAAAATATTCCCTAGATTTGATGTATCTCTCTTGTTAATAAATATGCTTTTCATCAGAAATATCAGATTACAAATCCTGATATCTCAATTTTTGATCACCTCTGAAACTTTTAATGTCGTAGAAATGAGCCAAATACTATTATGGAAATGTATTTTCAACAGCATTGGCCTATTGCCCCTATTATATTCTGAGAGATATAAAAGCTTTTTTAGAATTGTGCAGACTTCTATTATATGTTTATGAGAAGATGACACAAATGTATAGTGGCATTTCAGATTCCTTTCATTGCATTTTTCCTAAATTGATAAAAAGTGATTGGTACACAAAGGGAATTGAGCTTGTGTTCAGATTTGTGGTTCATGCATTCTGGAAGTCTTATTTTGAGACCAAATCTAATCATTCCAAATTGATTGCACAAATACTATAGGTATTTAATTTCTCTTCTGTTTATAATATGTGGTATAGCTGATTGGGCTCTTTTGACTTTGTGGTTCTCCCACCAGTTTGTAATTCAGCAGGTCATAAACTTTTAGAGGCATACGTGTCCCATATACAGAACATTGGAGCTATTACTGTATTAAATCTTTCCAAAGATGCTTTTCCTCAAAAAGACTCAAAGGCATATTTCATCTGGAATTAGCTGTTTTCTAGCTTTGCTTTTATTGGAAGTATTTATTTTGTAACCCTGCCATTAAAAAGAACACTAATTGAAGGCAATTTCAGAAGGAATAAAATTAAAACTAAAATACCACCCAAGAAAATCTTTGTCAAAATTATTTAACATATACAAATATACAACACACATATAATTCAAGCAATTATGCATGAGGAAACTGGTGCTGAAAAGGCAATAAAATATAAGTAGAAAGTCCTTGCTGCATATCAGGTTTTTCTTTTGTAAACATGGAATCTGAAAATACTGAAAATGTAAGCTAGAAATGTTTCAAAAGATACTGCTAATTTGTGAACAGAATGTACTGCTTGTAGAGTCATGTGAAAATACAAATGTTGTCCAAAACTCTTGTGATTTGTTTAGTACTACATGCAAACTATGAATTCTGATTTGAACAATACACTGATGGCTTGTTTGATCACTTTTGGGAAGGAACCAAGTAAGAAAAAAACCAGACTTTTTGGGGAGGTGGGGGAAAACTTGTGAAGATGGTCACTATATCTGCTTTCATATCTACACTGGACAAAGTGGAGAAGGGAATAGTTAGAAAGTTGAGCATTTGTACTAATGTGCAACCTTCTGTGGCATTCTCACTTTTTCACTCTGAGCTAATGATACTTCTAGCTGGCCAGTTGGGAAGCACTAAAATGGCACTGTTAAGTTCCGATACTGAAGAGGCAGGAGACAGTAGTGTGGCTAACAGCTCTTTATTCAAGTATTGTCAGAAACCAACAAAGGAACCAGCCGGCTGCCGACTGGTTCAACCAATCAGAGATCTCCATTTTCCCGCTCTGCAAAGCGGACCTTGGTGTAAGCAGTTAACTTAAATTCAAACTTCAATACATACCGTATTTTTCGGAGTATAAGACGTACCGGAGTATAAGCCGCACCTTAGTTTTTGGGGAAGAAAATAGGAGAAAACAATCTGCCTACCAGGTATTCATCTGGCTAGCATCCTTAGTCTGGTCAGCTTCAGCACATTATTTTATCCCCTGGTTAGGACTTAAAAAAACCTTCTTCTGAGAGAGTAACAATGTAAGAGCATGCAAGCCAGTAAGAGCTGGGAAGATCGTTAGCACCTAGTTAGGACTAGAAAAAAACTTATTCAGAGCAAGTAGAGCAATGAAAAAAACCCTGCAAAGACTTAGGGCTGGAAAAACATTCTTCTGAGAGAATAACAATGAAAGAGCCTGCAAGCCAGTAAGAGCTGGGAAGATAGTTAGCACCTGGTTAAGGCTAGAAAAAAAACTTATTCAGAGCAGCTTCAGCACATTATTTTATCTCCTGGTTAGGACTTAAAAAAACCTTCTTCTGAGAGAATAACAATGAAAGAACTTGCAAGCCAGTAAGAGCTGGGAAGATTGTTAGCACCTGGTTAGGGCTAAAAAAAAACTTATTCGGAGCAGCTTCAGCACATTATTTTATCTCCTGGTTAGGACTTAAAAAAACCTTCTTCTGAGAGAATAACAATGAAAGAACCTGCAAGCCAGTAAGAGCTGGGAAGATAGTTAGCACCTGGTTAGGGCTAGAAAAAAACTTATTCGGAGCAAGTAGAGCAATGAAAAAAAATTCTGCAAAGACTTAGGGCTGGAAAAACATTTTTTGGAGAGAGTAACAATGAAAAAGCCTGCAAGGTAAGAGCTGGGAAGATCTGTTAGCACCTAGTTAGGGCTGGGGGAAAAAAAGCTACATTCGAAGTATAAGACGCACCCAAATTTTCAGCCACTTTTAGGGAGGAAAAAGGTGTGTCTTATACTCCGAAAAATACGGTAACAGGCACAGCACAATCTTCCTTGCTTTTCTTTTATCAAAGTTGCTTTCTGTGGTGATAAAAAGAATAATGTGTATTGGCATGGGGAAAATGCCACTCAGAGAGGCCAAACAAACAGAACTGAGCTGATTAACTTCTGAATTTAATGGAGAGGTATAGGTAATGCTTTTCTGGATATATTTATATTAACCTTGGTTTGGGAGGAGAATAGCTGTCTTCAACATTTATACAGGAAAGATGGGTCTACCTTCCAAAAGTTGATTCACCAGCTGATTAACATGATTAGATAATCAACATTATATCAGATTTTTCATGCTAACAAGGCATATATAAAATAATTATCAGAACATAACTGAAGAACTGTACAGTATTGGAAAGAGAGATTCCACTGGACATGTTGTATTTGGGTGAGTTTCAGACATCCAGATGTGAGGTGCCAACAATACGAAACACTATTACTACCCCCATCTTTGCAGTTTCTATTTCTCCCCAGACTTCCTTCCAGAATGGATGCTTCAGTATAAAATTCTCAACAGAAGTACAGTCTGCAATCTTTTATACAAGAAGAGGTAGACATTCCATTCATGAAAAAGAATTCTAAACTTGAGGAAAAGATAAACTTCTACCAATTACAGTATATGAGGCCACTGTTAGTAAACTACTATAATGAATATTATGATTAGAATAATTTAGGCCCAGGAACAGTTCCACAGGTTTTATTTTATTTTATTTTATTTATTTGCCACCTAACTTACCACAGGGTAACTAATAAATTAAATAGTAAACAAGACTCCAATCAAGGAACTGCCGAACAAGCTAACAGTAAGTAGTTCAACCAAAGAACCACTCCCACCAGCACTGACAGGGCAAGTCACTAGAATATAAACTGAGAGCAAACCTCACTCCTTACTAGCACTGATTATATTACCTAGTATGGATAATGAAATGTCTGCAAGAAAACAACCAAACTCAGAAAGCACCAAGAACCCGTCAGGGTTCCTGTTCATTTTTTAGTTATAAGAAAGAGGGAATTTCAGCAAGACATTTGGTTGCCATGCGATTGCAATGTACGCAGTTCAGTGGATTACCCGCTTCAACCCAGGTACAACTTCTGAGCTGCTGTCAAAGTTTCAAAACAACATAACAAAACACCAGTTTGGGGAATTTAGCACCCAAGACATTCAAAGTAAAACTACCCAAATGGAGATTTATGCGGGAGGGGTTTTTTTTTAAAGAAAACTTCATATTTCCCTTCAAAAATCGGCCACAGTGCCAAATCCCTAAAATTGCCTTTTCAACTCAGATGACTTTGAGATGCAATTTTAAGCATGGGTCCTCAAACTACGGCCCGGGGGGCCACATGCGGCCCGCCGAAGCCATTGATCTGGCCCACGCAGGACCACTAGGCTTCCCCGCCCACATCGCCCTGCCCACCCTTCGGCCAAGCACAGGATTTACCTTCGTGAGCCCCGCAGGCTTGAACTGAAAGATAAGACCAACAATTTTGGCCTGCAGAATGTTGCTGGAGGCGGGGGAGGTGAAAAATGGGGTTCACAGACACCCCAGGAGGCCAAAAAATGGGTGAAAACTGCCTGTTTTTCACCTCCCTGCCTCCAGAAGATTGATAGAGAAAGAGAAATAGAGAGAGAGAGAGAGAGACAGAAAGGAAGGGAAAGACAGAGAGAGAGAGAGAGATTTATCAAGCTTCTTGGGGCTGAGAAGAATTCCTGCCAAACTGAGTTTCCTGAAGTGGACCACTAGACTCCTAAACAACTGAAAAAATGATCTAGTAAAAAGAAAAGTCAACCAAAAGAGCAACATGCAAACAAAAGCAAATAAAACACCCCCAGGAGCAAAACAAATTAAAGTTTAATTTGTGTGCATTGTTTAATGGACTGTTAAATTGGCCACGCCCATCTAGTCACATGACCTGGCCACGCCCACCCAGCCAGCCCGGCCCCCCAACAGTCTGAGGGACCGTGAATTGGCCCCCTGTTTAAAAAGTTTGAGGACCCCTTAATTTGAGGGTTCTTTGGCAGCAGTTCCCGAGAAGAAAAACAATTGGAAAAATATAGCACACCAATGGATGTTATATATCCCCGCTGGAGCTCGGCCTGTCTCTTTCCAGGACCAGATGAATAAATAATATGAAAATCATGAAAGTTTTTTTTTTTTGCTTTAAGCACTGAATATTCAGGATAGAGAAGGTCATTAATATTCCTCCATGCCTTTGGGGCTGTGATTAATGTCTTTCCACACTCCCCGTGACTTTCTCTCTTCCCCCCATCTCCCCCTTAAAAACATACTTGGCATTTAGGAGTCTTAAAGCAATTTCCTCCTTTGCCCTCACCTGGGATCTGTGCTGTCCCCAAACCTCCTCCTGACCTCGGTATTGTGTTTTCATTTAAAACAGGGGGATGTCTATAAATGTCAGTCTTACGGAGCAATTAGAAGTTTGCGAAAGAGCTGTAACATAAACCAGCATTTGAGTGAAATGGATACCGCCTTGCCTCTGCTTGCCGTTTGCTTTCTGCTGGAAAGAATATCCTGCCATTCTCCCATGGTGGCCTCGAATGGAAGACATCTGACTGGGACTTAACCCGTAATTCAGATAAGCCTCGGCCTAGCTTGAAACAAAAGATCGGCACAGCAAGGAAGAAGTTAAGCAAATTGGGCTGGTGGCTTGCCAGGGGGAGGTAGAAAACTGACCCTGGATTAGGCCTTAATAGCTGCCTGTGGTGCTGTCAGCGAGATCCAATGGTATCTCTCATTTCTCTGCCTTTGTAAGCCCAGAGCGTGCCATTTGGTCTCACATGACATTCCCACATTATTTATAGGCAGAAGCAAGGGGAGGTGGTGGCTGAGGGGCGCATTCATAGCTTCTACAGTCAACTTCCCTGGAGTGCCGGAACACCCATTTTTTATATGAATGGCTTGGTAAAGGCTTATTGACGAGGGTTCTTTTGGAGGATGAGGTGCATGTCCCCATTTCATCCTCTGTTTCTTTTTTGTAGCAGCCAGCAACTTTTGCACCCTTCCAGATTAGGGAATATTCCTGACACAGGGGTTACTAGTGACCAGCTCTGCACTTACACAATTTTGTAACTAATGTCTTGTGCTCCTGATTCTTTCACCAGAGCTCACAGAAGGATGCTTTTTTCCGAAGTAGCAATGTATTTCTCACCTTCCAGGTTTCTGGGCTTTCATTGTAATTACAAGATGATATAATTAAATAGAACAGGTAGTTCTTGGCTTACAACAGGTTGCTTAGAGAACATTCACAAAGTTGCAATGGACCCCACCAAAGTAGACCCGGATTCAAAGTTCTGATGGGTGTCATCACCCCTGAGATCACGAGATTGTATTTTGGGCACTTGGTAACTGGCCCACATTTACAATTGTTTGCAGCATCCTGAAGGTTTTTTTTGCCAGAAACCAGCATTTACTTCCAGGTTTCAGCAAAAACTACCCATTGGGAACTCTGAGTTCGCTTAATGACCATAGCTTTCACAAATGATAATGGGTTCATTTAACATCCACCACAAAGATTCATGCAATTGATTGTGTCATGTGACGACCTGCTTAATGACTATCACAACTTACAACTGTAATTCCGGGCTTAATTACGGCTTGTAACTCAAGAACTACCTGTAATCAGAAAGCAGAACTACAATTGTGCCAGTATTATAGGGAAGGCAAGGAGATTTTACCACCATGGTAAATAAAAAGCTTTTGAGGGTCCTTATTTTATTTGTCTCTATTTTGATAACCAATGGGTCATTCTCCATTTTGGTTTGTGTCTCACTGTCTTTGATTTTTATCCCCAAAGAGTGGTCAGTGTTTACAACTAAAGTGCAGAAGCATATGAAGTATAGAAGAAGGGAGAAGCTGGCATTTTTTTTTTTTGCAAATTTATATTTTTTTTCTAGGCACAGATCAGATGGAATCAAATACTCAGTTATTGGATTATTTGCAACCAGTTGTCTTTTTCATTTCATGGTCAAAAAGGAAAGTGGTAATTGGTTGGCAATTTTCTCCATGTCTATAGTCACCAATACATAAACATGATCATGTGTAGATGGTCTTAACTGTTTTTAGATTTATTCATACAATTGATAAGAATGAATGTAAAAAAAAAAGACTGCTAAGGACCAAAAACTAACAAATAATGAGTAGACAAACAAACTGGGTGTCAGAACAGATTGTTGAAATTGCCAAGAAAAAAAGGGCAACATCTCAGTAAAGCACTTACAAAATAAATCAGAAAGTTCTCAGAAGAAATAAATAAGCACTATTATAAAAACGTATGTAAAGCGTGAATATGGAAACAGACACAGAAAAATAATAAAGTCTTCCAAAAGGAGAGTTCAACTTTAACTTAAATTGAAGTAATAGGATCCAAAAAAGCAAATAAAGATAAAATTGACAAGCTTCTGTCAACTCCCTCTTTTTCTCCAGCAGGGAGTAAGTATGTGGAAAGTACCAGGCTTCCTAGGCTTTAGTACATCCCCCTCCCCCGTTTTTTTTATGAAACATATAACATGTAGGAATTTAGGCCAGGCCAATTATTTTCATTTCTTGTTATGCATTTGAACACGAACCTCTATTGTTCTGCTGTTAAAAAGAGAAAGTTGAAGTTGTTGTTGATGCTTGATGTAAGATTAACAGGTGTCTTGGGTATTTAATTGGAACACATTTTTCACCACCATGCTGTTCATAAGACACTAAATATTACGGATATATTATTCATCTCAGGTATTATGCATACCAAAGAACCTAAATCTTCTGGTCTTGCCTTTGGACTTTTTATCACTTGGGAAGGAAATAAATACAGTATTTAACCTTACTATTACAGCAACTCGTGGGCAAACCATTCTATCCAACCTGCAGCTCAGTGTTTTACCTGATAAACAGGCCTAGTAAATGGAACCACCTAAAGTTTAGGGAGGGTTTTGTCTCTAGATCTTCCATACTTTTCCTGAAATGAAAGAGAAAGGTGCCAGGCATACATGCAACCTCTAAGCAAGTCTGAAAACTCCTGGACAAAAAACACAGAATGGTGTTCTTCCATTGGACTCTTCCAATTCTTGTGTGCTGCTCAAACATGCAATTAGCTAACATTATGTGGGTGTTCTTGAGGCTTTTCAGTCATTTCCAAATGTATTGCACACACGTTTGGTTAATCTGACCACAGCTGCTTCCTAAGCAGATTTCTTCAGTGCCCTGAATGATCCAAACCCCACTGAAAGTCCATGAAAGATGCCTATTGTCTTCAAAAGAGACCTACATCAGACCCAACATGTCCCAAAATTAATGAACTAGCAAAGGGCCTGCCTTCCATAATTCACAAAACTCAACAACTCAATTAGCCACTTGCAGACCCATAAATGTGGATTTTTGTCCGCTCCAGAATGCTTACAATGTTTTGGTTGCTATGTACATATACCTCTAGAGCTGTGGATTTAAAAAAGAGAGTTTAAAAACTGGTGCTCCTGCATGCATATGAATGCCATCAGGCACTAGAAAGCAGTGTGACAATGGTCAAGAAAGCAAGATTTCAAAATAACTTGAGCAGAGTCCCACCTGAGGAATCTGGACCAGTGACTGGCATATATTGTGAAGTACAGAAGCCTCAACAAATGTTCAGGGCTTAAATACAAGATGAATAAGAGACAGGGGTGGGGTTCCTATTTTTTTTACTACCACTCTGTGGGCGTGGCTTATTTTGTGGGTGTGGCTTGCCAGCCATGTGACTGGGTGGGTGTGGCTTGCCAGCCATGTGACCGGGTGGGCGTGGCTTCTCAGACTGCTGAAGGGAGGGGAACTGAGATAGGTCCTGCCGCCCATTCCCTCTCCCCTCAGCAGCTCGAGAAGCCTCAAACGTGTGAAAATGCCTAGGATCATCACTGCGCGTTCGTGGCTTCTCGGACTGCTGAAGGGAGGGGAATGGAGATAGCTCCTGCCGCCCATTCTTTCAGCATCTCACGCGCTCCCTCAGCCATCCTCCCCTACTTGGACTCACTTTGGGGTAGGAAGGCAGCGCATGCGCAGTGCCAGAAGCTCGGCTTCTGGGCATGCGCAAAAGAATTTTTTTTAAAAAATGTAAAAAAAAAATTTGTAAAAAAATGGCGGCGCCCAGGCACTGGCAACCGACCGCACTGGTACTGTGATGTCACCAGCGGGCCGCTACCGGTCCTATAGAGTGGACCGCACTGGTAGGAACCCACCACTGATAAGAGAGAAACAAAACAAAGCAGGCAAAATTGGTTCCAAACTAAGCTTCCCCTATCTGGCTTTCAAATGATGAACATAAATATGTGGAGATATGTTTTTAATTTGCAGATCATATTTTGAGGGCAGTATTGAAAATCTTTTTATGGAAACAAATGAAAAGTAAGGAAATGGAAAAGTCTTTGATCAATGAGTTCACAGAGCTGCATAGGAGTCTACAAGGGATAACAGGAAAAATGGGAAATATTTTGGACCCTGATCACTGGAATCAACCTCCAAAATCTATTGCTTGCTGTGAGGCTGACTCTTATTCTAGTTTCCTGTCTTTTAGAAGCCTGATCTATTTGGCAGATGAATTTGATAGTAGCAATGATTGTATCACTGAATACATCGGTGAGAAATTATATTTTAAAGCAATTTTTAAGTAATACCTGCAAACATAAAAACTAAAAAGCTATAGGGTGGTGATGGCAGGGAATTCTAACCATTTTGTACGTGCTGTTACACTTCTATTTTCAGGCAGTTATTAATATAGGGATTTTTAAGGATGATTTCATAAGCTGTCCTTCCATCAGGGTTAACAACATATATGTCACCTATAAAGCAGGGGTGGGTTCCACTTATCTTCACCACCGGTTCGCATGGCGACGTTTCGTGCACGTGTCCCCTCAAGCGATTTGGCTTCTGCGCATGCTCAGAAGCAGGAATTAGCCCAAAACACAGCTGAGGAGCTCATCAGCTGTGCTTCGGGCAAAGAAATAAAGGTCATATTTCACCTGTGAGCGGGAGGGAGGGCCCTTTTTCAAGATGGCGGCGCGCACGGTCCGAACCAGGAGGAACCCACTCCTCCTATAAAGACATTGTGGCTCTTACAGTTCACAACAAGCAGCCCAGTAGTGTGTCTCTGGGAGTGCCTAAGGCTCTGTGCAGAAGGAGGTCTGGAAAAGCGTGCTTTTTTGGCTTGTTGCATGTGGCATCCCTGCTTTTATTGAAGACTCCCTTTGTATGAGAACCTGTCCATACAGTAAAAATGCTATAGAGACTATCACTCTACAGCAGGGGTCTCCAAGCTTGGCAACTTTAAGACTTATGGACTTCAACTCCCAGAATTCCTCAGCCAGCACTGCTGGCTGAGGAATTCTGGGAGTTGAAGTCCATAAGTCTTAAAGGTGCCAAGCTTGGAGACCCCTGCTCTACAGTATGTTATTATATGCTTCCCTATTACCCTTGATCAACCTTGACTGATTTATTTTGATTTTATGGAAGCTCCTTATCACCTCTGATTTTCTGGATGTTATAGCTTATAAAGTTTTCTTAACATACTAATAGATGGAGAATTTGGTTCTTAGTACTCAAATAATTACATTTTATTAATAGGCTAATGTTAACATCTTATTTTTTTAATGTTATTTTTTTTAGTAAGTTAAGGACTGCACTTAAACTCTTTTTACATGCCTATATTTTACCTTTTCCTTTGGTATTTAATTTCCTTGGTACGTTATAATTTTAGATTTGTATAAAACATTTGCTTAGTGGCCACAATAAACTTGAACGTAGGAAGGATGAAGCTGTTGCCACACACCCTTGGCTACAGAGAAGGTGCTATAAGCCAGTGAGCGGTTAGCAGCTTGCAAAGGAAATATGGTTAGCAGCTTGCAAGGGAGAATGTTATGGTGAAATTGCAAAGTGGATAAATTCTTCCTGCTCACAAAGAGGATTTTTTTTTTTGGCATGGGTGTCTATGATACGTTCTTCCCTTCTGAGAATGCAAAGCTAACAATGCTCCCAGCAATGTTCATCTGACTTCCTTGTGTTATCCATCAAGTATAGTGAATGATCCTTAGACTCAATATTATGACTGAGGGAAGGATATTTCTCCATACCAATGTCTTTCATATTTCTTCTTGACCATCTTTTTCCTAGACCAAAAAGAAAAATGGCAGAGGTGTGCCAAATTTCTGGTAGTGTTGGGTTCTCTCCCATGCACTCATCTTATAGCTTTATTCAGTGATGGGCTGCTGCTGGTTTGGACCAGTTCAGGCGAACCGGTAGTTCCGACGATCAGCTGGCCCCGCCCCCCCGCCCCTGCGCTATCCTGTCCTATATTTCCTTCTTTCTGGCTCAGCTGATTCACGCGGCACAGCTGATTTCCGCGTCTCTGCTGTTCTACTTACCAGGGATGCCTTAGAAGGTAAGCAGTTGAGCTTCAAATTGCTGTATTTTGAATGCTGCGCGAAAGCATGTTAGGCGCGCATGCGCACGCGAAGCATGCAATCACCGAACCGGTGGTTAAACTGGTTGCAGCCCACCACTGGCTTTATTATGGGACTATTAGCATTATTCCAAATTTAGCTTATAGAGTAGTGCCATAGGCGTTACATCCCTGGCAGTTTAGTTGCCAACTTTTTCTTAATAGTATGCAACCGATTTTTTTTTTTAATTTCCTTTATGAAGTTGAGTTGAGTGGATCCTCCTTTGGATTTCTTATTCATCATAGATGAAAATTTCCTCTTTTTGATTTACCAGCAACCCATTCTGATCCATCTAACTTAAAAATGATTAGAATTTTTTTAAAAAATTACTATTTTCCCTATTGGCAAAACCAAGACCTCTGTAGGAATTTTGAGGGTAGCTAGAAGAATGTAGACTGGGCTTGCTGGAATTCTAATTGTATTTGCACAGCAAAAGCCATCTGAGTTTTGTCTTTCAAAATAAGGGAACGGCTAACCAAACAGAAAGGCAACCTTCTGGCTAAAACACAACAAGACATGTAAGAGAAAAACCGATCTACCATGTGTTCCATTTCTTTACAAGGCAAGAATAAAAGAAGACTGTCTTGCTTTTGGTTACATACATCTAGACTGGGTCCCTCTCTAGTTTGATTTTTTTTTTAAAAAAAAATTGCCATCTAGTTAGAATGTGAAGGAATGTATACCGACTTCCTTTCTTTAGTACATTTAAAAATATAACTATATCTATAATATTTGAATCCTACCTGGAAGAAGTGACTGGACTACTCATTTTCAGGGGGGGGAATTGGCATTAATATGTAACTGGGCAGAAAGGCAAGATATACATTGACTAAATAATATGTTTCCTTTGAAAATTTCCCAAAGAGTTTTGCATTTCGTAACAGATGAGCATTTTCCAACCTCAGTCTTACAGTTATAAAATAGAAATGGCAGCACTTTGCTTCCAATGCTTGTTCTGGTAGTAAAGTGTTATTTCACCTAGTATATTTTTTAAAAAAAAAATGTTCTCAGGGTAAAATCTCTTAGAGAAGCTAACAAATGGAAATATAATCAGTGCAAAGCAAAACAAAAGTCTCATCAAACAGAATAAAAAAGACAAAAGA
Organism: Diadophis punctatus similis; assembly: GCA_023053685.1. Taxonomy (NCBI): domain Eukaryota; kingdom Metazoa; phylum Chordata; class Lepidosauria; order Squamata; family Dipsadidae; genus Diadophis; species Diadophis punctatus. The sequence goes on from JALIGW010000001.1 coordinate 99,846,640, forward strand.
TGCATTCTATTAGTGTTAAGAAAACTATCCTTTATGTATGGGATGATTTTAGGAGATCATCCAAAACAGAAGAAGAGATGGAGATAGACATGGAAATGGAGATGAACATAGAAATAGAGATGGGGATGGAGAGATGCAGGTATAGGTGCATATAAATTGGAGCAAGATGTTTAAGTATCCACTTCCTCTCTGGTCCTAATCCCTAGCTGCTTTTTACTTATTTCAGAAAAACCAAACACAAAATTGTATCCGCAATTTCCAACAAGTACTAGAAAGTTGATCCTGATTACCACCTTCTTTATTTTTTAATTCAGGGAGCCTCATAAAAAAACTAGGAACAGTTTTATTTGCTAGTTGAATAACACAAGGAAAATTGTGCTTCAGCCTTCTAAGTTTCAACACCAATACTTTGTAGTAGGCTTAGTAACAAAGGAAGATCCATGTTTACTGTTTTGAAATTAGCATAATATGAAGTCTTTACTGTCCAGCCTCAGGTAATATGACTGTAGATGTGTAAAAAGCGGAGGTGAAATTCAGCAGGTTCTGACAGGTTCTGGAGAACCGGTAGCGGAAATTTTGAGTAGTTCAGAGAACCAGCAAATACCACCTCTGGCTGGCCCCAGAGTAGGGTGGGAAGGAGATTTTGCAATAGCCTCAGGTAATATGACTGTAGATGTGTCAAAAGCAGAGGTGAAATTCAGCAGGTTCTGACAGGTTCTGGAGAACCGGTAGCGGAAATTTTGAGTAGTTCAGAGAACCAGCAAATACCACCTCTGGCTGGCCCCTGGAGTGGGGTGGGAATGGAGATTTTGCAGTATCCTTCCCCTGCCACGGCCACCAAGCCACGCCCACAGAACCTGTAGGGAAAATTTTTGAATTTCATCCATGGTCAAAAGGTATTCAGAAGGCATATTTTGGGGACTTCCGGTTTGGAGCGCTCCATCGCGGACGTCCCTTCGTTGGACGCCTTTCCGATCTTTGTTAAAAGCCGCCAGAACAGCTGTCTGGTGGCTTTGAAATCTCTTCCCCGGGCAAAGGGGAGAGATGAGAGCCTGACAGGTGGGGTAGAGCCCCCCCAGCACCCTAGGAGCCATCTGGTAGGGCGCGAAGGGAGAGCTCCCCATGCAGCCTGTCTCTAGCTCCGAAGATCAGGAAACCTCCGTCTTTGCGGAGCTAGATGGAGTGACCAGCCGCTGCTTCAAGAATGGGATTTATAACTACATTTAAACTATAGAAGCAGACAGAGAGAAACAGGCGTGAGATGGGCAAGTACTGAAACCTCTTTTTTTCTTTTTTTTTCAACTCCTGGGTAAGCTTTCACTTCGGCAAGGGAACAAAGGAAACAGAGTAACAATATGGCGATTGAGAAGTGAAAGTGACTTTCGTTTCCCCAGAGGCTTTTTTTTTTCTCTCTCTCTCTTATGGAAACTTTTAACTTGGAAAAATGGTTTTTTCTTTCTCTGTCTCCTAACTCTGGATTAAAGTTATAAAAGAAATATTTCCAATAATAAAAGACTACCTGATTTTTAAACTGGAAAGAACTTTAACAGGCACCTGGCTTTCTTTCTTTTTCGTACTCTTTTGAAACACCAATGGCTTCAAAGTCTGGAAAGATTGTTTTGACTAAAAGAAATGACTATTCATCTGGATATATTTCTAAAATGCAATTTAACACTGAGCTAACACCTCCACAGCCTTTGACACCTGAAAATTTATTAAATAATTTAAAGATTATGAAACATGAACTTACTTTGGAATTTAATCAGAAAATAAGCGAGATAGACAAAAAAATGCAGGCTGCTTTGAAGAATATGAATCAACAACTCAGATTTGATGTGTTAGAGGTTTGCAAAGGTTTAGCAACAAATATTGAAGTTTTGGCAGAACGTATTGAAACAAATAAACAAGCTTTGGCAACCTCGGTGAATTACATAGACAAAATCCAAAATGATATTGCAAACTTTGAAAAAGAGGTCTTGATGACACAGTTCAGATCCATGGAAGTTGCTATAAGGATCAGAGGTTTGAAAGAAGGATTATATGAAAATTTAAAAGGCAGGATGGTTGATGTACTGGATCAGGTGTCTGGAATTTCCAAAGTGGAATTGGCTACACAAATCGACAAAATATACAGAATCAATTCGTGGTACGCTAAACAAAAGCATTTACCAAGGGACATTGTCATATATTTTACCACAAGAGCTTTACGGAATAGAATTATACAAGCAACGTTTAACAATAATCTTATGGTGAATGGTCAGGAACTAAAGATTTGGAAAGAAATCCCCTCTAAAATGCTTAAAGCCAGAAAAAGCTATACTTTTTTGATTGATGAATTTAAGAGATTAAATTTACAATATAAATGGGAAGCGCCAGTTGGAGTAGCAGTAAAATTTTCTGGAAAAAGATATCGGCTCAACACGATAAAAAAAGCTACTGAATTTTATGTCAATGTTTTAAAGGCTGATATATCCAAGATTCCAGAGGAAGGATGTATGAAAATAAAAGAGGAGGAGGAGGGGAAGCCATCTTTGATGGATCAAAAGGAAATAGATTCAAAAACCCAAAAGGAGTGCCAGAACCAAATAGCTGGGGAAAAGGAGATGGAGATCTGGGATCAGATGGGAGACGAGTCGACAAATCTGAATTTACTGAACTATTAAAAGATGAACTATCAAGATACAAAACGATGTGATGTTGAAATATATTGGACGGATAGAGATTAATATGATTGCATTTTTCCTTTTCCCTACTTAATGATTACCTATGCAATATTTAGCTAAGTTTTATATATCTTTGAGGTTACTTTTAATGTTAATTATATTAGATATATATAGTTTGTTGAAGATTTGTTTATTCTTTTTTCCCTTTCTTTTTTGTTTATTGAAGTTAGTAAGTTAATTTAGAATAATATTATGTTATTAATATTATGATGAAATTCAATATTTAATGATTACTTATGTAACATTTAGTCAAGTTTTATCTTAGAGGTTATTTTTAATGTCAATAATATCAGTTTAAGCATAAGCCTAAATGTATAAAGTCTATCACAAAATATTAGTTTAAGATTTTTGTATTTTATACTTAGTTATTATTTATATAACATTTACTTTGTATTAGATAGAGGATTGAAGGGAGGAGGTAGGAGGTTTGTTTGTTTGTATTGTTAAAGAGATTTCTCTTTCTTTCTTTCTTTTTTATTCTTTTTTGTATCTTTACTATTGTATACAAATGCGATATATTATTAGTGTATAATCTGGAGTTGAAGTTTTTTAAAAATAGTGTTCTTTTTTTCTTTCTTTTTTCTTTTCTTTTTATTAACAATTTAAATTTATTATTATGCCCTGTATTATCTCTGGGAAGTCCGGGGGGGAGGTGGGGAGGGAAGGGGGCGGGTTCGGGGGGGGGAAGAAAAAAAACAAAAAATGTTTGTACTTTATATTTAATATTTTGCTACTACTTATGTAATTTTGTACTAATAAAACTTTTTGAAAAAAAAAAAAAAAAAGAAGGCATATTTTGGAATATATGGGAGCATTTGCTCAATAGCTCTCTAGAATACCTTTGTTTTTTTTTCCCCAGTCTTTGGTGTGAGCTTGAAAAGAGATGGAACTCTTTCAAGAGTGAAAACCTGAAAACATACAGTTACTTAAAGCAATAACTTGCTCCGGTTCGAACATGTTCCAAAGAACCTCTTCCAAATAAATTTTGAAGCATGCAGAAAGCTTCCAATTAATAACACAGCACCACAGTTTCTGAATTCATACCATACATTGTAGGAAGCCAAAGAAGATATTAGATAGAATGGCTGGGCTAGTTGAGGCTATGCCTCTTCCCAGTTACATCTATTTGCCCTATCAGGTTCTGTTTGTTAAAGACTCTTGTCTGAAAAGGCCGAGGAAGAAGACTATTTCTGCTATGGTACCTACCCTTTGGAATATAATCCCTTGAAATAGGGGAAGATCAATCCCCCATTGACCTCCCAAAAAGCTCTGAAGAAGTAATTTTGCCATATGCTTGGGAATCTAGTTGTGACGGGAAGTGTACTAGGTAGTTATACTGATTATGATGTAAGGATTGTAAATGCTGTTGAGAATGTTTTTTTGGGGTGGGGGTGGTTCTAATCTGGTTCTATGGTTTATTTATATCATGTTTGTCATATTTTGTTGTGGTTACCATATTTTGCAAACTATTCAGTCACTTACGTGAAATGGGTGGCTATATAAATTGAATAAATAAATAAAATATAGGTGGCCCACAAAGCTGCTTGAACTTCCAAACACATGGCTATGCCTGACAGAAATAAAGTGAATGGAAAGAATAACGTATAAACAAACATTTACAAAACATTATTGATGTTAAATCATTATTCACTTGTCATTTTATTGGTAGAAGAATGTCATGGGAATTTCAGGGTTGTCTCACTATGAATGTCCTCCCTCCCCAAGCCAAGATCTTAGCAAGCATGTTAATTCTTCACATTCCAAAATTGGTAGTAGGTAGGTACCAGGGACATGACCACTGAAGTAAAGACAAGAATAGAGAAAGCTCGAACAGCATTCTTCAAAATGAAAAAGGTAGTCACGACATAAGCCTAAGATTGAAAATCAGGCTTGTCAGATGTTACATCTTTTCTATCGTGTTCTATGGAGTAGAGAGTTGGTCTCTGCAGGGGTGGGTTCCACTTACCTTCACCACCGGTTCGCATCATAGCAATAGCACTTAGACTTATATACCGCTTCATAGTGCTTTACAGCCCTCTCTAAGCAGTTTACAGAGTTCAGCATATTGCCCCCAACAATCTGGGTCCTCATTTTACCCACCTCAGAAGGATGGAAGGCTGAGTCAACCTTGAGCCTGGTGAGATTTGAACAGCTGAACTGCTGAACTAGCAGTCACTGAAGTAGTTGCAGTGCTGCTTTTAACCACTGCGCCACCTTGGCTCATGATGTTTTGCACACCTGCGCATTCCCCCCCGTGCAATTACACTTTTGCGCCTGCTCAGTAGCAGGATTCAGCCCAAAACACAGCTGAGGAGCTGATCAGCTGTGCTTCAGGCAAAGAAATAAAGGTGAGTATTAACCCAGGGGCGGGCGGGAGGGCTCTTTTTCAAGCCGCTGAAGAGGATAAGCCATCCAAACACGGAAAAATTCACCAAAAATTCCCAAAAAAGATGGCGGTGCCCATCTTTTTTGGGCACCGACTGAACTGGATCCATGGACGTCACCAGTGGGTCACTAACGGTTTGGGCAATCTGGTCCGAACCGGGAGGAACCCACCCCTGGGTCTCTGACAGAAAGCCACTTGAAGAGACTAAAAGTATTTGAACTGTGGATTTACAGACAGCTGTTACGTATAAGTTGGGTTGACAAAATCAGAAATGAGGTGGTGATAAGCTGCCTGGGAAAGCCAAGGGAAATAATCAAAACCATTAAAAAGCAAAAGTTAGAATATTTCGGATATGTGATGCGACACCCGGAAAAATACGGCATACTTCACTTAATCCTCCAGGGAAAGATTGAAGGCAAACGAGGTCCAGGCAGAAGAAGAACATCATGGCTTCAAAATCTAAGGGACTGGTTTGGACAAAATTCAGCAGCACTTTTTTGTGCGGTTGTTGATAAAAATAGGATCGCCAACATGATAGCCGACATCCAATGACAGATATGGCACAAGAAGAAGAAGGTACCAGGGAAGTACCCATCTCTTAGCAGGCAGGATTGGGACTAACCCCACTGGCTTTTTAGAAGCCAATAGCACCTTCAGTGTATTGCCCCTTCCAACACACCAATGAAGACAATACAGTAAGAACAGCATCCAGAAAAATGACAGCATAGCATAAACCCAGTCAACTATTGTTCCAGTGCAGCGAGGGCTAAATAACACCAACAATTTCCAGTAAGAAAGGACACTACTCTTTGTGTCCAGGTTCAAAATCCACAAAGAGTCTTCAGACTTCCTGAAGCATAAATTTCCCTGGATTGAAATGCCATGAAATCTGGCGAGTCTATTCTAGTATTATTAGGCCCTTACAATTGTGGCTATGCACTAACACCTGGCTCAGTTACTGCAATGCAATCTACCTAGGACCACCTTTGAAGACTACTCAGAAACTGCAACTGCTCTGAGCCTCTTTTGAATGCTTTGTACGGCTTAATATTTATACATATATATTTAAGACCAAGATCAGATTGCTTTTTATTGGTAACAAGACTGGTGTCCTGGTAAAGAATGGAAGGTAGAAAGGAATGTATAGATAACCTAAGGTAAAACACGTGGTACCTATTAGTACCACGTGTTAGTACCTATTACAGTATCAATTAGTGGATTTTCTACCTGAAAGTGCAGTGGGTTGAATCCAGGAACTTCTCCATTTAAAAAAAAAAGTATTCTACTACTTTGTTATCTCACAGCAATTCATTATTTGCCCATCATAAAAATGAAAGTATAGGTAGCCTTCGACTTACAACAGTTCATTTAGTGATCATTCAAAGTTACAACGGAACAGGAAAAAGTGACATATGACCAATTTTCACACTTACGACCATTGCAGCATCCCCCTTGGTCACGTGATCAACATTTGTATGCTTTGCAACTGGTTCATATTTATGACATTTGCAGTGTCCAGGGGTCGTGTGATCAACGTTTGTGAACTTTTGACAAGCAAAGTCAATGGGGAAGCCATTGTTCACTTAACAATCGTGTTACTAACTTCACAACTTAACTACTGTAGCAAGAAAGGTAAAATGGGGCAAAACTCATTTAACAAATGTTTTACTTAGCAACATATATTTTGGGCTGAACTGTGGTTGTAAGTCGAGGACTACCTGTATAGGACTAACTTATTGCAATACAATAATTAGTAAAGATTGACTATGTGAATCTTTCAATTCAATGCAGTCGTCGAAATCAAAATCTACACATCTTTGTTAACTGTCTCATCCCAGGAGCAAAAGATCATCTGTAATATATGTTATTTCTCCTATAGCATTATATGAATTTAACCTATCATAACCCAGGATTGGGCCTTTTCTCTGTAGTTCTTCACAATTCCAGCTTAATCCTTGCTTCACTGAGACTTCATGACATTATGATTAACAACTTGCCCACCCCCTGAAATATTACAGAAGAATGCAAGCCACATGGGTGTAGGGTGCAGCACCAGCACCAGGAGTGGGTTCCACTTACCTTCGCCACCAGTTCGCATCGTGATGTCTCGTGCGCGCACTCTTGCTCCGCTTGCGCGCGCATCCCCTCATACAATTTGGCTTCCTCATGTGCTCAGAAGCAGGAATCAGCCGGAAACACAGATGAGGAGCTGATCAGCTGTGCTTCGGGCGAAGAAATAAAAGTCAGTATTAACCCGCGGGCGGGTGGCAGGGCCCTTTTTCAAGCAGCAGAAGGGGGGAAATTTGCAAAAAAACCCAAAGAAAGATGGCGCGTGCACAGACCGGCACTGACAGTGATGTCACCAGTGGGTTGCTACCAGTTCGGGCGAACCAGAAGGAACCCACCCCTGACCAGCACTTTCTAAGCCAAAACCAGAGTCAAATGTCTGAGTGAGTGACAGAGAACTACCTGATTTGTTTCGATTTTGACACTGAGAACTTTCACAAGCCTTGTACCAAATGAGAGGAAGCACATGCCAAGGTGAGGCCAAGAACACATTCAAACCGCTCTGCCATTTTTAGTTAGTGTAGGACTTCAAAGTGTTCTATGGGAACTGTGTGTATTCCAAAGAGACAACTTCAGAGAATCCAGTGGACTTCAGGGTTTTTTTTTTAAAGTAAAGATGCATCCTCTGTGGCCGACTTTAGCCACAAATGTTTATAGGCACAAGGTCAGAAAGAAAATGTCTTGAAGAGTAGAGATTCATGCCACTGCTGGGACAGGAAGCAAATCCCCAAATGGTGAACCACAGAACTAGATGGGTGGGCCGCTTGCTCCTGGAGCAAAAGTATGCCAGTGGGGACTTGAGGCAGAATCTACACATTAGGTAACAGTAATGGGCTGATTTATGTCTACCCACATTGGGGGAAATTGCCCCAGTGACTGATGTATTCAACCATGGGGATGAAGCACTTTAAAACTGCCTGCTGCTAGTTGTAGATTTTACTTCTACTACTATTTTATTTCTTCTTATTCCATTTTTCTATTCTCAATCCAATCGTACCACATTGCATAATATTCCGAATCCATTTGCCCTTTCAGTTCAATTGTTAATTTGTCCATTTCGGCACAATCAATTTTTTTTTTATTACTAAGCTTTCGAAAGGTATATTCTTTTGTCTCCCGCATTGCGCAAATGCTATTCTTGCTGCTGTTATTATATGTAATATAATATATATTGTTCTTTTATTATATTCCCCTTTGACGATCCCTAACAAAAATACCTCTGGAGCATATTCTATCTGAAAGCCTGTTATTTCCTGTACCCATCTATGAATTTTTACCCAATATTTTTTTGTTTCCGTGTATAGCTACCATATATGATAGAAGGACTACATTTTCTTGATTGGTTGGACACTGTTCCCATTGTGCTGAATGTCAGACTTGCAATAGCAATAGCAATAGCACTTAGACTTATATACCGCTTCATAGTGCTTTACAGCCCTCTCTAAGCGGTTTACAGAGTTCAGCATATTGCCCCCAACAATCTGGGTCCTCATTTTACCCACCTCAGAAGGATGGAAGGCTGAGTCAACCTTGAGCCTGGTGAGATTTGAACAGCTGAACTGCTGAACTAGCAGTCAGCTGGAGTAGCCTGCAGTAGCTGCATTTAACCACTGCACCAACTCGGGAAAGGTAGCATGCATACGAAGGTTGTCCTTTAGCAAACAGAATGATGGCCTTTTCATTGCCATTCTATGAGATAAGATCAAGAGGGTGTTTTTCACATCAGAAGAGAGATGAAACAAGTTTTGGGAGATCCCCTTTTCAGAAAGATGCAACAGGATAAAGCTTTAGCTTTTCTCACCTTTTACAAAATGTTGTTGTTTTTTTCCATATTGAAAGGAAAACCCTTCGACCGGTTAGGGCCCACAGAGTTGGCCTCCTCCAGCTCCCGTCAACCAAGCAATGCCGGCTGGCGGGCCCTAGGGGGAGGGCCTTCTCGGTGGCAGGCCCCGCGCTCTGGAACCAACTTCCTCCAGAGACCCGAACCATCCCCACCCTGCTGGCCTTCCGAAAAGCCGTTAAGACGTGGCTTTTCCTGCAGGCAGGGGGCAGAGCTTAATTCCAGCTGAACTCTCCCCCGGGTATGTCTGGTTGTTGAATGGTTGTTTTTATACTGTAATTTTTAATTTTTATATTATGTTTTTAAATTTTGTTTATTGGTTATTCTTGTATTTTCCTTGTGTTGTACGCCGCCCTGAGTCCCCCGGGAGTTGGGCGGCATATAAGAAAGCCAAATAAATAAATAAATAAAATAAATAAAACGCCTATGCTCATATTATCTTAGGGATGCAGATGGTACACCATCCAAGCCCTTTTCACAAGGAAGGGCTTATCCTATTATATGGCCCAGTTTATGTACTAGGCCCGTGATGGCGAACCTATGGCATGCGTGCCACAGGTGGCACACAGTGCCCTCTCTGTGGCCATGCGAGCCGTCACCATAGTTCAGCTCCACCGTGCATGCACACATGCCTCCCACCAGCCAGCTGGTTGTTGGGTCTCTGCTGTGCATGCTTGGGGGCAGGGTGCGTGCGGGGGGGTACGTGCACATGCACAGGGTGCATGCGGGGGGGCTGTGCATGCTTGCACGGGGGAACGCATGCACAGGGTGTGGGGGATGGCGCATGCAGGGGCGGGGCATGTGTGTGGGGCCGCACATGCATGCATGGGGGCAGGGCGCATGTGCAGGGGGTGCGCATCCATTGCATTTTGGGGGTTTGAGTGCATGCATTCGCGTGCGCGCTTTGGGCACTCAGTCCAGAAAAGGTTAGCCATCACTGTACTAGGCTATATAAATTATAATGTGATTACCGGTACGTTTGTTTTTTGGCTTAGAATATAGTGTGACCCAACTGTTGTGGTTTACAATTCACTGCTTATGATTTAGGGTTTGTTATGCAAACTTGGCCAATTATGGCTTATTCAACAAACTATGATTAAGGAAAATTTGTTTCCAAGTGCCCTTGTACATCTACTAGTTGCGTGCTTACTCTCTTCTAGTTTTAAAGGATTTACGGAATTCTATTGGGAAAGAAATTAGCCCAAATGAGAAAGGGGTTGTGCTCAGGCTCACAACAGATCCAAAGCACTTCTGCCAGATTTTTTAAGCGTATGCTGGTCTTCTATTTACTATACACGAGTGATCTGACCTGTCATTGCCCAATTCTGCCTACAAACAAAGAGGCTGGGATGCATTTCAGGTGCTATATTTCCGCCATAGGGAGTGATTCATTTCACTCCAGCTAAAATTTGGCAAAGGTTCAATGGATACAGGTTTGCATTCTGCGTTGAGCGAAGACAATTTCAATCATTTCTATATAGTCCAGAAAAGAAAAGGAAGAAAGGTTTTAGAGTTAGAGCAGTCACCGTATATTTAATCCCCCTCCTCCTGCCCCTTTTCAAAGTAAAGGCTCAAAACTAGCTGACCTTGCATTCATGCTGTTTGGTTTCACTTACTTTGTATTCCTAAAGTGGAAAGGTTGGATTAACTAACCTCCATATAATGTGGAACTGGAGTGGAAAGGGTGTGTGTGTGCAGGGGAAGGTTTAGGCTGAAGAGGTGATTTACATGCTGCCAGAATCTTATGCTTGCCAAACACAGATTGCTTGCACTCAGCTATGCACAGTAAAATGAATAAGAGTTGGGAGGAAAGGGACAGGGAACCTTGGGGGAAATTTTTTGCACACCACTTTGGCATTTGGTTGCAAAGTTCAATTTATTCCCAAGACATTAAAGTTTCATTAGACAGGATTTCTTTCTTTCTTTCTTTCTTTCTTTCTTTCTTTCTTTCTTTCTTTCTTTCTTTCTTTCTTTCTTTCTTTCTTTCTTTCTTTCTTTCTTTCTTTCTTTCTCTCTCTCTCTCTCTCTCTCTCTCTCTCTCTCTTTCCTTCTTTCCTTTTTTCTCTCTCCTTCCTTCCTTCTTTCCTTCTGAATCTCTCCTTCCTTCCTTCCTTCTCTCTTTCTCACTCTTTTTCTTTTTTCTTTCTGTCTTTCTTTCTCTTTCTCTCTCTCCCCTTTCTTTGTCTTTCCCCCTCTTTTTCTTTCTTTCTTTCTTTCTTTCTTTCTTTCTTTCTTTCTTTCTTTCTTTCTTTCTTTCTCTCTCTCTCTCTCTCTCTCTCTCCCTTTCTCTCTCTCTTTTCTTCTTTCTCTCTCCTTCCTTCCTTCTTTCCTTCTTTCTCTCTCCTTCCTTCCTTCTCTCTTTCTCACTCTTTTTTCTTTCTGTCTCTTTTTCGTTCTTTCTCTCTCTTTCTCCTTTCTTTGTCTTTCTCCCCTCTCTTTTTCTTTCTTTCTTTCTTTCTTTCTTTCTTTCTTTCTTTCTTTCTTTCTTTCTTTCTTTCTTTCTTTCTTTCTCTCCCACTCTTCTTTCTTTCTTTCTTTCTTTCTTTCTTTCTTTCTTTCTTTCTTTCTTTCTTTCTTTCTTTCTTTCTTTCTTTCTTTCACTACGTCTTAAAAATTCAGAAGACTTCTTTATCTTCTTTCAAAGTGTTTCTTTCCAAGGACCTTTCCAGATGATGAATAAAAATGCATTTATCAATTGTTTGGCATGGTTTTATTTTCCTGGATGCTACTTTATATCCAATAATCACAGTAATCAATGCCCTAGAGCAGTGATGGCGAACCTTTTTTGGTTCGCGTGCCAAAAAGGGGGGGATGCGTGGGATCACGTGTGTGTGTGCCCACACCCATAATTCCATGCACCCCTGCGCATGCGCGTATGACCCCTCCACTCCCAGCATGCAATGGCACGCCCATTTTTTGCTCTCTCCAGGCTTCTAGGAGCCTGGGGAGGGCGAAAACGGCCTTCCCCACCCCCTCTGGAGGCTGGAAACAGCCTGTTTCCTGACTCCCAGTGGGCCCAGAAGGCCCGAAAATCAGCCGGCCGGTGCGCACATGTGCGCCAGACCTGAGCTCGCGTGCCCACCGATATGGCTCCGCGTGCCACTTGTGGCACCCGTGCCATAGGTTCGCCATCACGGCCCTAGAGGAAACAAGCAGGTCATCTTCCCATCTGTTCTCAGCAATTGCATATCCCATCTTGGGTGCTCAGAAAATATAGTAGTCCACAAAGTAAAATTTACCATTGGTAGGCAATTTTATCTTGTACTTTGGCTCCTCCCCCCACCCAGGTCTTCACAGGTAACTGTGAAAAGGGCTGCTTTGCAATACTCAGGTTTCTCCTTGCTGCCACAATTGGTTTTGCGGTGGAAATGGTGGCTATATATAATTAGTAATCACTGTAGATGAAGAAAGCCCCATCTGGTTTGAAATTCAGCTTCACCTTTAGATCTTTAAAAATGAGCAGGTAAAATGTGAGAAGTCCTTATGATATCCTGGACATTGCCTTAAAGATCATCACCAACTCTGTAAATTGAACCTAGAAACCAACAGATAACTAGTGTTACCAGTGCAAGAAACCATTTGCCAACCTTCTTACTACCTTAATCTGGACCTATTGAAGTTTCTCAAAGTATTTCAAATGTAGCCTCAAAGACAACTCTTTGGGATAATTATATTAGGTGTAATTAAGGTATCTAATTATATTAGGTGTAATTAGGTGTATCATAATAGCATAGTCTGGCCCTGATAAGAAGAGAGGCATTTGGCATGTCTGCTTCAGATGGGCCATGAACAAAGGCAGACTGGTCGCAGCCTTCACCTGCACTGCCCAGTAAAAAAAACTTTAAAAATCTACTGTAGTATGGTGCAATAGTTAAGATGATAATATAAGTATTTAATCCCACCTAAAAAAAGACAAAAGCCATATAGACATATATTTCATAAACTACTAGGAATAGGTACAAATTTAGAAACAATGCATAAGAACAACTGTCTACACAGATACAGTATGATTTCTCTTAGAATAACACTCCCTACACCGAATGTTGCTGGGTTACTTCTGGACCTTTTCATCTATAGACATACTATCTAGATCTTCATCTATATAGGGCTGTGATGGCGAACCTATGGCACGGGTGCCACAAGTGGCACGCGGAGCTATATCGGAGGGCACGCGAGCTCAGGTCCGGCGCGCATGTGTGCACCGGCCGGCTGATTTTTGGGCCTTCTGGGCCCACTGGGAGTCAGGAAACAGGCTGTTTCCAGCCTCCAGAGGGGGTGGGGAAGGCCGTTTTCGCCCTCCCCAGGCTCCTAGAAGCCTGGAGAGAGCAAAAAATGGGTGTGCCATTGCATGCTGGGAGTGGGGGGGTCATACGCGCATGCTCGGGGGTGCATGGAATTATGGGTGTGGGCACGCACACACGTGATCCCACGCACCCCCCCTTTTTGGCACACGAACCAAAAAAGGTTCGCCATCACTGATATAGGGTGTCCCCCCCCCAACTTCCAATAACAGAAAGAAGGTTAACAAGAATAGTTCTAATATGACTGGCAATGTGATACTTATTTCCAAAAATTAATTCAATGAATATTGTAAGTGTCCACAAGGTATGGTAAATGAAAAACAAAATGGTGGCCAGAATGCTTCAATCAAAGCTCTGTTTTTTATGTGTGTGCCCACTATCTTTTTGGTCACATCCTGTAGACAACCCTGCTGAATACAGTTAATAATAGTCAATGGCAGTTATTTAGGCGAATGCTTTCAACACGTCTGAGGGTCAAGACACACTTTTTTAAAAAAATAATTTTAAAAGAGGCATGTTTCAGTCTAAGACCCTGATATTTCAACTTTAGATTAGAATACATAAAAGAAAGGATTATCTTCTTGAAGAAAATGCTCAGCGCCTTTAAGCTTACATTAGCTGCCAATCTTGGGGGGTAATCTTGATTGGAAAGGGAAACAACTCATTCAGGAGTATATTGGAAAGTCTTCTGAGAATGTAATTTTTCTCCTATATCCTCCTGTCTAAGTCATGGAAACAATGAACAAGAGGATCAGTTGCCTAGGGAGGAGACTGAAGGAAGGAAAAAAGTCAGATCACCAAAAAGACCTGCTGAGTGGTCACAGTCCCTAAATCAGCCAAAAAAGTATGCTGGCATAAAGCATACTGCTCTAATTGCAGAGCCCTGTACTGCCAAAGTAATGAAGCTGGTGTACATTCTACCTTCACTTACTCACTCTGACCTATGTTAATAAGAGGGATTGTTTTAATGTGAGGCAAATTAAGGAAAGCAGCTGTTGATTTTTCTCAGCTTCATTTTCCTCCATCATCACCCTTTTAAACTTTGTCTGTTACTCTTCCTGACATGGGGTGCAGTGATTCTCAGCCCATGTTCTCATTATTATGGTACAATGGTTAAAAGTGCCGCCATGCAAACACCTCATTGGCTGAAGCAACAGAAAATGCAACGATGCACCCAGTGATGACAGAATTGGCAGAACTAATTTTATTTCCTGGTTCAGAGCAACTTTCTGTGTAGCATTTTCCCAAGAAACCCCCAATCCTACTTCTTAAAGTTCATTCTAGCACTCTTTCAAACAAGTGTGTTAAATCCATATTTATAAAGAGTATATGTAAGATGCTTTGAACATTCCCAGTAAATGCATTGGGCAGACAGATATCTCTGTGGAAGACAGGCTAAAATAGCCATGGAGGCTATTTCCCACTTGGGAAACCATGAAGGGGTTGTGAACAGATGAGTGTAAAATAGGCAGTAGAGCTTGGGTGACAGGTCCCACTGTTGACTGTGTCAGGAGCCATGTCATTGACAAAGCATCCTAAATCTTAACCACAGCCAAAGCAGTGTTGGGAAAAAAGATACTATCTTAAAACTCAATCAGCTCTCAGTTGTATGAGACAAATGCAACATCATGGGAATATGACAATAATAGTTACCAAGCGGTATTCATGATTTGGGGGTGACGAAAATAGGAAATAAGCTTTAGAGGTGATGAAATCTTTTCTCTTTGGAGCTAACCCCTAACACAGTGGTTCCCAACCTTTTTGTGATCGAGTACCACTTGGAGGTCCCGTACAGTCGCCACGTACCACCTGGTTCCAGAGAAACTAAATTCACTTTATTTCCATAATTGTACCGTTCCTTTTTTGGCCCCGTGCATCCAGCAACTGGATTCTCGGGCCGCTGGGACCAGGTGGGTGGCGTGTGGCAACAGTTGCAAATCGTTGCCAGATTATCTTGTGTTAGGCAGTAAACATTTTTGTGAAGTAAAAAATAACTAACTAAAAATCGTTCATGACCCCGAAAGTGTTCGCGTACCACCTGGAAGGTCCTCGCGTACCACTAGTGGTACACGTACCACAGGTTGGGAACCACTGCCCTAACAAATGAAACTCGAGTATAAAGTCTAAAAATAACAAGATATTTATTTCAGTATAAAAAAATATAAAAACAATAAATCTTAATAACTACATCTAAAACATACTCCCTCTCTCTGAAAGAGCTAGCAGCAGAAAAAAGAATGGAGGATAGAATGGAATGTGCAGATGCGCAGTTCACTCTTCACGTGACTGCTTTACTTTGCTATAAATCTCTGGGTCATAAAGTCTGACATATGAGTACAGCTGACAATCAAAAATTTACATTGTGACAGAGGGACATGAGAATTACAGGTAATCCTTGACTTACAACCACTAGTTTTGATTACATCCAAATTTTGATTACGGGGATGCTGCAATAGCCGTAAGTGTTTAAAAATGGTCATGTCACTTTTTTCTGTGCCATTGTAACGTCAAACAGTCATTAAACTAAATGACTGTTTGAAGTTACAATGGCGCTGAAAAAAGTGACATGACCATTTTTAAACACTTACGGCTATTGCAGCATCTCTGTAATCAAAATTTGGATGTATGGCAACTGGCATCAGCAGTGGGTTGCTCCCAGTTTGGCTTGGTTCTGCGAACCAGTAGCAGCAGTGGGAGGCTCTCTGTCAGGCCGAAGCCATTTTATTTGGAGTCTTTGGCCTGCCACACTATATATTATTCTATCATGCCTTTTGTATTGTGGGAAAATGGGAGGGGGGATAGTATGAGGTTGTTAGTATGTAGTCATAACAAATTCCTTTCTAGGAAGCCAAGGTCATCCTTTGTCTCTGCGCCCCTGCACCTGCCTGGTGTCGGACTGGCTAGTCAAACCTGTGCATTAATGACTTCAAGACACTTTCAAAAGTAAGGACTTCAGCTTTTAATCACGCTACAGATAAGAACTCAGACCATGTCGATCCCATTCAGGTCAAAGTCAGCTCTGAGATCATCCTCCTCTCAGTGCTATTTATGCAAATCCTCACCATTCCCTCCCCCCAAACCACCATCCGGTGCTGTGAAGCCCTCCCCTCTCAGCTGGACATGGCTTAGATTGCCTCTTCCGGTTGCAGCGTTTCTCTGTGCTTGGCTTTCTCGGTGTCTCATGTAACAGGACGTTAATCACCGGCGTCAGGCATTGAACTGCTGATAAGAGTTTGTTGTGTTGGCAACCATCAATCCCCCGGTCCAGTGTCTCTCCCTCCCACCAAGGTGCATATGTCGGCCTTGGCACGACACCTGGAAGGAGATGGGTGGATTCTGCCAGCATGGCACTTGGAGATTGGAGAATGTGATGAACTTGTGGGTGTAGGGACATGGGATTGAACTTTCAACTGAGTGGTGAAACCCTGGGAACTTCAGATTCGGGTTTCACCCAGATGTGCCAACATGGCTCTGAGAATAAATTGGGACTTTGAGGAATACTTTGACTCAGACTCTGATTTACTTTTGGATGCTATTTGGAACCCTGACACTGCCCACCTGGCCGGGATGCTTCTGCGAATCGGTAGCAACGCGAACCGGTAGCAACGGGTTTTAGAACCCACTACTGTCTGGCATGTATGTATGACACTTGCAGTGTCTGCGGGTCATGTGATCATCTTTTGTAACCTCTTTTTGTGACAAGCAAAGTCAGATTCACTTAACAACCACATTACTAACTTAACAACTGCAGTGATTCACTTAAGAACTCTGACAAGAAAAGTCATAAAACAGGGCAAAACTCACTTAACAACTGTCTTACTTGCAAAATTTATAGCAACAGAAATTTGGGGCTCAATTGTCATTTTACATCAAAGACTACTTGTAGTCCATGGGCAGAAACAAGTTTCTTTCCTGGGCTATGATATTTTGGTTGCAAAAAAATCTGGATAACCACTAAATGGCAGCAAAGAGATACAGAAAACTTGAAAGAGAAAATTTCCCTAAGATCAGACCACATTAGTATGTTTTGTTTTAAATGAGGCTTTCTTTAATGTTTGTATTTTTATCATCGTTTAGGATTGTTGGTTTTATTATTGATGGTTTTATTTTAAATGGAATTATTTGTAAACTGTTCTGACCATTTTGGAAGGGTAGAAATGATAGATAGATAGATAGATAGATAGATAGATAGATAGATAGATAGATAGATAGATAGATAGATAGATAGATAGATAGATAGATAGATAGATAGATAGATGATAGACAGACAGACAGACAGACATGGATGGATGGATGGATGGATGGATGGATGGATGGATGGATGGATGGATGGATGGACGGAGGCAGGCAGGCAGGCAGGCAGGCAGGCAGGCAGACAGATAGAGTTAATTAGTATTACTGTTACGAAATTAAAGATTAGAGAAAAAAAATCTTGTCCATATTATCCAATGAACTGAAGAGAAGAGATGATATGATATGCAAACTAAGAATTTCTTCACTTGTACCTTACTATTTTGGTGATTACCTTAAAAACCATAGCTGATATTCTAATTTATTTTTTTCCAATCCCTATTATATATTCAGAGTCTTGTGCTTGTCAGTTCTGTATTGTACATCCAAGTTTTCCTAAAAAGCAAAAGTGATCTGTTGAGGACTGGTGCTGGAAACCAGGGAGCTTCCCTGATCATCTGGAACATTTGGTAATGCCCATGAAAATGCAACCTCTCCAGAAGAGTAGGATCCCATCCAACACAGCCTTTATACCCTGTTTAGCTAGATGTTGCAGGTTGGTTAGACATTGTGAATGCAGAATTGCTGTGCAGAAATCAAGTGTCTATTTTGAGCACATTAAGAAAACACTTCAAATATATTTATGCTAGCACAGGCCTCAGAAAGCTTACATTCCATTTTTATATTGGTTTTTTGTCTCCTTATTAGTACTGGATGGGTCTTTTGTTTTATTTTTATGCACTGGATGATGCAGTTAGCTCATTATGAAATGCCATGACAAATAATATAGGCATCCCAGCTCACAATCTGCTATAGGAAGTTATGAGCTATTGTCGAAAAAATCTTTTAATCTTTTCTTTCAATTTATTACCAGCCTTGGTAGAAAGACCTCTGTAAATGACATTTAACTCTTTCCCGGTGGATATCTTAAAAAGCAGTGTTCAACTTTTGATTTTCTGTTTTGCTCCAGATCAGATCCTCTCATGACTAGGAAACGAGAGACATGGCCTATCTGAAAATAAAACTAGCAATTTATGTCTCTAAAGATTACATAAATAAGTCTCATCTGGTTATAATTAACATTCTAATAAATATATTCCCCCCCCTCAAATATCACTGTCATTAATCAGCAGTCATGTTGCAACAGCATCTAAGAATGGTGGCGCAGTGGTTAGAATGCAGTACTGAAGGCTAATTCTGCTGACTGCCGGCTGCTTGCAGTTTGGCAGTTCAAGTCACACTGGCTCGAGGTTGACTCAGCTTTCCATCCTTCCAAATTCGGTAAAATGGGGACCCAGATTGTTGGGGCCAATATGCTGACTCTGTAAACTGCTTAGAGAGGGCTGTAAACCACCATGGAGCAGAATATAAGTCTAAGAGCTATTGCTATCTAGAAATCAATCATATCAATATATCCCTCTAACACGATAACACGATAGGCTAATCCTTCTTGAAGATCACCTCTAAATGTTGACATCTTTCTCTCATCCCCAGACCATTTCTGAGGCCAACTGATGAGTTTTTCAGATCTTCTGTGGATTTTATGTTTACCATTTTTTCCCCTGACAATCCTTCCTATATACATGACTTTGTAGTACTTTGATGGCCACAGAAGAACTGATAACAAGGCAGGGGTTGGAATGTGTCCTACCTAGTGCAGATGTGGTCCTTTCCCCTCTGGTCACCTGTGGTGGGTTGTGCTGTCTGCCAGATTCAGCAGCACATTTAGCTAGGTGACTTAACTCAGCTGCTATGGCCTAGAGGTGGAGCTCTTGCCTCACAATCAGGAGGTTTTGAGTTCAATCCTAGGTAGAGGCAGATTTGGGTCTCCTGCTTGGGCAGGGGGTTGGACTAGATGACCTGCAAGGTCCCTTCCAACTTTGTTAATCTGACTTTGCTAATCATACCTTTCCATCCCTTGCATGGCCTGTGGCCAATTATGAAGGCAATTTGCAGGGGTAGGGGCTTCCTATTAAAAGGGGAGGAAAGAGCATTTTTTTACAGGACGAGGTCACAAATGGACATTTCTTTACAGCAGCGAAAGAAAAAGCCATAATCTGAATGGAACGTGTGGCTGGAAGAGTTCTTGTTCCTTTTCCCACTTCAAGTATTGTTATCTTTGATGTCTGTTCAATGTGTCAAGAGCCAGTATGGTGTAATGCTTATGGTGCTGGACTAGGAGGAGGCAAGGCCAAATTCTCGCCCTCCCTTACACAATAGAAGCCAGCTGGGCAACCTTGAGCAAGTCCTTTCCTCTCAGCCCTAATCAGTGTCAGCCTTTGCAACAAGCTGGCTGAAAAATAAAACTCCTTATTGTATCATGCACTGATAGCTTCAAGATAAGAATTACAACAAACTCGGTGCAAAACAAGCAAACCCACAAGTGAGACAAACACTAGAAACAATAACATCTTCCAATGAAGCCTACTGGCAATTTAAAAAATAAAAACAAAAACACCATTATAACAGAACTAAAACCTTTCACATTTAGAGTTAGCTCCCAAAATCTGCTTGAAAAGAATAGAAATCAATCCTGCAAAGAGGATTCCCTTGAGAAACGTATCGTGTGTCATACAGCAACGGCAAATAAAGATATCTCAGAAAAGAATCTTTTTTCTAATGAATGAGGAATTCTTTGGATCCAAGTCTTAACCTCTAAACGGCACTGAAGACCACTGCAGCAGAATATTATGATAAGCTGTCATAACTAAAATTATATCTCTCTTGTTGCAGATATAAAAGAGGGGGAAGTACCTTCTTTCAAAAAAAAAAAAAAAGCACAGATGGGAAGAAATCCTGATTGCAAGGGTGTCCTTACTAAGAAAACTCTTCTTCCCCATCTGTCTAAATTCTGATAAAACCAAGTTCAAAACCAGGTCTCTGGTGTAGGGAAGGGAGGGGAAGAAACTCTCTACCAAACCTTGGATCAAGGCCATTTAAGGCTTTAAATTAAAAGGAATAGCATACAGAAACAATTTGGGAACTAGTATTGTACTTGCCATTCAGATATAACTGACAGATGTAACATTCACCTGTGGGCTATACCTGTCTGAACTTTTCAAGAACTTCAGAAAAAACTTTCCAGATCCACATATGTTGGTAGTTAGGAACTAAACATATGCTACTGTTTATGTTCTATAGTGGCATAAACACATTAGCAATTGCAATCATATGGGGTTTGAAGAAGCCCCAAATATAGCTTTAAATCAGGTCATATCAGGGGTGGATTCTAACTTACCTCACTGCCGGTTCTCTTCCTCCCGCGCTGCATGGGCGCATCGCGTGGGTGCGCCATGTGGGTCCGCACGCGCATGCGCAGTGCCAAAAAATAAAAAAAAAATAAAATTTTAAAAAGCCAAAAACTAGATGGCGACCACATGCACAGTGCCAGAAACTCGGCTTATGCGCATGTCAGAAGAACAAATAAATAATTTTTTTTAAAAGATTAAAAAAAGATGGCAGTGACCACGGACCGGCAACGACCGAACCGGGTCCGTGATGTCATCATGACATCATCAGCGGGTCGCTACCAGTTCAGGCGAACCAGTCCAAACTGGGAGGAACCCACCCCTGGGTCATATACATTGTCTGTTTTATCTATAAGTACATCCAATTGAATGAACTAATAATGAGGGTGAAGACTGTATACAAAAACAATTAATTAGCTATATTATCTCCTGGATTTGGCAACTACTTGCCATAAGAAAAGTATATTGTCTCATGGTACATTTTTGGAACATAAACGTATGCTTAAGCACTCATCAAATATTTTAATTGATGTCCAGAAGCTACCAAAGTATTTAGCAGGAAATGTTACATTCATCCAAAAATGGCAAAAGCAGTTATTCCCAACTGATGCATTTTTAATCATTGCTCCAATTTAAAAAAAAACTGGTTATCTACTTCATTGCCAATCTGTCCATGTGGAATCAACAGCAAGTGCCAGTCGAGGAGTGTAAATATATACAGGGAATGCTTATTAAACTAGAGCTATTAAAGACATGTCATAGATTTTTTTTTTAAAATCATGCATATGTATACCCCGATACAAAATACTGCTACAGAATATAGGATTCAGAAAAGACAGGCATTCAAATATTGGAGTGCCATAATTAGAAACAGAGATTAGATGGATAACATCAATTTGCTCCAAACTTTGTAGCACTTTATTGTGTTGTATTATACCAGGGATATCAAACTCATGGCCCACGGGTCGGATGCATCACCCACTGGCCATGCCCAGTTTAGCGAAGGGAGAAAAGTCGTGATACGTCACGTGACGCTGCCGTGATAACTCGCATTTGACACCCCTGTACTATACAGTACAATATTTGATAGTATATAGTTATGATACGTAGAGTAGGTGGCATATAGGTATGGAAATTAAAAGGTTTGGCCCGGTCTACCCAATGCAAAGAGGAAACATGCCAGCTGTCAGGGTTCCAAATAGCATCCAAAATTAAATCAGAGTGAGTCAAAGTATTCCTTAAAGTCCCAATTTATTATTAGAGCCATGTTGGTACATCTGGGTGAAAGCCAAATCTGAAAGCCAAATCCACCTGTTTATTGGACCCGTGCCCCTCCTGGCTGGTTTCGGCCAGTAGGGAGGTGGCACACGGCTGGATCCAGGCAGTGATCATCGCTTCTTTGAGGGAGGGATCCATACCGCAGCCGTTAAAAGTTGCGGTGGTGAGACCCCTCCTGAAGAAGCCTTCCCTGGATCCAGCGGACTTGAAGAACTTTCGTCCGGTCTCCAACTTACCTTTTTTAGGTAAAGTTGTGGAGAAGGTGGTGGCTGCTCAGCTTCTGTGGCTATTGGAGGAAACTGATTATCTAGACTCCTATCAGTCGGGTTTCAGGTGCGGCTACAGTACAGAAACTGCCTTGGTCGCCCTGATGGATGATCTCTGGCGAGCCCGGGATGGGGGAAATTCCTCCATCCTGGTGCTACTTGACCTCTCAGCGGCTTTCGATACCATCGACCATGGTATCCTTCTGCATCGTCTTGGCTAGTTGGGAGTGGGAGGCACCGTTTTGCGGTGGTTCTCCTCTTATCTCGCCGACAGGATGCAGTCAGTGTTAACAGGAGGGCAGAGATCGTCTCCTAGGCCCCTGTCATGCGGGGTGCCTCAGGGTTCGGTCCTCTTGCCCATCTTATTTAACATTTACATGAAACCGCTGGGGGAGATCATCCGCAGACACGGGGTGAGTTTTCATCAGTACGCTGACGACACCCAGCTGTACATTACCACCCCGTCTCAATTCAGTGAGGCAGTTGATGTAATGTGCCGGTGCCTGGATGACATTAGGACCTGGATGGGGAGGAACAGACTCAGACTCAACCCCGACAAGACTGAGTGGCTCTGGATATTGCCTCCTAAGGACCATGACAGCTGTCCCTCCTTAGTTCTTGAGGGAGGAAAACTAACTCCCTCGGAGCAGGTCCGCAATTTAGGGGTCCTCCTAGATCCACAGCTAAAATTAGATCAACATCTTACAGCTGTGGCTAGGGGGGCTTTTGCACAGGTCCGCCTGGTGCACCAATTGCGGCCATACTTGGAGAAGGAGGCTCTACTCACGGTCACTCACACCCTTGTCACCTCCCGATTGGACTACTGCAATGCACTCTACATGGGGCTACCCTTGAAGAGTATTCGGAGACTTCAGTTGGTGCAAAGTGCAACTGCGCGTGCTGTGGTGGGTGTGTCAAGATACAGCCACGTTACACCTATACTCCGCCAGCTGCATTGGTTGCCCATCGGTCTCCGGGTACAATTCAAGGTGTTGATCATCATCTTTAAAGCCCTTCATGGCTTAGGACCAGGTTACCTGCGGGACCGCATTCTGCCTCATACTTCCCTTCGACTGGTTAGGGCCCACAGAGTGGGCCTCCTCCAGGTCCTGTCAGCCAAGCAATGCCGACTGGCGGGCTCGAGGGGGAGGGCCTTCTCTGTGGGGGGGGGGCGTGCTCTGGAACCAACTTCCCCCAGAGATCCGAACTATCCCCACCCTGCTGGCCTTCCGAAAAGCCGTCAAGACATGGCTCTTCCTGCAGGCAGGGGGTTGAGACTAGTTCCATCTGAGCTCTCCCCCGGTATGTTTGGTGGTGAATATTTTTAACTTTTTAATTTTTTAACTCTGTTTTAATTGTTGTTTATTGTTCAGTGTTTTTGCACAATGTTGTACGCCGCCCTGAGTCCCTCGGGAGTAGGGCGGCATAGAAGAACCAAATAATAAATAAATAATAATAAATAAATAAAAGTCCTCCGGATTTCACCACCCAGTTGAAAGTTCAAGTCCTTGCCCCCACACCCACAATTCCATCACGTTGTCCAATCTCCAATTGCCATGCTGGCAGAGTCCACCCATCTCCTTCCATGCAGGTGCAGCGACAAAGGATGACCTTGGCTTCCTAGAAAAAAATTGTTATGGCTACATACTAATAACCTCATACAATCCCCCCTCCCATTTTCCCACAGTAGAAAATGCATAGTAGAATAGTATAAAGTGTGACAGGCCAAAGATCCCAAATAAAATGGCTTCGGTCTGACACCAGCAGTTTGGGGAGTGGCATCAAGTTGGCCACACCCACCCAGTCAGTCATGCCCAGTCATTCCCCCAAGGTCAACCACAGCCCTGATGCGGCCCTCAATGAAATTGAGTTTGACACCCCTGATCTAATACAACACAATGTGCTTATCTTGGATATTTTTTTTCCTAATCCCACTATCCCCAATAAATTTTAAAATTTGCTTGCTAGGAAGCAACCCTAATCCTAACCTAACCCTTTGCCTCTGACTCCCACAATCCCTTCTGCCTTACCTTGAATTTCACTGGAACCGATGTGATATCCATAAAGCTACGTGTCCTTTCAAAATTACCTAAACTCTTTCCTGCACACCTTGTATACCATCGTCCCAGCGGTGGGTTGCTCCTGGTTCGGCCCGGTTCTGCGAACCGATGGTGGCAGCGGGAGGCTCTGCCCATCCACCCGGGATGCTTCTGCGCATGTGCAGAAGCGTGTGCGCATGAACCAGTAGCAACGGAATTTAGAACCCACTACTGCATCATCCTGACCTTTTGCCTAGTGGTGGGTTGCTCGTGGTTCAGAATCATTCTTAGAACCGGTAGCGGTGGCGGCGGGAGTCTCCGAGCACCCACCTGGGATGCTTTTGCGCATGCGCAGGAGTGTTGCACGTGCACGCAAGTGCGTGCGTGAACCAATAGCAAACAAATTCAGAACCCACGACTGCTTTTGCTAGTAGGAATCATGAAAATGTACCCATTCACTTTCAAGGATCAGTTTGTAGACCCTCTGTCCTTGAGATTTGGACTCATATATGAGCTTGACCACAGAGACTTCAGAAAATTTGTACATTGGCAAATGTGAAAACAGAGAACTATGAACCATTTAGAGGAATTGTTGACAATTTCCAGTCACTGCTAATTGCTTAGGGCTTACTTGGGCCTCAGCCATATCTATACCTTTGTGTCCTTAATCACTAGAAATCCTCTGGATAATTTGTCACACTTGGGACAGGGGATAATTTATGGCTTGCAGATGGACTAGATTGCAGCTCACTTGGATACATTTTACTTTAGCCCTAGTCCCACAGGCTTCACTTTTATAGCAGCGTAAGATCCATTAAAATTATGACTTCCAAAATTCTGTTGCATTTTATGCCTTGCACGAGATATTTATGACCCTTTCTGCTTAAGTGGACATTTCTAGAGATTTACTATAGAAATAATTCAGGCAAATAGCTTAACAGTCAGAGGGATTGCCAATTTGTACACAAATGTAAGTGCTGTTAAAGAGAGAAGAAAAAATACTATCATAATACAGGTCTGAATGTAATGTTGGCCTACAAATAGGATACACAAAACCACTAAACATTTCATTCATAAAGCTATGAATGTGTTTATAAAGCAATTTTCTAGAGTGTTGTACAAACAGCCAGGCAGTTTAACTAGATGAGCCAATCGAATGGCCGATAAAAAATTCAGCACCTTGGCTACGTTTATTTTCCTTTCCTCCATTTTTTCCCATAAGATTGGAGACCAATAATGAAATAAAGAAAATGTCCATGTAATGGAAAGGTAGCATAATGTTCATTTTAGAGTTTGTAATTCAGCATAAGTTATTATAGCAATTTTGAGTAATAAAAATGCACGGAATAAGATAAATTTCTAATATCAATATAAGGGATAGATGTCTCATTTATAGATGACATCACTCCTCCATGGAACATTACAAGGGGGGTCACTATGGATGTAAAAGTCAGCTATGATCCAATTTGAATTCAAAGAAGCAATTCAGCTGAATTTGTTGATATGGTTTAATAAAAATGTACTGTATCTCTGTACATATAAAAGAACTAATTTAATCTTTGAACTGTTATAAAGTGACATATGGAACTGATTCAAATAATTGATTGAATGGAATACAGGTAGTCCTCGACTTACAACAGTTCATTTAGTGACCGTTCAAAGTTACAACGGCACTGGAGAAAGTGACTTATGACCATTTTTCAGAGTTACAACCTTTGCAGCATCCCCATGGTCATGTGATCAAAATTCAGATGCTTGGCAACTGGTTCATATTTATGATGGTCCCAGGGTCATGTGATCACCTTTTGCGATCTTCTGACCAGCAAAGTCAATGGGGAAGCCAGATTCACTTAACAACCGAGTTACTAACTTAACAACTTCAGCGATTCACTTAACAACTATGGCAAAAAAAGGTCATAAAATGGGGCAAAATGTAACAAATGTCTCACTTAATAGCAGAAATTTAGGGCTCAGTTGTGGTGATAAATAAAGGACTAACCTGTAGTCTCCCCAATGAAGTTCTGAAATATTCTAGATTTTTCACTGTGCAGATTAATCATTTGCTTAATTTTGGTTTATTAAATAAGTCACAATAGGCTTGAGTCATAAAATGCAATCAGTCTACACTATGACTGAATATAATACATGCTCCCACATCAGAATCCTTAGTAGGCACTAAAACCATTAAGTCTTTCATTCATCCAGTGTACCTTGGAATATGCTCCAAATTAGGCTTTGGAAAAATCACCCAGAGATCAGGACTATCCCCACCCTGCTGGACTTCCGTAAAGCAATAAAAACTTGGCTCTTCCGGCAGGCGGGGTGAAAGTGAGACCAATCAGATTATATTTGGGTCTTCCCCCTGGTCATGAATGTTGTTTTTTTAACTTTTATAATTTTTAACTGCTATGTGATTTTATATTTCAATAATGGATTTGACATGTTGTTAGCCGCCCAGAGTCCCCTGGGAGTTGGGCGGCATACAAATCTATTTAAATAAATAAATAAATAAATATGATGAAAAGATACCTGAAACAGGAGAAAAGGAACAATCGACAATATGTCATGACATTATCATGCAAATTATGCACCTTGTAGATTTGAATTAGATGTTACAATGTCAGCTCATAATTGTGTTGTTTGTTCAATGATATCATAATATACCTGTCATTTTGGCCCCATTTTGGCCCACTGCTGCTGAAATAGTTAAGACATACATGAAATCTTGTTCAGGCTTTTTGTATGCATCTCATTTTCGTATCTGACATTAAAAGAATCTCTATATGTTTTCTTCAATTCGCTTAGAGTGCCTTTTAAAAAATATGAATAAGACATTAAAAAAACGTAAAAGTTAAATATATTTCTTTGACTCTGTTCTTGTACTGATTTTACAGTTTTGGGGCCAGGTCCAAATTTATCTGACACAGATTGGAAAGAGTGGGAATTATTCTTGGAACTAACTGCTTCCATTCCTGTTAGTGAACCACTAAATATTAAATAAATACAATTGAACCTGTCAAATAAATGTTTTCTCAAAATGACATGCATTTATTAATTTAAACATCTTATTCCTTATTTGCATTCATGAAAGGAGAAGAAAGGGTGACTTCAGTTTCATTTGGGTAATAAACATAGACGGGGTAGCATTGTGTGTAAGTGCATATATGCATGTTTGCATTATACATTTTGATCTGGTTTGAACTTAAGAATATGATATAGATAGCTGTCGCCTTACAACCATTTGTTTAGTGACCGTTCCAAGTTACAACGGCACTGAAAAAAGTGACTTATGACTGCTTTTCACATGACCATTACAGCATCCTTGTGGTCACATGATCAAAATTCAGATGCTTGGCAACTGGCATGTATTTATGATGGTTGCAGTGTTCGGGTTCATGTGATCACCTTTTGCAAACTTCTGACAAGCAAAGTCAGTGGGGAAGCCAGATTCACTTAACAACCATGTTACTAACTTAAGATCTGCTTAAATCAGGCATGTCAAACTCAAGGCCCAGGGGCCGGATCCGGCCCATGGGGTACTTAGATCTGGCCCATGGGGCTGCCCTGGAAACAGCAAAGGACTGGCCCGCAGTGCTTCTGCCAGCAGAAACGACCACCTACAGCCCTCCCATGCTCTGTTTTCACTGGCAAAGCGTTGCAGGAGGCCGTCACAGCCAAAAACGGATCTCGGAAGCCCGTTTTCACTGGCAGAGCGCTTGGGCCGCCACAGGCGCCCCTGACATGAGTGACATTGAGTTGGCCACGGCCACCCTGGCCACACCCACCCCAGCCCTCCGAGGTCAAACAGAACCCTGATGCGGCCCTCAGTGAAATCCAGTTTGACACCCGTGGCTTAAGTGATTCACATACTACTTATATTCTTTACTCTTTATGGCAAGAAACATAAAGATGTTTCTTGCCATAAATTTAAATTTTGAGCCTGATTCTATAATTTTGTATTCAGTTTGATTTCAGGTGCCTCTTCTAGATATTATAGGTTTTTTTGTATATTTAATAATTGGTTTTATTTTATTGTTTTACTGTTTTAAATATATTTTTAGAAACTTGAAAAGTTTTACTAGGTTTTAGATAAATGATCTCCTCTGGATTCTGCTTTAAAGGTAAAAGAATGTTTCAAAGCTAAATACATTAAGAGGGTAAATAAAACAAATATATTTTTGTATCATTTGTTTCAACATGTTTTCTTATTGCATGATTACTCATTTTTACTGCATGTTGATTGCATTATTCTTTTCATGGCTTTAGAAAAATTTTCACTGGTAATTTAAAAAAATAACAAAAAATAACAAATATTACCAGGGTGCTAAAACAACATTGCCTGGGAAAGTATAAATAAACAGAACCAAAACAGAAATGGCCTCAGTCTTTGTAATGCTTTTCATGTGTACCCTATTGCACAATTGGTTTACTTTTGAAAAGTATGCTAGAAAATGTTTATTAAAAGACTAATTCTTAATGCCTACAGTGGAACGTATATTTGGGAAGGTTTGTGAAAATGCATTGATAGCCATAACTTCATCTTCTGGGTAGACTTGCCTAGCGCTTTCCTGATTCTTCTTCATGACTAGAATGGTGGCACCATTCTGGCAAAGAGGCCTAGTACAGATTTTGGAGGCAAACTAGTAGTGGGTTTCTCTTACCTTTGCTACCGGTTCATGTGCAATGCTTCTGCACATGCACAGAAGCTTCTATGCATGTGCAGGGCATTTTTGATGACCTCTGGGTGGGTGGGCGGAGCCTCCCACTACCGCTACCAGTTCGCTCGAACCGGTGTAAACTGGTGGCAATCCACTACAGAGGCAAACATAATGTTGGAAAACATGGAAGGGGATTTTTCGACCTTTAGAAATCAGTATTACTATGGAGTAAATGGAATATATTAATACATTTTTTACAACCCTGTAATCTCTTTTATTGGGTTGGAATCAGGGCGACTGAATAGAGCTGGGCATTTACTGGTCAGATGACCTTCCTGATGCCTATGCGGAGTTTACAGCAGATGTTTACTCTTGCACCATGATAGAGAAACATCTGTCACTGCCTAGGATTGAGTTCTCAGCCTCTTTTAATACTTTAATTATTTTTCACTTATTTCTATAACCAAGAGGCATAGAAATTTAATCAAGAAATAAATTGATTATATGATTATACCCTTCTTTATATGTTATTTGCATAGGGATCCCATTACTGGCTTCTTTCTAGACCAGTGGTTCTCAACCTTCCTAATGCCATGACCCATGACCCACCCCCGCGCCCCCACCATGACCCATCCCGCCTCCACGCCCGCCACCGCAACCCCCACCCCACCACCGCCACCGCCATTTGGGTTCTTTTACCCTCTGCACATGTGCATGCGGCATCTGGGCGAAGTCTCCCTGTGAAAGGGTCGTTTGACCCCCAAAGGGGTCGTGACCCCCAGGCTGAGAACTGCTGTTCTAGACATTTACAAGCACATTTGCTGTCCTCATGCCCTACCTAGAGTTTCTTGAGCCAAAAAGCTCAATGAATATGCTGTACATGTTGTCTTCAGATATAAGAAATTTCCTTTCTTTCTTACAAAGAGGTCACGGTATCTAAATGGCAACTAACTTGCACTTACAATATTGGCCACATCCCCACAGTCATATGGTTGCCACTTGCAAGCTTATCTGCTGGCTTCCCACCAGCAAAGTCAGTAGGGAAGATTGCAAGTTGTTCCTATAAGTTGCTCCCCTTCCTCCCCTTTTTCTTCCCAGGAGCCCAATCTCCATAGCGCATGCCCCCAACCAGCGGGCCCTCTCATACTCAACAGCAGCCACCCCCCACCAGGGCTACACTTGCATCTCACTGCAGCAGCCCCTATCTGCTTTGCAAACCACCAGGGACTTGCAACTCCTGCCAGCATTCCAATGACTTTACTTGTTAGAAGCCAACCAAAAGTTGCAAGAAATTTATCATTTAATAACCCATGATCGTCATTTAACAATGGCAATGGAAAAGGTACTAAAAGTGAATGCAGAAACTACAGGGGGATTTAGATTGTTAATTGAGAAGGTGTTTGGCAACACTGACTAAAAGGATTCAGAGGTTGTGGTTAGCAAAACCTGTGAAATGCAATGCAGCTTCATGCCCAGCATGGGTATGAAGAACACATTTCAACTCTTTAGTAAGTTGTTGAGAAATGTAGAGGTGTTGAAAGAAAGTTGTATGTTGTTGATTTGATGAAAGTGCATGATTAAATGAATAGAACTGAATTATGAATTTTTTGCCTGAGTGAATAATACAAAGTTGGTTGCTGAAAGTCCTAAGATGACTTTACTTCCATCATATAATATATGAGGTAAGTAAAGCACGGATGAGATAAAATGGCAAGCTTGTTTGAATGATGCAACAACCGAGTAGGGAGTAAGAGAAGGATGCATGAGTTGTCCTTAGTTGTGTAAGAAGATACAATAACGCCTTCGATCTGATCTAAATGTAGTTCATAAAATCATCTGCCACAATGTCCTACCTGTCAATGAATACTTCAGCTTCAACCGCAACAATACACAAGCACACAATAGATTCAAACTCAATGTAAACCGCTCGAAACTCGACTGCAGAAAATACGACTTCAGCAACAGAGTGATCAATGCCTGGAATGCACTACCTGACTCTGTGGTTTCTTCCCCAAACCCCAAAAACTTTAACCTTAGACTGTCTACAGTTGACCTCACCCCATTCCTAAGAGATCTGTAAGGGGCGTGCATAAGCGCACCATCGTGCCTACTGTCCCTGTCCTTCTGTCCTATTGTCTAAATTTACCTATACTTTGCTTTTGTTTATGTTTATATCATACCTGTTATCTTGTACACATGTTGACAAAATAAATAAATAAATAAATAATAAAAGAATCCTTGCAATGGTACTGGAGGTGTGTTGATAGGAAATGTGTATTTTCACTAGCAGATGGTGCTTTATTGTTTGTTGAGAACGAGCTGTAGAAAATATTAGACGGATTGCATGATGCTAAAAGAGGATTTGAAAATTAGTGTGTCAAAGACCAAGATAGTGTTTGCCAAGGAAACAAAATGATTCTAAATTACACATAAATAGTGAAAAACTAGAGTAAGTAGATGAATCTCTGTAACTTGGTAGAATGGTTTCTAAAGATAGGAAAATGAATAGAAAAACGTTAAGACATGCAAGTGCTGGTGGAAAGTATTGGTTAGCATGTGGTTTGTTCTGAGGAAAGCCTGTCTACAGAAACAAAACCACATGTTTATAAGAATATGCTTCTAACCATTTTGTTATATGTTGCGTAAGTCAGGAGAAACATAAAAGTAAGTCGAACACTGTGAGATTGGTTGGTAGAACAAGAAGAAATAGGGTCAGAAAAGAATGGGTGCGGAATTAATGTGGATGGAAAACAACAGTAAATAACTAGTTTAAATGAAATACAGTGAGGAGGTTCGGTCACGCTGACAGAATAAACAGGGATTAAATCAGAAGCCAAATGTAAGAAACTGGAGTGAATGGGTCAAAAGGAAGAGGAAGATCACGGTAGTTTTGTTCTGATGAATTTGATGAAATCCTCAGCAAGAAAGAAATGAAAAATTTAGAGAATAGAAGGCAAGGTATGACAGTTTGTGGATGGTAGAAGCAAGGAAGGGAGGCTTATGCTAGGCAGAGAGAAATCATCCTTTAATTTCTTTGGCTAACTATTTCTTATTTCTCTTCTATAGTTTGCACAAAATTGCTGACCTCAAAAGGAAATAGCATTCTGAGCATGTATGTATGTAGGTAAGTAAATGTATCTTTAAAATATGTTGGGCCTAATGGGAGTGTAAAACGCCCAATTTTCTTTGCTTTCCACTGAAAAATGGAGAAAAATTTGCTTCCAAATTTTGTCAGTGTAAACTTTGCAGTTTGATACAAAAACAGACCCGAGATTGGTCTTATATAGGCTTTTCTGATCCAACAATATTTGCTGTGGAAGGGATCCTTGCTGTGAAAAAAAAATTGTACAGAACAGCAAGGATCACACAAAGAAGATTTTGTCAAAGATAAACTCAACCTAATTTTTGAAGGCAGGATGTTAGAAGAAAGCTGGGTAGGGGGGAAAAAACCCTAATATTGTTGCAAATGTCTGAAATGTATTGATCATTACAATTCAAAGCCTATAATTAAAATTTTAAACAAAAAATCTGATGGATGGACAGCTGTATTTAAAGATTTGCATTGAGATTCCCCCCCCCCCCAACATCACAAGCTTATCCTGGATTGTTTTTCATTGACTTTTCACTCATCAGGCAAAACCTATATCTGGGGAAAGGGCAAAGGAAAGGAATATATAAGCCCCTGTATCTCGGTTTATGTACAAATGGTAGCTATTATTTCTAGAATTACACAGTGAGCTTGTGCACTATGATGTAATGACAAGTTAAATAAATGCTAACTAATCCTCTCTTCAAAAATGGAGCAACATTGCCGCATTAAAACATTATCCTATCCAGACTAATGCTGGCTTGTCATTTCATTAAGCAGAAACTCCCTTCGGACTTTGCAAATAATGATTGCATCCTTTATCTAATATGTGGCTTATGATAAGTAACTGATTTAATTTATTCAAAACTAATTATTTGGAGCAAGAATTCTGAATAGCCCCTCTAAAGAAGGCAGGCAGGCCGTAGGCAGGCTTATGAGATCAAAAGTGGAAACAAAGAAAGCAATTATGTAGTTGAGATGAGATTGTTTAAATCAAAGGTTTAGGGATACTGTTTCTCACACTGTACTGGCTGTTTCATTGGACCATATATTATAAGTTCAATATTATCTCTGAAACCTCTGAGAGCTGTACTTAGAGACTGGCCTTAGGGAACTCAGTACATTTAGCAACTACAATTCCCTGGATTTTTGGCAAGAAACAGAAAATGGATCTGTTACACTGACATCTTTACCAATGACAGGGAACAGAAGGTGGATCTGTTACACTGACATCTTCCTTCACCACTGACACAAAGAATGATTCCCTTCTTTGTGTTTGTATTTGAGGGACTGGTTTATAGATTTTTCCTTAGTAGGTTGTGCAAGCTTAGGCTTCAGTAAAACTTCTTGTCAGGGGGTAAATGAATGAATATGTTCTTCCTCTGCTCACAGGTCTGCCATTAGCTTTGCTAACTCTCAGAGAAAATCCATGCCAGATTACAGATAATCATACCTTATGGCTCTGCCACATAGCAATTTCATTCTGAATATTAACAGAGTGGCATTTAACTAACTGCATGCAAATAGCAACCGTACAATTTTGATAACGAAAACCTGAAAACTGAGTGGTACCTTTGTGAAGACCACCCAAATAATGCACAAGAGCATGGCCACTTTTTGAATGTACCATAATTTTACATCAAACGAAAGATGGAGAAATAGATTAAACTACACACCCCATAGAGCCGATAATTTAATAATGAGCTTTGCAGAGGCTTGTGGCTTTTTAAAAAAAATGGATTCAGTTAATGGGAGAATTATCCGTAATTAGTGAGAACTGGAAATTGCAAAAAGATGCTAAGGCTGTTCTTTTTCTTAAGAGTTGAGAGTTGTAAAAAAATAAAATTTAAAATGTATTTTGAAAAATAATCAATAGAGATAAACACACTAAAGTATGAGATCTACAGCATATTCGACTACACCAAAATATACATACATCAAAAATACATACATAATTAAAATTATACATAATTACATATATACATACATAATTAAAATTATACATAATTAAAATAAAAATTATACATACACATACACCAAAAAATTTAACTTCAGCAACAGAGTGGTCAATGCCTGGAACACTTTAGCTGACTCAGTAGTTTCTTCCCCAAACCCCAAAAACTTTAACCTTAGATTATCTACCGTCGACCTCATCCCATTCCTAAGAGGTCGGTAAGGGGCGTGCATAAGTGCACAATCGTGCCTACCGTTCCTGTCCTAATGTACCCATATATTCATACCTCTTTACTCTTATTCATGCTTGTACTATTACATATATATACAATTCATGTTTTACTGTTTATACTTTGCTTAAAATCATATATGCTTGACAAATGAAACAAATAAATAAAAAATAAATATTCTTATATAAGAAATGGGAGACAGGATGGTGCACAGGAAGAATATGGTCATGTGGAAATCTTCAGTTGCCGGACGGCTGTCAAGCAGATTAAAGCATCCTTCCTTAGCCAAACTGTGCTCTTCTATGGTGGTCACCACAGAAATTATCAGATGCTCCTGCAGCATATGGAATGGTAGTCCTCAACTTACAACAGTTTGTTTAGTGACCTTTCAAAGTTACAACGGCATTGAAAAAAATGACTTATGACTGTTTTTCACACTGATGACCATTACAGCATCCTCATGGTCACGTGATCAAAGTTCAGATGCTTGGTAATTGACTCATACTTATGACGGTTGCAATATCCAGGGGTCATGTCATCACCTTTGGCAACCTTCTGACAAGCAATGTCAACGGGGAGGCCAGATTCACTTAACAGCCGTGTTGCTAACTTAACAACTGCAGTGATTCACTTAACCTCTATTGTAAGAAAGGTCATAAAACGGGGCAAAATTCACTTAACAACTGTCTTGTTTAGCAACATAAATTCTGAGCTCAACTGTGGTCATAAGTCAAGGACTACCTGTATAAGAAAGAGAACCTCCATTGAAGGTTGGTAGAAAGCAGCCCTTGCTATGCTTCACTGCAACAACTTTAATCTGCCTTTGGTAGAGGCTGGAGGTAGGGCAGAAGAAAGGAAATAGTTCTCTTTACGACAATTAAGTTGGACAATGCTAGAATTCACAAGCTCCTTTCCTTGAGAAATCAAATGTTCTTAAGAGTTGGGCTGGTCAGGATTATTTTAAGATGGAAAGGTCTGTAACTGCAGCAAAGTAATAGCACCATGCAGTAAGAAAAATATGAAAGCTCACATTACAGTACTTTTGCCTCTTTGATTATAGAAAAGATCTTGGTATGATATGTTGGAGAAGGGGTGTGTGATTGCATTATTATTTACCTTGGAGTATATAA
Organism: Diadophis punctatus similis; assembly: GCA_023053685.1. Lineage (NCBI taxonomy): Eukaryota > Metazoa > Chordata > Lepidosauria > Squamata > Dipsadidae > Diadophis > Diadophis punctatus. The sequence goes on from JALIGW010000001.1 coordinate 99,882,077, forward strand.
AATTAAATTGTCTCTATGACAGGGTTATGTGTGTTAAAATGTAATCTACTATCCTGACAAGCCATTCATTTTGATTAAGTAGTGGAAACCACTGTCACTAAATAATATAACTCTGTGATCAAATCAGTAAAAAAAAAAATGTGACTAATAGAAGACTTTCCCACAGTAGAGTACAAAAGGAAACTTCCCATATTGATCAAGGATGTCCTTGGCATTGTCAACCTATGCTATTTGAAAGTGCAAATCTATATTTGCACTTTCTATACAGACACTTACTTTGGCAACTGTTAGGAGAAAACTGCCTTTGCAAATTTCCTGATTGAACTGAAGACATTAATTCAATGCCATTCAAGTTCAAAGCTGTGACCCAGAAAGTAATTAGCATACTTGTTTTCACATTCTTTTTGAATCCAATCCCTTTCCCTTCCTTCCTTCCTTCCTTCCTTCCTTCCTTCCTTCCTTCCTTCCTTCCTTCCTTCCTTCCTTCCTTCCTTCCTTCCTTCCTTTTTTTCTACTGATAACATGAGCATGTACAAGTGATCTATCACCTCCATGCTATTTGTATAGTATCTTCAATAGCATATCAGACTCCAAGGTGTATCTTTTTGTCATATTTTTCCTTTTACTCACTGTGTGGTTTGCCCATCCTACGTATCCAGATAGATACCACAAATGAAGACTGAGGTTATCAGCATCACATAAATGGTGTTATGTTTCAACCTTGATCTGTAACAAACACTTTTCAAGTAGGAAAGTTCTTGATTCACAGGGGTGATGTGTATGTATATTTACAGTATATAACAGAATAATTAAAATTGTCTATATAATAGCCAGATATGAATCACATTCAGTGAGAAGCATGCATGATCACTATATAATACGGTAGAATTATAAATACTAGAATTTGAATGTGGAATAAGATTTTACTAGGTATTCAGTCACTAAGATGTCCAACTCTTTGTGATACTATGATCCATAGCACACCAGGCCCCTCTATCCTCCGCTGTCTCCCAGAGTTTGCCCAAATTCATGTTCATTGTGTTAATGACACTATCTAACCATCCAGGGGTGGGTTCTAACCAGCGGTGAAATGCTTCCGGTTTGGCCAAGCCGGTCGGTCATCGTAGAGCCGATAGCGATCGCAGCGCGAGGCTGCCCCCACCCGCCTGTATGTCACCATTTGGGTTCTTTTACCCTCTGCGCATGCGCAAAGCATTCTGCGCATGCGCAGAGGGTAAAAGAACCCAAATGGCAGCGTGCAGGCGGGTGGGGGAAGCCTCGTGCTGCGATCGCTATCGGCTCTATGACGACCGCCCGGCCCGCCCGAACTGGGAACATTTCACTGCTGGTTCTAACTTACCTCACTGCCGGTTCGCTTCCTCCCATGCCTTGTAGGCGCGCCTCATGGGCGCAGTGCCGAAAAAATAAAAAAATTCCCCAAAAAAGCCAAAAACAAGATGGCGACGCATGTGCAGTGCCAGAAACTCGGCTTCTGTGCATGTGCAGAAGAAAAAAACCCAGGAAAAAATCCCTCCCCCCAATTTTTTTTAAATAAAAAAATTCCAAATTTTTTTTTTAAAAAAAGATGGCGGTGCCCACGGACCGTCACCGACTGAACCAGTTCCATGACATCATCATGACATCCCCAGCGGGTTGCTAACAGTTCAGGCAAACCGTTCCAAACCGGGAGGAACCCACCTCTGTAACCATCTCATCATCTGCTGTTCCTTCTCCTTTTGCTTTTAATCATCAGGGTCCAAATTCAAGATCTTTTCCAATAAATCCTCTCTTATTAGGTGGCCAAAGTATTTGAGCTTCAGCTTCAGTGTCTGTCCTTCCAAAGAACAGTCAAGGTTGATTTCTTTTAGGATTGACTGATTTGATCTCCTTGTAGGCCAAGGGATTCTCAAGAGTCTTCTCCCACACACCATTTGAAAGCATGAATTCTTTGGGTGAGATTTTAGTTAAATCGCAGCAACTTCTTCATGTGCTGTCACATTTAGAATCTAAACCACCATTGGTTTGAGGCCTCTGTTTACATATAGTTACTTGTCCTGTCCGTGTTGGTGGGAGTGTTGTTTTCTCCTTGGTAGTTCCTTGATTAGCATGTTTGTCTTCAGATTCCAGTTCAATTGTCCCTAGAAATAGGTGGGTAGTGATAGCTGTGAATATACTCATCTCTATGTGTGTTAATTTGTTACATGAAATTATTTAAGGATCTGAATGTAATGCAATTAAAAATATATATCCGAAGTCACTTTTTCCAACTACACCAAAGTGCACACTATCACTGTTTTGTTTCAAGCTGTACCTCTGCAATTAACCGTGCAATTAAACATCACAGTTAAAAGACTTCCCCCATGGCTGAGTCAAACTGCTATCTACCCACCTTTGACCTTAGAGAACCTGTACCAGCATGAAATGTGCTGTCTCCTGGCCTAATTTTTATCTGGTCTTTATTGCCTCTGTCCACAGTCACTGCTGGTCAGCTGTGAAGCAATGCCTAAAAGTTTGCACAACTTAAGGCTGCTTTTTTGCTGTGGGGATACATGACACAAACCCAGGAATCACTAACAATAACTTAAGTCTGTCTCAGCTGGGGCTGGGGAGACAATCAAGGCAATTTCATTGAGAAGAAACATATTGCTTAGGGCATGTTTGTGCCATGACAGGGTGCAAGCAGGGAAATGTCCTAGGAATGGCATGAAGAAAACCACTTATATTTATAGCCAATATCCGAGGATCTGAATGAAGGCATACAAAATCTTCTTTTTCTATTCTCTGTTATTAAGGTAGTATTCTTTCTCATCAAGGAACTATTAATGGCGGTTAAGGTGTTGGACTAGGCAAGGTGAGCCCCCAGTTCAGGTTGACCATCAGCCATGGAAATTCACTAATTTGGGGCACATCATTCTTTTGTCTTGTGAGAAGAATGGAAGCGACTGGAGACTTGAATCACAAGCTGATACTGGAGCCAGGGCAAAAGCAAATTATGCCAACCCAGGGTTTTTAATCCAATACCTACATGAAGAATGTGAAATATTTTTAAAACTTGGGCTGAAGGAACAGTTTAGGCTTCCCACTCACCAGTCAGAAATCCTAATCCAAGCTGGGGCACCATATGCTTACAATTAAGTCAATAAAATCAGAAACTGGAACAGCCTGGCATGCAATTTACATATAGTCTAGTTTAGCTCTTAGATGTGCATCAAAGTGCTTCAATTCACATAATTGTGGCTCCCTAGTATTCCATTGTTTTTCTCAGAGTGACTGACTCATTCTATTACTATGGGATGAAGATGTGTCTTTTATTTATTTCTTTTTGCACTTTGGCCTTTTACTTTCTCAATCCTTCCGGTCTGTTCCTTTATAAAAGAAGATGACTCCCAGGCATTAAACTCTTGCCTGCAAACTGGTAAGTTTATTGTTTCTTTCATGATGGACAGAACAGCAGTATATAAATTGAAATAAGAATGATAAATGATAAATTATTATTAACAAGATAAAAAAAAACAATGTGCTGTGGAAGAATTAAAAAAAAGAGAGCAAAATATATTCACTAGCTTGCAAATGCACCAAACAATTTTGAGGGACTGAGGGGAAAAAATACCTCAGTAAAACTGCATGTGTTTTATTATTGCATATGTTGATGGAAAGATTTAATTTAATTTAATTTAATTTAAAGTTCTTATAGGCCGCCCAATCCCGTAGGACTCAGGGCGGCATACAACAGAGATAAGAACAATACAATAAAATAGCATTTAAAAACATTACATTTCATTTAAAACCATTCATACATGGGGGAATCCTCTCTTCACCCCGCCTGCTGGAAGAGCCATGTTTTTACTGCTTTGTGGAAGGCCAGTAAGGTGGGGATAGTCTGGATCTCTGGTGGAAGTTGGTTCCAGAGAGATGGGGCTCCCACAGAGAAGGCTCTCCCCTGTGGGCCCGCCAACCGACATTATTTGGCTGATGGGACCCGGAGGAGGCCCGCTCTGTGGGACCTAACTGGTTGTAGGGAGGTATGTGGCAGGATGCGGTCCCGAAGGTAACCTGACCCTGAGCCATGTAGGGCTTTAAAGGATGCCCTCATGCCAGAACTTCACTGCCCCTCAAAATCACAATCATATAGTTTTTCTCACATTTATACCATGTGCTGTTGGCATCACATGTTCTGTTTCTTCTGCTATATCTATATGGACAGGACATGTTTAATAGTTGCCACTGCCTTAACATCTGTTGTCATTTAGCTGCCAACTAGTTAACATCTGTTCCTCTGTCAGCCACCCACACCACTTTGCTTTCCACTGTTGATATTTTAAGTCTGATATTTAAGCCAGAGCACTATGTGCAATTTTCCTGTGTGGTTTCTTAGCCCACGAATCCAACAGTGAGTCAGAAACCATTTTCCCTCAAGCACCACTGCTCTGGTCACCATCCAGTTCCAGTCTCTCCTTTGATAATTTCAAGGCAGAAGTGAAAGGAATGTCTTTAATCCATCAAAGAATACTTTCTAAAATATATTTTCTTTCGTACAACTAAAAGGCAAAGGATTGGGTTAGATTATTTCACCCATTGTTTAGCAGAAAGATAGGCAGCTATGATTTGCCATGTAGGTCTAATCCAGATATGTTGTATTGCAGTGTTTCCCAACCTTGGCAAGTTGAAGATGTCTGGACTTCAACTCCCAGAATTCCCCAGCCAGCATTCGCTGGCTGGGGAATTCTGGGAGTTGAAGTCCAGACATCTTCAACTTGTCAAGATTGGGAAACACTGTTATATTGCAAACTATGTGATATAATTTTGAAAATTTTAATATGGAGAAAGAGAGCCCAATAGAAAAATAATTTAGATAGGAAATTACTACATTCTAAATTATCCTGTTAGAAAAAAGCCACATGGAATTCTGAAAAATCTTGTTGTCAGTGAATGTAAATAAACTTGTAGCCTCAGATTGTGGTTCCCATTTGGTTTCTTCAAATATTTTGAACCTGTGAACATGCCATCAATTATCTGATTGGTGATTTATGAAGCTGCATTCCAACACAAAGCCCAAGCTTGAGAAAGACTATCTTAGACGGAATGGAAAGTTGTATATTAGAGAAGACTGAAGAACTGTTTAAAGAATACATTCACTTTGGATTTGAATAAGTCTAATAATCTATGATTAGATTAGAATAAGAATAATCTATGATTATGATACAAAGAAATGGGGATAATTATTTTCATCATTATTTCCAATGATGATTGATTAGGCGCCAATATCAAGTCAATATCTGCTCTTAGTAACCAGATTGATACATGTTGTCCATTATGATTTTGTCCCTCACCTGGTCTTTTAGATCTTTCAGATGTGTTCATTGCCATTGTAACTGTGTCCATCCACTGTGTTGTTGGTCATTATCTTCTTCTTTTCTTTCCTTCCATCTTTCCCAGCATTAGAGCCCTTTTCAGAAAGTTAGGTCTTTGCATAATGTATCCAAATAGGATAATTTGAGTTGTTTAGGCCTCAAGTAAGAACTCAGGCCTTATTTGTTTAGTGAAACATTTGTTTTTTCCCCCCAACATTCAAAAGCATCAATACTTTTCCTATCCAGCTCTTTCAAAATCTACATTGTTTCCATTAAGTTACTTTTTTTTGTCTTTTCATAATCTTTAGAAAAACTTTAATTTTAGGGCCATGGAATAAAGAAATCTGAATGATGAGCCGAGGTGGCACAGCGGTTAGAGGCAGGTACTGCAGGCCACATTAGCTGACACTGATCCGCAGGTCAGCGGTTCAAATCTCACCGGCTCAAGGTTGACTCAGCCTTCCATCCTTCCGAGGTAGGTAAAATGAGGACCCAGATTGTTGGGGGCAATATAAATATACATTGCTTACTGGTGTAAACCGCTTAGAGAGTGGTTGCACTGTGAGGCGGTATATAAATGTCACAAATAAATAAATAAATAAATAAATGATTGATCTTAGTGGTGATTGCAATATGGTAATATAAACATTAGAGTAAAATAATATCAGCAGTCATCATTAAGAAAAGTATTTGGTTTTCTCCAGAAAATAAAACACTGCTATGAGCAGCTGAATATCCACTTTCATTAATGCACTCTATTAATACACTACATTTAAATTCCAAGATGGAAACATCTTTCCAGGAAAATAACAACAATAATAATCTCCAACCTGTAATTCTTCAGGTGTGTGAACATTTCCCATCTTCTAGAGTCATAGTTCATCACATCAGCTTCAGGTCAAATTTTTAGGTTCTGAAGAATCCTGAGGTAAGGAATCCTGAAGGAAATAAATCCTGTAAACCACTGGAAGTAATTTTATCATATATAACATCTACCAAGAAATGGTAGTAATTGCAAAAATTAACTTCTTTAAAACCTGACAAATTAACTTCAGGCATATGGTATTACCCATACCTAATTATTATGTCTATCTTTCAACAAGCTCAGAATACATATTAGAAATTATCTTCAGAACAATTTTGTGAGATAAATTGGATTAAGGAATGGTGGTGTGCCTACCACTATTCAATGGTGCAAGAATAATTAAGCATTTAAATAACTCTTCCCGGATCATTCTGGGTTTAATTCCCTTGCCAGATTTATTAACACTTGCCTAATACTGTCCTACAGCACATTTTAAGGATATTGACATTTTGAAATGTTAATGTTAATTACATAAGAAAGTGATCAAGTGTGTGTATGAGAGAGAGAGAGAGGGAGGGAGGGAAGGAAGGCTTCAACAAAGCTGTACTGTCTTCCATCACAGCCTTTTTCCATTAAACAGCCCTATGGAAAAAGCCGTGATGAACTTTTATATAAATGATAATACTAGCATCTTACCACTAATAACATTAATACATATAATTCATCTGATACTAAAGATGGTGGATAATAGAAGTGAATTACATTTTCAACTGAAACCAAGGAGTATCTGGGAGCTTTACCTCACTAGTCATGTAATTGAAACGAAATTCCATCTCCAGAAAGACCAAAATGGAAGGTCTTGATCTAGTTATGAATGCAGCAAAAGAGAAGGATTGTGGGTTGGTTATCATAAGTGTGAAAGTTGAGCAGAGATTATTTTATTTCTTTTATTTATTTATTTTGTCAAGCATATACTGTATATGATTACAGAAAAAGTATAAACATCATTGTGAATACATACAATGTATAAACATGGTTATGAGTACATGAGATAGTTACAAATACATGGGGATATTAGGACAGGGACGGTAGGCACACTGGTGCGCTTATGCACGCCCCTTACAGACCTCTTAGGAATGGGGTGAGGTCGACGGTAGATAGTCTAAGGTTAAAGTTTTTGGAGTTTGGGGAAGAAACTACAGAGTCAGGTAATGTATTCCAGGCATTGACCACTCTGTTGCTGAAGTCGTATTTTTTGCAATTAAGTTTATGTTGTGTTTGTATCTATTGTGCACTCTTGTATTGTTGCGGTTGAAGCTGAAGTAGTCATTGACAGGTAGGACATTGTAGCAGATAATTTTATGTGCTACACTTAGGTCAGATCGAAGGCAGCGTAGTTCTAAATTGTCAAAGCCCAAAATTTCAAGTCTGGTGGCATAAGGTATTCTGTTGCGAACAGAGGAGTGGAGGACTCTTCTCGTGAAATATCTCTGGACATTCCCAATTGTATTAATATCCGATATGTGGTGCGAGTTCCAGACAGATGAGCTGTATTCGAGAATTGGTCTAGCAAATGTTTTATATGCTCTGGTTAAAAGTGCAATATTACCAGAGAAGAAGCTACGCAAGATTAGGTTAACCACTGTTAATGCCTTTTTGGCAATGCTGTTGCAGTGGGCTTTGGCACTTAGATCATTAGAGATGAGTTCTCCAAGGTCTTTAACTGAGTGAAGATGGTCAACAAGGTCATGTAGTTTGTATTTTATGTTCTGATTGTGTAAGACTGAGCATTTGTTGGTTGAGATTTGAAGTTGCCACTTGTTTGACCATTCTGATACATAGTCCAGATCTTTTTGAAGGTTAGCAGCATTGTCAGTGGTGTTGAATAGTTTTACATCATCAGCAAAGAGGACACAGTTGTTTTTAATATGATCGCAAAGGTCATCTTTGTAAAGTATAAAGAATGTTGGCCCCAAAACGCTGCCTTGGGGGACACTGCTGTTAACAGGTACAGGATTTGATAGAGGGCTTCATATTTTGACCACTTGTTGCCTGTTTGACAGGAACGCAGTTATCCATTTATGCAGGGGTCCAGAAATGCCATAAGATTTTAGTTTTAGAAGTAGTTTGTCATGTACCACTGAGTCAAAGGCTTTGCAGAAGTCTATGTAAATTGCATCTATTGCTTTGCGCTGATCAAGTTGTGTAGTCCATATGTATATGTCCACAGTGTAGGAGTTGCAGATTACAGGATAATTTTTTTCTGAAACCAAATTGTTTATTAGAGAGTAGGTTGTTTGTCTCTAAGTGGAAGGTAATGGATTGGTTAATGATTGACATTGCAGGTGACGCAACATAAAGAGATTGGTCTGTAATTTTCTACTAGGCTGGGGTCTTCCTGTTTGAAGATAGGGATGACCGTGGCTAGTGACCATAGATTGGGCAAGGAGCTGGTCCTGAAAGATTTTTCAAAAATTATGCTCAGAGGTTCTGCTAGGGCAGTGGAAAGTTTTTTTTAAAGAAGTAGGCACATAGTCCATCAGGTCCAATGGATAGAGATGGTTTTAGATTGTGTAGTGCCTTTTCAACATTGTCTTCTGTAAAATCAATATGTATTAGATCGTTGTAATTGTTTGTGGTTCGACCAGGAAATATTGGACATGAGTTGTTGTTGTTTACAAAGACTGAGCCAAAGAATGTGTTAAAGATATTGGATTTAATGATTTCATCATTACAGTCTTTATTGTTAGGACCTTTTAGGGGTGGGATGGATCTCGACTCTTTAAGTTTGTTGTTTACAAATTGTAGAAGGCATGGTTGGATTTCATTCGCAGAAGGTTTTCCTCTTGTATGATGTGATAATTGGTACATTCAGTCTTTATCTGTTGGCATAAGTTTTTGTAGCGGCTTTTAAAGTTGGCTATGTAGCCAGTTTTGTTTTTTCACCAAAGAGATTTTTTTTTATTGGAGCTTCCTTATTGTTATGGGTAATTTGTTTTTCCTGGTTTTAGGGGTTATTATAGGTACATATAGTTTAATGACTCTTTTGACTTCAAGCAAAAAAATGTTATAATGGTCTTTGGCAGTATTACAGCCAGTGAATAGGATTTGCCAATCAAGAGATGAGAGGTCAGTGTTTATGAGATCATAGTTGGCCTTTTTAAAGTTATAACTGGGGATCCCATCATTATGATGATTTTTGTAAGGGTGTATATTGAGACAAAACTCAATCATGCTGTGGTCACTGTTGGGAAAGGGTTCTTTTATTTGTAATCCATAAATTGAGTTTGAACTGTTGCAGAAGATGAGATCAAGGCAGTTGTTGAGTCTAGTGTTGCTGGTTACCAGTTGATCCAGTCCCAGATTAGTTACAGCATTGTACAGGGTTGAATGTATAGGTTCAGTTGTACTTTTGTTTGGGGACCATTTAATAAGAGATAGATTGAGGTCACCAAGAAAGATGAGAGGGTATGGGCAGGAGGCTGCCCACTTTAGGAGTGAAGTTAACTTATTCACATGTTCGATGCCGTAGTCAGGGGCTCTGTAGCATAGTAAGAAGCAGAATGTGGTATTTAAAGATAGCTCGCAGACGATGGTCTCTCATTGAGTTCGTGTGTAACTTGGATATTTTTTAGATTTAGAGACTTTTTATAGCAGATAGCACCGCCTCCTCTTTGTAATTCACGATCAGACTGGTAAACATGATAGTTTTGTTCTATGGTAATGGAGTCAGGGAGGGATGCATACAGCCACATTTCACAGACAAATATAATGTCGAATATAGCTGTATTTAATAGGAGGAGGAATTCAGGCATTTTATTTACAAGGCTTCTTGCGTTAAGTAGCTTGCATTTAAGGTCAGTAGTAGTGGTAGGTATTGAGGTAGTTAGGGGCATGCTTGCCTAGTTTTGGATGATGGGGGGTTGGATGTTAGGATGTGGGTTGCAAGATTTACTTTTGATACAGTCTGCACGGTAGTCAACGTATAAGTCTCACCATTGTGAGGAAGGTGGAACTATGTTGGGGTACATTTTATACAACAGCAACAATAATGCTGAGAGTGAGACCAATAGATAATAATGATCTGAAGTTAGCTAGGCAGTCTTTTGCAAGATATTGCCTGGGAGTTAGGTGCTGGTGAGCTCCAGGCTGCCATCATGGCAGACAATGGTGCTGGTGCTATTCTAAAATGGAAAATATAGTACCTCTTTCCTGTTCCCAGGAAATTCAAAAATATGAAATACAGTACATGGAAATTGCAAAGACCGATGTTTTGGATCTATGACAGAAGAGGAAAATGTTTGGCACTGAAAATATCTTTTTTCCTATTCAGTTTTATTTCAGAACTATAAGTATTGTTAAGCAAGTTGTTTTGAAAAGCATTTAATTCCTTAAGTAAATGCTGCACCATTTACTTATGGACTGAAGATAAACCTAGAAACAATATCAAAAATGATGTATTATTGGGCAGTGGAAATGTATAAAAATCTGGCTTCTTAATTGTATTGCTTATCATTATTTTAGTGTCTTTGGCCAGAAAACCTTACTCCCACCCCACTTATTTTAGAAGAGTTAGATAAGAAAAAAATTTTTAAGACCCTACTGACTATAAAGTGGATTTTGTTCCAAGCAAGTTCAACAGTGGCCAATAACCACTTTGACAATTTTGTAACTTTAGTAGCTTGAATGCCATAATAAGAAGAGTGAATGATTAAAAACACAAAGTTATTGCTACATCCTCTCCAGAAAGAATTATTGGTAAAGGCAGGAAATGTTCTGGCTAAATGCAAACAGATTTCTATTAAAGTATGCCAGAAAGATGTCATTAGTTAGTGGTTGCAAACTACCTAGGGAGTGTCCTTGATGCCCTGCTATAGCAAGAATCAAGATGGCTGCTGTCTTAAGGGAAATTGATTTCTATATACCCTATATGAAAAACCTTTGCAGTAGCAACAATTATGCCTGGTAATGTTCAGGGCCCTAAGGAGGGCTTCTTCATTTGTTCCCTTCTGCTCTGCACCACTCATCTGCTATGGCTTCTGTTTGACAGACAGACAGACAGACAGACAGACGACATGCAAAAAAGATCACATAGATGGTGCCCAAGGCATCAATTTCACTGTCTTCGCTACTTATGTGTCCCTGAGGGTTACTTTCTAATTTCTGCTAGCAAACACTTGTAAATTAGATTAATTTTGAAGATATAATTATTCAGAAAGGCCCCTTTTATACAGTGAGTTAAATATGGATAAATCAAGCTACAATGGCATGAGAAGAATTATATTGCAAATTTTCAAACTGAACTCCATTCTATACTTTGCGATGAGATGGACAGGCTTCAATTGAAAAAAATTATCTTCCAGTTTGTTGAGATGTAATGAAGATGTTGAGTACATCCTCTCAATTTAGGATTAATTGCATTCTTTTGGAAGGTCTGATCCACTTTATAAGTCGCAGAGAGAACTACCACTTGAGTTAATTCTTATTAATATGCAACAGGACTGAATTAGTAGCACCAAAAAAAAAAAAAGGAAATACATTTGTACAGGAATTGCCACTTTTTAGTTAGTGAAAACAAGCGGTACTCTAAACAGAACATTGTAGCTTGAGAGTATGAAGTAGGAACTCCATGTAACATTGCTACAATGCAGATCTTAAGTCCAGCCATGCACTTAATAGCAGCAAAAGTGGATATGCCCCTTCATAATATGAGAGATGTACATGAATAGAAGACAGCAGGATCCAATCAGCTATGCTTTCACCAAATCTCTTCAAGATGAGGCTTTATAATGTGAATCTGTGGTGCATTCAAACATTTTTCCAGAGACTCATAGAGTCACATTCTGGTAATCTGCCTATTGTTTCGGTTTAATTTTTCTGTCCATCTTCTTCCAAGACAAGATCTATCCAGGCGGAAAACATGGAACAGTTCTATACAACCTTTGTGTTGAGTTGTGGGATTAATGACAGGAGACAGACTTCAAAGGAACACTTCTTTACTAGGCAACTTCTCTGTACAACCAGCAACTTGCAGTCTGACAGCTAGCCCTTTTATAGGGAGCTGTCAGCTGCCTCAACCAATAGCGTTTGAGCATTCTCCTGCTCAAACGCTGGACCTGGGTGAAACCATGTATTTACTTGAATACATAACACCCCTCCCCTCCTCGATGGAGCAATCCATGCGGCATACGTAATCACGCAGGTAGGCAGGGCATTTGGGAACCCTCCCTGACCTGCGCAGCTCAGTCATTGGCGAGGCAGCAGCCTGAGCAGACAGGTCTGCTGCTGCTCCGAGGTCTGAGCTTGGAAGCTCATGGAACTTTTTGGGCATGGCCTCTTTGGATTTTGGAACCAGTTTGTCATGCGATCGCCGCTGGACTCCTGGTGCCTCAAGTACGTCTTCAGGCTCCATCGGGCTTGAGGTAGCTAGGGAAGGAGTGCAATTTTTTTCAGTTTGTGGTTTTTGTAACTCAGCCTTTACAAGCCTTCTAATTTGGTTGATGTGCCTTTTCCATTGTCAGCCATTGTTAAGCCTGATTAAGTAGGACATTGGGCCTAGGATTTTCTCAACCTCACCAGGTAGCCATAGGGATCCCTCGGCATAATTTTGTGCGAATACTAGATCTCCCATGGGGAAGGACCTGGTGGTTTGGTCTGGCTTGCTATTTTCTTTCGGAGTGTAGTTTGGGTGCTGGCGGTCTAAGACTGAGCGGAGGCTGCAACCCATGAGTAGTTCGGCCGGGCTGCGGCCTGTGGTTGCGCAAGGGGTAATATGTTGGGACAGTAGAAATTTGTCCACTCTGGCCTGGCAATCCCCAGGGCCTAGCCTTCCTAAAGCCTCCTTGGTTGATCTTACAAAATGTTCTACAAGGCCATTCGTTGAAGGGTGGAATGGCTTGGAAAGGGTATGGCGGATCCCTAAGTCCGCTAGGAACCCCTCAAATTGTGTAGCGGTGAACTGTGGCCCGTTATCGGACACCAGGACATTGCGTAGTCCATGGGTGGTGAATAGGTGCTGGATTGTGGCCTTGGCAGAGGTTGAGCCCATTAAAAATATCTCGACTCACTTGGAATCGAACACATTGTGGCCACAGTGACTTAAGAAAAGTGCTGTTTTTCGGTTATCTGTCAGACCCAACAGATCATTAGCTTCTAGAAAGCAATCAAACCTTGTCATATACATCTCCCATTTCTCCTTCGCCAGGTTGAATGGCGCTGGTGGGTGGAAGGCAGACATGCTTGGCGAGTTGTCAGTAGCATCTTCCAAAAACCGCCTGGCTGGTTGCAATGCCTAAAAGGTCCGATTGTCTTCGTTCTCTAGCTCCCAATCCCTCGTCGCCACAGTTGAGTTGTGGGAATAATGACAGGAGACAGACTTCAAAGGAACACTTCTTTACTAGGCAACTTCTCTGTACAACCAGCAACTTGCAGTCTGACAGCTAGCCCTTTTATAGGGAGATGTCAGATTCCTCAACAATAGCGTTTGAGCATTCTCCCGCTCAAACGCTGGACCTGGGTGAAACCATGTACTCACTTTAATACATAACACTTTGGATCAGGGGTGAAATTCAAAATTTTTCCCTACCGGTTCTAAGGGCATGGCTTGGTGGGCATGGCAGGGGAAGGATACTGCAAAATCCCCATTCCCACCTCACTCTGGGGCCAGCCAGAGGTGGTATTTGCCTGTTCTCTGAACTACTCAAAATTTCCACTACCGGTTCCCCAGAACCTGTCAGAACCTGCTGAATTTCACCCCTGCTTTGGATTATTGAATGCTAAGAACTTCTCCAAACTGAATATGTGCAGATGGTGTTGGGCACAGCACGGTGAAAATGTGAATCCGTTGCATCAGCTAAGAAATACATAGTGCTCCCTTTGTCCTTCTCCAAGAAGGAAACAGAAATGTTGAAACTTGACCAAATGGTTATATTGACATTGGTGGTGTAACTGGTAGCTGGGGGATATGGATTGCAGGAATTCCAGTTCCTAAAGCATTAAAGGAATTTGGAAGTTTACTTGTGCGGTCTGTCTTCAAAAATCAGGCATCCCATATGCAATGCTTGCTGGGCTCCCCAGAGAATCTGCACTTTTAGTTAACTGAAATAACACAGTTCCCTCAATCATAGACTCCTAAATGGGGTGGGGACCTGACCAGTGCTTTTAATACACTTTGGATGAAGAGGTAAAACTTCTGGACCACAGATGTTAAGGCAGTAATTTTCATAATCAGTGGAAGTTCACACACATTTTGTGCTCGTGTTAGGATGCGACTAGAAATACAGTTCCAGATGGGTGAACAAGTCTGGAAGATTTAAAAATGCTCTCAGTCATATATAACAAATCTTCACTAAAAGGCAAAATGAAAATCTTTCTATAGAATGAGCAGTACCATCCTCTTCCATGTCTGTCATTCGTATGTCATTCGTATGCAATGATTAGATCAGACTCCCACAAGATCAGATTTCAGTTCACAATTATTTCTAGATTGATTTATCTATTTCTGGTTCTGCACCAATTCATTTGAAATTGAAACTAACCTGGATTTTCCTTTTGGATCACTATGTCTCTGTAGAGGAGCTTGTAGAGATGGTTCTCATTCAATGACTATTCATTCAGCAACCATTCCAACTTCAACGATACTGAATGAATGGTACTTGCGATTGGTCCTCAAACTTACATCAGTCACCAGCCCCCCAGTCATGTGATCATGGTCCCGGTGATTGATGCCTAGTTTGTAATTATGATGTTGCAGCATCCTGCAGTCACATGATCACCATTTGCAATCTTCTTTTCTTGCTTCCTACAATATGGGAAGCCAGCAGGAAGTTGTAAATAGCGACCAACTTAATGATGGTATGGGATTTGGCAAACAGAAGTGTAAGTGCAAGGGTGCTCTTCCTTCCTTCCTTCCTTCCTTCGTTCCTTCGTTCCTTCCTTCCCTCCCTCCTTCCTTCCTTCTTTCCTTCCTTCCTTCTTTCTTTTCTTCCTTCCTTCTTTCCTTCCTTGCTTGCTTGCTTGCTTGCTTGCTTCTTTCCTTCCTTCCTTCCTTCCTTCCTTCCTTCCTTCCTTCCTTCCTTCCTTCCTTCCTTCCTTCCTTCCTTGTTGTAGTTCCTTCATGACTTGTGATACTTCTTGAGGTGAGAGACTGAGTAAATGATTTTATTTGCCCTCTCTGTTGGTTAGCTGAAAGAAGTACTCATTGACTTGGTCCAGTGGTTCAACACTCAACTTCCCACAATGTGTAAATCTAGTGTTTTATATACAGTTCCCTCTGTCTGAAAGATGCTGTCTCAGTTGTTAATCCAAATTAACACTATCTGATCTACACACATATACCTGGTTTCTCCACTGAAAATCATTAAGTTAGACATGAACTGGTATACTTATAAAACTAAGCAGAAAAGCCTAGTGTAAGAATATGGCACCACATATTAATGACTGTATGCTTAAGTTTGAAAGATTAACCATCATGGATGAATCTTGGGCACAACTTTTTTTTGTACAGGAGCAAAAAAAAGTGGCATTTCTCTTTGGCTCCTGATATAGGACAATGTTTTATTTATGCAGGTGCAAAAAGGTATGATATATATGCTGACTTACATAAATGCAAGTCTTTAACTTGGAAATCATACAGAAATGTCCCTGTTTTTTTAAGAAGCCTGCAAGGTCTGGTCATGAAGGTCAACATGTGGAATTGATTTAAAACATTATTCAAATGAGACTGCAATGCCACTCATTTCTTACTTTCTCCCAGTTGCATAGTAGAGGATTACTGGCACATTGCATCAGAAGTTTTTGAGTTCAGCCCCCACTGAAACAGAAACTATCACAGAAGACCACACTCTTCAGTTACAAAAACTTTTTTTCCAACATGGTGCCCTCTAGACATGTTACAACTCCCAGAATTACCAGTTAAAAGGTATCGAGTGTGAGGAACTACAGCTAAGTCAATGAACATTGCCATCCTTTTTCTATGTAGATGGTAGCTTTTGCTTTTCTATAAAGTTTCTTTAACTGCATTATACTTCTTGAAGTATAATTGAATATAGTAGTGTGACTTTTTTTTTAATGCTTTAAAACTTTAGCCTACAAAATCCTTCTGCAGGGTGGTTAGGGTGCTTTGTCCTAATTTGAAGCATCCAGGTTTAAATATTAATAAGGTTATTTACAACCAGCAATGTGGATTGAGAAAACTCAACTTTCAACATATAGACAGATGTTACCAGTGGTGGGTTTCTACCAGTTTGTCCCGGTTCAGGTGTACCGGTAGCGGTGGCAGCAGGAGACTCTGCCTGGACGTCATCACGGACGCTCTGCGCAAGCACACACACACATCTCCGAACCGGTAGCAAAGGTAAGTGAAATCCATTACTGGACACTACTCTACATACAACCTTTTAAGTTTCGCCATCACAAACAAACCTGTCTGCAACTCAAACCTAGAATGTTTGAAAGTTAGCAACACATTGCATATGTACATTTGTTTGGACTTGAAAACAAAATTGACTTACCAATAGAATAGAATAGAATTCTTTATTGGCCAAGTGTGATTGGACACACAAGGAATTTGTCTTTGGTGCATATGCTCTCAGTGTACATAAAAGAAAAGATACATTTGTCAAGAATCATGAGGTACAACACTTAATGATTGTCATAGGGTACAAATAAGCAATCAGGAAACAATCAATATTAATGTAAATCTTAAGGATACAAGCAACAAGTTACAGTCATACAGTCATAAGTGGGAGGAGATGGGTGATAGGAATGATGAGAAGACTAATAGTAATAGTAAGGCAGCCTTAGTGAATAGTTTGACAGTGGTGAGGGAATTATTTGTTTAGCAGAGTGATGGCATTCGGGGGAAAACTGTTGTGTCTTGTTGTCTTTGTGTGCAGTGCTCTATAGTGTCGTTTTGAGGGTAGGAGTTGAAACAATTTATGTCCAGGATGCGAGGGGTCAGTAAATATTTTCACGGCCCTCTTTTTGACTCGTGCAGTGTACAGGTCCTCAATGGAAGACAGCCCCTTGGAACATGACCTGTTCCTAAGTAGAGCACCGTCAGTTCCTTATTCACTTTTTCACTTTTAGGAAGCAAAATCTTTCTAATGTAACAGTCCTCTCAAAGCATTTTTTCAAATGCTCAAATTGTGTAAAGAGATGTGTTCTTGTACACAGTTACCTTTTACTTCTAGTACCTGCTAATTCTCAGGTTTCCTCATTGACAGAAAAGTTTGAAGGGGTTTTCTGTCCATACCTTGCTCACAAATTGTAGCTATTAGTTCTCAAGAATTCAAGCTAGTAAGTGTAGATAGTAGATAGTATTGATTGTCTGTGTTTCCTAGTCTTGGAAATCACAAAGCAGAAATATTCAGACATAATGTCCTTATTTTTCCACCACAGTCACACACATCTTTATATGTGGACTTATAACTAAGGAGTCCTGAAGTTACTCCAAGTGTTACATTTGAGAGCCAAAATGGACCTTCTCCAGTCCCATTTCTGATCATAAATTACTGTGTAACTGCATTCATTGTTAGTATAATAATTAAAGTCAACAAGCCTTTTCCAGAGATTAATTTCATGCTTAAATATATCCATATTATAAATACAGATCCAATAATATAGAGTCCAAATGTAATTATGGGAATGTGTAATACAATAGCTTCATTTTCTATTGAGATAAATGTGAAGTAGTTTTACCTGACTAAACAGTGCCTCTTAGGCTATCTAGGAAAGAAAAAAATAGAGTCTTTGACAGTTGAAAAACTGGTGGAATAGTAATGTGATTTTAAAAACTGAGGTATTTCTTAATTTAAGCCTCTAAGGAGATGGGCATTTACAAAAATGTATATGGCACTGAAAAAGTATTAAATGGAAAAAGATCTGTTGATTTATCAGTTAATTTAAATTACTATATTAAAAAAAATAAGATAAAGGAGATCTAAATATAATGCATAAATGTTATATGGTCACAGTGTAAATCCCTTCCTAGTTTTAGAAATTTTAATCAGTTCGGTATGATTGACTGATTGATTGTGTCACCAATCAATCAGGGTTGATTCTTAGTGACCAAATAGACAGATATTCTTCATGGTGATCTTTCTAGTCTTTCAAGTCTACACAAAGAGCTGCTGAATCCATACATCTTGTTGCTGGTCAATGGTGGTCATCCTCTGTGTTTCCTTTCATTTTCCCCAGCATTAGAACTAAGAGAAGAGAACTAAGTTTTCACATACTATGTCCAAAATAGGATAATTTGAGCCTGCTCATCAGTATCTTAAATGAGAACTCTGTGTCGATTTGCTCAATGGTCCATTTGTTTGTTTTCTTGGCTGTCCATGGCATTCTCAGAAGTATTCTCCAACACCAAAGATCAAAACTGTCAATATTCTTCCTATCCTGCTTCTTCAAAGTCCAACTTTCAGTCTCATAGAAGTAACAAGGAATACCATGGCTTGCACTATTCTGCTCTTTCTAGGCATTGACAAAGACATCCAAAGATGTTTTCCAAGACCTTCATGGCTGCACTGCACTGTGAAGTGCCAGTCTTGGATGTATTTCTTGACTGCTTGTTCCTTTTCTGTTGATGATTGATCCTAAATGATAGAATATACAGTATCTACTATCTTGCTGAAACTGTTGCTCTTCTTGAGTTTGTCTTCTCTCTCTCTTTTTTTTAAAAGCAATTTCCATAGTTTGCTGACATCCAGTTTGCTTCCTTCTTTTGCAATCTCTTTTCATATCCATCCTTAACAACCTGTATAAGTTCACTCCAGTTATTCTGGTTCTCTACCAACGAGGTTCAAGGGTTCAAAGTGATTCTTGATGTTCTCCTTGAACATGGTCCCTGCTGTTAAAAATTAGTTGGCTTTTCTCTTCTTTAACTTAACTTGGAGCTTGCACATGAATAGTTCATAAACTGCACCAAAACTAGTATCTGCCTTTGATGCTAAAACTGAGCTCCTCCTTTTAGGAATAATACAATCAATCTGATTTCTATATATTCCATCTGGTGATGTCCATGTATAGAACAGGGGTGGGTTCGTACTGGCGCGGTTTACTCTGTTGTTCCGGTAGTGGCCCGCCGATTGCGCAATTTGCGCGTGACGATTCTGGTACCGTCTTTGCTGGTCCATCGTGCGGTGCCATCTTTTTTTGAATTTTGGGGCTTTTTTTGCTTTCTGCGCATGCACGGAAACAAAATCTCTTGAGGGGACGCGCACGGGAGAGAGATTTTGGCAATTTTTTGCTTTCGTGCATGCGAAACACAATGATGCGCACGCAGCGCACCAGTAGGCAGGTCAGAGGAACTTTCCCCTGGTATAGAATGTAATTTTGATTGTTGAAGATAGTGTTAGCTATGACAAATTCATTGGCACTGGTAGAAATTGATAAGTTGCTCTCCTGTTTTATTTTGGTTTCATAAATCATACAAGACAACTACGTTTTCTTGAATGTTTCCAAGTTTGTAATTTCAGTTACCAATCACAAGCAGTTTTTAACAGTGTTGAGTTTTCCCGAGTTCATGCTTCTTACGTTCCATGTTCCCTTTGTAATTCTGTCTTTGCAACTTCAGTTTTTCTTTTCCTGTATGGCAACCTTAGCAAACAGACATCCCAAATGCTTTAATATAGCCAAGTCATAAAACCATGAGTACTTTGAAAAATCTTCCACCTCTCTTCTGTCTCTTAGTAGTATGTTGAGTGCTGAATCTTCTGGAAATATATTATCAATCATTTTATATTTTTGTCCATGTGGTTTTCTTACCAGTGCCTTTTTTTTTGTGCAATATGAATTAATGCCTTTGCTATTGTCACTAAAGTAATCATTTGTCTCTGGCATCTTCCTATATTGCTGCTGCCCAATATAGATGGCTGCTTGCTTTAGTTGATCAGCTGTGACGACTTTCATGCCTTGGTTAACCCTCCTGGAAGTATATACTCATGGCTTATATTTCCGAATTTTTTTGCTTCCTCCTAAATCTACCTTCCACCATGATTTTATTTTTATTTTTATTCGAAGTTCTTCTATGCCGCCCTACTCCCTCAGGACTCAGGGCGGCGTACAACATTTTAGGGAACATCAAATAAATTGTTAAAAACAATTTAAAACAATTTTAAAAACATACACAACATACATACATGGGGGAGACGTCAGATGGAAGGTCGTCTCAAAATCACCCCGCCTGCTGGAAGAGCCATGTCTTAATGGCTTTTCGGAAGGCCAGCAGGGTGGGGATGATTCGGATCTCCGGGGGGAGTTGGTTCCAGTGAACAGGGGCCCCTACAGAGAAGGCCCTCCCCCTAGGCCCCGCCAGTCGACACTGTTTGGCTGACGGGACCTGGAGGAGACCCACTCTGTGGGACCTGACCGGTTGAAGGGAAGTATGAGGTAGGATGCGGTCCCGGAGATAGCCTGGTCCTAAGCCATGTAGGGCTTTAAAGATGATGATCAACACCTTGAATTGTACCCAGAGACCAATGGGCAACCAATGCAGCTGGCGGAGTATAGGTGTTACGTGGGTGTATCTTGAAACACCCACCACAGCACGTGCAGCCGCATTTTGCACCAGTTGAAGTCTCCGAATACTCTTCAAGGGTAGCTCCATGTAGAGTGCATTACAGTAGTCCAATCGCGAAGTGACAAGGGCATGAGTGACCATGAGTAGAGCCTCCTTCTCCAGGTATGGTCGCAATTGGTGCACCAGGCGAACCTGTGCAAAAGCCCCCCTAGCCACAGCTGCAAGGTGCTGATCTAATGATGAGAAAGCACAGAACTTGAGGGGGGAAGGCCATTGTTATAGAAACACTTTTAAAATTTTAATTCATTCATTCATCTCATGCTTATTAAAGTACAGTTTAAGAAAATCTTATTCAGCCATTGAAATTAATAAAAATGCAAAAAGAATGCCATTGTTCATTTCATGAAAATTAAGGCAATTTCCTGGAGTTGAACTTGAAATATCAACAATATAACTTGATGAAAATTTATTTAGAAATAGGTCATTTAGAATGACCTTTATAAAGAAGATTACTTCGTAGATTTTTAAAAACCTTATTGCTATATACATTTTAATTTTCGTTTGTCCTCATGCAGATTCAACTATATCCTGTTTAACTCGACTGGCTATAATAAGTGCTTGGAAGGTCAACACAAGCTAGATGGTTAAAAAGCAGAGTTGTGATGAAATAACTAGAAAGTGGATTATTCTCATACTTGAGGGATGCAAAATCTTTCACAGCAGAAGCCACAGGAAGTGATTTGATACAAGCCACAAACATGTGCCCTTGGCTGATGAAATGTCTCCATTATCCCAAGAGATGATGGGATATTTTATTATTTGTGGAATGCAAGAAATGTTAGATGGCTTTAGCTATAAGTCTTCTTAGCATCTAAGAGTACCATTGCTTTTTCAGTGAATGGAAAGATGAGTGTTTTGTGACTGGTCATTGACCACAATAAAGGTTTTCTTCTGTTCAGTATAGCAAAGATAAAGGACTGGGGTTTTTTTAAAATGTAATGGAAGCAACAGGAATCAAATCAGTAGTATTGTGATATATGAGCAGCAAATCATTTCTCTCTAGAGCACCCTACATTTTTTTCCCTCAGAGATGCTGATAGGCTACATTTTGTACATCCTGAGAAAAACTCCCAGAACCTAACCCAGGATCTTTAACTGAATGTGCAGCAGTTACATTATTTGTCCTGGCTAGAATTATTTTGTCCCCAAAAGTAGCCAACCTAGAGTTAGGCCAACTTAACTCAATTCAATTTTCATTGAATTGCTGTTTTACTCTCAAGCAAATGAAACAAAAGGGATGAGTGAATTAAAATCAATGTATTAAACAGCAAACTATTTTCCATTTTACCAGCTGAATTTTGAAGTAATTTAGAAAGAAGACTAATGTAGAGAGATTTTTCTCATTAAATAGAATCCATGACATATCACATGATAGAAAAACAAATTCAAATCTTGTTGGCAAAAATACGAGCCCATCATAATAATTTGCTTTGTGCTTTATCCCATAACTAATAAAAACATGGGGAGAGGATGATATTCAGAATTAGGGCTAATTCCCACTTAATGAAGCTGAAGCAGGGGTGAATTTCAGCATGTTCTGACAGGTTCTGGAGAACCAGTAGCGGACATTTTGAATAGTTCGGAGAACTGGCAAATACCACCTCTGGCTGGCCCCAGAGTGGGGTGGGAATGGAGATTTTGCAATATTCCTCCCCTGCCACGCCCACCAAGCCACGCCCACAGAACCGGTAGGGAAAAATTTTGAATTTCACCCCTGAGCTGAAGGTCTGTCTTTCACTGTAAAATTATTTTATTTTGTATGCTTTTTAAAAGAATGGTTTCAAAATAACAGAATTATAGAGTTGGAAGGAACTTTGGAGATTTTCAAATCCAACTCCCTGCTGAAGCAGAGACCCTATACCAGTGATGGCGAACCTTTTTTTCCTCAGGTGCCAAAAGCATGTGCGTGCGCACTATCGTGCATGCGTGAGTGCCCACACCCATAATTCAATCCCTGGGGAGGGCGAAAATGGTCTCTTCCACACCCCCAGAGGCCCTCTGGAGACCAGAAATGGCCCATTTCCCAACTTCTGGTGGGCCTGGTAGGCCCGTTTTTTACCCTCCCCAGGGTGAAAATGCCCCCCCTCCCCCCGCCCCTCCCCGAGGCCCTCCAGAAGCCGAAAACACCTTCCCAGAGCCTCCGTGTGAGCCAAAAATCAGCTGGCCAGCGTGCACATGCACGTTGGAGCTGAGCTAGGGCAACGGCTCGCCTGCCGGCAGATATAGCTACGCGTGCCATCTGTGGCATGTGTGCCATAGGTTCACCATCACTGCCCTATACCATTTCAGACAAATGGCTGTCCAGTGTCTTCTTAAAAGCTTCCAGTAATGGAGCACCTACAACTTCTGGACCTCAGTTCCTGGACCTACAACTGTTGCATGCTTGAGTTGCTCTCTTCTGAAGATAAACAGAACAAGGAAGTGGTTGCAGCCATACCTTCCCATAGTTTCTGCAAATGTTGAAAGGTTTTCAGTGATGTCAACTCCATGTACTCAATAATCCCATTCAGTGATTTCTGAAATCCTGAAGGGTATTCCAATTGCCACTGCACAGACCTCATTTATCAGGTGAAATGAGGCAAAGGAATCAAGTCACTGAATGCTGACACTGCATTACAAGTTCCTGAACCATTGATACTTGTCACAGAGCCAAATTACTTCAAGCTATCTTTCTGCACAATCACATTTTGTTCACTGGTTGTATGTAGCTCATTGAGAATTAACAGTAGCTCTGACTAAATTTGACCATAGTAGGCACAATGCTATTGGCCTAACTCTAGATTGGCTACCTTTGGGGACAAAATAATTCTAGCCAGGAGAAATAATGGAACTGCTGCACATCCAGTTAAAGATCCTGCTTAAGTTCTGGGAGTTGCTCTCAGGATGTACAAAATATAATATCTATCAAGTTATAAAGCACTCAAATGTGGTGAATTAGGTGCTCATTAAATCTAGTTTAATAAGCTGACACTCAAGCACAGGTTATCCTCTAGTACATTTTGAGTGGTGCTGCACAGTACCTGGCCACATTGTATGTTGTATTAGGGTTGGTATCTGTAAGCAACAAGGTGGTGTAAAATTGTCCTATGAGCCCTGGGTATTTATGCAATAATGATGACCTTATGATAATACAAATATCTTTGTAGTACAGGCATTGGAGAAGCACATGCTTTGTTATTTCTTTGTGTCCAGAGTCACAGAGACATTGTCTGTCCAAGTAAGGAATCTTCCTGTATTGGCCTTCACAGATAGTGATGGCATGATATTGTGACAGAAAAAAAGCCCTTCTGTGTTTAGGTACTTCAAGTTTAATTGAGTATGCTGTAGGGGAGACAAAGTACCTGCTGGACTCACTGGCAATAAACGAATGAGGCCCTGGCTAGATGCAATTGGCGCTCTGTGTCTGCTACATGCTGTTTAATTTAGAGTGCTTTGCTTGATCATATCCCATGCTGAGTAGAAGACTTGGAAGGAAGCCGAAGGATGATATTTTAGTTGCCACTGCCTGTTTCCATGTGGATTGAAAATCATCACTCATAATTAATGGGGCAAGACCAAGGGGGAAAAAAATTCAAACTGAGCCAATAGTTGAGTATGGCCACCCATACTCTAGCCTCCACGTTCATAAAGCCTGCCTCTAGTTGCAGGATTGCATTAGAAGCACAATTAGGGACTTGGAGGGCTGGTCTTGAAAATGTGGATTGTACACGTTTGAATGGTGCAAAGTTGGGAAAGGTACCCAACAGGGCAGCCTTCCTTCAGTCTCTGAAGGGGGAAATTGTCAGAAAGACATGTCTGATGTTTCCTGGAAAAACCAAGCTTGATAGTCCGCCTCTCAACAAATAATGGAATAAGGTATCCCATCACAACTATCCTGTGCTTCTTTGAAAAATCTACAATTTGCCTTTGAGAAGCATCATCCAACTCTTCTCCTAGATTAGTCAGGCCATAGTAGATATCAACAACAATATTTCTGTTATTCTTTCCTACACTTAAGTTAATCCTTGTGTTCTTTAAAGCATTGCCAAGTTCATTCATCTGGATTTGGGAGCAGACACTTTTAATATACAGTGAAACTCCTCATTACTCTATTTCTGGAAGGAACTTGCAACACCATTTGAAATCCTGCAAAACCCCATATTCCATCAAACTGCTTGGTGCCTTGGAACCTGTCTGTAGCAATTCAAAAGCACCTGATTTAATTCAACATTTTGAATTGCCACAAGAACGATAAATTATAAGATGCAGTTCAAAGGATGATACAGCTTATTCTCCTTCAAAGCAGATCACCACTTAAATGCTTCACACCGTCTTCGTGGTAATGCTGAATAACACACTTTATTTTCAAATCACATATCTAAAATTTGGAGTTTTCTTATGGTGCTTTTCATAAAGGAGCAATGTATACAAGGATAACAAAATGAATGCATTTTGTAAATGTCAATCAATAGCAATAGCAATAGTAATAGCACTTTACTTATATATCGCTTCATAGTGCCTTACAGCCCTCTCTAAGCAGTTTACAGAATTCAGCATATTGCCCCCAACAATCTGGGTCCTCATTTTACCCACCTCGGAAGGATGGAAGGCTGAGTCAACCTTGAGCCTAGTGGGATTTGAACAGCTGAACTGCTGAACTAGCAGTCAGCCTGCAGTCACAGCATTTAACCATTGCACCACTTCAGCTCTTTTAATTAGGGATGGGAATCAAAAGTGGACTAGAGAATGATGTTGCTGATTATTTATTTCTTTATTTGTGCTCCTCAACAGCCTCAGAAAACATGGCTAAGTAGAAGGATGTTCTGGACTGCCTGTAGGATTAATTGATAACTTAGAGAGCCAAATGAGAGCCAACAGTTTCATTAGGATTTGAAGGCAACAGGTTTAAATAAGGGTGAAATGCCAGAGGACTGTATTGAATAAAAATGACATTGTAAGAGAAAGATAAACCTCCATGGCAGAAACCCCAAGAATGGCAGTAGATAAACCTTCCGGTTGTACAACATCCTCCCAAGACTTTGGATCTATTCTGCAGTTCAAACTGTCTGGGGTCTTTGGGCTATTTTTGGGGGGGGGAGACTTTCCTGTGGTCCAGCTGAATTAGTTCAAGTGATGTTCACAGCATTTCAGGGTTGGCTGATACGATGTCAAAGGCAGCTCAGTTTCAAGTTGTTTTTTTTTTATAAAAAGGTTTTTTTTCAACAAACAATACATCATCAATCACAGTACAACATTTTGAATCAACATCTTTTCTTTTACTGACTTACATACTGTATATAAACAACTCTACTTTTACAATTCAATTAAACTTATCCTCTATCAAAACCTTTCCCTTTCATTTTATTTAACTCCATATCTCTTTTCATTTATATTCATTTTCTATCCAGTGATAAAAACGCTTCCATACATCGTAATACTCTGATTCTTCTTTCCCTTTGATTGCCATTGTTAATCTGTTCATTTCTGCACACTCCAGTATTTTCTTGATTATCTCTCCTTTTGTAGGGATTTTACATGCTTTCCAATTTTGTGCAAATACAATTCTAGTGGCAGTTATTACATGAATAATCAGATATACATTTTCTTTACTATATTTCTCTGATAAAATACCCAACAGGAACAGTTCTGGTTTTAAGTCAATATGTTGCTGTGTCATCTTTTCTAACTACTTTCGAATTTGTGCCCAATAATTTCTTGCTTCTGCACATGTCCACCACATATGATAATACTATCCCGCTGTCTGGTGGCATTTCCAACATTTAATTGATTTGTCTTTACATATTTTTGCCAATCTTTCTGGGCACATATGCCATCTATAAAACATTTTGTACAAATTCTTCTTATAAGCTGTTGCCATTGTTAATTTATAATTTCTTTCCCATAATTGGTGCCATTTATCTAACTCTATCATATATCCGAATTCTTTTTGTCCATGCTATCATTGTTTCTTTCACTTGCTCTTCTTCTAATGTAATGCTAAGTAAATAACTCTACAATTTTTTAATCATTCTGTCTCAAATTGTTTCAAATTGTTTTTGATGGTGGTGTAAAGATACTCAGTCTACTAATTATTGGTGGGACTGAGTAGGAAAATAATAGGTATCGGAGTTTTGAAAACTGGGTATTTTATTGAAAGTGCTCAATAAAGGTTGGGAAAAGAAAGCCAAGATATATTTCAGAACAGCAACTTACTGAAACATAGCAGATCAAATTTCCTGTATATATCAGCTTGAATACCATTTCATGGAAGAAAGGCTAAGTATCTAGACTATAGAATGTTGGAGTATAGATTAAACTGACCTAGAAAAATTTGCTTATATGTAAGAACATTTAAAATTATGTAGCTGGAAATAATACAAAAAAGAAAGCTTTTCCTCATGTTAACTTTATTAGTACTTCTCGAAGCTAGGAGATATTGTATCTGCCTGAATTATAATAAGTTGCTCACTTTATATGGAGATAGATCTTGACATTTGCAATATCTGCAAGCATTCACACAGTTAGCTTTATGCAGTGCTCCTCAATATGCAGATGACAACCTTGGCCCTTGTTAACTATGAAGTGTGACTGCTTTTTAGTATAGCCCACAAGATCCAACTTGTATTTGACTTCAAGAGTTGTGACCATTTTTATATTTGGAAGAATGTCCAAAAGAGTATTTTTGGATTGATGTAATACAATGATGGGGGTTTAATGCTATATACAGAAATCTATTGGTTTGATGTAACAAGCAGAAATACTAATAATATTCCAGCTACTGAGGACTGCTAGGGTTGGGTTGTTGAAGGAAGGAGCTAATCCAGGGGTCAAATGCTACCGGTTCGGCCCGGTCCGGGCGTACCGGTAGCGGCGGCCGCCGGTGGTTCGGAGAACCGGTAGCGGCGGCAGCACGAGGCTCTGCCCACCTGCTCGGATGTCGCCATTTTCATGTTTTTAACCCTCTGCACAT
The DNA here is from genome assembly GCA_023053685.1 of Diadophis punctatus similis. Classification (NCBI taxonomy): domain Eukaryota; kingdom Metazoa; phylum Chordata; class Lepidosauria; order Squamata; family Dipsadidae; genus Diadophis; species Diadophis punctatus. Next base: position 99,909,763 of record JALIGW010000001.1, read on the forward strand.
GCACAAAGCCTTCTGCGCATGCGCAGAGGGTGAAAAAGCACGTGTGACAGAGGGGGTGCGTGCGCAAGCTAAGCGCACGCGCGCAAAGCACATGCTTCCGAACCAGTAGGGAAGGTAAGTAGATTTCACTGCTGAGCTAATCACATGGAACTTTCACCTGTCCTAGAAGAAATGAACAAGTTTCCACTTTGCAATTGACTCATGTCAATTTGGATGTAGTTCTTACACAGCTTGGGCAAGAATACTTGATGGACGGCCTTCTCCCTTAAATACTAATCATTAAAATGTGACAGGGCTGCCCTAATGACCTGCATATCTCTTAAGTATAGCCTATATAGCTCCAGAGAAAGTCTATCCTTAATGCCAGCATCCCAATAATGAAAATTTCTCATTTGTTCTCACAGACTTTGGCCGCTATGTCTCTTGCCTTATCTTTTCGTTTGGAGATGCCATCAAGTTATGGTTAAAGATGCTGTTATTGAATGCCTTTAGTCATATTTTATACCCTGCTTCGAGGGTCTTGCAGATAAAAGGAAAAGCAGACAGTGTTACATATCAGTAAAACAGAATAAAACCAATCCTATAGAAAAAACAGAAGACAAGGAACCGAGGCTCTTTTCCAGGCAAACATGGACTGTGTCCGTGGGCTGAGCAGATCCCCAGCCAAAGACAAGGATGAGTGATGTGCAAAACTTTCTGTGTGGTCGCCTGTGATGGAATGATTGTATTCCAGTGGGTACAGAGTATGTGCAGTGTCTTTGGCTCCTTGGTACATTCAAAATATCTCAGTTGCTATCTGTTTATTTAATCGTTTGCTGCACAGCGTCTTCTGACATCACGTGAGACGATGCATGACACTCTGTCCTTCTCAATCAAAGAAGGAGCCAGTCTTTTTTTTTTTTTTCAAATCTCATCTTTCCAGAATCATAACAGCCATTTTTTTCTGCTGTCAGCTCCGGCAGGAAAGCATGCTACATTTTCAAAGCCATGTTTATTTTGGGCCCCCGTATTAAAACGGAGAACAACCTCTGTCCTTAGTTACACTCATCAAACCGCATGTACCTCAGTAGTGTTACATAGCTGCAACCAAGATCGGAATTTCAACCACAACGTTTGTTTTTTTATTGGGATACGCATGAGATAACACTGCCTTTTCATTTTTTATAATCCCAAAGGGAAGTCTGGAAAATCAGATGTTGAATACTAAAAGGCTCTTCCCTTGTGAAATATTCCAACAATGTAAGATTATAAAAAAAATTTCAGACCCAGCAAGTTGACCCTAAGTTGGCTGGCTTATATGGGCTGCCCACTGATGATTACAAGTGTTGCTATTGACCTTGAGATCACCAGAAATGATGGGGGTCCTCCTTCCCAGATAGGGGGGGTATCCTTCCTAGACAACAGGTTTGAGAACTGTGTCTTCTTCAGGGATTTAACATGCTTCCAGTGCTCCTCATCTGTACTAAAGTTCAGACTTGATACATCTGTTAGGGCTGGCATCTTGGATGGAAGCTACTGCCTAAACCAAACAAGAAGGAGTACTGAGACACTTTATCTGTCTTTCTCCTTGATATTGCTTTCATTTCATGAAAAACTATCAAGAGGAAAAAGAATATACATTGTTCCAAAGAAGAAAAATGGAAGTGTTATTTGATATTTTAGACTCTTAACTCCTTCCTTAGAAGGTGACATTATTCCTTTGATAATAATGCAACACATATCTTTACATCACCTTGTCTATTCTGCCCTTATTCTCTCTTAGCCTGTATCTTTACCTCTCTTATATCTTTTAATGTATATTATCTGACATATATTGCATTGCACATAGTATGGCTGGGATCAATCCACACCACAGTTGTTTAAATCTTAAACTTTTCTGGCACTTAAATAAACCTAAAAGCAAAGCTGATCCAAAGAAATCTCACACTGATCTGCAGGGAGTATCCTTCGTGTTCATGATGTGATCACAGGAACAGCTATCTTCCCATAATCTAGCCATCATTTCACCATCTCATTTGTGCATGACCTTCACTCCTATCCTAATGTACTTTGAATACCTTCAGTCTGAACTATGGAATGATATGAATCAAAGCGATATGAATAGTGAGTTTCCAGATTCCAGATCTGCATTCTTTCCACAAGAGAAATAGTATGATTCTAGTTTTCTGGTTTGCAAGTCAAAAAGATGCTGTTGTGAAAAGCTAAGCAGGTTCTGACATGGTTAGAAGATTCTGACATGAAAGGATACTGAGATGGGAGCCCATCAGGAAATTCTAGGATTGTACATTAGGCTGAAAAATCAGAATAAATAATAAGTTCATGGGGCAAACCATTTTCATATTGTTGCCAAGAAAACTGCATGCAGATATCCATGGAATGATCTAGAAATCAAGCAGACCTAAAGGAGCCTTTATGTACTGTATAGTATATGCCAACAGTTTCTTCCCGATTTGATTCACACAAGGGAACTCAAGATCCAAGCCGCAATTTATTTTCCTTACTTGCAATATTAGAACTTTGAAATTAATTGGTGTTAGGAGCAAGATAAAGGAAATGATTTTTCTACATAACTATCTGGTGCAGTTAATTCCCAAAAATTGCCCTCAGAAGTGCCTTTGCTTATCATTAACATGCATCTTTCCTTCTCCCCATATAAAATAAGCTTTTTATTCACAATCATCAGGAGAGGAGTCAGATATAATCTGTCAGCCCCACTAAGTAGATCAGACCAGGAAATCATTCTACTTTTATTGTGATTGGCTGTAACCTTGCAAATCTGATTGTGCTGTATCTCCTCCTCCTTCTTATAGTGAATTCAGGAGGCATCTGCCTAAATCACTTCTGAATGTGATCCCATTGTTCTGGACTTTTAAAATACTTTAGCCCATTTTGTCTAGGCAACAGATCCTGCATATTCTATTAAGGTCATCTTCTTATTCTCTGTGTCAGGTTCCAGGAAGTTGTTGGAATAAAAAGGCTCGAACACACTCATCCTGCACACAAAATTCTTTAATTCACCAACTCCTGGCACTCACCAACCATCATTACATGAATGAGAACCTTGTCAGCAGCAACTTCCCAGTGATCCCTCCACCTATTTAGCATGTAGTATGCCCCATCCCGCGACTCCACCCTCTCCCGGCATTCCGTTCAAGCCATGATCGCTCAGCTGCTCAGCGCTTTGCACAGCTGGGCATCATGAAGACAAACGGCAGCTTTTTGGCTTCTTCAGTCTTTGCGGGGGCGATTGTCGGCTTGTGATGTTTCCCCAACAGCGCGAGGTTCCCTCCTCCTGAATGGCAGCCCCAAAAGGTTGGGCTGACACTCTACACAACACTACAGTTAGTCTTCAACTTACAGCAGTTTACTTAGTGACCATTCAAACTTATGCCAGCACTAAAAAAAGTGACTTATGACTGTTTTTCACACTTAAACGACCATTGCATCATCCCCATGATCATATGATCAAAATTCAGACACTTGGCAACTGACTCATATTTATGATGGTTGCAGTGTCCTGGGGTCATGTGATCACCTTTTGCGACCTTCTGACAAACAAAGTCAATGGGGAAACTAAATTTACTTAACAACCATATTACTAATTTAACAACTGTGGCAAGAAAGGTCATAAAATGGGCAAAATTCACTTAACAACTATCTTATTTAGCAACAGAAATGTTAGGCTCAATTGTAGTAAATTGAGGATTAGGGTTAGGGTTCTGTAAAATGCATTTTTTATTACTCTGGAGAGTGATCGTGAAATAATGGGCACAGTTCTTGTGACTGCATAGTCAAAGTAATGATTTACAAAGTGAGGAAAGTTTCAGGGGAAAGTAAGCAATGGGAGATGAAAGAAGTGATAAAACTGTGCATGGTGCAAGGAATTATACTTACCTTTATTCCTTCACCCGAAGTACAGCTGATCAGCTGTGTTTCGGGCTGATTATAGCTACTGAGCTACCAGCCGAGGTGGTGCAGCAGTTAGAGTGGGGTACTGCAGGCCACTTTGGCTGACTATGATCCGCAGGTCAGCAGTTCAAATCTCACCGGCTCAAGGTTGACTCAGCCTTCCATCCTTCCGAGGTAGGTAAAATGAGGACCCAGATTGTTGGGGGCAATATAAATATAAATTGCTTACTGGTGTAAACCGCTTAGAGAGTGCTTGCACTGTGAGGCGGTATATAAATGTCACTAATAAATAAATAATAAATAAATTAAATATATATTTTTTCTCTATATAGTAATCTGAAACTAATTGGTTCATTTAGAAAGCAATTCTTCACGCAGGTCAGGGGTGGGTTCCACTTACCTTCGCCACTGGTTTGCATTGCGATGTTTTGCGCACACGTGCGAGCGAAGCAAGCGCGCGCGCACACGTCCCCTCATGCAATTCTGCTTCTGTGCATGCTCAGTAGCTATAATCAGCCCGAAACACAGCTGAGGAGCTGCTCAGCTGTGCTTCGGGCGAAGGAATAAAGGTAAGTATAAACCCAGGGGCGGGAGGGAGGGCCCTTTTTCAAGCAGCAGCAGAGGAAAAAACTTCCAAACAGTAAAAAAGTCACAAAAAATTCCAAAAAAAGATGGCAGCACCCACAGACTGGCACTGACCAAACCGGATCCGTGACGCCATCGTGATGTCACCAGCGGGTCGCTACCGGTTCGGGCAATCCAGTCTGAACCAGGAGGAACCCACCCCGACACAGGTATAATTGATATATTGAATTCATTACTAGAAAAGAGTGACCAACATGGATGGCTTTAAAATGGGATGTTATAAAATTCATGAAGGATGAATCTCCTAATGGCTACTGATTAATAAGTATGTGTTCCCTGTAATTTATATTAGATTATATCATCTCTTTCTCTGAATCTGGTCTTCCCATGGGTGGCCTTAGAGAGTTAATTTTTACTCAGAACCAAAGAGCAACTGGAAAGGGGGTCAGTGGGGTGCAAATCAAAAATCTTTGTTGCAAAATATGTGTTGCAATGCAAATTTCATCTCTTGTATATTTACCTATCAGTGTTTCACAGAAGTACCAAAGAAATGGAACTAGCATTGTGGAATTACATTTATCATTTTGATGGCATCTTAGCCTTTTGCAAAAACTTCTACTTTCTATTTTCTAGGGGTAATGTCTTAGGAGGCGGCATATCCTGGCAACATGCAAATCTAAGATCTGCCCTAGACTCAGATTACGTTCTTATAAGTTGTATCTCCATTTCAGATTGACCACCGAGCTGTGGTCCTAGATCAGTGTTTCTCAACCTTAGCAATTTTAAAAATGTCTGGACTTCAACTCCCAGAATTCCCCAGCCAACAGTTGAGAAACACTGTTCTAGATAGTCAACACAAGTGCCCCCAGGCCACCCAGCTGGTCCATGGCTCAGCTATTATTTTAATCAAAATCTCCCAGGGGTAAACCCAGCATTCTGCCTGGTAGACCACACGGGCTATCAAAACACCATAGATTTTTATGAAAAAGCCCATTTGCTTCCTGCTTCAAACACTGCTAAAACATTAACTTGAAGTGTAAACTTCCCTGTCTTTCATTTCCTTGGGGATGACAGCAGAGAGGCAGACTAATTGCAAAATCTGTAGAGCTTGTCTGAAGTTTTTAACCTAACTCTAGTCAGGCCCCAGCTGTGAAGCTAATGAAAATAATTCAAATTGTACCCAAACAAGAGACTTTTTATAAAGTCCTGGGAATTAGCTTGGTGCTAAATCACCACAAGAGAGAACAAAATGCTCCCAATAGCTTCCAAGAAGATGCATTCTGCAATTCTAATTCTGTCTTTAAACTGCTGCATATTTTTCACTGTGTTCTTCTAATGCCAGGGTCAGGCAGCACAAAATACTGTATATAGCTTGCTTTATTAGATTTACATCACTTAACATCACTTTGTTTTCTGATATTGTTTTCTGGTTTTATACATGAAGTGTTTCAGTATTAAGAATAAAAATTTGAACATACTTCTATTTATTTTCTTAAATGAGCACGCCATCCTTCCAAACTAAGGTTTCCTAGAGTAGCTCATTTAATCATATAACTTTTTGTGCAAACTAAAGCAAAACTACTACTACTACTGGCTCTCAGTGTGTTGTATGGTATGAATTGGTAGTCATTAATGATGATAAAAAATGCTAGTTTTCTCCTTATGTCCTTGAATCAACTGAAGAGTTTGTGTTTCTTCCTCATATTTCCCTCTCCTACAAGTACATAAGCTGACTTGAAATTGTCGAATATTATTTCAGCACTCCTGAATGCAGCAGGCTGTATCAAAGAACACATGACGGAATGTGTAGCACAAGGAGTGGCAATAATAACGCGTGGAAACCTGCATCCTCATAGGATCCCTGCCCCGGAGATTGTTGGGTGTGAGACGCTCCTTCTGAAGTTGGACTTAGGGGTACAGGTGGGCCTTTTCTTAACGTACCTGCCTCCCAGCTACGTAAGTAAGGCCCTGCCTGAGCTGCTCGAGGCTGTAGCCGGCTTGGCAGTTGAGTTCCCTAGGCTTATGGTACTGGGGAACTTCAACTTGCCTTCCGCTGGCGAAACCTCTGGGATAGCTCAGGAGTTCATGGATTCCATGACAACCATGGACCTGACCCAAGTAATCCAGGGTCCGACTCATGAGGGTGGTCACACGCTCGACCTAGTGTTTCTTTCGGGGCAGTGGAGAGATGATCTGAAGATAAGGGACATAGTCATCACCCCTCTGTCATGGTCAGATCATTTCCTACTGAGGTTGGATTTCGCAGCCCCACTCCTCCCCCGCAGGGAGGCGGGACCGACTAGGTGGTTCCGCCCCAGGCGCCTAATGGAGCCAGAAGGATTCCAGAGGGAACTTGGGGAAATACCTGAAACCCTGGTACACAATTCGGCTGACTCCCTGGTGGCTGCTTGGAACACCGCAGCATCAGGGGCGTTAGATCGAATTGCGCCTAAGCGACCTCTCCGTGGCAGTGGATCCCGGAAAGCTCCCTGGTTTACCGAGGAGCTCCAGGAGATGAAACGCCAGAAGAGACGTCTAAAGCGCCGCTGGAGAGCCAGCAAAACCGAGTCTGACCGAACACTATTAAGAATTTACATCAGATCTTATTTAGTGGCGATAAGGGCGGCAAAACGATCCTATTTTTCCGCTCTTATTGCGTCTGCAGATTCTCGCCCAGCCGCCTTGTTTAGGGTGACTCGCTCCCTCCTTGCTAAAGGGGGGAGCGAGGAACACTTACAAGGCAGAGCTGAGGAATTCGCAGAGTTTCTGTCAGATAAAGTCGCTCAGATTCGGTCGAACCTGGACTCTGGCTGGGCAGAGTCCATAGAGTTGACAGGGGCAAGTCTTAGTCCACCGTTATGGGAAGAGTTTGGGCCTGTTTCTCCCAAAGATGTGGACAGAGCTGTGGGGGCGATGGGTACCTCCACCTGTTTATTGGACCTGTGCCCCTCCTGGTTGGTTTCGGCCAGCAAGGTGGTGGCACGCGGCTGGATCCAGGCGGTGGTCACCGCTTCTTTGAGGGAGGGATCCGTACCGCAGTCGTTAAAAGCTGCGGTGGTGAGACCCCTCCTGAAGAAGCCTTCCCTGGATCCAGCTGATTTGAAGAACTATCGTCCGGTCTCCAACTTACCCTTTTTGGGGAAAGTTGTGGAGAAGGTGGTGGTTACTCAGCTTCTGCAGCTTCTGGATGAAATAGATCATCTAGATCCTTATCAGTCGGGCTTCAGGCGCGGCTACAGTACAGAAACTGCCTTGGTTGCCCTGATGGATGATCTCTGGCGGGCCCGGGATGGGGGAAATTCCTCCATCCTGGTGCTACTTGACCTCTCAGCGGCTTTCGATACCATCGACCATGGTATCCTTCTGCATCGTCTCGGTGAGTTGGGGGTGGGAGGCACCGTTTTGCGGTGGTTCTCCTCTTATCTCGCCGATAGGATGCAGTCGGTGTTAGCAGGAGGACAGAGATCGTCCCCTAGGCCCCTATCATGTGGGGTGCCTCAGGGGTCAGTTCTCTCGCCCATCCTGTTTAACATTTACATGAAACTGCTGGGGGAGATCATCCGCAGACACGGGGTGTGTTTCCACCAGTACGCTGACGACACCCAGCTGTACATCACCACCCCGTCTGACTTCAGGGAGGCAGTTGATGTAATGTGCCGGTGCCTGGATGACATTAGGATCTGGATGGGGAGGAATAGACTCAGACTTAATCCCGACAAGACTGATTGGCTTTGGATACTGCCTCCTAAGGACTATGGCAACTGTCCCTCCTTGGTGTTCGAGGGAGCGAAACTGACCCCCTCGGATCAGGTCCGCAACTTGGGGGTCCTCCTAGATCCACAGCTAAAATTGGATCACCATCTTTCTGCTATGGCTAGGGGGGCCTTTGCACAGGTTCGCCTCGTGCACCAGTTGCGGCCATACTTGGAGAAGGAGGCTCTACTCATGGTCACTCATGCCCTTGTCACCTCGCGCTTGGACTACTGCAACACGCTCTACATGGGGCTACCCTTGAAGAGTATCCGGAGACTCCAGCTGGTGCAAAATGCGGCTGCGCGTGCTGTGGTGGGTGTGCCAAGGTACACCCACGTGACACCTATACTCCGCCAGCTGCATTGGTTGCCCATCGGTCTCCGGGTCCAATTCAAGGTGTTAATCACCATCTTTAAAGCCCTTCATGGCTTAGGACCAGGCTATCTCCGGGACCGCATTCTGCTTCACACTTCCCTTCAACCGGTTAGGGCCTCCTCCAGGTCCCGTCGGCCAAGCAATGCCGCCTGGCGGCCCCTAGGGGGAGAGCCTTCTCTGTGGCAGGCCCCGTGCTCTGGAACCAACTTCCCTCAGAGACCCGAATTATCCCCACTCTGCTGGCCTTCCGAAAAGCTGTCAAGACATGGCTTTTCCTGGAGGCTGGGGGTAGAGCTTAATCCACTCGAGCTCACCCCCAAGTATGTATGGTTGTTGAATGGGTATTGGATGTTTTTTTAAATATTGTGTTTTAATTTTTATATCTCTTTTTAATGTGATTTTTATGAACTGGTGTCTTGTATTTTTTCTGTTGTACGCCGCCCTGAGTCCTTCGGGAGTTGGGCGGCATATAAGAACACCATCATAAATAAATAAATAAATAATAAATAAAGTAACTCAGTTCTCTAATAGTAAGCTATTGTCCAGCTATTCTCATATCTGTCTCTGGTAATACCTGCTTTATTTGCAGTTCTTTTAAAGCAGTGGTTCTCAACCTTCCTAATGCCCCGCCCCATGCCCCGCCGCTGTGCCCCTGCTGCGCCCCACCCCACCGCCACACCTGCCGCTGTGACCCCTGCCCCTCCGCCGCCATTTGGGTTCTTTTACCTCTGCACATGCACAAAGCGTTCTGCGCATGCACAGAGGGTAAAAGAGCCCAAATGGCGGTGTCCGGGCGAAGTCTCCCAACCCCTGTGAAAGGGTCGTTCGACCCCCAAAGGGGTCGCGACCCCCAGGTTGAGAACCGCTGTTTTAAAGTGATGGAGAATATAACATTTCTCATTTGATCATTCCCACCGATTCATAGTTTTAACAGATACTTCTTAATTTTTTTTTAAAAAGCAGCTATTTTATCAGGCAAGATCCTTATTCTTTGAAAGAGCATCTAAAGTTTAAATAATAATACAGAATGTCCTTTATTTATTAAACTTCTATGCCACTCATCTCACTGGTAGATCTCACTGATACAGTGACTCTAGTTGGTTTATAATATACGATATGTAGAGAATTTGCATTTTCCACCTCTGACTGAAATATCATAGTATAGAAGTAAGTAATCCTCCCCACCTTTAGTCCTAATTCTTGAGTCCTAGACTTCTTTAATATAATTCTGCCAAAATATTAAGCACACAATTTTCCCATCATTTTTGGTAAAGCAAGCAGCAAAGTGAATGATTACAGTTTCTTCAAGGCTTGCTATGTTTATATCACATATTAAAATTTCCACCCAAAGCACTTCAGTGTAGTATTCTGGAAATATCTTTTCTACTGTATATCTCTTCTTTGTTACATTTTCTTCTTTGTGTTGCAACTTTAAGAGTTCTCCTTGTTTTATCCAGGCTCATCTTGGATAAAAAAATAAAATAAACTTACCTCCATAGTTTCTTACTTCTGTTCCTCTATTCTTGAATTATCCTACTTGGGTTTTTTCTTTTCTTTTGTTATAGCAATCCTATGCAGTATGATTGCATTAATCAAATTTAGCTTTTGAAATCTGAATTTTAATAGCAGCTGAAAATACTCCATTTTGGTCAGATTGTGCTTTTATTTTTTCCTGAACCACAATTTATTTACATTTTCAACTACATGTACTGTATTTCAAAAGAATATCTACTTTGGTCATTTATGTATTACAAGGTATATTTATAACAATGGTTGATGTTCTTACAGTGCTGTTAGTTTTGTTTCTATGAGCTGAACAATAATACACCTAATTTTGGGGGGTGGAAGAGAGGGAGAAATTTAGTGGCAAATGTGTTTGATGTTTCTTATTTCTAAGGAGCTTTACAGCACTGGGTGATTGGTGGTTAGTTGATTCAGAAAACAAATTTTTGACATTCAAAGTTTACAATTTAAAAAATGTTTCCCAGAATTAAATCCTATCTGATGATGATCTCTCATAACACACACCACCAACCACAACTAATGCTTTTTTTTAATATTAAAAAAATCAGTGCCAGTTTAAGGCATGGGGATACATATAATTTATCAGTGTTGCATACTTTAAATACCCCTAGAGAAAGCATTTTTGTGGTATTTCAACTGGAAACCATTCAGATATGAATACTGTGGCTATTTTCTATGGTGAATGTAGCTAAAACATGTGGGAATTACAGTCATGCCAAATCAGTGTGTGTGTGTGTGTGTGTGTGTGTGTGTGTGTGTGTGTGTGTGTGTGTGTGTGTGTGTGTGTGTGTGTGTGTTTTAAAAAACTATATTGAATAATGTAGGATTATTCAAGCTGCTTTCATATATTTGTGTTACGTCTATCTTATGCTTTAAGGAAAGATTTTTTGCCTGGAGCCAACATACCATATTTCCTGAAAGGTAATTTAAGATAGTCCCTCACTACCATGAGGAGAAAGAGAAAAAGAGAGAATGAAATTCCTGTGCAAAGCTTAGATTCCTCATCTTGTTAATTTAGGATTGCCTTTCCCATAATAAATGTGTCTTTGAGATACTATTCTATGTTTGCATCTGTGGTTGGGTGTCCTTGTGCCAGAAGCCACAAAAAATAAAAAACAAAAGGCAGGACCAAAATAAAAGTAGAAATCCATTGAATCAATTGCTACTGATTAGAACCAATTATATGTAAAAAGAACTATTTTCCAGACATTTAAAAAATTTACTGATTTTACAAATGGGGCCATTTCTCCTTTCACACAGACTACTGGCACATAGAAACTCACAGCTTTCATCTACTCACACTTACTTATTCTTTTCTCCTTCCTGCAGAAATGACAAAAGTGAAGGAAAAAGACAGGATGGAGGCTTGATCAGAGGGAGGAGAAGGAAAGAAAACAGAAAAGGGAGAACGAAACTAGACAGAGGTAAGCTGGTGGGAAAAGGGAGAAGGTAATGCCAAAGGGAAAAAAGAAAATATAAAACCTTGTCTAGATGTTATAAAAGTGTTATACTGTATGCAGCAGGCAAGCAGCCTCCTCAGGAGCTGATTGATCTTCAAACACAATCAGGCTATATAGCAGGGAACTTTGCAATTATCTGTTTTAAATATATTAAAGCAGAATAAGTGCCAGTGCTAAACATAATCAACTTAATACGAATGAGGATTATTTCAAAGTAGAGTCCATCTATGGCTGGGTGTTATTAACTAGTTTGAATATAACAGTTCAAGAGCATTTCTTCAGTAGAAATAAGACAGAGGAAGAATATAAGAAGAATTCTGCTAGGATGAATCAAAGATATATGAATACCAGCACTCTTTCCCACAGTACCATAATAATAGAATAACAAAGTTGGAAGGGACCTTGTAGGTCAGTGATGGCAAACCATTTTTTCCTCTGGTGCTGAAAGCGTGCGTGCACTATTGTAGGCTCGCACATACATGCCCATACCCATAATTCAATGCCCCCCATGCCCCACGCCCCCCTGCGCATGTGCGTGTAGCCCCCCCACGCACTGCCCTGCACCCTGCGCATGTGTGCACAACCCCCTGTTGCCCCATTTCCTGACTTCCGGTGGGCCCAGTAGGCCCATGTTGTGCGCTGGAGCTGAGCTAGGGCAACGGTCGCGTGCCGGCAGATATGGCTCCATGTGCCACCTGTGGCACGCGTGCCATAGGTTCACCATCACAATTGTAGGTCATCTAGTCCAACTTCCCGCCCAAGCAGGAGACCCTACACCATCAAGCTCAGAAAGCATAAAGGATCCTATTTACCTAAATATTTGTGATTCAAAGGAATCAATAGGGGGATTCTGGGACAAGGTGTACCCCAGGAGAATTAAGTGGCTGACAGTTTTAACAGTTAAATAACTAGTGGTGCAGCCTGAAGTGTGTCACTGCATAATCGGCGGGTCCCTACCAGAGCTGCGCACTGGACCGCACCGGTAGGAACCCACCCCTGCTCACAGGGTTGTCATTGTGGAGAAAAGGAGTACAGTGTTAGATATGGTGACTGCCTTGAGTTATTTATAAACAATAATAAAGGCAGAAAGAAAGAAAGAAAGAAAGAAAGAAAGAAAGAAAGAAAGAAAGAAAGAAAGAAAGAAAGAAAGAAAGAAAGAAAGAAAGGTGGGTGAGGGTCACAATTTATTCAGGAATGAAACTAAGGTAGACTCATAGACCTCCATAGCAAACAACCTTGTGGTGAATGATAAAAGGAAATAATTATTTGGACAGTATTAATCAAACTATTTTTATATACAGTTAGGAAGAAAACCAAAAGAGACAAATGTAAAAAAAACCCATACTGTTTTACCTAAATGGTTTAGATAGTGTGTTCTATTAATTGCCTTTAACTGATTTACAATTTCCTCAATACATTCCTATGTTCAACTAAAGGCAAGAAAAAGATACAAAAAGCTGGTCATTTCAAAGGAGTTTTGTCCAATAGCTTTCATTGTAGATGAATGCAAAATCTGAAAGTTTGAAAGTGTCTCTAGCAATAGCAATAGTGCTTAGACTTATCTAGACTAGACTAGACTAGACTAGACTAGACTAGACTAGAATAGAATAGACTAGACTAGACTAGACTAGACTAGACTAGACTAGACTAGACTAGACTAGACTAGAATAGAATAGAATAGAATAGAATAGAATAGAATAGAATAGAATAGAATAGAATAGAATAGAATAGAATAGAATAGAATTCTTTATTGGCCAAGTGTGATTGGACACACAAGGAATTTGTCTTTGGTGTATATGCTCTCAGTGTGCATAAGGAGAATACTGCTCCATAGTGTTTTACAACACTCTCTAAGCAGTTTACTATCACTGCTTTTATTTTCCAGTTCTTCATAAAAAATGAAGGACCGACTTCACTCATCTTCATTTCTGCTAATTTTAGAAAACTGAAAATTTTCAGGGTATGACATGAAACAGAGGTATGGTGGCTCAGTGGCTTAATAGACACCAGAGAAGGTCTATGCTCCGAGAGTTTGAGTCCTACCACCGCATGATGGAGTGAGCTCCCATCACTTGCTTTAGCTCCTGTCAACCTAGCAGTTCAAAAGCAAGTAGATAAATAGGTGCCACTTCAGTGGGAAGATAACAGTGTTTCATGTTTTGCTATACTTTCTATGCTGCAGTGTGATGTCATGCTGGCCACATGACCATGGAATCGTCTTCAGACAGCACTGGCTCAATGGCTCATAGAAATGGAGATTAGCAACCCCCCCTAAAGTTGGCTACCACTAGTGGAGTAAAACCCACTGGGACACCTTTACCTTTTACAACAAGAACCAGATTTCATTTTTGCTGGAATGGAAAATTCTGTTTTGAGATGTTGCTTATCAATTAACAGCACATTTCTTTCTTCTCTAAATAAGGAGTCTTATTTAATAAACCTATCTTGGTCTCTCAAGTGACAGAACAGGCCAGAACATGGCCTGATTCAAACAAGAATCTAATGTGGCATCATGGCTAACAGTATGAGTTAGGCTGGTAAATCTTCCACTACCATATCGCAACAGACAGCTGTTGTCATACTCTGATCATATTTACACATATCAATGAGTCTTTTAAATTAATAGAATACATCACTCGACTTTAGTTAAATGACCTTTGGTTAATTGACTTTCATTTAGTTAAGGTCAAGAAGCCAGCTGATTCCAGTGAATAAGGAGATTAGATGTTTTCCATATGTACATAAAATTAACTACATATGTACATAAAATTAAGATCCAGATTCCTTTCGAGTTTTAAACACAATCAATAGAAAGAAAATAAACCCAACCCCAGCAGCATATTTAATTTTCAAAAGCTAGTATCATGTGACATTTAGATAAACCATTCCCAACCAAATTTAATGAAGCAACTGGAGAGAAGGGTTGCTTTTAAAGACAAATAGGTATTAAATGTACATTTATATATAACTTATGTAAAAATAAACAAATTACATCATGTGTATAAAATGCACATAATGCACATTAAATGCATGCAAATTGTCCAAACTGATTTACTGAACAAATGACTTTTCCAATATTTGGGAATTATATCCAAAATTATATTTTGTCCATTGTGTCTGATGTAGTGAACAGGATTATATAAAATATATGTTTACTGTATCTACCTCATTTATTAGACTATAGAATTCATTGTGGGGACGGGCCACCGTGGAGGGGGGGAGGTGCCTGCCGTGAATCAACAGTGCAGGCCTTTCTATGTCTTGCCCCCCCCTCCATTGCTAGGCTTGGGTGAACCAGCAACTGTGCTGACAATGTGGAACCCGTTTTGGACTGGAGGACAATTGCAGACTATGGGAATAGGAGCGTTTGTTCCCTCAAGACGACTGGAAGAAGGGAGGTTTTCCTCTCTCCCAGACTTTAGAATATCTTGGGAAGCTGGGGAGATGCGCAGGACTTGCTCTCCTAGCACACACTTTTTTATATGGAAGACTTGCCTCCCACCTTAACCCTTAATCCTATTTTAAATTATTCCCCCCCCCTCTTGGAAGTGTGATTGTGATTTGAGTGTGTGGTTTGTGGATGAGTGAGATAGATATGTATGTACTGCAAGATCATCGATAATGGTAGAGCCGGGGTCTGAATGTCCACCCCCACCCGCCGAGTGTACTAACAGAAGCGGGGGAGGACGAAACGAAATTATCCTGGCTGAAGAGAATGGTATGTATGGCCTGCAGGAAGGGGGGAGGGCCAGCGGGGAGGGGGAGGGGGTCTCTGATGGGGGTGAGAGCCGGAACATCTCGGTCATAATGGGAAGAGGCAGATATTGCGGGAGCAGAGGGGAGGGCCGCTCTCGGGGAATAAGACCTCGCTGTATACAAGCGATCCCTTGTTCCGGCCCCTCTGATCCGGTTCCATCGTGCTCAACCCGGACACCTGGCAACCAGGGTTTTCAGGGCCCTGGGCTCAGGATGCTGCTGCTCAACGCCAGGTCAATTATCAACAAAGCCCCCCTGATACGTGATCTAATCACAGAGGAGGGGGCAGACCTGGTGTGTGTTACCGAGACCTGGCTAGGGCAGGAGGGGGGAGTAGCCCTCTCTGAGATATGCCCAGCTGGTTTCTCGGTGCAGCATCATTCCCGACCCCAGGGAAGGGGGGGAGGAGTGGCAATTATAACGCGTGGAAATCTGCATCCTCGTAGGATCCCTGCCCCGGAGATTGTTGGGTGTGAGACGCTCCTTCTGAAGTTGGACTTAGGGGTTCAGGTGGGCCTTCTCTTAACGTACCTACCTCCCAGCTGCGTAAGTAAGGCCCTGCCTGAGCTGCTTGAGGCAGTAGCCGGCTTGGCGGTTGAGTTCCCCAGGCTTATGGTGCTGGGGGACTTTAACCTGCCATCTGCTGGCGAAACCTCTGGGGCAGCTCAGGAGTTCATGGATTCCATGACAACCATGGACCTAACCCAAGTAATTCAAGGTCCGACCCATGAGGGTGGTCACACACTTGACCTAGTGTTTCTCTCGGGGCAGTGGAGAGATGATCTGAAGATAAGGGATATAGTCACCACCCCACTGTCATGGTCAGATCATTTCCTTCTGAGGCTGGATTTCACAACCCCACTCCTCCCCCGCAGGGAGGCGGGACCGACTAGGTGGTTCCGCCCCAGGCGCCTAATGGAGCCGGAAGGATTCCAGAGGGAGCTTGGGGAAATACCTGAAACCCTGGTACACAACTCGGCTGACTCCCTGGTGGATGCTTGGAACACCGCAGCATCAGGGGCGTTAGACCGAATTGCGCCTAAGCGACCTCTCCGTGGCAGTGGATCCCGGAAAGCTCCCTGGTTTACCGAGGAGCTCCGGGAGATGAAACACCAGAAGAGACGTCTGGAGCACCGCTGGAGGAAAAAGAAGACCGAGTCTGACCGAACACTATTAAGAATTTACATCAGATCTTATTTAGTGGCGATAAGGGCGGCAAGACAATCTTATCTTTCCGCTCTTATTGCGTCCGCAGATTCTCGTCCAGCCGCCTTGTTTAGGGTGACTCGCTCCCTCCTTGCAAAAGGGGGGAGCGAGGAACACTTACAAGGCAGAGCTGAGGAATTCGCAGAGTTTCTGTCGGATAAAGTCGCTCAGATTCGGTCAAATTTGGACTCCGGCATGGCAGAGTCCATAGAGTTGACGGGGGCGAGTCTTAGTCCACCATTATGGGAAGAGTTTGGGCCTGTTTCTCCCGAGGATGTGGACAGGGCTATGGGAGCGATGGGTACCTCCACCTGTTTATTGGACCCGTGCCCCTCCTGGCTGGTTTCGGCCAGCAGGGAGGTGGCACGCGGCTGGATCCAGGCGGTGATCATCGCTTCTTTGCGAGAGGGATCCGTACCGCAGTCATTAAAAGCTGCGGTGGTGCGACCCCTCCTGAAGAAGCCTTCCCTGGATCCAGCCGATTTGAAAAACTACCGTCCAGTCTCCAACTTACCTTTTCTAGGTAAAGTTGTAGAGAAGGTGGTGGTGACCCAGCTTCTGCAGCTCCTGGATGAAACAGATCATCTAGATCCTTATCAGTCGGGTTTCAGGCGCGGCTACAGTACAGAAACTGCCTTGGTCGCTCTGATGGATGATCTCTGGCAGGCCCGGGATGGGGGGAACTCCTCCATCCTGGTGCTACTTGACCTCTCAGCGGCTTTCAATACCATCGACCATGGTATCCTTCTGCATCGGCTCGGCGAGTTGGGAGTGGGAGGCACCGTTTTGCGGTGGTTCTCCTCTTATCTCGCCGATCGGATGCAGTCGGTGTTGGCAGGAGGGCAGAGATCGTCCCCCAGGCCCCTACTATGTGGGGTGCCCCAGGGGTCGGTTCTCTCGCCCATCCTGTTTAACATCTACATGAAACCGTTGGGTGAGATCATCCGCAGGCATGGGGTGTGTTTCCATCAGTACGCTGACGACACCCAGCTGTACATTACCACCCCGTCTGACTTCAGGGAGGCAGTTGATGTAATGTGCCGATGCCTGGACGACGTTAAGATCTGGATGGGGAGGAACAGACTCAGACTTAATCCCGACAAGACCGAGTGGCTGTGGATAATGCCTCCTAAGGACCATGATAACTGTCCCTCCTTGGTCTTCGAGGGTGCGAAACTGACTCCCTCAGACCAGGTCCGCAACTTGGGGGTCCTCCTAGATCCACAGCTAAAATTAGATCATCACCTTTCTGCTGTGGCTAGGGGGGCCTTTGCACAGGTTCGCCTGGTGCACCAGCTGCGGCCATATCTGGAGAAGGAGGCTTTACTCACGGTCACTCATGCCCTTGTCACCTCGCGTTTGGACTACTGCAATGCGCTCTACATGGGGCTACCCTTGAAGAGTATCCGGAGACTTCAGTTGGTGCAAAATGCGGCTGCGCGTGCTGTGGTGGGTGTGCCGAGGTACACCCACGTGACACCGATTTTCCGCCAGCTGCATTGGTTGCCCATCGGTCTCCGGGTCCAATTCAAGGTGTTGATCACCATCTTTAAAGCCCTTCATGGCTTAGGACCAGGATATCTCCGGGACCGCATTCTGCCGCATACTTCCCTCCGACCGGTTAGGGCCCACAGAGTTGGCCTCCTCCGGGTCCCGTCGGCCAAGCAATGCCGGCTGGCGGGCCCCAGGGGGAGGGCCTTCTCTGTGGCTGGCCCCGTGCTCTGGAACCAACTCCCCCCAGAGACCCGAACCATCCCCACTCTGCTGGCCTTCCGAAAGGCCGTTAAGACATGGCTCTTCCTGCAGGTGGGGGGGACAGCTTAACCATTTGAGCTTACCCCCCAAGTATGTATGTGGTTGAATGGATGGATGTTGTTGTTGCTTTTATACTGCCTTTTTAAATTTTGTACCGTTTTTAAATTGTTGAAATTTTGTTCATTCTTGTATCTCTTATGTTGTACGCCGCCCTGAGTCCTTCGGGAGTTGGGCGGCATATAAGAATAACAAAATAAATAAATAAATAAATAAATAAATTGTCCCCAGCCAACCAATGTGGTTCCTGGCTCAAATCTTCTACAGCCTAATCCCAACACACAGCTATTGTCATAGCCTAGAACAGGGGTGTCAAACTCGATTTCATTGAGGGCCACATCAGGGTTGTGTTTGACCTCAGGGGGCTGGGGTGGGCATGGCCAGCTCGACATCACTCATGTCGGGGGCGCAGGTGGTGGCCCGAGCGCTCTGACAGTGAAAATGGGCTCCTGAGCTCCATTTTCAGCTGCAACGGCTTCCTGCAACCCTCTGCCAGGGAAAATGGAGCTTGGGAAGGCAGCATACGACCCTCCCAAGCTCTGTTTTCACTAGCAGAGGCACCTCGGGCCACTGCTGTTTCCAGGGTGGCCCCGTGGGCCAGATCTAAGCACCCTGCCGGCTGAATCTGGCCCCCGGGTCTTGAGTTTGAAACCCCTGGCCTAGAAAGAATAACCAAAGTTGATTATATGTTAATTCTTTCAAACATGCCAGTTTAAGAAAAGTGAAGGAGATCCTGGTATTTGGTCAAAAAACGTGCACTGAAATCTCTAAAGAGAATTTTTATACTAAAAATATCACAGCCAAGAAAATTTAATGTTGTTCATGTTAATATGCTTTGTGGCATGTGTAGAAATAATGGAGAAATGTTTTCCTCATTAGTTTCCTCCTGATTTCTTCTAAAATGCTTCAGTTATTTACCACAAAGTTCAGCATTTTATATAATTTGCCTTTTCTATACAATGCCACCACCTTCCTTTCCAAGAACATTTGTCTGCTTGTTACTTTGGAAATTCAGGAACAATGGTGATGGGCCTTTTCGTTTTAATGGCGCCTGGTATTCAGATAACCCCTCTGTGGAAGTTCATGATCAGCTGAAACACTCTTCTGCTGAACATCCAGTTTTTAATGAGTGTAACGGAAATGTGTAAGTCATGTGAATTATTGGCTAGCTTTCTTCTCCTTGCCCAATCTAGAAATTTGATTAATAACTCAAACCTGAACAGCAGACTTATAATCTTTACCTAAAAAAAAAAACCCTGGGGTTTCATTTCTGATCTTCCTCTGTCAGCATAACAGATGACAAAGGTTTTACAGATGCAATCCTAGGCATAACAATGCCAGATTTTGTGGTTACTTCTTCTCTTCAGTCATTATACCCACTTTCTTAATAAAGTGGTAATCTATTTAGTTACAAGACACAGAAACACAAAACAGCATTAGGGAATAGTGTGAAATTTTGGCAACTAAGCCCAGTGATGAGTATGGTATACATTTAGCATGTAAATTTTTTTCTACAGAAGGACTGTTTGGATTTTGCATAATGTTGTAGATTAGCAATTTTTTATGCACCTTGAGAGTCTTTTATACAAAAACTTCAGAAGTTGGATAATTAACCTGCTGGAGTCATAACACAGCACCCAAAAGGTTTCTGCCACAGCCTCAAAAACCTAAATGGCATCTTGATATGAGTTCCCTTTTTTTGATAAACAGATAAGAGGTTATTATTATTATTATTTATTATTTTAGTGTTCTTATATGCCGCCCTACTCCCTGGGGACTCAGGTCGGCGTACAACATTTAAAGAACAACTAAACAATATAATAATTTAAAAACAGTTTAAAAAGAATTTAAAAAACATATAAAACCATACATATATGGGGGAGAACCTAAGGTGTGAAATTGTCTCAAATCACCCCGCCTGCAGGAAGAGCCATGTCTTAATAGCTTTTCGGAAGGTCAGGAAGGTGGGGATAATTCAGATCTCTGGAGGTAGTTGGTTCCAGAGAACAGGGGCCCCAACAGAGAAGGCCCTCCCCCTAGGTCCTGCCAGCTGGCATGGTTTGGTTGACGGGACCTGGAGGAGACCCACTCTGTGGGACCTGACCGGTCAAAGGAAAGTATGAGGTTATTCACAAATTTGCCATAATAGGTGGATTGTATGATTTGTGAACCATACAAAGATAAAATGACAATACCGTTCGTTTATCTGTCCACGTGATCTATTCTTAATATACAACAGACACCTACCAAGAATCAAAAGTTTTAATAAATACCTAAACTGGAATATATAAGGCGCAGGGCTGTTTTCCATTGCCCTTCTATACCTGGACTCAGTTAAAGGCAACTATAATTTCTTGTCCAAGGGGAAAACACTACTAAAGAAAGGAAAGATTTAAGATTTCCCTCCTGTGATTCTAAAGCATTTTTACCATTATTGATGTGTACTGTTTTTACGTTTTTATGAGAAAATTTATAGGCGGCTTCATTCAGAACAAAGCAATCTGAGGCAGAGGTAAAATTGACCAAGGCGCTCTTTCTTATTAGTACTACTAATTTAAAAGCCACTTTTAAAAAATCAGTCATTAAAAAAACAGAAAAGGGAAAGATGGCTTCCTGCTCCCATTTTGCAATTTTCCTGGGAAAACATTAAATTTGTATTGCTGTCCTGTGTATGTAATGGAGGGGAACATGCTCATCATCAATGACTGAATAGATCATTATTTACGTATCCAAAATCTCCGTGTACAATACATGTATTAGTACACAGATACTAATGGGGTGCCGGTGCCAGAGCCGAGAGAGGCATTTCAGCTCTGCACTATAAGAAGCAATGTTTTATTTTATTACAATTATCTTCTGTGCCACTTCAGCTGACACAACTCTAATACCATATTGCATTTCCCCTTCTCGTCTAATATTTGCACAAAAGATAATTTCAGGATACAGATTCTGTTTATGGAACCTGTCCCATTTATGGTGGGGAAAATTTGACAGAAGCTGTCTTACATTATCTCAGACTATTTGTCTGGTTAGTATAGTCTGCTTAATTGGCAACTGTTCTCCCATCTTGGACAGAGATTTCCAGTCTACAGGATCTACAGGAACTTTTCACTGGAAAACCAGGGGTTGAATCTACAGTAGATAGCAACATTTTCTGGTCATTGGCTTAATCAAGAAAAGCAGAGATAGCCCTAGTTGGTATTTCGAGTTTGATTCTCACCGGCTCAAGGTTGACTGAGCCTTCCATCCTTCTGAGGTCGGTAAAATGAGGACCCAGATTGTTCTTCCCTTCAGAGACTACTGCTAGTTGATAATGATAGCAATCCTGTGTCTCTTGATAAGCTTAGTGATACTCTGAAATTGAAATATGTGAATGCATCTAAGGTGACTTTGCAGCTAAGTAGCTGTTAAGTGAGAACGAGTAATTAAAGTTAGAAACTGGAAGACTCTGAATTCTTGTCCTGCTTAGCCACAAAGCCAGCTTGGTGTCCTTGGGCCAGTCACTTTCTGTAAGCCCTAGAAAGGAGGAAATGGCAAACTACCTCTGAACTGCAGGGCCTTGTCCAGGCAAGTCTCTGAGAATCAGTCCCAGCTGAATAGGAAAAAAAACCCTGCTAAATCATCTGTTTCCAGAGTATTTAAAGAGTTAAGAATAAGATTCCAGATAATGTTTTCACTACACTAATGGAAAGGTTGGGGGCATCTTGGGTGAGGATATGCTTTTCTTTAAAAAAAAATTAAAATCCAACATTTGTCATAGCTGTTAACAAAACATAGTTGTTTTTAGAGAATTTAGCACGTACTAAAGTCAAAGTAGAACTTGTAATACAGTACTGGAAAGATAATCCAAGGCTCTAGGCCTAAATGCCGGAACATCACTTTTCCGGTTTTGCCAGATAACACAGTGCAGATATGTGTCCATAACACCAGGCCAAACTATTCTAGGGTTTGCAGAAACAGTCTTCTTAAGATGTAGAAGTTTAATTAGCGAAAAAGGAAGTGTACAAAGGGGGCGATAACACAGTTGGTCACTGTGTCTCTCTGATGAGATTATTCTCTGTACCTCTGAACTTTATTATCCAAACAAAAACCCATAACGTGACATGGTCTCTCTGACAATTGGGTTTTTTAAAAAATACTCAGGAAAGCCGTCTGTCTGGCTATTAATTGTGACTGCTTGAGATGACTAAATAGGCTGCATGTGTGTGTGTCTGTGTGTGTCTGTGTGTGTGTGTGTATACATATATAAATAAATAACGAAATACACATTCTATAAATAACGAAATATGCATTCTAGAAATTTGGAGAACAATCTTAAAATCTGTGGCAGTTTTTATCGTTGGCTTCAGGGGAGTGTAACTTATGTTCTGGTTATCACTCAATTATAGATTTTTGTTTTCATTTTGAACTCATGGCTCACTATTCTGATCTTTCCAGTTTGTGCTGACACAAAGCCCCGGTGAGGTGCAGAAGTATGGGCTGAGGCTTCTTGAAAGAACAGAGGTCTTGTGGTTGATTTATTATGTGTAATGTCGTTTAGAGTTTGGGATTCTCCCAAAAGGCAAATATTACAACATTAATCATTGGACATAGTTTGGGAAGGCCATGTAAGCACGGCCACTGATCTAGTTGCAAGCTATCTTCAGGCAGATATGTAAAACTACTGATCCTGATAATATATGACTCTAATATTACAAAAATAGGAAATATTCTTTTTTCTAAATGCACATTTTGAAGATGGCTTGGAAAAATCTCTCCAGATTTTCCATAAGCACATCTCTCTGCTTTTCATTAAAGCAACCTGACTTTTTTTCAAGCTTTAGCATAAGTCTGGGGAAAAAAATTGGCAACTGCTTCAAGGAGCCGATTCATTAAAATTAATGGCACTCTAGGCAGGACAGGGAGAGAGGCTGATCACCTAGAAGACCTCAGTATTTCTGCATAGTTTGCCCGGCTGTCAAGTTCTTCTGGCTATTGTAGGAAGTTAGCACCCACCCCTCTCCTAGAAAAATGAAATATCCTAGGAAATATTAAAATGCAGAATATTCTATATATCCCCGGAAACATGCTTTTAGGCAGACAAAAGACTCACTCTTTTGTCTGCCTAAAACAGACCCCACCATTGTCAATGTGCCAGCTCACTCAGTAGCCCCCACTTTTGTCAATGGGCCATTAAGGACTGGGCCCAGCAACAGACTTCTACATAACAAATAACCATATTAGGAATTGCCCAAAGCCCTTTCATTACACCACATGGGACTTGGGAAGATTACATCAGTCAAACCTGGGACTCAGGACAGCCCACAAGAGTTGCCCCAACATTAAGGTGACCAGGCATCCCGCTTTTGGCGGGACAGACACACTTTTCAAGCGTGTGTCCCGCGTCCCGCATTGTTTCCAAAAAGTCACGCTTTTTTGGAAACAATGCCGAAACAGTGGGACGTCTGGTCACCTTACCCTAGATCGCTCCCAAGAAACGGCTCCCCGCCCCCGGAAAGAGCAGAGACAGGCTGGCCTGGCTCCGGCTCCTTTCCTCCCCAGGAATCAAGAGGAGGAGGCACCGAACCCCTCACTTTCCACACCCTCCCCCCGAAGCCACTTTCCGCCACCACCACCCCGGCCAACTTTCCGCCGGCCCCACCTTCCCGCCTCGTGAGGTCACTTTTCAGCTGTCGCGGCGAAGGCTTCTTTCACCGAGTTTGCCACGGGACAGGTAGGGGGGCGGCTGGGGGGTGCGCGCGACATTTTCGACCCTCCGGGGAAGGGCTCGTTCTTTTCTTTTCGGCCCATCTGGACTCTCCGGCAGGGGTGGAGTCTGGGGGAATGTTGCTTTTGCAGAGCGATCGTGGCTGTGCACGGTGGTGGGAACCTTTCCCCAGACTGGTAAGTTTTAGCACGGAGGTTTCCTTACTCTCTGCCTCGCACTCACCAAAGCGGATCTTCTTGAGGGAAACAGCTCCGGGCCGGGCAAGGAAAACCCCCCCACCGCGCTCCGACATGCCCGAGCACGCTCAGCCCCGCTTGACGGCAACAGCCAGAAATGGGCTTCCGGAGGCGTAGAGGCAGCAGCGGCTTTGGCGGGTCTGGCCGTGTCCTTTCCCGGGACTGCCACATGGGGGGAAGGAGCGGAGGCATCGGGCACCCGCCGGATGCCGCCCCGGAGAGAAGACCAGGCCCGGCTGGCCAGGGCCAAGAAGGATTTTTCCCACGCCGTCAGCCAGCTTGTCCTCCAGGCAGACGCAGCAGAGGCTGCAGCTTTGTGCACCACCACCCCTTCATCGCAGCCCTTACCAATGCCATGTTTGACATGTTTCTTTTTACTAGAAAAATGATTCTTTCTTAGAGGTAGTAACAGTAGAAGGGAAGAAAATAACCTCAGATTTCTTAATTTTATTTATTCATTTGTTTGTTTGTTTGTTTGGCTGTCCACTCTCTATCAGTGACTCTGGATGGCTTACAAACAATAAAATCCCCAATATATAAAGAAATAATAATAATAATAATCCCCCACCACGATAATAGGTGATATGCTTACATCACCTATTATTTATGCATATGCATGTCTACTTTATTTTCTGCTTCTTTCTGAAATGTATAAGTAGGAATGCATCCTTTTATCTGCAGGAGTTTCTCTCAATACTCTCCAGAGAGAATCCCTCCAGTGAGCACTGTAAAAAATAAATACTGCAGCAAGCCTTGATTATTTGCTTTGAGTCCTGCATTTTGATGCCATGTCTATGATTAAATCTTTCAAAGAGTCTTATAATTAATTTCAAAATCTTATTTTGAATCCATCTGGACCCTTGGTCCATTTGTAACTTTATAAAATCAATGTTCTAGTCCAGTGTTTCCCAACCTTGGCAACTTGAAGATGTCTGGACTTCAACTCCCAGAATTCCCCAGCCAGCATTCGCTGGCTGGGGAATTCTGGGAGTTGAAGTCCAGACATCTTCAAGTTGCCAAGGTTGGGAAACACTGTTCTAGTCCCATGATTTATTTATTTATTTATTTATTTATTTATTTATTTATTTATTTATTTATTTATTTATTTATTTATTTATTTATTATTGGTTCTTCTATGCCGCCCTACTCCCGGGGGACTCAGGGCGGCGTGATGGCGAACCTATGGCACATGTGCCGGAAGTAACATGCAAAGCCATCTCTCTGGGCACGCTAGCCATTGCCCGTTGCTCTTCCAGGTTCCAGTGCACATATGTGCACTGGCCAGCTGGTCTTCGCACGCGTGGGAGCACCGGAAACCGGAAGCTCAGGTTCCCGGCACACACATGCTCTTCCAGTTTCCGTGCGTGCATGCCAAGAAGCTGCTCTTCCAGTTTCTGGTGCTCCCCTGTGCGCGCATGCTCCAGTTTCAGCACTCTGTGCTGAAAAGTTTTGCCAACACTGTTCTAGTCACTCTTTTGCTGTTTATTCCCCAAAAATATTTTTAAAATCCTTACTCTTGTGTTTTAAAGCATCTTTCACTAAGGTTTGAAGGAAACTCAAGAAAACTTGCCTGTCCCAAAGTTCCTAATACTTAAGCAGTTAAGAAGCAATTTCTGAAAATGATTAAGAAATTAGGCTTTGTGTACCATTATGTCCATTATGATGTGAAATTCATCAACTCCCAGCCATTTGACTCACAAATAAACTGTAAAAATCTCTGTTCCTTCAATGTACTCACAAGAAACATTGCCTGGAGTATACAAGTGGGTGATATCACGAACTCTCCTTTTTCCAGAGAGAAACTTCACGGGCCATACTTTGCCTTCTGGCCACTAATTTCTACCACAATGCCAACCCACACTCCTTCAGGAACATCTAGTTCACCATATTGACAAATGCTGACTGATGTGGGCACTGATCAGGGGTGGGTTCTACTTACCTTCCCCACCAGTTCGCATCACAACAGAATTGCACGTTTTGCACATCCCCACATGCAATTTTGCTTCAGCGCATGCTCAGTAGCTTAAAATCAGCCCGAAACACAGCTGAGGAGCTGATCAGCTGGGCTTTGGAAGGAATAAAGGTCAGTATAAACCCGGGAGTGGGAGGGAGGGCCCTCTTTCAAGCGGCAGAACAGTGACATCACCAGTGGGTTGCTACCGGTTCGGGTGAACTGGTCCGAACCGGGAGGAACCCATCCTTGGAACTGATCCCAAAAAAACCTTATGATCAGTAAAACAATAATGGATGTTCCCAATTGTTTATGTTGCATGTTCAGTCAGCAGTTTTGAAGCAAGATAGAGTGACATTTTATTGCTTAGCATCATGTATGGATTTCAGTGATTTAGAACTTATAATCCAGTTGTGAGTGGGTTGATGGCTCCCTGAAAAATAAATAAAACTCCATTCCAAAATACAGAATTTCCTGTTCTTTAATATAAATCATCATCCTTCAAGAGGCTGAACATTTGGTTATATTTGATTTTTCTATTTTTGTCTCCTAAGTATCTATTTCACCTTGCATTGCTATTATTATGATTTAATATTACTCTATTATTTGATTCTGATTTTTTCCCCATTTCCTCAGCAATTCTTGCTGGTACCAAAGTTGTTCTTAATTATTGTAAGTATTAAAACCACTGGTTGTCTCCCTTCTTAACTTTCTGAATCATAATCATTTTAAAATCAAGATATGATTTCATGAGAACAGCAACTCCCTTTGATTTGCTTGAACCTGGAGCAAAATATTGTTTGCCAAAAGGAGACCCAGTCTTCTTGTTCTAAATGTAGAATAATTGCTAATATCAAACATCTTTTTGTACCACTAAAAGTGCTCATTTTACATGAGATAACTTTATATGCAGTACTAATCAAATGTTATTATTTTACAATTTCTTATTCAGGTTGATACAACTTCTAAACCTCTTTTCCACTTCTTTTGTTTTCTTTTATTTCTTTTTTTCTCTTCTTTCTTTTTTCTTGATTGCACTTTTAAATATCTGATATAATTAACTCGTTTTTATGATCCTATAATCCCTTTATTTGGGGTAGAGTTGGGGCAACTGGATGGAGCTGTGCATTCCTGATGCCATGCAAAATTCACAGCAAATATTTTTTTCTTTGCACCCTAGGAGAGAAATATCTGCCAATATAATAAAATAAAATATTTTAAAAATGGAAAGAAAAATCTACAAAGCAATCAGGTGTTGTTGTTTCTTTTAAATGCTGGAACTCCTAGTTGGGTGGGAAATGAGCTTTTCATAAAGTCATAAAATCTCCTTTGGAAAAGTCACAGGCCCAAACATCTTCTCTGATTCCTCCGCCAAAGATGCAAACATTCCATCGATTTTTTTTCTTCATTGAGATGGAGTTGTGAAATCTTAGAAATTGTTCTTGCATTTTATATGAACCAAAGCTTAGCATTTTAAGACCAACCCCCCCCCCCCATTGTTCCATAGCTTCCATGAACCTATGAGAGGTTTATAGAGAGTGGGGAACTACAGGCCACTTTAGCTGACTGTGATCCGCAGGTCAGCGGTTCAAATCTCACCGGCTCAAGGTTGACTCAGCCTTCCATCCTTCCGAGGTAGGTAAAATGAGGACCCAGATTGTTGGGGGCAATATAAATATACATTGCTTACTGGTGTAAACCGCTTAGAGAGTGGTTGCACTGTGAGGCGGTATATAAATGTCACTAATAAATAAATAAATAAAATAAATAAATAAACCCATCTAAAATATATACATTGATACTTTATTATGACCAGAATTTTCATCAAAGTAAATTTTTAAAAATGAAATAAGATTAAGCAAATCTCAGGGTGTGGTATATGCTTATTGACTTCAAAGGCAAGTTCTAACTTTTACATACCACCACACTTCAGTCTTCCTTTTTCAAACCATCGCTTGCAAAATGGTCAAAATAAACAAAGAAAAGTCTCCTACTGTGAACAAACAGCACCAAACAATGGAAGAATGAAATCAATCACTTGATCTAATTTGTAGCTAATTAGTCTCTCTCTCGGAAATAAATAACATTCTTGATTTTATTATTTTCCCCACAAAGGTAGCATCAGACTTTAGCAAAACAGCTGCAGAGAGAGCATATCTTTCTGGCAGTCCATAAATCAACTCCAAATCTCAAATGAACTTAATTGATAATGGCAGCCAGTCTAACTTAATCATATGTGAATTTCTCTCTCTGCTCAGATGTCACTGGATGAGTGTTGGCAAGAATTTCTTCCCTTGCAAACACTTTAGATACTGTTTCTTGCTTTTGGGCAGGATCTTTCACAAGTGCTTGGATACAGTCCAAGATACATCATGGATTTTTCTTAGAAAAACAAAACAAAACCCTCATTCACTTGAAAAGAAAACCCCTTCATATTGTCACTCTCTGACCTGAGTGGTGTGTTAAATAGTATGCTTGACTGGGACTAGGGAAACTTAAGTTGAAATGTACTCTCAGCCATGAAATTCACTAGATGACCTTGAATAAAACATTGTCTCAAGTTAATATACCTGACAAAACTCTTACGAGAGGAAGATCATCAAGACAAATAATAGCTTGTCTGAAGATGTTGGAAATAATAATCCAATATTTTAGTAGTACACATGAGTTTAGGAAAGAAAGATAAATTCTGGGTTTGTTTTCTGATTTCTATATATCTTTTCTTAATCTGCAGTCCTATATACACTTGCTCCTGATTATAATCTCTGAGAAATTTCTGAGAACCAGTGAAATTTCAGAAGACTGGAGGTGTACAAATGTTGTCCCTATCTTCAAAAAAAGAGAGGAAGAATTGGAGGAAAATATAATAGGGAGAATTATGATACCCTGCCTTTAGAGCAAAAAAAAAATGAAATGCAGAATTACAGATAGTACACATGTGAGAAGCATCTGGGTATTCTCAGAATACAACTTGAAAATGTGCCAGCAGACTTACATAAATGTTAATAAAAAATAGTACATTGATGTTATTAACATAGAGCCCAGGTCATGGAGAGTAATTTTCCTATTTTGTTCTGCTTTGGGATAGATTTCATTTGTAAAACCATGCCCATTGTTTGGCACTGCAGTCTAAAACAGTCACTAGTCACTATTTAAAGGAGCTAAGTTTAGCTAATAGAAGAGAAAAGGAGAGGTAATACAGCAAGTTCTGGATAGATGTCATATTGAAGAGGAAGTAGACTTGTTGCCTGTCATCCAAGAAGATAGGATCAGAACCAATGGGTTGAAATTATAGGGAAATAGTTCCAGATTAGATATAGGGAGAAATGTCCTGAAAGTAACTGTCAACCAGTGGATTATGTTGCCTCACAAAGTGATATGTTCCCTCTCTTAGAAGTCTATAAATGTAAGCTATGTAGTGATCTGTCTGAAATGTTGCAGTAGATCCAGCATTGAGGAGGTTAAGATACATTATTTCTGAATCCTTTCCAACTGTATGATTCCGTGAGAATAATAATGTGAGGATACAAGTTACTAAGTGAATACTACTAGATAGGAGAACTACTGTTCAATGAATGAACAGTAGTACAGAAAGTCTAATAAGGTAATGTCAGGCTCAAAGAATTTAATTAAAATAAGGCTTCCTTTAAGGAAAATTCTACCCAGTTGAGGAAGCAACAACATTGAAGTCAAGTTGTTAAAAAAAGGTATATCAGAAGTATATCATGGGGAGCAATACAATGAGTCAAAACTTCATTAAAAATTAGAACAGATAAAGGAAATTACTGGATTGCTAGATCACAAAGAAGTTGAAAATATTTTTTCATTGAGAAACTGAATGCATTTCTCCATATAGACTTTAGTGTATGTAAAAAAAAGATATTCTATACTTTCTTCATGCTAATCATAATTTACACAGGTCCAGTAAATGGGATAAAACTTTAATAATAGGATTTTAATTGTTTATTCAATTTCTCTGAAAGTGCCCCCTTCAAAATTCAGCACTTGAATTGCTGAAAAGTTTGCAGTATGATTTCCCACTTTGAGTGGGAAGGTCATGTAAATGGTTTCTTAGCCTCTAAAGAAGTCTTTACACTGTTCCCACCAAAACTAGGAAAACAAATAGAAAGTCTAGGCCCATTTTGAATAATTGGTATGCCTACTATACCCATCAAGCCTACCAAAATACTCTATTGAGTGTTAATCTATCAACCAAAAAGCAGTCCTATATGTTATAATCAAATTATTTACCAATTAGAGATGGGAAAAAGGAGAGGGGAGGGGGAGAGGGAGAGGAGAGGAGAGGGAGAAGGGAGAAAAGAAAAAGGAGGGGAGGGGGGAGGGAATGGGAAGGGGAGAGGAGAGAAGAGGAGAGGAGAGGAGAAGAGAAGAGAAGAGAAGAGAAGAGAAGAGAAGAGAAGAGAAGAGAAGAGAAGAGAAGAGAAGAGAAGAGAAGAGAAGAGAAGAGAAGAGAAGAGGAGTTACTTTGGAAAATACACTTTAACTTTTGCCAAAAAATCTTTGCAGGAAGAATTCTAAAGCGTTATCACTTGATAAGGTTTTACATTTAAGCAGATCAAAATAAAACAAATGGGAATTGTATAGATTTCAGTCAGGAAAAAAGCCCCCATAAAACTGATATGTCCTGACCACATCATTTTAAATACTTTGCTGAAGAAGCAGACATACATAATACATATTTTATGCATCACCTTGAGGAAAGCAAACTGAAGTTCCTTTTCAATATAAACAAACAAACATCAATATGGATACAAATATTTCAACAAAACGTAATTCCAATAAGTACTCCCACCCCACAAGCCCAGCAACAGAATCCTGCCTATAGGGGCTTGTGAAAGATTGATCTGATCTCCATGGAGATGTTGTTCCACAGGGGCAGTCACAGTGACAGAAAAAGGTCTTTTCCCGGGATTGTCAGGCGGGACTTTTTAATGGATCAGTGTGGTTACATGTCTCTCCTGCCAGATCCATGGGATGAATGAAGAGGTATCATTGGAGACAGTCACTCCCACAAATAGCCACGTTTCATACATGTAGTCCTTGTTTAGTCACCATAGTTCTATCATTAAGCAAAATGCTCACTAAGTAAAACTGCGCTTATACTCTCAGTTCAGCTTTGCTTTGCTTTACAGAGCTACAAAGGTCATAAATGCGAGGACTGGTCGCAACGTTACTTTTTCCACATCGTCATTACTACGAATAGTCACTGTACGAGGCAGTAGCAGAATGAGAACTATTTGTTATGTAGGATATGGCCACAGTTTTAAAGCCTTAGGGAATTATAGTTAACTCTTAGAAGCCTTTTTCAGAAGCTATTTACATATTTAACAAATAAGCATGTGAGAGGTGAAACACAGTGGAGCATCCATTCCTCACCTACAAACCTGAAAAGAGTCTCTCTCTCTCTCTCTCTCACACACACACACACACACACACACACACACACACAAACACACACACACACACACACAGAGACACACACACACACACACACACACACACACACACACACACACACACACACACTCCTGTACAGAGCACAGACTATCAGATGCTTCACCCTCAAACTGGTTTAGAATTTCATTATGGGTGAAGAATTTTGTTAGCAGCTTTTTTTGTTGTTGCTATTCGTACACCAAGGAGCTAGTGATAACATATAAAGGAACATCTCATTTATTAAGTGGTGTCATGTCAGGGAGGGGAAGTTGTGAAACAAGATGTGGGTGGTGGGAGAGGGGGGTTACCCAATTGCTTCTATATTGAGGGAAAGGAGTCCTTATAAAGGAACTGGGTCTGTTTCAGGATTAACTTTTTTTAAAAAAACAATATTTCTCCGAGCGGCCAGCATTGGCTTGCTTTCATAACTGCAGTTTATTGGTCTGTTGGCTCAAGCAAACCTAAACACAAGAGAAAGTCAATCTTGCACCATAGCTAACACCTGGAATATATTCTCGAGAGTGAAAACAGCAGGGAACCGACCAGAAATAACCTCACTTGTATTATTGCTTCAATTAGACCAAAACAACTTTTCCTTTGAAAACTTAATAATAAACACTGCAGGTCATTCACTTGTTCAGAGTCCCGTTGGGAGAGGAAAACAGATGGAGGCCCTTAGCTGGACCTTTTTCTGTCAAGAGAGACAAGAGGCACAAATGAGGAGACAGAGATTGATTTTAATTGGAACCAACAGCACCTACATGCTGCCTCTAATATCCATGTCATCTTATTGAAAAAAAATTCCCCCAGACTTAGTCTTCAGTTGGCCTGCCAAGATGAATGAAAGACAGCCCCTTTGCCATTTGGAAGTGTATCTTTTTCAGGTTCATTGCTGACTTCAGCAAGCCCTACCAAGTGTAGATAAATTTCACAGATTCACGAGTTGCAGAAGTAGAGCGAATGCTGTCTAAACATTGCTTGCAATACTTTTTTTCCCCCATCAGAAGATATGCACGGCTACAGTTCATTAAATGGAATGCAATCGGGTACTTGAAATTCTCCACTTGGGGTTTCCTTGATGTCCAGCAATTGGTAGCAGAAACTGAAGCCCTCTCAAACTTAAAATCAAATTAACTGGCACATTTTCCCCACCGTTAAAGTGAACGCTGTTGCTCACCATACATTTTTCAAAAGCCAAACAAAGTTGTGGTGATTTTCTCTGAAACCACCTGACTTTTCAGATGATTTCTTTCCCCTACACACAAACAGGTATAGGCAGGAAATTTACCAAACACATTAAAGACATTATTTCTAGATAAGTGAAAATCGGTTTGAAATATTAGCAATAGCAATAGCACTTAGACTTATATACCGCTTCATAGTGCTTTACAGCCCTCTCTAAGCGGTTTACAGAGTTCAGCATATTGCCCCCAACAATCTGGGTCCTCATTTTACCCACCTCGGAAGGATGGAAGGCTGAGTCAACCTTGAGCCTGGTGAGATTTGAACAGCTGAACTGCTGAACTGCTGAACTAGCAGTCAGCTGGAGTAGCTTGCAGTAACTGCATTTAACCACTGCACCACCTCGGCTCAGTACTCGTTGCTAAACATGGAAATGCTTTTTGACCAATCAACCAGATCAACATTTCTTGTTTTTATAAACTTCCAGTTAGACAATGGCTTTGGAGAAGTAATTTAATAATTTCATTCTCTTTTTCTACATAAAAAGCATTTTTTTTTCATTATACGAAAATAAGCCGAACATCTTTGGTCTATTGATGGTTGGTAATTTGTTGACTTCCTCGCCACACCTGCCTCATGTTATTGCTATAAAAATTATCCACACTCTTCCTCTTATAATCAGTCTTGGCCTTCCGAATACCTTTCTTCAGACTAGCTCTGGCAACACTGAATCTTGCCCCATCACCAGACCTAAAGGCCTTGATCCTGTCACGCAAGAGGCGCTGGATTTCCTTGGTCATCCAGGGCTTCTGATTGGGATTGATTCTAATATGTTTATCCACAGTGATAGTGTCTGTGCAGTGTTTGATATAGCACAGAACAGTTGCAATGTGCTCCTCTAGGTCAGGGTGATAAAAGATGTCCCAATTTGTGTTCTCAAAACAATCCAGAAGTTGTTGGGAAGCATCTTCTGGCCAAGATTTCACTGTCTTTATTATAGGCAGAGCCTGTCTCCTAAGAGGGATATATGCTGGTGCTAAAAGCAGTGACATATGGTCTGATTGTCCCAAATGTGGTAATTGTATAAACTTATAGCCATGTTTAATGTTGGTATATACTTTGTCCAATATGTTTGCTCCTCTAGTAGAACACTTAACATGCTCATAGAATTTAGGGAGCACTGCTTTTAAATCAGCCTGATTAAAGTCCCCAGCTATAATATTCACAGCAACAGGATACTTATTCTGCTGATTATTAACAATGTTGTACAAGAATCCCAAAGCTATGGAAGTATTGGCATCAGGTGGGATATAGACTGCAGTAATCAAAACCACGCTGAACTCCTGTGGAAGATATATGGGTCTTCATTTAAAAGTCATATACTCCAGATCCATGGAGCAGTGGATGTCTACGGTCTTTATATTGATACACCAGCTTTTGTTCACATAAAGGTTTAAACCTCCCCCTTTGCTCTTGCCGGATTCTCTACTCCTGTCCTGCCGATGAGCTCAACAGCTGCATCAGGAATCCCCTTCTCTCCCTCAGGCTTGCCCCACAGAAGCCTCTCCTCTCATCTCCCCCTTCTCTCCCTCAGGTTGGCCCCACAGAGGCCTATCCTATCCTATCACCCTTGTCTCCCTCAGTCTTGCCCCGCAGAATCCTCCCCTATCCTATCCCCTTCTCTCCCTCAACCTTGCCCCAGATAATCCTCCCCTATCCTATCCCCTTCTCTCCGTGGGGCAAGCCTGAGGAATCCTCCCCTATCCTATCCTGTTCTCTGCAGAGTTATTTTCAGGTTAGGAGGGGGAGTAGAACGTCTAAATAATTAGCATCACACGTATTAATAATACGACAGGCTTTTTTACAGCCTGTCTTGTGACTTGGGGATGAGTTTGACGATACTTGTGTGCAGCTTCCCTTACTTGTGCTTTCCTAATCACATGATCTACAGATCTTTACAAAAGATCTGTAAATCTTTTTCTGCACTTTTTGCCTCTTTTCCCTTTAACTGGTGTTACAGTAGAAGGAACATTCATCTGAACTGAGGAGGAAAATAGGGGGAGGGGAATCTGTCTCTGCCTACCAGCATCCATTGGTATTCATCTGGCTAGCGTCCTGTTAGTGTGTGAGAGAGTTGAGGGGTGTTTAGAAACTCAAACAGTATTTGCTGTGTAAGCAAGAAGGAGACAGGAAGGATTGTGTGCATGGCTTAGCTCAACTGTTCTGTAGTAAACCTGCTTGCTGCTGTGAAAGCAAAAGGGAAACTGAAACTCCTCTGCTTGTGTTTTGCATTTGGATCAGATTGCTTTTCAGGTTGGGTGGGGGAGTAGAACTCCTTAGCATCAGAGCTTGTTAATAGTAATATAAGAAATACTCATGCTCCGATGATCATTTTGAAAAATCCTTTCTTAGTGAGCACCTAGAAGCCAAGTTTGTAGGCTTTACGGTTCTGGAGATTATATATATATATATATATATATATATATATATATATATATATATATATATATATATATATATATATATATATATATATATATATATATATATATATGGGAAATACAATATATACACACATATATATATGGGAAATACAAAAAGTATTTAATATGACCTACTTATATGTTCTATGAAAAAACCTGATAGCATTTGTTTGTACATTTTCTTTAAAAATGTGGATTTCTTAATTGGCAAGAAAACACCCATCAAATCTAAAATATACGTAATTCTTCCAGCTTGAATCTATTGAATTTTTGCTAACAAATACCATAATTCTCTCCTCCTTCTTTCCAATCTTTTATGGTATTTTTCAGATAAAAGATTGCAGCAATTCCTTTCCTGAAGTTTTTATTCAAAATCTCCAAAATTCATCACGTAGCTTAGTTTCCCACCCTCACATCTTCTATTACAAGAATTTCTAACAATAAAGAACAAGATGTGTCCTAACTGCCACATCAATTTATGACTATATCACTTGTAAATTCTTTCACCTATCCAGTTGGCACTGCTGTCTTCTTCAGAAGTGTTAGATGGGATTATCAACGTAATTAACACCACATTTTGCATTTTAAATGGCATTTGACAATACTGGCAGCATAATTTGTTCTCATGATCAATTAAGAAGCCAACAGCTTTGTCACTTTTGGAGAAATGCAAATGATGATAATTAATGCATGCTATATTACTCACTATCCTGTCATAATGACATTAAAATATGTCACTAATCAAAACAGCTGTTTTGATTTTAATCAGAGTGCCTTGTGGGTGGTTGATAAATTTATGTTATATTTCTCATTTGACTTACTTTCAAGATAAGATGACTAGAAATTCTAGGCTTCATAAATTTATGTTATAATTTTTGTTGATTTCATAAAAGAAAGGTCAAAAGGAACCATTGTTATCCTTATCTAAAAACACTTTAATTTAGTTTTATAATGCTAGTTTGGTAATAAATCTGGGCAAATATAATTTCTTTATTTAATGGTAATCTTGTTAATAATTGTTTTCATCAACAGTCACCGGTTGGGGAATTATAAAAACCAAAGAAACCTAATGAATGACTGAAGGAAAGGTTTTCTAAAGGATGCCTTGATGAAATGTGTTTACAGTCACAAGATGGAATTGACATGTTATTGCCTTAGTGGGTGAAGCTGATCAAAAAAATTATTAAGAAGAATAATTGTGGAATTTTTCTTTTTTAAATAACATTACATTAAGAAAGGCTATGGAGGGGCATGCAAGCCATTTATTTTATTTTCCTTGTCCATGGAATTGGGATGGGAAGATATTTACAACTCCTTGGGGCAGGACAATGATACTTTGTTGTGCCATGAGCCACGGTGGCGCAGTGGTTAGAGTGCAGCACTGCAGGCTACAGCTGACTGCTAGCTGCAGTTCAGCTGTTCAAATCTCACAGGCTCAAGGTTGACTCAGCCTTCCATCCTTCCGAGGTCGGTAAAATGAGGGCCCAGATTGTTGGGGGCAATATGCTGACTCTGTAAACCGCTTAGAGAGGGCTGTAAAGCACTGTGAAGTGGTATATAAATATAAGTGCTATTGCTATTGTTATTGTTATTGTTCCCGATTCTCACCTTTATGGGGTTGGACAAAACTGGAAAGAAAATGATCTCTGTATGAATTAACTGGATTTGTGACATTGGAGAATGGGAATAGTGACTGTACAGAAGTGTCCTTTTTAAAGAACTGCGAAAATCACCGAATAAGAACATTATTGTAGGTGCACAATCATCTTTATGTCTTCATGCTTCCTAAATATGAATTGAAGCTAGGCAGATGAAGCAAAGTTTGATTAACAACTTTAGATTCTATATTGGATCCAGATTATAATTAACACTAATTATATAAAATATATAAGATCACATTTTATTTATATGTGTGGATGTTTCTCTCTCTCTCTCTCTCTCTCTCTCTCTCTCTCTCTCTCTCTCTCTCTCTCTCTCTCTCTCTCTCTCTCTCTCTCTCTCCATCATCTATTTATCTACTTCTCTGTCATCTATCTATCTATAATAGTCTCAGTATTCAATTGAGTATTGCTATTCCATCTCTTGTTTTAGCCATGAAAATCTATTTGGTTTTTAGCCATGCAAATCATTTCAGGGCCTGTGGCATGATGAATGACTTCTTAGCTAGGCAATTTATCATCAGATGAGATTGTTCACCACAGTCATAAAAATGTAGTGATCTCTCTACAGCTTCTGCCAAACTCCTCTCTAGGAAAATGCCATCAATAATTTGAAATAACAATATGGTTTGATGCTGAGAAAGAACACAGAGACAGTTTCCAAATAAATGCAGTGCCAGTATTTTAATAACTGCTCTGAACAGTTATTTATTTTTAAAGCAAAATCTGAATTCGCAAGAGAATTGCAAAATCCGTAGCCTCCCGTCTTTGATATCACATGTTCTAATTACCACTAGTACAATTAGTACTCGTGAATTTTCTTTTCTTTTCCTCCCTCTTCAACCTTTCCAACCTTTTTCTGAAACAGAATTTTGTGAGAAACTGAAATGAGAGAGGGAAATTGGTTTACCAATAGTGAGGAGTCTGCTAAGAGGAGTTCAGGGGTGTAATGATATGATAGCAGCTATTTTACATCACAATCTAGAGGAGATATTGAGCAAATGATGGATTGTCATTGTTTCCAGTAGACATGCATCTATAGTAATGTCTTATCCTATTATCAACAGCTACTAAAGTATAATTAAACTGGTAGTTTGATTTGTTAAAGATAATATGAGATGCATTCTGAAATGGTGTAAAGGTTTTTGAAAATCTTATTGAGATAAATGCAGTGCTCAGAACGGTATTATATAAGGTCAAACCATTAAAAACCATATCCTAAAGGCATTCCTTCTGTGCTCAGATACTGGAACTTCCTTTGTGGGTGGGGAACATTTCTCCACCATGAAATTGGATGTGACTTATGCCAGCATTTCATAAGCCATGGGAAATTGAAGACATTGTTATTTTTTTTGATCAGCTGCTGGATACTTCATAGTTTAGTAAACTATTTAAATTTTTAAAAAGGCTTCACTGTCATGCCATTTTATTGCAAAGTATGATCCCATTAATAGGAACTGTCAGCTTAATCCTTTATTCAGTTGCCACAAAAATGTGCTATCAAGATTATTGTTTTCCAAAATCGCATTTTAAAAGTAAAAGTTGAAAACGGAAAAATTCAAAATTCAGATTCTTTTCATTATTTGGTTACATGATTTCCTGTTCATAAATTCATATTTAGATGAGGAAAATTGTTGAGTTTAGCTTTATATTAAGCTCCCGAATAGTTCGATTTCTCATAGAATGGATGGTTGATACATATATATTAGTAGCAAAATGTAAAAGACTATGTCATATAAGTAACATTACCAAAAATCTTGTTTTGAAATGAAAATCGAATATTTGGATAAGGGAGCTTGCTCTGATTGCTTGTAAAACTAAGGAACCATCAGCCTTAATCAATCTTGCAATATCCTCAAGTCATTAAAACACTTCTGTTTCATCATGATCTAATACCGTGATGGCGAACCTATGGCACGGGTGCCACAAGTGGCACGTGGAGCCATATCGGTGGGCACGCGAGCTCAGGTCCGGCGTGCATGTGTACACCAGCCGGCTGATTTTCGGGCCTTCTGGGCCCACTGGGAGTCAGGAAACAGGCTGTTTCCAGCCTCCAGAGGGGGTGGGGAAGGCCGTTTTCACCCTCCCCAGGCTCCTAGAAAGGCTCTGGAGCCTGGGGAGAGCGAAAAATGGGTGTGCCATTGCATGCTGGGAGCAGGGGGGTTATGCATGCATGTGCGGGCGTGCATGGAATTATGAGTGTGGGCACGCACACACGTGATCCCCCACATTCCCCCCCCCTTTTGGCACGTGAACCAAAAAAAGTTCGCCATCACTGATCTAATAGATGATCAGTCAGTAGCTTTCTTTGAATTCTTGTAAGCTGTTGCTTATATCATCATGGTTAATATCTAACTGCATTATCTTCTGGGGGATTCGTTTTAAACTGACTTTAATTTTTCCACTTTTCTCCCACTTATTTCCAACATTTCAGCAGACAGCCATTTCACCTTCTTTTCTTTTTTGCATTTTGGGATACTTTTCTTTTCTTCGTATTTGTTGGTGTCACAAATCCGAGCTTTTCAGGTGCTGGGTTGATCAAATCTAATTCATTAAATGATATTTAGAATCAGAACCACAGAGCTATTTCATATATGGTTTTCTTTTCTGTAGTAGATCTAATGGTCCTCTGAAATGAACGGAGTTATTCAAATCCATTTTAAGTCACTGATCCCCTGAACACCAAAATTCAGTATGCCCATCGACATGTCTGTTCTGACATCATTTTTGTCTTGGTTGATACTAATGGTTTGTTAAAGATTTTGCAGCATAAAACGTTCCTTTTTGTTGGGAACATCAGCAGCTGATGTCCTTTCAGCTTTTATACATCATAAGCAGCAATGTTACTAATATTGCTTCTTGCCCAGAACTTATGGCATATATTCTAATCAAGTGAGAAGTGTGTGTGTGTGTGTGTGGAGGTGGTGGGGAATTATTTCCAATATCGTTGATTGAATAGTGAATTCCTGTTTGGTTTTCTTGGTAGAATCTGAGAATAGATTGCCATCTCCTTCTTGGGTGAATTCTATTTAATCTGGCCTTCCTTTATGACCTGCCAATCATGGATGAATTTTCCAGGTGTGTATTCTCAATAGTATAGTTTGTAGCATC
Organism: Diadophis punctatus similis; assembly: GCA_023053685.1. NCBI lineage: Eukaryota > Metazoa > Chordata > Lepidosauria > Squamata > Dipsadidae > Diadophis > Diadophis punctatus. The sequence continues at coordinate 99,949,928 of JALIGW010000001.1, forward strand.
TCTGGGGTCTGTATATGTCTTCAGCACTGAACATGACTGAATTACCTATTGATGTCAGTGTGACTGGTCGTGTTCAGTGAGGAACAGGTACTTTATGTACAAATGTACATTATGTACATTGACAAATGTACAAATTTAGCCTCTTTGTATTTTTTTTAAAGAATTGATTGATTACGCCAAAAAAGAAATCCCATAAAAAAAATTTTTTTTAATTATTTAAATAGAAGACTTGTGAGTGCAAAAGCTCAGCGGTTAAAGACGCTGACCTTGTCAGTTGGAAAACTGACAACCTGGGTTCAAGATCTAGGCATTGTGCAACGGGGTGAAATCCTGTTACTTGCCTCAGCTCCTGCCTACCTAGCAGTTCAAAAATATGGAAATGCAAGTAGATAAATACTGTATAACAGTTCAGTGGGAAGGTAACAGTGTTCCATGCCCCTCAGCATATAGTCATTCTGGCCACATGACCACAGAAGTATCTTCGGACAATGCAGGCTCTCTCGGCTAAGAAACAGATGAGCACCGCCCTCTAGAGTAGGACACGACTGGACAGGGAAAATCTTTACCTTTACATGTAACACAGAGACACATACACATACTACATTAGTGGTTTCAATGTGGACAAGAAACAAGGGGATCCAGCTTACAATCCTCCCTCAGGCACAAAAATCAAATGAGAGAACTTGGACCAGTCATTCCCTGTCCCCATCCCCCAATCAGTGTCAGACTCTGAGATAAGCAGGCTGATTAAACAATCCCCTTTATAACATTATGAAGAACTTGTTAGGATGAGAATAAAATCTCATAGAGGCGACATTTTGGATCTTTACTTGGAATTCAGACATTTAGAAATAAAACCGAGATTAAATGTCTAATAGAAAATATTTATTTCAGTACAAAAACAATAAATCCTGAATAATTATATCTTTGCTAAGAAACACGACCGTTCAGGTCAAGAGCTAAGGCAGAAGAGAATTAATGGTGGATTAGGAATGTAGACATGCGTACACATCATATCACGTGTTCTGCTTGTACTGGAATATACCATAATATTAGATAGGGGTGTATCACCCTGCATAGACATACAACTGACAATATTCACTACGTGACAGAACTAGATGAGTGCAGTGCAAAAACAATTGGTGCTTAACCCTGCAACCATGCGGGACAAATTCTAAGAAAAACAGCAATGTGTGTCTCTGTGTTGTTTGTGTGTATGTAAAATATATAATTCATTAAACGCATGCTCTTTATTCTTTTAATCCTAAAAATGTGAAAGGTTAATCTTCTCAGAAATTCCATCTGTGAGAATCTAGGGTGACTAGTGCCTTCTTTCTCCTGGGAACTCAGACCTTTCGATATTGCTGTAATGAACAAGATGATTGATGGATGTCACCATTCTCTTCCTGAAATCTTGATCTCATTCTGAATTTCAGCAACAGGCCTGACCTCCTCTTAGCAACTGGAGCATGAGTGATCTATCCACCCATTCATCCTTCCATTCCACAGTTCCTTCTATGTTCTCACCTTCGTACATCTGCCTGTTGGGGGCAAGCAATAGGCCTGATGGGGGCAAGGAATAGACCTGTCTGTCAGTAGCTCTGTAATGAGAGTGGTTTACTAAATTACATTATCCTGTCTCTTTTGGAAGAGGGAGGGGAAAAACACATTCTGCATTCAGGAGACTCTCGTAATGACCATGGGAGGTCATGCTTTACCTTGTAGAAAACTAATTTAGGATCTAGAGAACGTATACAATAAACAATAGCCTGCAAATTAAAGCATTTTACCATAGCTTTAAAAGAAAAAGGGAAACTTCAGGAAACAGGCAATAATCAAAGTCATTAGGACCCCATTGCCATCATCTTACCCAGTGTTTGTGAAGTAATACCTTTGGTTTGTATTGTGAAATAAAAATATTTTGTAATATTTATTATTAATGAACAAAATCATAACAAATACTCAAGGCAGCTAACAAGGGTTGCTTTTTGGTAAAACAATCAGGAAAACATAGGATCAGATAAAGAGTAAATGAAAGAGATAAACAAAAGAGATGGGATTACTTCATACCCATCAATTTATTAGGAATTAGATTGTTCATAGTCCTCCAGAAATGGTACCCTCAGCTCAGTTCAGAGGGCAAGTATTCGTCAAGGAGACTTTAATATAGCAGAGGAAAAGAAGGACATTTCTTCTTATTTGTTTTACAGGAGCTTATTCAGAAATAAAATATTCCTAATGATTAAAAATCAGAGGACGAAGAAAAGAAGAAGACAATAATTATTCAATAGAAAGAAAGCATAACTGGTATGGTTTCTTCTCTTCTCTTTTCTTTTCTTCCCTTTCCCCCCTTTTTCTTATTTTCTATTTTTTTTACATTTTGTATATTTTTACTGTATTGATATTATTTGTTTATATGTGTAGGCCACCCAGATGAATGAATGTATGAATAGTTAGACAGATGATTGATAGATAGATAGATAGATAGATAGATAGATAGATAGATAGATAGATAGATAGATAGATAGATAGATAGATAGGCAGACAGACAGACAGACAGACAGACAGACAGACAGACAGACACACACTTTACAGGAAAATCAAACGTGTCCATGCCTAGATCAGTCAACCAGAAAAATTGAGTTCATTTGAGAAATAACAATCTTGATGTGTTAACCTTATCTGAGTGCTCTTTGTATGTGTGTTTTCAAAGCATGTTTATAAATACTTAAATATTCATTGAATAATTACATTTCTGTGTTTTTAATTGAATGTATTTTATTTAAATTTTGTATGTCCTATTTTGAGGCCTATTGCAATGTAGGAAGTGATGTAAAATAAATACGGTAGTTCCTGCATTGCAATAGCCACCTGGCATTGTTTAAACATTCTTGTGTTGGGTTTGGTTTGCATGAAATAAAGGAGAAAGCCAAGATCAGTTTGTCTACAAAGCATATTGCTCTATGTCTAGTAGAGATGTAAAGCTCACAATGCAATTATCAAGGGTGCCTTCACAATCTTCTTGGACAACTAATGCTGTAGGTGGAAGTCTGTATAGTAAGTAGAGCTTGAATAGTCCAAACAACTGAAGATGCATGTTCACTATGCTATACCATTTATCTGCTGTATGTTCCTCTTCTTCTGTCACTGAAAGCAGAAGTAGATTGAAATATGACTATCCAATACAGATTTCCCAGAGATATCCTTCCATGGTTCCTATCTGAAGAATTGCTTCTATTGGTCTTTTCCCCATAGCATGGTTCAGTCTGTATTTAAAAGAGAAGGCATATAACTATCCAGGTTTTGCATTAAATCATCCCATAGCTTTTAAAACAACAATAATAACAATAATAGACACTATTGTTTCCAGAAGAAAAATGGGGGAGAGGATCTCATTGCTGAAAGAGACCAGTTTATCTGATTAGAAAATTTAATCATAATGTGCTGAGCCACCAGAAAACAAAGCAAAATATAGAGAATGCACACCAATCATTTGTTGCAATGTAAATTACATACAGATGAAAACTCTTAAGTGCCAAAAAACAGTAAGGCCTTTACTTGAAAAAAAAAGACATCTGGTACTGGATGCCCCACCAGACATGAATAATACCATTGGTATTGCGCAAGCTAATGTAATATTAAACTGCAAAGATTAGGATTCCAGACTGCTTTATAACATTGAGGAATGTAGATTCAAAAACCAAAATCTTTTATAATCTGTAAAATGGGTTGCTATTGGATTAATGGCCGCCTTATTTTGTGACTAACATAATGAGAGATTTATTTTATAAGCTTCCCCATGCGTTTTTCAGATCCCTTTCTAATCACCATCACATTTGTGATGCACGCTACTGTTATTTTATTATTCAGTCCCAAGTAGTATCATAAGTGGTAGCCCAGGCAGTTTTTTTATGCCATTGACTACAATTCAAACAGATTTAAGCACCGTTTGATTTTAGCAAGGTAGATAGATACAGTATCATTCCACTGGAGATCAAGAGGAGTTGACAGAATAAACCTGTCTTTAAGTCCATTGAATGGTGATTAAATAACTAAGTCGCTTGCAGGAGTATGAAAATAACAACCCATTATACTGTACACAATATTTGGTCATGTCCTGATTAAAATCAATATGGTGGACAGAAAGTGGGAGTCATTGTACTGTAGTGTGATGGAAAACAAGCCACACTTAGTTAAAAACCCATTTATAATTTGAATCTCCTTTCTAGCAATGATATAAGACAATAACTACTAAAATTTATTTATTTATTTATTTATTTATTTATTTTATTTAATAAAATAAGTTCAGCAAGACAAAGAATAAGGTAAATCAAAAGTGAAGTTCATGGACACTTCAAATGCAGATTCTCCAGATGGAATTGTATGCAGAAAATAATTAGGAAATCTCTATTATGTCTATTACGTCCGTTTTACCACATTGTAAGTCACTCACAGCTACTCTGAACTGCAAGTGGTGTGTGTATACATTTAATGAATAATAACTGATCGTCATGCACAAATTCAGCCCCAACATATGAAGAAACAGCTGGGAACACATTGCAAGAAATAAGAGGGGAAATGAGTCTATTGGGACATATCTCAGAAACCTCAAGAACACTAGAGGTATACCAGCAACCTCAAAAAAGTAGTCAAGATGCATGATGGGAGGGACAGAAGTGGGTGGGCTATATCTGTTTTTCTGTTCAGTGAAGCTGAGATTACTCAGATTAATACTTTTAGGAGCTCATTAAAAAGCAGCATTTGGAACAACAAAAAAGTGGCAAAAAACAAACTACACAAATTATTGATGTCTCTTTACACCACACCAACACACCATGATAAAAAAAATTTACAGTGTTTTCCAATTTTTTAGAAATTTATTGAATTAATCAAATGATATTTAGTCTGAACCAAATTTCAGAGTGACAGTGGCAAAGAAACACAAGTTATGACCACCACCACCACCTATAAATATCATTATAAAGTAAGTGCTGTAACAGATAATGTTCCACCCATTCCCCAAGGAGATTGGATTCAATGGAAATGAAAACTTCTGTTTCCAACTTGAGGTCCTTGGGAAAAGTTGTAGAGAAAGTGATAGAGCTACAGTTATAGAAGGTTCTGGAGAAGATGATCAATAGCAGTCTGGATTTGGTCATGGTTGCCCAGATAGACGGACACTGAGAAAATGTAATAGCACTAAAAATTCAACCTTAGTGTCCTAACAAGTTCCTGATTTAAGCTATGGAATTCACATGAGGATCTAAAAAAGATAATAACCTAATTGTTCAGTATAACATCTCTGAATTTAGAATAGTAAACAGAATACAGAATAAGAATTGGAGGTCTTCTAGTCCAATCCCCTGCTCAAGCAGGAAAACCTATACCATTTCAGACAAATGGCTGTCCAATCTCTCCTTAAAAACCTCCAGTGATGATACATCCACAGTTTCTGAAGGCAAGCCATTCCACTGGTCCATTGTTCTTGCTGTGAGGAAATTTCTCCTTAGTTCTAGGTTGGATCTCTCCTTGATAATTTTCCATCTATTATTTCCTGTCCTACTATCAGGTTCTTCAGAGAATAGGTTGACCCCCTCTTCTCTGTGACATCCCCTCATTTTTGGAAGACTGCTATCTTGAGATCCCTAGTCCTTCAATATTTTTTCAATATTACTTATACCAAAATCTGGTATTAAAGATTAAGAAAAGAGGGAGAAGCTTCTAAAGAGTCATCAATTTTCACTAAACTAGCATTTGAATGTTTGCCCTAACTTCGTACAATAATAGAACGTTAACTTATTTAACATTGGAAGCTACATTAGGGGCCAAATAAAATATCAATATAGTAAAAACGATAAACTATTAGTGATAAAAAAATTTAGAAAGTAACCATAACTTTCAGACAAATTTTAGGAGAAACAATTAAGTTTTAATATGACCACTAAAATTTGTTTGATTAGAAAAAAGAATAAAAACTATAGCAAATCTAAATTAAGAAGGTTGTTCTCAATATACTGTCTTTCAGTATTTGCATGCTGAGGAGAAATGAGGCAGGCTGTGTCCTTTTAATTATTCCCTCTGTTCCAAGAGTAGGCTGTTGGCAATTCACTGTAAAAGATGAATGAACCTAGAGGAATTTGGGAGATTTATCAGGAATTTAGTCCTAATAAAGAAAATTTAGCCCTAACCAAGCAGACTTCATTATTAGAATGCAAAGTTAGCTGAAACAGCATGGAACAGATAAGCAAATGGTTCCTTTGTTTATGAGGGAGCAAAGGCGCAGGCTGGGTGCTGTGCTGGGAAATATCTACTATAGATAAGGAGACAAATCCTATAGTAGGTTATTATGGAAATTCCACTATTACGACACACATGTGCAAACCTTTTTGTGAATTTTCACTTGCTCACATAAACAGTCATATGTAGATTAGTCTATGTGATTTCACAGTTTGAAATTCCTTGTGTGAAATGCTTATATATGTATTTGAGGTCTTTCACCTGGGAACGTTAGTTGATGTGTGCTTGCATGTCTGACCAAAACTCTGCAGACACTTAATAAAGTTTTGGAGACTTCTTGGTCCATGTTGGAGGAACAGTCCCAAACATTGCTACCCATGTAATAGAGAAGGGATAAGGGTGGTGTTCTCAGGATATTACTTAGTTACTGTATATGGAGTAGACACTGAAGGAAAGAAGCAATGCCTCATTTTTTTGGGACTGTTTCACTTAGAATCTCCCTCCCACAATGCCTTGGCTTAGCTTGAGAACTGAAGTGCATCCAGAGACACTTCAGACAGATAATGGGACAGCCTGTAGATAACCAGGTTAACTCTGATATGAGCAGGGTATCCCCTGATAAGTAAGCAGTTGCAGACCATGAGTGGCAGTGTCATCTGTATGCTATCTGGCTCCCAATGACTGGTTGGTTCAGAAGTAAAAACAAATGTTAAAAACCAAAACAATAACAGACAAAAATACAAGAATAAAAGATGGCAAGGATGACAAAAACCATTCAGGAATCAAAGAGAAACAAAAACCCACATAATCCAGAGAATTCATTTTCCCTCACCAAAAGTGTGGGTGAAGAAGGAGGTCTTCAGGGCCATTCAAAACACCAGCAGGTTGGGGACCATCTATATATCAGGAGAATTTCATTCCAGGAGACAGGTGTTGCTACAAAGAAGGTGTACTTCTGGGGTGCCAATACTGTAGGTTTAATTTAATCAAAGAAACCCAGAACATACCAACCCAGCCAGATAGAATTGCCAGGGCAGATGCTATGGGAAATAGCCCCTCAAAAAGCAGTCCCTATGTCATGAAGGGCTTTATGATTCTTGTTTGTTTGTTTGTTTGTTCATATTTATATGCTGCCCAACTCCTGAAGGACTCTGGGCGGCTTACAACAGAATAAATGACCCTTTATGACCCTTTATGACCAGCAGTCTTTTTTTCCTTCCTTCCTTCCTTCCTTCCTTCCTTCCTTCCTTCCTTCCTTCCTTCCTTCCTTCCTTCCTTCCTTCCTTCCTTCCTTCCTTCCTTCCTTCCCTTTATTTAACTTCTATGCCACCCATCCCACCAAGGTGACTTTAACCCAAAACCACACAGCAAAACAATGCAGCTCATGAATAAGAATTATATTCTTGGTAATTCATCAATATTTGGTTTGGTTTGTATTTACCATAGAATAATTTTGATTTAAACATATTCAGCTGCACTTATTCTCTAGATAAGTTGGAAAGTGAAGGGGAATAAAAAGGAAGAAATACGCTGAATTAGGTATAGGAATGCAGATTTTCATACACATGTTTTAGATTCAATGTGCATCTGTTCCACCATTCAGTTATTTAACTTCTGGAGATTCAGTGGGAGATCAAAGCTGTATGAGCAGATTTCTACTTGCACAACAGGACTCTCTTTCCCCCTTTTTCCACCTGCATCCTTTCATTACAGCAGATTTTCAAACTTGGATAAGATATAACAGGTTTTTATTTTATTTTATTACATGCCAACTCCACACTTTGGGCCAATCACTCTCCCTTAGCCCAACTCACCTCACAGGATTGTTGTGGCGAAAATATGAGGAGGAAAGAATGTTAGGTATGTTCACCACATTGAATTCCCCCCTCCAGTCCCATTTGTGTTGGAGGGTACCTTTCAAGGCACTTCCAGGGTGAAAGGATTAGCCAGTGACATCACCATTGTCACGATGTGAATATTGTCAGTTGTATGTCTATGCAGGGTGATATACCCCTATCTAATATTATGGTACTTTCCAACACAAGCAGTACACGTGATATGATGTGTACGCATGTCTACATTCCTAATCCACCATTTATTCTCTTCTGCCTTAGCTCTTGACCTGAACGGTCGTGTTTCTTAGCAAAGATGTAATTATTCAGGATTTATTGTTTTTGTACTGAAATAAATATTTTCTATTAGACATTTAATCTCGGTTTTATTTCTAAATGATTGAATTCCAAGTAAAGATCCAAAACGTCGCCTCTATGAGATTTTATTCTCATCCCAACAACCATTGTCCAGTGATGTCACCATTGCCCACCACACCCATGGGGCTCCTTTCATGTCCACATTAAGGAGCTGGAGCGAATGACGGGACCTCATCCCACCACACAGCAGCACTCAGGTCTTGAACACGGACCTGCTGACCTCCAACCCAACCCAGTGTCCTAAACACATGAGTCACCACACTCCTACCACCTTGAGTTATTTATAAAAAATAATAAGGGAGGGATTAAAAATCAAATAAATAAATAGATAGTTTACAATCCCATGGACAAACCCAGGGGTGGGTTCCTCCCAGTTTGGACCAGTTTGCCTGAACCGGTAGCGACCCTCTGGTGACGTCACTGAACTGGATTGGCCGGTGCCGGTCTGTGGGCGCCACCATCTTTTTAAAAAAAAATGTGATTTTTTTTTTTTACTTTTTGGAAGGCTTTTCCTGTTCTGCCACTTGAAAGAGGGCCCTCCCTCCCGCCCCTGGGTTTATACTGACCTTTATTCCTTCTTCCAAAGCCCAGCTGATCAGCTCAGCTGTGTTTCGGGCTGAGTTTAAAGTACTGAGCATGTGCGGCAGCAAAATTGCACTTCCGTCGTGATGTGAACCGGTGGGGAAGGTAAGTAGAACCCAACCCTGGACAAACCTCATTAATGACCCTGTTTTGTCTCATTCTGTGCTCTCTCTGTAAGTGCCATGGAAGATATAGTCAAACCAACCATAAAATATATACGAACAGAAGACGTCACCAGGCTTTAGAAAACCCAAGGCGCATAGAAGTAACAAAACAACACTTATTCTTCAGGTAACATGAAGAATTCTACTGTAAAAATAATTACAAGGAGGTAAATAGGAGGAAGCCTTAAAAGGATAATATCCTAATTTAATATATGAATGAAGTTAGGGGGTTGCAAATAAGGATGGGAGGGAACAGATTGGAGTATATGTTGGAGATTGTGGGAATGGTTAGCAGAAGTGGTAAATGGGTATTCCACATGGCAATTGCCTACAAGAATATGCAGGGATGAAATTCAATTTTTTTCCCTACCGGTTCTGTGGGCGTGGCAGCGGAAGGATACTGCAAAATCCCCATTCCCTCCCCACTCCTGAGGGAAGGATATTGCAAAATCTCCATTCCCACCCCACTCTGGGGCCAGCCAGAGGTGGTATTTGCCGGTTCTCCGAACTACTCAAAATTTCCTCTACCGGTTCTCCAGAACCTGCTGAATTTCACCCCTGTATATATGTCTATGGAGAATCTCTGTCATCCAGGTCATGGTTGTCCCAAACATGCATTTAAAACAAGGCAACTGGACTTTGTTTTTATTTGAAGATATTTCGCTTCTCATCCAAGAAATTTCATCAGTTCTTCTCAGAACTGAAGAAGCTTCTTTGATGAGAAGTGAAATGTTTTCAAGGAAAAACAAAGTCCGATTACCTTTTGGGGGGGGGGAAGCACCTTTGGGACAAGAATGTGTATAGTTTAGGAGACTTGATAAGAAGTTATATCAAGACATAAAAAATGCTGCTGCTCTGACAAAATGGGACAAGAAGCACATAAAGGAAGGACTATTTTCTGCATGGTCTTTTTAAAAATTGGCTGGTGACTGGGGTGAGTTGATTATATAATAAGAAACATATGAAACAATTTTAGCTTATTAGTTCTCCGGTTGCCAGTATAACCTCCTTGCAGCTAATACAATTTTTAAAATCCCTTGTATGTCTTTTATTGTAGAATAAAATTTAAAAATACCCTTGGTATGTTTAAAAACAAAAATCAAAGCTTATACAATTTGTTAGCCAAAATGGCACACATCATGGTATCTCACTGTCTCTTATTTTTAATAGAAAGCATTTGTTCTATAATAATTAGAATGCCTTTGAGGCAGCGCCTGGTTGCTGTTTTTGTGCCATGACTAACTAAGAATAATTGTCGTGCTTGTCTTGGGGAACTATTAACTTGCCAGGTCCAAGTGCTATAGCAATTGAATGTGTTATGATGTTGCAGAATTATGTTAACTCCTACAATCTTTTACTATTAACAACATTTAGATGCTTCTCTGCAAATTGTTGTTGCAGCAAATGTAAAAACTTTGATTTGAACACAATTTAGTCAAATCATCCCACCGCCTTGAAGATCGAATTCAATTACCAACGGAATCAATGCCTCAAATCATACTGGGAAATTGAAGGGACTCTTTTGAATGTGTAAATAATTTTTTACGAAAGAGAATCTTGAAATGAAGCTGATTCGTATTGAATTGATCAGTACATGCATTTGTGTATAGCCACCACATCATTTCTTTTCAAGATAAGCAATATTTTACGAAATAGAGAAAAGGAACAAGAAACAAGAAACAAACAAAAAGATACATGTTAAGGAAAACAAGACAAGGAAATATAGCTAAATTGAGTTTACTGCAGCAGCATTCACCATGCCTTTCTATCTGAATTGGTTCAACTCTTCCAATCAAATTACAAATTTGAATTGAATTAAATCAGTTCTGAGAACTAAACTCCAAATTCAAATATGATCTTCCTGATCTGAGCATTTCTGTCACTTATGACACTTTCAGTATCATTCATGTGCCACTCAAAATAAGGTGGGCAAAACTCTTTTTAACAAATGGTTGTCCAGTCTTGGAACATACTGTAACACACCAGTTGTTTTCAAGCTCCATACAAGAGTCCTTTTCTGTACCCAAACCTAAAGTTCTATGATTGGATCATGGTTTTGGATGAGGTGATTGTCAAATTGGCTAAATCTCCCCAACTTAGCTAACGATAAAATGTAGGAGTCTGGTTCATCTATACTTCTATTGGTCAAAACTAGGTAAAAGGAGAAAGGGAAGGTGAAGGGAAAAAGGAGGAGGAAGCTGGTCTTTTATAAAGATGTGCTCAGAAGCAATGTAATTCTACTGATGGCCTCAATTACTGCATCATTTATTTGGAGTTTATGAACTATAATATGCTAGGGGTGAGTCCACTTTGAAAACAATTTTGAAGAAATGCATGGAATAGAATAGAATAGAATAGAATAGAATAGAATAGAATAGAATAGAATAGAATAGAATATGGAAGGGACTTTGGAGGTCTTCTAGTCCAGCCCCTTGCTCAAGCAGGAGAATCTATACTATTTCAGATAAGTGACTGTCTAGTCCAGGGGTGTTAAACTTGATTTCATTGATGGTCACATCAGGGTTGTGTTTGTGTTTGACCTTGGGGAGCCAGGGAGGGCATGGCCAGGATGGGCGTGGCTAGGGTGGGCATGGCCAGCATGACGTCACTTACGTCGGAGGCACCTATAGTGGCCCGAGTCCTCTGCCAGTGAAAACAGGCTCCTGAGCTCCATTTTCGGCTGCAACGGCCTCCTACAACCCTCTGCCAGTGAAAACGGGCTGCACATAGCCCTCCCAAGTTCAATTTTTCCTAGCAGAGGCACCATGGACTGGTCCTTCTCTGTTTCCAGAATAGCCCTGTGGGCCATATTTAAGCACCCCATGGGCCGGATCTGGCCCCTGGGCCTTGAGTTTGATACCCCTGGTCTAGTCTCTTCTAAGTGATGGAGTGCCCACAATTTCTGGAGGCAAGCTGTTCCACTGGTTAATTGTCCTCACTGTTAGGAAGTTTCTCCTGAATTCCAGGTTGTTTCTCTCTTTGATTAGTTTCCAACCATTGTTTCTTGTCCTGCCCTCTGGTGCTTTGGAAAATAATTTGACCCCTTCTTTTAGCAGCCCCTCAAATACTGGAATACTGCTATCATGTCACCCCCTAATTCTTCTTTTCTTTAGACTAGCCAACCCCAAATCCTGCAGCCATTCTTCATATGTTTTAGTCTCCATGCTTTTATCATCTTAGTTGCTCTTCTCTGAACCTTTTCCAAAGTCTCAACATCTTTTTTGTAGCGTGGTGATCAAAATTGGTTGCAGTATTCCAGCTGTGGTCTTACTAGGGTTTTATAAAGCGGTATAAAGCATCTTCTGGATACAGTAAAATAACATATTCAGAGATTATTCTAGATAGCTAATTGATGATAAAGATTTTTCTAGGTTCCCCGCTTGCTCAATAGGCAAGATTAGAAGAGTTATTGTATTGTGAGTTATGCTTTTTTATTGTAGTAGTTGGAGGCTGATGTCATATTGCCAGGTGCCAAAATGTTTACTCTGCATTAGGATCAGAAAGAAAATTCCAACCAATAGCAAAGTATTATATATTTATAACTTCTGTTGTTCATAGGCTGCACTGAAGTGAATCAGGTGCTATGATGCTCTTTGCTGACTTTCTGGGACTGTTTGTATAGGTATGCTTGGGGGGAATTAAACTTTTAATGTTATTTTTATGGCAATGCTATATGGCAGTGATGGCGAACCTTTTTTGGTTCGCGTGCCAAAAGGGGGGGGGAATGCGGGGGATCACGTGTGTGCGTGCCCACACTCATAATTCCATGCACCCCCGCACATGCACGCATGACCCCCCTGCTCCCAGCATGCAATGGCACGCCAATTTTTCGCTCTCCCCAGGCTCCAGAGCCTTTCTAGGAGCCTGGGGAGGGCGAAAACGGCCTTCCCCACCCTCTCTGGAGGCTGGAAACAGCCTGTTTCCCGACTCCCAGTGGGCCCAGAAGGCCCAAAAATCAGCCGGCTGGTGCACACATGCACGCCGGACCTGAGCTCGCGTGCCCACCGATATGGCTCCGCGTGCCACTTGTGGCACCCGTGCCATAGGTTCGCCATCACGGCTATATGGCAATTTTTAATGTATTAATAATCATGCCCTTAGTTAACCTTTTGGTAAGTTGAAAGACAGGTAACAATCAGCAAAGGCTGCTGCCTCACCTATTCTGTGTGAAAAACAAGAGTGAAAAGCAAAACAAAGGAATTATTTTGAATTCTCATTGTTGCTTACTGTACATTTTGTCCTTATGGCATACTCTTGACATGTTGGAGTTTGTTTTATTAATACAGTGTTGTGCGCCTGAAATAAAATAGTTTCCCATTTATGCATTCTGGTACTGTAAAGGGACTAAAAAAAAAACAACTTTAGAAACAACTACAGGTAGTCCTGGATTTATAACACTTCATTTAGTGACCATTCAAAGTTACAACAGCACTGAAAAAAGTGGCTTATGACCGGTTTCAGCTTTCCCCATGGTCACATGATTAGAATTCAGTTACTTGGCAAATGGCATGTCATAGGTCATGTGATCACCATTTGTAACCTTCCCAGCCAGCTTCTGACAAGCAAAGTCAATGGGAGAAACCAGATTCATTTAACAAATGTAGTGATTTGCTTAGCAACGGTGGCAAAAACATCATAAAATGAAGCGCAACTCCCTTAACTACTGCCTTGCTTAACAATTGAAATTTTGGGCTTAATTGTGGTCATAAGTCAAGGGCTACCTGCATACACTTTTTAATATGATTCATTATAATAAAAAAGTAGAAAATTATGTTTTTAACTAATAATCCTACTGTACATGGCCTTAGGTATACTGGATTCAAAAGAGATCTTTCAATTATTTAAATACGACATTTTAACCTAAGCTCTCCACAGAATATGTTGTCAAGGCATTAAGAAATATAGCAAAATAAATTTGATCATTTCTAAATATATTAAATTACATTAAAATGTCAATTAATTCTATTTTCTTTCTTTATTTTTTTGTATTATGCAGTCAACTCAATCTTTTAAACAATATGTCCACTCTTCAAGAACTCATTCTATTTGTTTTACTTTCCTCTCCTGAGTAAATAGTGCATATTATTGACTACTGAATTCCTTTATTTGCCAGAAGACTATACTAGAATATAATATATCACTCAAGATAAAAAAAATAACCCTCCTCATTCTTTTCAACAATGATTTTAATTGGTAGTTAAACAATTGGTTTTAAGTGACTTTTCTGAAGTAATAGCTAGCTTGACAAGAATGTAAACAAATAATCTGGAATAATAAAAGGTGAATATATTCAATCTGTAGTTATACTGGGCAACATCCAGATCTGTCAATATGATTTTCATTAGAGTATGTAACTCAAATTTCACTGGTCTGTAGAGGCATCTGAGGTCTCATCACTAGAAGCACAGTCAAAAGAATGCCTAGCAAAAGAGAAATTGTACTCCATTAAGGCTGCTACATGTAACATGATAATAAAATTAAACAAAACACAGGGACTGCGTGTACATTTTAATTCAAAATACATTTCAGGGTTTTCTTTCTGTCTTAAATGACTGCAATATCACCTTTTTATGAAAAAAAATCTATATGATGTTTTTAGTAAAGCTGTTTATCATAACCCCAAAACCAGCCATGTTGGATCAAAAGCAATCACTCTAAGAATGCAGTAAAAATCTTTTTTTCCCCAAATGTAAACTTTTTTTCTCTTTCTTGTCCTTTACTCTTTACATTTTGCTTTTGGCTGGAACTCCATTATGAAGCCTTTGGATGATCTGCAAATCTGCTTCTTCACAGTATCACTCAGCCTCTTACCCTGGATTAGATTTTTCTAACCTGGATTCCTTCAGATGTCTTAAACTATACTGTAATACCCATACTAATTAAGCTATGTGAACCTGGCCATAATTAAATGTGTTGTGTAGGAATTCCAGGAGCTATATCCCCAACAGATCTGTAAAACACCAGGTTAGAAAAGAGTTGCGTTAGATTACTTATGAGCAAATAAAATACCATAGAACTCTAACAGACCCTTAGTTCTATGTATTTATTTCATTATGAAAACCTGATTTTTTCCCCTCATGTCTTTGTTTATCTTCAAGTTTACCTACGTGCATCCCATACAAAATTTACAGATCATTACACTGGGGAAAGCACTTTTGTGCAGTACCGCATATATATAATTTTCTTCACTTAACAAAATGAAGAAAAACAAAGAGAATATATTGTTTGTTCCAGGGGTGGGTTCTAACTTACCTCGCTACCGGTTCACTTCCTCCTGCGCCGCGTGGGTGTGCCTCGTGGGCACGTACACGCTTTGCAAGCATGCGCATGCGCAGTGCCGAAAAATCTGAAAATGATATTTTAAAAAGCTGAAAACAAGATGGCGACTGCATGCACAGTGCCAGAAACTCAGTTCTGCGCATGCTCAGAAGAAGAAGAAATAAAAACAAACTTCAAATTAAAAAAAAAAAATCAAAAAAAAGATGGCGGAGCCCACGGACCGGCACCAACCGAATCGGGTCCGTGATGTCATCATGACATCACCAAGGGTCGCTACCGGTTCGGGTGAACTGGTCCGAACCGGGAGGAATCCACCCCTGGTTTGTTCTGTGCATTCCAGTCAATGTTGACTTTTAGTGACTGCATGAACAAATGCCTGCAGTTTTCTTTGCAAGATTTTTGGAAGTGATTTGTCTTTGCTTATTTCCCATAGCTGAGAGAGTCTGGCTGGCCCAAGACCACCTAGCTGGCTTTGCAGCTTATGCCTTTAGAACTCATAGCCTGGTGTCTTATCCACTATGTTTTTAGCCTGGTACCTTATCCACTATACCAAAGTAGTTCTAATAGTTTACCAAATACAATTCAATCCATTTATGTTGTGATGTAGTACTTCAGGTACTCTCATTGCAGGAGATGAAGAGAGCAGGGCTTCCTCATTGCTGTCTCAGCTCTTGTAACTAAGAGCCCTGTAATCTGATTGGCCTCTACATCATTCACCATTTAGAAAGGTGTTAAATAATGGCTGTTCCCGAAAGCCTTCCGAGTCTGGCCATACATTTGTTAGACTAGAATAGAATAACAGAATTGGAAGGGACCTTGGAGGTCTTCTAGTCCAATCTCCTGCTCAGGCAGGAAACCCTTTACCTTATACCATTTCAGAGAAATGGTTGTGCAATCTCTTCCAGTGTTGGAGCATTCAAAAATCAGTGGAAGTTGTTCCACTGATTAATCGTTCTAACCGTCAGGAAATTTCTTCTTAGTTCTAGGTTGCTTCTCTTCTTAATTAGTTTCTATGCATTGCTTCTTGTCCTGCCTTCAGGTGCTTTGGAGAATATGTTGAGTACCTCCTCTCTGTGGCAACCCCTGAGATATCAGAATGCTGCTATCATGTGTAGTCCTGCTTTTCATTAAACTAGACTTACCAAGTTCCGTTCTTTATATGTTTTAGCCCAGTCTCCTAATCATCTTTGTTGCTCTACTCTTCATTCTTTCTAGCGTCTCAACATCTTTTTTACATCGTGGTGACCAAAACTGAATGCAGTATTCCAAGTGTGGCCTTACCAAGGCATTATAAAGTGGCATTAACATTTCGCGTGATCTTAATTCTATCCCTCTGTTAATGCAGGCTAGATCTGTGAACCGGTAGTGCCGGTGGCGGGAGGCTCCGCCCACCCACCCAGGACGCTTCTGCACATGTGCAGAAGTGTTGCATGCACACGCGAACCGGTAGCAACGGGTTTTAGAGCCCACTGCTGGTTCTATGGTTTAAGGTCTCTTGTCTTAGGTTTACAACATGGATGACATCCAGGTAATGGGAAATAGATAAATGAAATGGGACAGTGTAGAGATCTGAGATAGACACTTGGGGCTTTAATTCAAATGTTTAACACTAGTATATTCATTAGATTCATCTCTGAAAGATGCTGCCCTTTGTAGTAGAAGTTAACATTGTTTTATCAATTCAGAAGCTCAATTTTTAAACAGTGCCATTAAAATGGTATAGTCCAGGGGTAGGCAAAGTTGGCTCTTCTATGACTCGTGGACTTCAACTCCCAGACTTTCTGAGCCAATCATGCTAGCTCAGGAATTCTGGGAGTTGAAGTCCACAAGTCATAGAAGAGCCAACTTTACCTACCCCTGGTATAGTCAATCTTAAAGTAAGTCATTTCAAATGTGTCAGTGTTGTAATAGATACAAATCCATGTAAAACCAGATTGAATCAATAAATTCATCAATAAATTTCCTAACAGACAATTGAGTAGAAATCAGCAATCCCTGAAAGATTTATCAATGTCTATGAATATAATAAATATTTGATTCTTGATTCCCTGAAAGATTTCCACCTTTCAGAAATTCATCCTCATCTCAGAGACCAAAACTTGTACTATGATTTCTCTAGCTCAATCTCTTTCCTCCAACCTCCAGAAAGTAAAATTGGAAAGTGAAAACAGTTGCAGGAATTGGATATGGCCAGTCTAGAGAAAAGAAGGACTAGGGGTGACATGATAGCAGTATTCCAGTATTTGAAGAGCTGCCACAAAGAAGAGGGGGGGGGGTCAACTTTTTTTTCCAAAGCACCAGAAGGCAAGACAAGAAACAATGGATAGGAATAATCAAGGAGAGAAGCAACCTGGATTTAAGGAGAAACTTCCTAACAGTGAGAGCAATTAACCAGTGGAACAGCTTGCCTTCAGAAGTTGTAGGTGCTTCATCACAGGAGGTTTTTAAGAAAAGACTGAACAGCCACCTATTTGAAATGCTATAGGGTCTCTTGCTATTGCCACAACTTGGATGTGCTTCTCATTCCTAATAACTAATAATTCACTTGTAGAATGGCAGGATTGTCCCCTGATGTATTAGCAACATTAACAGCAAGCTCTGTAGTGTTTCCAGATGTGCTGTCTACCATAACCAAATGGAATATTCCAGGGCAAATAATTCAGTGTTTGCCTATTTGTTTAAGATTGCATGTGATTTCTTTCTCTCCCCCCCCCTTTGTTGTCAATGCAACTTTATCTAGGAAAAACAGTGGATCCAAAGTTTGGCTGAGATTCATATTTTCAATACAAGCATTGCAAGATTAAGGAAGCATTATTTATATATTATCAGGCAGTTTGCCACCAAATATTGATGTGATTAACTGGCACATTAAGCATTCTAAGGGACCCTTTCAACCTATAGGGATTTCTGCTTTAGAATATAAATAATGATTTTAAATTTATAATTTCAGGGTTAATCTGCTGGGAGGCACCACATAAATTAGATGTTAAGGTAAAGGTAAAGGTTCCCCTCACACATATGTGCTAGTTGTTCCCAACTCTAGGGGGTGGTGCTCATCTCCGTTTCAAAGCCGATGAGCCAGCACTATCTGAAGATGTCTCCGTGATCATCTGGCTGGCATGACTAAATGCCAAAGGTGCACGGAACGCTGTTACCTTCCCACCAAAGGTCCCTATTTTTCTACTTACATTTTTACGTGCTTTCGAACTGCTATGGTGGCAGAAACTGGGACAAGTAACGGAGCTCATCCTGTTACATGGCACTAGGGATTCGAACCGCTGAACTGCTGACCTTTCGATCGACAAGTTCAGTGTCTTAGCCACTGAGCCACTGCGTCCCTTAAAAGTTTTTTAAAATTAAATTTTAAATTAAAATTAAATTAAAATTTTAAAAAAATGTAAAAAAATTTTTTTTAAAGAAATTGGATGTTACAAAAGCCAAAAATAGGTAAGGCCACCATTTGAATCCCCTTTTTAACCATCCTTTTGTGACTGTAACCAACTTCTCTTATTGTCTCTTCTTAGGAAAAGAGACCTTTCTTGCAAGAGATCAGATCAGATTGTTTGCTGAAGGCTTTTGAAATTAGGCCAAGGGCCACAGATTCTCCATTCCCATTCCCATTTTAAAACAACAGTCCATCTCCTCTCCCGACTCCAAAAGACATGATCTAAATAAATAAATATCATCCCCTCACTTAAAAAAAATCAGGCAATAGATTGTACTGGGCAATTGCTTTGTTTATGTTCCGGCTCTAGTTCAACTCTTCCCATCAATGCTCTTAGTGTTTTCTTGTTTATTTTGTTCAGCATACACGGAATGAAACTGGATCTTACACAAGTTCTATTGGGGTTACAGGGAAAAAAATTATCCGGCACATCTAGGCGAGGATTTGCTAAGAATTCATTACAGCAATGAAAAGAAATGCATCAGAAGAAAAGGAAATGATCTAGAGCCCTCAAAGTAAAAAAATTCAGCACTTCAATTGATTTTAATATGACAGCATGAACATTAATGTGTCATTCCTGTTACTGAAAATGTTTGAACTAAAAAATTTCTTCCATTGTAGGAGAAAACTAGGACCCAGGAAAACCACTGTTCCAGTGGAAGGACCTAGGTGATTAACAGTTCATAACCCTACTATAGACTTCAACACCACATCAATCCAGCTCAGAGGTCTTCAAACTTGGCAACTTTAAGACTTGTGGACTTCAACTCCCAGAATTCTCTAGCCAGCATAGCTTGGGGACCCCTGACCCAGTTTGGGGGACCCCTGACACAGCTCCCTCTCCATAGAAGATTTTTATGTTCCACAGAAGGTTCAGAACTACAGCCAATAGATCATAATCATTCTTTAATCTATTTCTTGAACGGTGGAGTGGGGATTTGAATCTGTATCTTCCTAATCCTATTCTAGTACTTAAAATATTATACCTCAACCATCTGAACAACTAGGGCATCAGTGTTTGGATTAACAGATCCGGTTGCAAGCATCCAGATTACCATTAGGTAATAATAAAGAGATGCAAACCACTCCAACCATTTGCTATCCTTTTCTGTCATTCCAATTTTTAACGCCCAGAACCAGTAGCTTTAGTCAATCTATAATATATAATCATGAGTTCAATCAGCATTATCTAATCATGAATTCACACCATTTGCTTAAGCTAAAATGGATGTGGAAATGATTGACTCTTGGCACATTTGCAGAGAGATGTAAGTTTAATTTTTGGCAAGAAACATAAAATGACAAAGGATTTTTCACTGTAGCACAAGGAAGAAGGCCCGAGGCTGTGGAAAATACTATTTTTACAACTCATACTAGAGGTTAAATATTTGAAATACTTTTCTATCACACTTGCCATTAAAGACTTTTTACAGTTATACACTGTATGGTTTGCACAGGCAACTAAATAGGATCCTAGTTCCTTAAAATACTGAACAAATTTCATTTCAAACAAACTGGCAATCCTACTGCTGACCAAGTAAATGGTAGATTCATCTGATTTCCATGACATTACGACTATAGCATAAGAGCCAGAATTTTCTACGCTTAGTTTACAATGTACATTATTACTTGGATCATCTGAAAACTTCCTATGATACTATCAATGCATGAGTAACTCTGTCAACTTTGCTTTTGATTTTCTTTAAAGTATAATGCTGCATTGGTTGCATATTTATTGATGTTAATCATGCCAGCAGAGGGAGGGGAGTGGAAGATCAAAGCAGCTTATAGAAGCCTAGAACATTAACGCATGGAATGCTATTGCCAGAAACATTCTCAGAAACAGGAACATCTGCACCTCAGATGTATATACACTTGCTGCCTCAATTAAAATTAATGGGGTATTCTACATACCTACGTGTGTGAGAGCTCATGCCTTTTTTAATTTGAAAATGAGAGTGTCAAATTTGCATGTTAAAACATTAACACTAAACACATTTTTATTTGATTGTCAGATTGGGTCAACTCAACATTTGGGATCAAAGACATAGTTTGAATGGGACCAGAGTTCATCTGCACACTCTACTAAATGGCATCTGCTCTCCAGGGTTTCTTTCTGGCATGTCCAACAAGGTCAATGTTGGTGATGAGACCTCCAAGGATAAGGTCTCCTCTGAGATCCTTCCTTGGAGAAGACCTGAAAGGTTAAAGCTTTGGGGGGGGGCTTTCTCCTCGCACACTATCTCCCTTACCTAGGCAATTCATACCACTGGAAGTTTAGTACCAATAGTGACAGCTGTCTGAATAAAACTGTAGAATTTGTGGTAGGGACGGTTAATCCATCAAATATCTGAGTGGGAAACAAGTGGTCTTTATTTTACAATCTTAAAGAGAGGCTGTGGGTGTGCCATCTTAGCTGAAACAACATATTTTTCTATTCTTTTAGTTGGACAGCTCCTTAAACTAAACCTAAACTTCTTTCTCTTTGACCCACAGAAGTACTTCTTAAGGGGGGGGGGAAAGTACAGTATTTGATTCTTTGGGCTGACATAAGAAGTACAGAGCACTGGTTAGAATTTCTTCTGCCACTCCCTAAAAATATCAAAGAATGAAGCGAGAGATCTTTTGCATATAAAACCATGACCTTCCCTCATTATGAAGAATAAAGAGTACAAAATGTTGGGCATTAATACAATAAGTATAAATGTACAAGAGTATAAATATTAGCTGACAATAAATTATACTAAGAAAACATTAAAAACATATCTACAAAGAGCAATTTAGCTCTCAGTGGAGCTTAAATATATATATTTGGGAGATAAAACCCTATATGTCAAAACAAAGACAATGGTGTTTGCATTCTTTCTTAAAATATTTATTCTTTTGTTTTTATATATGGCTGATTTCTATTCTTGACCCTTTCTCAACTGCCTGCAGCCAACATGAATAATTTCTCTCTAGATTCAGGGATGTGCTTCATGGGGGTAGGGGTGGAGATAGTGCCTTCCATCTCCTTCACCCAATACAGTTTGCCTTAACGCAGACCGTACTACCAAATACTGATCCAGGAAGCTTAGCCGTAGTGTCTCTGCCTGGTATTATTCATCACGTACTCTTATGCCAGTTGTAGGCTCCACGGTCTTTTCAGTTTACATTCCTCGTCCAAGAAGATTCCAAGAGCCAGAAGAAGACATTTATTAAAGCAGACAGGGAGACATTACAAGAGAAAAAGGGAGCTGGAGTGAGTATTTATCTTCTCAGCAACACCACTGCTGCCACCCCTCCCGCCAAGAAAATAATGGCCTGAAGCCTGTGGAAAGTGTTAGATTATGTTTAGGACTCTTGCTGCTGTTCTCTTGGATTAAACATCCTTGTAACAAAAGCCACAAGAGTCCATAAACAAATTATCTGAACTACATGCTTACTCCAACATGCACAGCATAAACTACAATTCAATTAAGAAAAGTAAAGGGTTTTAAAAACAAAAACAAATAACGCATCTGTACATTCTGGGCTAGTGCTGAATTAAGTACTTTCTGCACTTGAGATCTCTCGTGAAATATTGCTTTCTCTTCAGCTATTTTGAGGATTGGTAGTTGTTCCTTCCCTGTCCATATTTTAACTTCCTAAGTGTTAATCAAAGAACCTAAGTGTTACTCAAGAAACCACACTCTTGAAGTTCAAATATCTGGCAACAATATCCAAATATATCTATTTAAAGTTACATTGTGGCCAAGGTTCATGCAAAAACTGTTTTGAAATAAAAAGACAGGTTGGAATATATAACAGCAAATTAAATTACTGTGTGTCTTTGAAGGATTGGTACCAGAATTCATAACTACCTTGGAAAATTGAGTAAGGAATGTATTAAGGTGTGCAAATACAGTATATATTTAGGGTACTCAGAAATATTTAACCCTCTCCTGCCATACTTCAGCTCAATGATAATGGAGATAAAGGTACTTGCAGGTGAGCTGTAACAATACAGACTTCGGTTTAGATATTCTTGGTAAGTCCTCATTAATTTGAACCTGCAGGCTCAACATATAGAGCTCTATTACTGAATCAAAGCATTGATCCATCTATTTTTCAGACTGTCTGAATCAACTGCAATAGCTTTCCTGGATTTTAGATCAGTTTAGTTTAATTTCCCATCAATACAGTTATCTAAAAATACCATGGTTTGAACTTGGGATCTATTATATGTAAAGCAAGCACTTGATCAATGAGCTACAAATGTTTTGCCTCAAAACTATGACTTTTCCTGCTGACAATTCATATTCCCAAGTTCATGAAACTCACCCAACCACAGGTAATGCTGGCTGATCAATATTGGCAGCAGAAGTCTACACTATATAGAATGGCCTCAGGGACAGAAACACATCATGGCAATTCAAAGTAGCTCTGTGCTGGATCTTAGTACCCTATGGCAAACAAAGCAATTTCTTCTTGCATGCTTAGTGCTTCATATAACATTAGCTAGACTGAAATAGAGGTCTATTGCTATGAGATCTGGGTTGAAGAACTACAGATCATCCTTAGATGAAAGCAAAGAATTAGCATTTTCTGTATCTCTTTGTTTCTGTCCAGCAGTTGTCTAGATTGTTGCAGTCTAGATCTGGTAGCCTCAACGTTCAATAACATTTCAACAAACATCTATGACTTACTTTATAGTTCTATATACAGAGTTAAACAGGACTCGTCTTTCATTGAATTGCGTAGGATTAGCCTGATAATACATCCCTGAATGATCACACCACCAAATATTATGATTGTGCTTGACTCTAACTGTGGTTAATATAACAAAATATCCCAAATCTTTTTTTATAGATTTGATGTGTTACAAATCCTAGATAAGTATCTGAAGGAACTGCTCCAATGCAAGCAATGTTGAGTCATGTGTTTAATGTAAAATAGAATAAAATGACTTCTATCCAGTGCTGTTTTATTGGTATCTATTTATTTACAAATAACAAATATGTAAGCTCCATTTAAAAGTCACCTCTTCCTTTGTTTCTTTGAATCTGCTTTATAAATCTCATAAAAAACACATTACTTCTCATAGCATAAAAATATTTCCCATTAAAACAGTGGCCTGCTTTTAATAAATCCCAAAGTTATTGTTGGCACAAAATTGCCAATGTCTAACCAAATGGATATTTGTATGTATTAAACTCATGTAACTTAATACATTCCCTAAAACGGATCAAATCCTTCAGCAACTCATTTAGCCCAGGCAGATGTCAGAAGCGTAGTTCTATTAAAAACCACGATATTGTCTTTATTGACCTTTCTTTTGCTGCTGTTATCTCAATAAATAGAAGGACTTGTGCTAGCAGGATTTAATATAGGTTGGTGTGGGAAAGGAAATTAGTTCCGCCTTGTGCACAAAGGACATCAGGGGACGCCTACTTTCCCGTTTCATCAGTTGCTGCAAAGTCATAAGCAATTTTTTGTCATTCCTTTTATTTAAGAGTTCAGAAGAAAAATACGGCACATTTAAATTAGGCCAATTTTGGTATCCAGTGAAAATAAAATAAGTTAATTTCCTGGATTTGGGGAGAACAGGGGTCTCTTGCTTACTGCAAAATCCAACTTGAAGGGTGACAGGGATGCAAAACTCTGTTTAATATACTGTTAGTGAATTATAGGTCATTTCTCACAATTGTCAAGGTTCCGAGTAATGCATCCACCAAAAGCAGAACTCTGAGACAGGTCGATTCCTCAAGGAACATGTTTATTGGATACATCATATCAGCACAGCTAGTGAAAACCAACTCTAAAAGTTCCCCCAGGTTTTCTCCTAATTAAAAGAGCAAATATTTCCCTCCCCTGATGTCACCAGTCACATTGTCCAATGAAAGTAGCTGGGAGGCTGCTTGGTCACTCCTCTCCTCCTTCACTTGCCATCTGTTGGGATGACCTTGGTCCCCACAAGAAAACTTTTTGTTTTTACTGGTAGCCAGTCTATCTACTCCCCACCTCCTTTCACCCTTTCAAAGTTCGTGGCAACTATGAGGCAGGAAAAGATGGCTTCAGCCAGGTTCGCTTCAGAGTTGACAACAATTTCCAATGAGATTAATTATGGGGGATGCTGGGAGCCACAACACAGAAACTCTTGAAGGACGTAAGCATCCCTCATCTGTGCCTTAAATCAGGACAGCAATAAAGCTACTAAGGAGCAAACATTTTCAAGTCTACAAACTTGAAACTCAATTCAATTACATCAAGGTTACATAGCAATAGCAATAGCACTTAGACTTATATACCGCTTCATAGTGCTTTACAGCCCTCTCTAAGCGGTTTACAGAGTTCAGCATATTGCCCCCAACAATCTGGGTCCTCATTTTTACCGACCTCGGAAGGATGAAAGGCTGAGTCAACCTTGAGCCGGTGAGATTTGAACAGCTGAACTGCTGAACTGCAGTGCTGCTCTTTAACCACTGCGCCACCTCGGTTCTTACATGCAGAGGAGTTATCTATATTTTTGCCATTATTTATGAGAAACAACTGCAATCAACTCAAAAAAAGTAATTATGTAGTTACACATATTATCAATGCTTCCTTTTCAATAATGTAAGTTTTTTTAAAAAAATACTAGAGTGGCGAGAATTGCAAATTGAAGAGAATTATCATTCCTTCTCCCTTTTCCATTGTGATCCTGACTTTTTTTTTAAAAAAAAAAAAACCTTTCTCAGTGCATATGAAAACATACCAGATCAGGGTCCCTAATTAGTTTTAATAGTTATAAATTGTTTCATAGATATATCTCCTTGTGAAGCATGGACAAGAATTAGAAACTTCCTTTTCGCCTTTCTGGGGAGCAAGATGGACAAGGCTGATTTGTTCTTACTAATTAGCAACCACACCCACTTTTTATTTTTAATTAATCCAGTACCCCTCTTCACTCTACTCTCCCAACTTCAGAAATTATTCTTATGTGTTATTTAAAAAAATAAATGGGTTAATTTTCATGAGGATGAGTTACATTTCTTTCCCAAGACTATGAAAAAGGACATTTATATTATTATTATTGTTGTTGTTGGTTGCAACAACCAAATGTTTAGACTGGCATTTTTATCTACCTATTGAGTCCTTCTTAAGGAATGGAGGTGTTTCATAGTGTTTCATAGTGTTAATGGTTGCAGAATGTAAGTTGTTCTTTGAGGATCGACTTTTATAATCTCTACAAAACACAATGAACTTTACCTTACAAGGAAGAAAGATACATACATATTGGATTCAGAGGTTCTTAAAGATTAATATACAATTGAACCCTGGGGTTTTTCTTTGGGGAGTGATGAATAAACAATTGGGGAAAATAATGGAACTTTATTTTTATATGATAACGAGATTATTTTATGCACAAGATGGAAAGATTCGGCATTACCCACAATGAAGGAATGGTTGGAAAACATGATGGAACTTGCTGAAATAGCTAAACTGACTTCTTTGATCAGAGAAAAGACAGTGTCTACATTTATTGCTGACTGGAAACCACTTATAGACATTTTGCGTGAAACAAAAAAATGAACTTAGGATTTATGGTTTTGATGATTAAATGAATTATAGAAAGAAGAGAGGTAGGTTGTAATCATACAGTAAGAGGTAAACTTATAATTGTGCTTATAACTGCTGGTAAAGTAAATCGGAAGCTACTTCTTTATATTTGTTTTCTTTTCTATTTTTCTATAGCTTGTTTTTCCTTTTTTACATTTTTCTTTGATTTCTTTTTCTTTCTTTTCTTTTTCTGACTTTGTATTAGTTTGTGTTAGCATTCCTCACGGTTGGTCCTTCTGAACGGAGACTGAGCTATTGGGGTTGTATTCAGCAAAACCGAGAAATCTAGAAGTTTCCTATCCCTGTTATAGAGTAATAAACAGACCTGCTGATCTGTTCCTGTGCCTTTTCTAATCAGGTTTGTTCAAGAACATAATTTAAAAGAGAATTTTTATAAGATGATGTATCATTGGTATTTAACACCAGATGAGTTATCTAAGATGTATAAAGGTATGTCAAATGAATGTTGGAAGTGTAAAAATAAAGAAGGGACTTTTTACCATCTATGGTGGACATGTGATAAAGCAAAAACATTTTAGAATATGATTCACACTCTAATACAGAAAATTCTGAAAATGGAGATAGAAATGAAACCAGAACTTTTCCTTTTGGGAAAAGAACTGGAAAAAAATTTTGGAACTTTGTTACTACATATGTTGACAGCAGCAAGACTATTGTATGCGCAAAAATGGAAAGACACTTTGATACCTACCATGGAAGAATAGATGCAGAAGTTGATGGAGTTGGCTGAAATGGCAAAACTGACTACTCTGATTAAAGAAAAGAACATAAGTACTTTTGTTTCCACATGGAAACCGCTTCTGAATTTCATGCTTGATGCGGAAAAGAATGTAACTTTGACTTTGGGTTTTATAGATTAGATAGATAGATCTTTATAGAAATTATTTGTTCATATTATTATGGAAAAACAAAAAGCTGTGATTTGATGTTAACGCCCTATTCTACTGCAACAGAGAGACTCGGAAGTCAATGTTTCTTTTTCTTTCCTTTTTCCTACCTTTCCTCACTTCTCTCTCCCCTTTCTCCTCCCCTCTCACTGCTCTTTTATTTATTTTTGTATTTTTCATTTTATAATACTTTATAACTTAATTTAAAAAATGTCCGAATAACAAGAACATGGGTGTCAAACTTCCTGCATCACGTTGCCGTATCGCAACGTTTTTTCCCTTCGCTGAGCTGTGGTAGGCGTGGCCTACGCGTGACGCATCCGGCCTGTGTGCCACCAGTTTCACACCCCTGTTCAAGAAGATCACCACAAACAGCTGTTCTTTTACTCCTCAGTAAACTCTGCTGGGTTACATGACTACAGCCATGAAGTCAAAAGAAGCTAATGATGCTTCACAACTGCCTCTGCCCAAACATTCAAAATATCTGCTGAAAACAGTAGCAATATTTCAACTGTAAATAAAGGAAGATTCACTGGGTTGCAGCCTACAAAGGGGAAAAAAATACCCTGCTGCCTCAGAAGTGATGGAGGGATGTAAGAACTGGTTTCCAGACCGATGGAGATTCACGAGGCCCCAACTTAAACAGCCAGCTGTTATCTTCCCTGATATCAGAGTGGAGATCTGCCTCCCTGTCAGATCACAGGAAGACTTCAAAAGAAAATCAAAAATTCTCTGCCTGAACAATACTAAAATATATTGCCTTTAAATTGAAAATAGTTCAGTTGCTGGAATTCTTGTAACCCCACTTCATTCATCTCAATAAACCTTTACTTACTTACTTGGCTTATATGCCTCTTGAACCATAACTGACTCTGAATGTTATGCTGAAGAGAACTCCTTAAGAACTCTGTAAGAATCCTATTTTAAAAAGTGTTTTTTGTTTTGTTTTGTTTTAGGCAGCAGTCAAAAATTCTGACAAGGAAATATCTCACCATCCTAATGTTGAACTAAGATGCAGCATTTTGTATCTGAAACTGGAGCTGGCTAACAAGACATTTTGTCCTTTGGCTCTGATAGTATAAGACCTTGGGCTGGCCATGATATTTTCTAGAAGTGTAGCTTTTTCCTAATTTGAAGGAAATTGTAGGGAAAAAAATGTGTCACGCTGTTGATATTTGCTTCTTGCCCAATTACTCTGGAAGGCTAAGCGAAAGATATCCCAGAATATATACAGTCTCTTTTCCATTGTTTCTTATGCTGCAGATTTCTCCAGTCCACGTTCCAAGCTGGGGAAGGACTAGCTTGCTTAAAGGAGAGGGTAATAGAATACAGATTTCCTGATCTCACATCTGAAGAAATTGAAATAGCCCTTTAGTAATATAATTAGGCCTAGTTCCACAGCATTTGTTTTTAATCACTTACTAGCATTGCAGTAGCATCTATCCTGTGTCTGGTGATTTTCAGGCATATAAGAGGAATAAGCCAATATTGTCAAAGCTGACATTTCAACCTATACTAAACTGTGTGTATATGGTATGTACGTATATCTGTGCGTGTATATACATGCACACACTTGTAGTACAAGAATACTACTAGTGAAATGAGTTACCCTAATTGATGGCATATTCATAGAGAAACAGCTTGTAGTAGCATGCAATCACTTGATGATATGGTCCCAAAACCACATTAGCTGCCATAGCTCTCTATTTACACCCAATAACGATGCTACATTGCCAACTTTTCTCAGATGTGTTTGCTTGTAGAAAAGGGAGCAAAACAGCTATTTCTCTTCATTTTAGGCACCAGCATAGTTGCTGTTATGTTGTTGCATCCATTGATGCACCTAAGTGGGATGTCACATCACCATTCTTAAGCTTTTTGGAGAAAAAGAAAGCTCTCCAAGATCACGCTAGGCCAGTGTTTCTCAAATAGTGGGGAGCCCCCTCTGGGGGGGTGCAGAGCGATGCCAGGGGGACGCATGTGACCCCGGGGAACATGCGTGGTCCCTCTCGATCTATTCCCCTGGACTGGGAGTCTTTTCCCAGTTGCACGCTGCTCCAAGCCCGGAAGAGAAGGCGGCCAGGCAGGGCAGGGCGGGGCAGCTGCGTGGGTTCTTGTTGTTCTCGGCAGGTGCCATGAACGGCGTGGCAAACCTGCTGCTGGACAAGGAGGAGCATCCTCTGTAGCTGGGCGAAAGCTTCGAACAGCATCCTAAAGCCTCCTTGCACACCATTCGCTGTGAGTGCCCGGCAGAGGCGGCGCTTATGGGCCAGGCCGGCGACCCCAAAATGTTGGCTTGATTAAGGTGACCTTGGCCCCGTGTCAAAAGAGGGCCCTAACCACGGTAGCCTATGCCTGCCTAACCGAAAGCAGGCTCCACTGAGTTCAGTGTGACTTACTCCCAGGTAAGTAGGTAGAGCAGCCGTAGAGCAGCCTTCCCCAGCCAATAGTTTGCTTGCAGCTTATAATAAGTAAAATAATAAATATTAACACTAAAATTCCATTGGGGCTCAGATCGGAGAGTTGGGGGGGTGCAAAATGTTTACTTCTTCCTAGGGGGGCGCGTAACAGAAAATAATTGAGAAGCACTGTGCTAGGCCAATTGGAGAAGGCACTGGGAGGAGATATTGAAATATCCCTCTTGTACCACTCACTAACCCATGCAGAACCATCTGTGGGGAAAGTCATAAAAATCAAGAGGGCATTGTGACTGTGTGACCGAAGCCCTGCCCCTTTGTGACACATAGAAGATAGTTGTCAGGCTTTGTTTGCACTATCGTAGATGCCATCTTGTCTTTTTGACCCACCTTGCAGGTATACTTATATCCATGATAAACGTTTTCAATTATTCTACTTTCTGGATTTACAGAATATGCAGAATTGAATATTATGTATATTGACCGATTGACTAGGTGTTTTAGCTTGTTTGTAGCTCACTTGATATATGAATCCAGCCACATGTTGATGATTTATGGTTCTTAAGTGTGTCTGTGAAATTTCATTCTGTTATTTTCAGACATGTCTTTAAACTCTTTATTGTTATGAATTTTTTCTATCTTCTAGAACAGTGATGGCGAACCTATGGCACGCGTGCCACAGGTGGCATGCGGAGCCATATCTGCCGGCACGCGAGCCGTTGCCTAGCTCAGCTCCAGCACTGATTTTTGGCTCACATGGAGGCTCTGGGAGAATGTTTTCGGCTTCCGGAGGGCCTCCGGGGGGATGGGGGAGGGAGTTTTTGCTCTCCCCAGGCTCCAGGGAAGCCTCTGGAACCTGGGGAGGGTGAAAAATGGGCCTACCAGGCCCACCAGAAGTTGGGAAAAAGGCCATTTCCGGCTTCCAGAGGGCCTCCGGGGGGCGGGGGAGGCCATTTTTTTCCCTCCCCAGGCAGTGAATTATGGGTGTGGGCACTCGCGCATGTGCGATAGCATGCACGCATGCACTTTCGGCACCCAAGGAAAAAAAGGTTGCCATCAATGTTCTAGAATATTAGCTATCCCACCTAATATTGTATTATCTACCAATTGTATAAGCATTCCTTCCACCTCTTAGCCCAAGATATAAACCTTAACCCTAAAATGTCAATGAGTACAGGATTATAATAAAGGATTATAATACTATCCATGCTATGTATTATAATGTGCTACAGTAATTCTATATTTTGCCCTTGGGATTTTTAACAAATTTTCAAACATCACTATATAGATATCTGCACTGACCGTATTTTTTAAAGGCTTTTTCATTCCTAAGATTATCATGAAATATAAAATTTATAATTTGATATTGATTTCACACAATTACACATTAAGTGTATTTTTATTCAAATTGGTAAAATATCTATTTATGCTCCAGCAGGGGTTGGGCTAGGTAATCCTTGAAGAACTTTCCAACTTTATGAATCTCAGATTTTGTGCTTTCAATTTCTGCCAATTTCAATACAGACTTTCAGAAGAATGGCTTTCAACAAAATTTTAGAAGGTTATATTGTCCTTGCTTTCTGTTCTTAAAATTATTCAACAATTCAGACTCCCAGCATTGTACATATTTGGAAAAATACTACTAAAAGATAAATATTTCAGTTGGACTAAAAGAGAACATTAAACCACAAAAAATGTCTGTCAGCAGACTTCAGTTAACATGTTAATTGTGTTTATGATTTTTTTTCTGACAACTTTGATGTGGAAAAACGTATAAATGTGCCAAATAGTTGATTGTACATTACAAAGGGCATAGTTGTTGTTTTTTAAAGTGACATTTGATGTAAATCACAGATGAAAATCAGTCTTAATGCAGGAGTTTGTTCTGCTTTGTACAAAACAGAAGAAAGAAATTTACATCCATTTTCTAAGTTTAGATTCAATATAAAAAAGTGTGATACAATTTGAGCATGAACTGCTTTCTTCTGAATAACTTATTCTATCCGAAAGTGCTAAAATCTGTTGTTGATTTCTTGCCATTCTTAGGTGGCATTCATTTTTTTCTGTTTTCCAGCAAAACTGAAATTCCAGATGCTCCTATTGTACACTAACTTTTTGCATAGATCCAGAATTGGCCAGATAAATGGGACCTGATTGGCTATGGAGGGCAGGGAGGAAGAAAACAAAAGGAAGTCCTATGCATAAATTTGTTCACCTTGTATTGACAGTTTATGCATTGATATTGATGAGATACCAACAATCTTGTGGTCCACAACCTCACAGAGTTTTAGCATACTTGAGTTATCACTTACAAAAGTTTAATCACCCTGTAGAATTGCAACTGCCTGCCACAAACCATCATGCTACGTTCCCATACAATTATTCAGTAGCAGGACTGTGATATTGGCAGACACCAAACTTACATTTTCATACGGTGAACTGTGCAGCAGAGAGGGTTCCTAAATTGCATCCTGCGAAATGTATATTCTACTTTCATACTTTAGATGAATAACCGTAAATCACAAGCTCTATGTATTTGCTTTGAGAGAAACCTCATTCAGTGGGAGTAATCCTTAAGTAAATGCCCTAGGAGTGTTGGCAGCCCCATCTCCATTAATTTCTAGTGAGAGAACCTTTTTCCAAGAGGCATACATCAGTTTCTGAAAGAGAAGAACTGTTGTCATAATTCCTTTATTATGAATGGTAATACATAGATTGCCTATTCAGAAACCCATCTAAGCAGTCTACATGCATACAAAGGCAACCTGTTTGTATATAACTGCACACAAGTAGGCACTCTGGGCAAACTTCATAGATACAGTAAAATCAGAGCAAGGACCTTTAGGCATATTAATATCCTTCTGTCTGTCCGTCTGTCCATCCGTCCATCCAAGCTATCAGATCTATTTGCTGTCCATCTCACAGTTCAGGAGACTTTGGGTAGCTTATGTTCCAATTATCTGTGATTCTTTGTATGTCTGACACAAAACATTAATTAAATCCTATTTTTTAAATCTTTATTTCAACCTTTGATTTAACAATTCCAAAATGAAATGGCCAGGATGAATTGTCCCAATTGTTTAAGAGACTTGGGTCTAGGACAACTCACCACAGGAGAACGTAGTCTGGTCAACTTGCCAAGGGACAATTCCATGCAGGATAACTGAACAGACTTATCTCTGGCTCACCCCAACCTCTAATTTGAGAAGGTTCAAACTTAAAGCAAGACAAGGCCCACTACAATTCCCTTGTCCCTCTCTTGAATTATCCCACATTGAATTGTCCCGAGTTGGCTAGGGTGAATTGTCCTGCAGTGTGTCAGCTGGAGCGAATTGTCCCATTCCACTCTGACAGTGCTTCTTGATGCCAGCTGGTGGTAGCAAAAAGGTCATTTATGTGATTTTGGCTAGTGGGTTTTCTGCAATAATTCCTAAGCTGCTTAGAGTTATCAAGAAGTGATATAGGCCTCAGTTGTATCCCAACTGATTATTGTAATGAATTTCAGATCACACTAGTCTTTAGGAGCGCCTGAAAGCTTCAATTGCTGCAAAAGACAAATGTTTGCAATGTTTTATATCTACTGTATGCTGAAAAACTTGCTCAATTTGTCGATCATTTTCCAGGTGTAATTTTAAGGTGTTTGGGAGCACAAACTTTGCACCTATCTGTAAAATAACATCTCTTCTTGTCTAGCATGATTGCAGTCTATTGCTGCTCAGCGTTTCCTGGAGAAATATATGACTAGTTTATGAAGTTGCAGACAGAAATGATATGCTCCAAAGCAGCTTTTGAGGATCAAATCCAAAGCAATACACAGTTCCCTCAATGGTATTGTCAAAATGTCACTATTTTCATCAGCATGACAAAAACAGCATCGTAGCTTTGCAGTGGACGTTGCATTCCTTCTAAGGATGTGTGTAAACTGCTGGGGATGTCATAGTCACAATTCTACTTGTGTCTCATTGATCTTCCCTGCCCTTTCTCCCCCCCCCCCCCAATTATGTGGCTCTAATAAAAGGCTTCCCCTTGGGAGTTAAATTCAGTCTTAAATTGTGTTTCAGCTTTCAGGAAAAGGACAAAATCTCCCTCTTCAGCTTGCATTGCTCCGATCAGGATTTAACTAAGTTTCTTTTAAAAGTTTATATTTTATTAGCAGCTGTGCTGAGTACCTTATAGGTAACTAGGTTCACAATATTTTAAATGTGTACATTTTATTAGTAGCTGTGCTGAGTACCTAATAAGTAGAAATATTAGGTGAAACTTTCAGTATTAATATTTTCTTTCAGCATATTAACTATGCAGTGTTGCTGGTGCCAAAAAATTAAAATATGCTCAGCAGCATTCAAATACTTTCCTTTCTCAGACACACCTGAGTTATTTAATCATTTTTTGAGCTTGGCAAGGGATTTTTTTGATAATGAAAACAAGTCCTGCTCTCAGAAAAGAACTACGGCTGCTTCACATGTACAGGAAATATGAAGTGGAACATTTACCCCCAGAATATTATGGCTTATGTTCAAGAAAAGAACATGCTTTATCATGGTCATGGTGAGATCTGCTTCTCAATTCTTCCCCTTTAATTCCATCCTCCTGTTGCCACTTTATGTAATTCAGTAAACCATATTTTCACACCCACATGAAAAATTACATGGTCAAAGAAGCCAATTCATAACCATTCATCTATGATTAGCTTAGCTAGCAAAATTAAGCAATACTGAGAAGAACAGCTGGTGCTACAACTACCAAAAAACATTTTTGGGTTCCTTTTCAGAACCATTAAATCAACGTGGTGAGTTCACAGCTGGACCTGTCCATTAATAACTTATACAGTCTCAACTGAATGCATAAATGCAGACTTGGCTTTTTAATATTTTCCCCCCAGCTGAGGTTGCAGGTGGAATCAAAATTTAACAAAAGAGAAACAAAGTCAAGCTTAGCGTTTGCTTTCTAAAAGAAACCAGAGATTTACATGTGGATGATCCTAATTCACGGAATTATCAAACAATCATGTATGATATAAGAGGAATGCTGGGCTACAGAGATAGTCCGTTGGCCTCCATTGAATGAAAGGGCAAGATTTTTAGCATGTAATTGATGAACTGATTGTGCATTGCAAATATTCTCCAGAAATATCCTGAGAGGAAAAATTGTAAGAGTAATGCTAGCCAGAAAAACCTAAAACATATTTCAGGCTGCAAACAAAACCCCAGACATATATAATATAGACAGCTGAGGCTTGGAACTGAATGCCAAATCTTACATGGAATCCTAAAAGCTAGTTAAAACAGCAGCGGAGGTGAGCATCTGCAATGTACAAAAGAAGGAGAGCCTTGGAAGAGATTAGGAAAAAAACCTGAATCCTTAAATGCATTAAAAGCAACAAAAGCTTTGAATTTTTTCCATTCTCCCACCTCACATTTGTTTGCAAAGTTCTTGCTCCAAAATTCCTTTGAATAGTGTAAAGCATAGTAAGAAAGCCGACGTAATGACCATTTCAGAGATGGAACCGTAAAGATGAGAAACGATCCCCCACCTAAAAATAGATATTATGGTTTTATTTTAAAAGAATAAAGCCACATTTGTTACTCATTTGTTGCATTCAGGCTATGGGCAGCGTCCAATTAACCCCTCCTGAGAAAAAGAATGACTTCTATCACATAGCTCAGAGAAAAGGAGAAAAAAATCCCTTCCCCATATAGCCTCCTACAGCCCTCAAGGTCAGCTGCGGAGAGTTGAGGAATCCTTCAAATGAGTGGTTTGGTGAGGAGGGGAATGCAGGGAGAAAGGTGAAGGGAGAAATTGAAGTCTGATGTGGACTTCAAGGCTCTGGTGTGGAGCTGCTTGGATACATCAGACAAAGCCATAGCTGCGGTTTGGCTTTCAGCTTCCGCCCACTGAACAACATTATCCTGTGCTAACAGCCAGGAAGCAGTGGCCTAAAGTGAAGCAAACTACTCCTGTCTACTCCACCCTAACAGTAAACAACAGCCCAATCAAGGAACCACCAAATCCCTTCCTACCAACCCTGCAAGGCAAGCCACTAGAATCTAAAATGAGAGCAAACCTTATACCCTTACTAGCACTGATGATGTTACCTAGTCTGGTGATGAAACGTATGTGAGAAAACAAACTCAGAGAGCTCCAAGGAACGTACAGTTCAACCCTGAGCTACAAATATTCTCTTCTATTGGTACTCCAGTCTTCCTGCTTTTCTTCCTCTCCAAGCTTCCTCGTGAACACCATCATCTTTCCCCATTTTTGATATACAGAAATCCAAAGGCTACAGGAAATACTGCAGAGCGTGATAGTTTTTCAGCTGAGGGCAATTGTACATTTCCTTTCATAAAACTGTAACAAGGGACAAGGCAAACATTTGAAATTTGGTCATGTTTGTGAAGAAAGATGGTTCTTTAAGATGCTGAGGAATTACCTATGTAATGTGCCATTTATCATGTAAAGAAGAGTAGGATGAACACTACCATGTTAATAAGAATTTTTGACAAGGAGATCCTAGGTATTGGCACCTCCATAAAAACTGAATCATTAGCTGCCCAATCATTTAAACATGTTTAAATGGAACCAATATGGACATTGCTCATAAAATTTGTATTGACAACATTAATTCTTACCCCACACACCCACCTTGTAATATGGTTGGTTCTCTCTCTGTCACGCAGTGATTTATATTGCCTGTTATATGTATATGCAGGGAGAAGCATCCCTATCTAATATAATGGTTTATTCCTGAGCACGTGATTGATATGTTCTAATACGCATATACACATTCCTTTCTCCGATCTTTCCTTCTGTTCCTGGCTTCCATTGAAGCAACACCTATTTTTATATCAGAGATGTAGAATAATGAGGCTTTATTGTTTTGTACCGAAATAAACATTTTTTACTTAGACTTTTAAACTGCGGTTTCTTTTCTAATGTTTGATGTCCGGGAAAAGATCTATTTCTCCTTGTGAGATAAATTTTCCTCCCTCTTTCTCTTTCTCTTTCTCTTTCTCTTTCTCTTTCTCTTTCTCTCTCTCTCTCTCTCTCTCTCTCTCTCTCTCTCTCTCTCTCTCTCTCTCTCTCTCTCTCTCTCTCTCCCCCCAAGAAATAACGCATGAGCACATTATCCAATGTACACGTTTTAGAAGTCTGATTTGAAGAAGCTAGAGCATTTTCCCCAAGACAAATTGGAAGTGTCTGCAACCTTGCCAGGCAGCATAACATGGTTTGTGTGTGAACATAATGTGTGTGTGTGTGTGTGTGTGTGTGTTGAGGAATGCTACCTAACAACTGAGGACTTTTTCATTTTGGCTGGCCAATAATGGTACAATGGGGCTTCCTTGTAAAATAGTAGTACGTCAAGCCTATTTAGTACAAAGAAAGACTGTCTGAGGTAACAAATCTTGCTGCCAAGTAGCAGACATTTTTAACTACATGAGGCTCAGATAACACTTCACTGTTTATTTCTTTAAGGAGAATGGGCCTTAAGCTTCATGTGCCAGCAGAGACTAACAATATGACACTATGTTTAAAAAAGAGAAATATTTTCATAAGTTCAGGACAAGGTAGCAAATGTATCCCTAAATGAAAAAAAGAGTTATGAATTGTTAATGAATTGTATAGTGAGATATAAGATTCTTATAAGAATATAAGATTGTATAGTGAGATATAAGGAGTAGGAATAGTGAGATATAAGGAGTAGGAATTCTTAATTCTTTGAAGACCTTTATTTTAGCTGAGCAGGACATGAAACATATGCAAAACATATGAGTTACTGCACAACTCAAGATGAGCAGGTAATGCAACGGCCAGCAACATTCATTTTAGTGTTAATACTAGATTATTTTGCCCCGTAAATTGTGAGGTTTTCTGGACTAGTCATTTATGAAATTTAAATAATTTTTTAAAAACTGAATGGAGGAAACATTTTGCTACATTAGGAAACCTACTGTGTATGTTTTCAGGGAACCTATTTGATGCAAGGAACTTATGTATTTTTGTTGAAAATGGTCAGCTAAACATATAGAATAGAATATTTCTGAGTTTCTCGTGAAGTGGGGGGAAAAGTCTTAATTTTTGATACTCACATGCATCAAGTTGGAAAAAAATCTGAACTGGAATTTTTAATTGATTTGGGGGGGTTGCCTCTAAAATAAAGTAATATTTAGCATGCTAGAGCTTTGCAGAAAAGGCACTGTGCTTTAAAAAAGAAGGGGTTTTTTATTTTTCCATAAAACACAGGACGGAAATAAAGTTAAGGGAGAGAAAAAGACTTGAATGATTCACAGGCCTGTTAATGATCTGATGCATATGATCTGATGCACATAATAACCTGTTAATATGCTAAATCTTTATTTTATTAACAAATTTTAATTTGATTCAGAGGTGGTAAAGGTAAGAAAAGTAAAATTATGGGTATTTTCTAATTCCCAAGGCAACTTTAATAACAGCTAGCATAATTGTTATTATTAAAATTATGTCCATAATTTTGTACTTCTTCTTCCAATATATAAGATTTGCTTTTTCTCATAGAAATTGAACATTAGATAACATAGGGCAGTGTTTCCCAAAGTGTGGTACACGTACCCCCAGGGGTACGGGAAGAGTTTGGTGGGGGTACGTGTTGCACCGGAGTTTGGTGGGGATCACGTGGGAATATCCACTGCACCGTGCTTAGCTGCGCCCACAGAACAAGGAAAGAAATATGCGCGTATCGCAGTTTTTACATGGGAACTGGGGCCATCGTACATCGTATCGCAACTCATTATGGCGGGAACTTCTGCACATCCTTCGCGCAGCTCGGGTTCGGCCATTTTTAAACTGCGGGAACATTAACAGTTGACGTTGAGCCGCGGAGCTGTTTAAATGCTGGAGAATTGCAGTGTTATCTAACGGTTAGACAGTCTTGTGAGGTGTGACACGGCGTGAATATACTGCACTTCGTTACAGAGACAACTTACTTCTTTAATAGTTAGTTCCAGGCGGCTGTTATCGTGTTTTAGTAAGTTCCACTGATTTTGATTATTTTTATAAAATACAATTTTTATTTTGCGTATGTACCAAAAAAATAAAAAATAAATATATTTTGATTTTTATTAAAGCATATGTTTTTTATGAGGGGTACTCAGTGTTATGAAAATTATAGAAGGGGTACACATATGTCAAAAGTTTGGGAAACACTGACATAGGGAATTAGTGCATTAAAGAACTATAAATGAAATAGATTTCCTTTGCCTAAACCTCTGGGCCTGCCTGAATTTATTTGGAAGATACTATATTCAGAGATGGAAAAATCTATATTCAGAGATGGAATAGCAATAATTCAATAAAAAAAGGCAGTACATTTCTTTTTTAAAAAAAAATTGAAAAATCAAGATTGTAAGAAAAATCATTGCATACATAAGGTACGTTTAGAAAAAATACCTGTTACCCTTTCAAATGTCAAATAGTTCTGCTGAAAAGAAGAAAGGTAATAATTGTGTGTTTTCAATAGGCAATATAGAGCTTCAAATTAATCTGTGGCCTGCAAATTGATCCTAGCTGAATGTGACTGCTTTCCAAATTGTTGATCTACACCCGCCTTTCTTGTTGAAAGCACATGAAGAGTTGTGGCAGAGAAGTTCAAAGACCTAAGCATTATGCCTTTCAGTTATGACTAGCTAGTGAGTCTCTGGGAAGATCATAAACAGAGTTTAAGTGCAGAAGACATCTCTGATTATTCAAGGGTAACATGTAATTGAATTACATTTGATAGGTCTTTACTCTTAGTATGGAGCTGGAGGCCAAGGTCACAGTCCAGATTATAGAAGAGGCTGTGGACAGATTTTGATTTCCAAATTATTGGACTGTTGATAGAAAAAGAAATTTGTAAAATTTCTCAATAACAATAGACAATGGTCTGGACAATCAACGAATGCTTACAATGTATATGAATGGTCAGAATTGATGGTTCTGGAATAACTCAAATACTATAAACCAAGAACTACAAACAGGAATTGCCTGGAAAACATCAAGCAAGCTTGATGGCATTACTTTTCAGAGAATAGCAAAGCATAGGTTAACGTATATATAAACTATTCTAACTCCAACTTATAGTGAAATAGTTACATTAACTTCTTAGGAAAAGCAAGGTATTTATAAGATTGCATGTACAATCCACATCAGTTTGGACAGGCTCAGGACAGAATAGCAATCTTCCATCCCTCTGCTTCCATTACATAGGAGGTATCCCAAAATTAAAATTTCATGCTTTAGACATGAAATAAACAATTAACTTTTTAAAATTATTATACTAATTAAGCATAAACAAGTTTAAAATAAGACAAATCTTTTAATCCAGCAAGTAAAATTTTAACCTTTTGAGAGTAATATAAAGCATGTAAGTTAATAAGATATCAACAACATCCATGTCAATAAAACATGAAATAATAAATGCTATAGCTTGTACCAGTTCCTATAAACCAAAATCCCAAGTAACCAATCATCAATATGACCATAGTTTACATCTACCCCTCTCCCTCTCCCCTTCCCTCCCTCTCTCTCATCAGCAAACCATAGATGAGTATGATAGTTACGTTTGACCTTTATTCATACTCTAGATCTCTTCAGTTCTTGAATATCTTGTCTACAGAATAGTTTCCATGATATTGTATCACCTTGTTGAGTTCTTCCACACCTTGTCTCTATAGAGCTTCGAATATAGCATTCAATTTAGTAGTCAAGCATTTTTGCAAAATCGAGTTGGGCTGGACAAAATGATCCTGAAGAGTCGGGTCTATTTCTCCTAAATTGCATTTTTAATCATAATTAAACTATGAAACTTAGTTACATCTTTTATTCAACTTCTACCAGATAAAGGGAGACCTAAGGAAATTTCTATCCCAGAACTTAAACTTGAGTAAGTCAGTTCATTGAACCATATATATCAAGGCCCGCCTTTATTAGCTCTTAGCAACTGGTCTTGTAAATGTACTTTCAGTCTGACTCTAAACCAGGGGTGTCAAACTCAAGGCCCAGGGGCTGCATCTGGCCCGTGGGGTATTTAAATCTGGCCCGGAGGGCCACCATGGAAACAGTGAAGGACTGGCCCACAGTGCCTCTGCCAGTGAAAATGGAGCTCAGGAGGGTCGCATGCGGCCCTCCCGAGCTCTGTTTTTGCTGGCAGAGGATTGCAGGAGGCCATCGTAGCCAAAAACGGAGCTCGGGAGCCCGTTTGCTCTGGCAGAGCACTCAGGCCACCACAGGCGCTCCTGACACAAGTGACATTGAGCTGGCCATGCCCAGTCTGCCCCCCCCCCCCCGAGGTCAGACATCCTGATGCGGCCCTCAATGAAATTGAGTTTGACACCCCTGCTCTAAACCAATCAGATGTGTCTATCTGATGCAGGTTGTAAAAATCTGAATGCCCCTTAGATGGCAATAAAGACATCCAGAAAATGCCAAGCCTGTTTATTTCAATGGCATTAGTTGAGATAAACCTGGCTGATCATTCCAAATAAAAGAGCATTGGATTGTAATGCAAGTTATGCAGACTTTTTAGGAGTCTTCTAATCATATGTCTCAATGTTACCTGATATTTAAATACAAATCAACAAACCATACATGTAAAAAGGTTCTGTTTCTCCTTTTCTGTCGGTGGAAAGGATTTTTGATGGAAAGGATCCTTTGTTTCATTTTCAAATGGAATAGTGTATTATTCTAAGACTCCTAGTTCTGACATGACCGCATTGCTTGCTCCATATAGATCAGGAAAGAAACACAGCAAACATGTTCCTTCTAAACCTGAGACCATTTGCACTTCCTACTTGTCCAAAGTTACTTTCCCAAGCATTGCTGATGGAACAGCTGCAATCAATCTTGTGCAGTTATTTGGAAGGAAAGAATTCTTGTTTGCCAATAAAGCCTTGGGTAAATAATTTGTTTAGACAGGGTTAAGAGGTGTTAAACAGGAAAAACAGGCAATTGTCTCATATGGTGGTGTCAGTTACACTGAGTTGTAGATCTGCAGTGAATAAGTGTGAACAATCCTGACTGTCAAGAAGACCTGCTGAGCTTTATCTGCACATGCTAGAAAGGCTCATAATTCTCCTGACATATGGCAACTGATTTGTTTTTTTGTTTTTTTGCTGGGGACACAAATAAGACAAACCAGATTGCAGCCAGTTCTAAAACACAGTGTTTATAACAACTGTCTGGGAAAATATGCTAGCAGAAAACAGTGGCAATGGTTTTTAACAGTGCAGCTATCTCAAACCCTTCAACAGATTCAAGAGATTGGGTCTATGGCAGTGGTTCCCAACCTTTTTTTGGCCATGCCCCATCTAAGAATCTCTAAAATCCTGATGCCCCCTCCCCCTGTGACATATAATTCTTACTATTCAAAAAGTGAACTCCTACTCATGCGGAGGAAGCCTAAAAGGCCATTAACTTGGTTTAAACAAGGTTCCAATTGCCCCCATTAAAAATCAAATTGCCCCCCCCCCAGGGTGTGGGCCCCACGTTGGGAACCACTGGTCTATGGTTAAGGCATCAGGCTAGAAACCAGGGCACTGTGAGTTCTAGTCCCTCCCAAGGCTGGGAGTTGACTGGGTCAGTCACTCTCTTTCGGCCTAACCCATTTCATAGGGTTGTTATTGTTATTGTGGGGAAAATAGAAAGAGGAAAGAGTATGTGGTATGTTTGCCATTTTGAGTTCTTTATAAAAATAATAATAAAAGTAGGATTAAAAATTCTAAAAACAAATATTTAGCTGCATTGGGAATAACACAAACATTTTCTCTCGCTTTCCTTCCCCAGGTGCTCATGACTTCAATCATGCCAAACTGATAAAATAAATCAGACCCTTGAAATGTTGCCTTTGAAAGATTCTTACTTAAGTGGACCTACAAGGGAAATCACGGTATTTGGAGAACCAAATGAATTAACAAAAAGAAAAATGTCAATAATCTTCAGTTTTATTGGTATTCGAAGTATTTAATATGTACCATCTCCCTTAATCCTTGCAGCAAGATCACTAATCAATCAGCAAGATTATTATAAATGATGATTTCAAAATTCCAGCAGGGCTTATTCATGCTTGTTTGCTAACTTTCAAACGTGGACTTTCCTAACTTTTTTTCTGGATTGCCACTGATTTTTCAGAATCTGGCTTTCTTCTACATTAAATTCAAGAACCTATAGAGAATACTTCCCACAGAAAGCATTCTCATATTGATGCCAAATGTGAAAATAAAATAGAAATTATCATGCCAAATAGACAAAAAATGGAGAGAAACGCAAAACAATAAATAGTGCAAGGTAAAACTACTCATCCTTAAATATATTGCAAGCAGGTAGAGGTGGCTGGGGAAATAACAGTTCCACTAAATCAGCAGAATGAATTCCTAAATAGAAGAGGCAACGTTTCAATCAGGAACTTGTTAGCCTGCAATTTATTAATTCTCAGAATTGGTTCCAACCATATTTCGCAGCTGCCACTTTTAGAAATAATCACTCACATGAGGAATTAGTGTGTATCATCTGTGTAACAGTCAAGCAACCCATTTGCTCTAGCTTGTCCCTTCATTTATCTGCTCCTTTCATATTTGCGTATTGAAAAAGCTACAACTTGCTCTCCCCCCTCCCCCCCAATATACGGAAAGGGATGGGTATCAGGCGCTACTGAGGCTAGCCTAGAATGAAGGAGTTTCTTCTTTCTATATAGCTACCCCATGTGGTGAGCTGTCAGAATTGCAGCTTGGAACACCTTTGTACAGAGAAACATTCTGTTCTTTGGTTCTAGATTTAGCCATCCATATTGCCTTCCTATTGTGCCCTTGCGAAGCATGAAGGTTCCTAAAATTTTCTTCCTTGAATCTTGCTTGGCCAGCATGACTTTCCTAATTTTTTTCTCTGCTTCCTGGTCTCTCAGCCCTGGGAACTCCTAGGATTACCTACGGTATCCTGCGAGGAGATTTCATTTTTGTTTTGCTTTGTTCTTCTTTTGGAAAGGTTCACATTTTCAGGTTATTTGAAGCAACCTTGTGAGCAGCTGGCAGAGGCAAATTATAACAGCCCTATTGCGGTTTTATTCTCCTATAAGGAATAGGCAATACAGTAATGCCAGTGCTACTTTAGAAACTATTACATTCATTGCTTTTGAAACCCTTTGTAAGATTGGTACAATTGTTTGGAATATGGCTGACAGCAAGCCAGATCAAGACACTTTTTAAAAATCAGTTGGCAATGTTCCACAGATCAGTTAAGCTGCAGAACTTGGACAGAAGCCAGTTTAGTCCCACTGAAGCACCATTAATTGGAATGTTACATTAAACATGTTTGATTATGATGGGAAGAAAATGTTGATCAAACAAGCCTACCATCTTGGGGAAAGGAAATTTCCTGAAACAGTATCTGCTCCAAAGAGGATCTAAGGAGGCTTCTCCAGTAGAATATTGATGCTTCGCCTCAAAAGTTTTATTTAGACTTTGGAATAGATGGATAATACAGGTAAAGCCCACATTTATAATACATAAGAAGAAATGCATGAGCAAAGCCAGAAACCTAGCTGCTGGTTATTTTACTTTGTCTCTAAATTGTTTTTAAAGCAATAGATCATAAATACAACTCCCTTATTTAAAAATCCTATTAAATATAACTTATAATGAATATCTCATCAACTCTGCAAAAGTTCATTGTTGATCATTGTATGCTGTAGCTTATAAACATTATCCTATTAATTCTAACACTGGATAAATTTCTTTTTGGGGAAATGGCATTTTAAAGGCTTTAAAATAAGACAAAGATTTGATAAGAGAGTTAAGAATTTAGATGTACCCACCTTTAGGACGACTTAGATCATTTCTTTAAATGTTAGAGAATTTTTTTTCAAAATCAGAACCCATCTGTCTTCTTGGCTTCCAGTACATCAAGATAAAGATTTCTGTTGTCTGTGAAGTTTATCTATTTAAAAGAAATAACATTTTAAGGTCTACAGCAGCCTTTTGAGCTTTGAACTCCAGATGTAGGGGAGTCTTTGGCCACACCAGCTGAGTATCTTGGGAACTGCAATCCCAACACTTCTGGATATCACTAGGGTGAGGAAAGCAAGTCTACAGATCACATAAAGGCAAAGTATTCAGTCTTGTAGGTGAAGCTAAGCAGATCTGGTTTTAT
Organism: Diadophis punctatus similis; assembly: GCA_023053685.1. Taxonomy (NCBI): domain Eukaryota; kingdom Metazoa; phylum Chordata; class Lepidosauria; order Squamata; family Dipsadidae; genus Diadophis; species Diadophis punctatus. The sequence continues at coordinate 99,994,883 of JALIGW010000001.1, forward strand.
AATCTGTTGGTATAAAAGGCCACCTGGGAGTCATATGTAATATAAATTATTTTGATATTCCTGAGCAGAAGGTCCATAGTATAAATCAAATAAGGCTGAAATTCTAATGACAATCTTCCTTCACCAAAGATAACAAATCCACCCCCCCTCCCACCCAAAAAAAAGCAGTTTAAAGACAAGGGCAAGAGATCCTAGGACAGGGGTGTCAAACTCAAGGCCTGCGTGCCGGATCCAGCCCATGGGGTGCTTATATCTGGCCCACAGGGACACCTTGGAAACAGTGAAGGACCAGCCTCTGCCAGTGAAAATAGAGCTCAGGAGGGCCATGTGCGGCCCTCCCTAGCTCCGTTTTCGCTGGCAGTGGGTTGCAGGAGGCTGTCCCAGCCGAAAATGGAGCTCCGGAGTCCATTTTCTCTGGCAGAGCGCTTGGGCCACCACAAGCGCCCCCCACACGAGTGATGTCAAGCTGGCCATGCGCACCCTGGCCACACCCACCCCGGCCCCCGAGGTCAAACACAACCCTGATGCATCCCTCAATGAAATGAAGTTTGACAACCCTGTCGTAGGAAGTCCTCAAGTTTTCAGAGGAACTGTGGGAGATGAAGTGGCAGCAAAGATACCTGGAGTATTCTCGGAAGGAAAACCAAGCATACTTGATCAAATATGGGTACAGGTAGTTCTTGACTTATAGCCATTTGTTTAGCGACCGTTTGAAGTTACAATGGCACTGAAAAAAGTGACTTATGACTGTTTTTTACACTTACAATTGTTGCAGCATCCCCATGGTCACATTATCAAAAATTGCTTGGCAACTGGTATATATTTACGATGTCTCTAGTGTTTGGGGGTAAATAATGACAACAATAAAATTAAGCACATCACTTAAAATATATTTAAATTATTAAACCAGCTAAAATTGAAGACCATTGATGTAAGAGGAAGCTGAAGCCCTGACCCCAGACTCACCTGCACTTATTAGCTTACAGTACCTACCAAACAACCTAAAGCACTAAATAGAGACCTGGGGGGGGGTGTCATGTAATATTCTCTCAGCACCACTGTTTGCACATGGCCAGAAAGACAATACCAAAGCAAACCACAAGCAAAGCCTCCAAAAGGACTGAAACAACTAATAAGCCACATTCCTCCCATCCCATTTCCTGAGACAACCATGGCAGTCTAAAATCCCTATTCCAGCTGAAATGGGTCTAAATAATAGCATCCTCCATATTTATCTTCAACTTTCAGGCCACAACAGATAATGATGTCAGTACCTGAATCTAGATTGCCGCGTTCCATCATTCCCTGGATTAAGTAAATCTGAAGACAGGTTTAATGATAATACATACACATGTTCAGCGAGTTAAGCTTGAGTTAAAGTAACATAGATACAGCCGTGTAATGTTCTTGACAGCAACATGGAAATTGTTTACTCTTACCTTTGTCCCACTCTAGCTTACAACCTTGATATTCTCTGGAGGTTTTCCACCTTCTACGTACTAACTAGACTTGTTTCTGTTTAGTTTCTAAGCCCAGACAAGGCCAGCCAGATTCTGCCACCTCCCAAGACAATGCAAGCATAATACAGTTCAAGAGACACATACTTATTGAGAAATCTAACTGCATTCTTTGGGGCATATGACCAATAACAGTACAATTCTATATTCCTTACTTAGAAGTCTACTTTGTTCACTTTACTAGCAGATATGTGTGTAGAATGACAGCCAAGAGTTCTTGCAATTGTAGCCTCAAAAACAGGAGGCTAGAAAACAGGAAATTCTGAGTTCTAGTCTTGCCTGGCTGGGTGACTTTGGGCCAGTCACTCTCTCTCTCAGCCCAACTTACCTCACAGGATTGTTGCTGAGGGGAAAATAGGAGGAGAAAGGAGTATTATGTTTGCTACCTTGAGTTATTTATAAAAATAATAAAGACAGGATAAAATAATAAAAATGTGCTAAAATATAATGGAAGATACTACACTCAGAAAACCTTTCTTGTGCGTCTAAGACCCTATCCTAGGACTAAGGAGGGATCTTTGAAGGTGATATTAAAGTATGGGAAGATCATTATATTGTAGACAAGTCTTCAAAAAAGCTTTGAGGCAAACCATTGGCACCTTTAAATGTCCGAAGCACATGATGAAAGAAGACCAAAATACCATTGTAATAAATGCAGCAAGGGCAGAATTGGTAATCCGATTAGCTAGTCTGGGGTGGGCAATGAGATGTTTTGGATTGCAATTCCCATTGCATTGACCAAGAACACCACAACTGAAGGAAGGTAGCCCCAAACATCTGGACATAAGCACGTGTGACTTAGTTGCCTATAACCAAGATTATGACATATCCATTAGTTTCATATACTGTATTTTCAAGGGCTGACCTATATAAAAAGCATTACAGTGCTCAGAAGTACGCATTGCTCAAGTTTCTGCTAAGTAAAATCTTTGGACAAAGTTGGAACAGACCTCTGGCTATTAGTGTAAATTGTAATTTCACTATCAGTGATCAAATAGGAAAACAAAAAGTATATATAAAGCAGAACAAGAAATATAATATATATATATATATATATATATATATATATATATATATATATATATATATATATATATATATATATATATATATATATATTTCATGTAATATATGTATTTAAAACACTCATTTAAGTATTTACTAAGTATAAGGTATGTATTTGACAACACTTACAGTAAGTATTCATTACATACAATATGTATATATTTTAAAAACTTTTTCAATATTAGCGCTAATGTTAATCATGGATTAATCAAAAATTTTCAATGGGCTTTATGTTCATATCCTTTTGGGTTTAGTTTTCTCACTGTGAGTTTTCCTATAAATAAGATATTTATTAGGCTTTGCACAGCAATTCTAGTTGTACTCATACTGCATTAAATAAACACAGTTTTCAAAATGATATACAGGCAGTCAGCAAATCAAAGACCCTTTCATCTGTGGATCTACAAGTTATAAATATTTATGCATTATAATGGGATCATCCCCTGCCCTGCAGCACGAGTCTAGTTGATTATAAGTGTTAGCAATACTGAAGTGATTATGGAAAACGTGTTCACGGAATAAAGTAGGTCAACGTGAACCTTATACATATGTCAACACCATCCCTTTTCTCTTTCACCTAATATTTAATCTAACTGCATAAGCCTCAGGAGCAGCTGATTGTTTATGTTACTTTGTTTTGGATTTTGCTTCCTAAATTAAAAAAGTCCTATTCAACTAATAGCAAGATAAATTTATTTAAAGATTGACTAGATGATGATGCATTTAAAAATTATACAGCTGGTTTAGAAGAAAATTGGAGTGGGGGTTATAAATAACATCTTTAAAAATCAAACGTACAAAAAGAAAAAAGAAAACTGAGGAATTCAGTTCAATAATATCAAGCGATATGGTTCACATTTTTTAGAATTAAAACAAAATGAAGGAGGAGGAGGAAGAGGACTGGTTAACAACTGAGGATGTCTAGAGCTACCAGGTTCTCCAGTTTAGTTAGAAAGATTATTTCCAATAAAAAGGATATAATTGCATACTTTCAAATGAATGCTCATGAATAACCGAGGGGTTCATTTAACAAATGAACAATAGTAATTGGAAACTAAAGAAGCATTTAATATTGTGTTAGCAGACCTACATTTCTTTTCTGTTCTGAACATTTTTTTTTGTTTTGCCATGGTTGCTAAGTGAATTACATGGTTGTTAAGGGAATCCAGCTTCCCCGTTGATTTTTTTTGTCAGAAGCCAGCTGGAGAAGGTTGCAACCGGTGATCACATGACCCCGGGATGCAGCAACCACCATAAATATATGCCAGTTGCCAGTCCGCAAATTTTGAGCACATTTCTGTGGAGATGTTTCAACGGTTGTAGGTGAGAGGAACCACTTGCATATCACCTTTTTCAGTGCCTCTGTAACTTCAAACGGTCGCTAAATGAATGGTTGTAAATCGAGACCTTTAGGCTCTCAAGGTGACTTGATAAGAATCAGATCCAATTTCTAAAGTTATCTAATTGATATACACAATAAATTAAGTGTTGAGGTTCCTACAATCCTTATTCAAAAGGAAGTTTTCCAAATGCATTTTCCCAGACAAAAGGGTAGGAAAGCACAATACTGTGGACCAGCACAGAACATCTCTGAGAACTTTGCACACTTGGGTGTTCTGTCCCTCAGTCGCTTTCATTATCCCCATTCTGTCATACCCACCTTTCTCCCACCCCATGCTCTTTAGTCACTTGCCTCACCACCGTTGCCATCAAGCTCTGCCACTGTTCCCATTTCCCTCTGACTTGTTCCTTGTGTGTTTGTTTCTCAGCCACCCTTCCACCTTTTCCAGCTCTGTTCTCCTTCTGCCTCTTCATTTTCCTTTTTTGTATTTTGTTTTTATAATGGGAGGATAGATTCAGTGCTTCACCAAGTGCTATGAGAGGTCAGCAAAGTCTTAATGCAGAGCCCAAATTAGGAGATCTCTTGTATTGCATCCAGTTGAGGTAGCTCCTAGATAAATATGTCTTGAATTGCTTCCAAAGACATTATACATTTTACCTATATTAAGGCCAAGAATTGTTGGGTCTTGGAAGTGTCCTGCTTAATATTTGGGATAAAGTGCTCCCAACTGTTTCCTGAGCTGATCTTTAAAAAAAAACAAAAGCTTGTTCAACTACTGCAAAGACATTCCCCAAGGCATCATTTGCCAAGCTTACAAAACCTTGCAATAATGCCTACACGTCCATATCCAACAACTGTTGCTCACAAGTCTTCTCCAAATTATATTTGCATGAAGAATTTCCAGTCAGAACTACGAGACCTTGATTTTCCAGACAGCAAAGGTTTATTAACATAGACAGGAATTCAAAACTTAGGCTATCTTTGAACTTCATAGTTTCTGGCCCATATCTCTTTATATTTAGATACCCACACTCTGCACCTCCCAAAAACTGATATGGCAGCTGCTTGGCTATCTTGGACTGTTTCAATGCCAGAGAAGAGAGCTCCATTCTTCTACACATGTGTTGTGTACACAGCTTCAGCTTTGTCTGGAAACAACTATGGTTGGGAGCCTTGCAAGATAAGGGTTAGCTCAGCAGTTCTCCTCCTCTACAAATTGTTAGTCTCTTTGATTACGTTTTCAAGATACTTGAAAGAATGTAGCTTGCTTTAGCTGATACCTCTTATTTACCACTATAAGTTAACCTAATAATAGTACATTCTATATTTGCTGTTGTGTAAATAGGAATTAGATTGTTGTCCCTTAGATCATAATATAGAATATAGTTATAAGAAAGGTAAGCAAAACTTAATGTTACTGTGTTCTTAGATTTTTCTTTTTAAGTACAGACAACTATCTAGACTGCTGAATTTGAAGCCATTATCAACAACATACATGTAAAACACTCTATACAAGTTAAAGCACTATATAACCATAAGGCCTATAACCACTCAACTGTGAATAAGTTCCACTGGAGCCACTGAGATTTCCATTTAAGTAGACGTATGGGATTACTGTTAAAAAAATGAGAGATGGTAGTATTTTTAGACACACGGCTTATATTTTATTTTTTGTTGGCATCAGTGTATTTGTTCCTTCTATCTTGGCTGGGCAGGATCTTTACAGCAGCTAAGAGAAAGATGATGTTAACATTTGTCAATTAGGCCCCTTGCCTTTATTTTAATTGAAGTTCATTGACCTGAATGTCCTCTACTGTAATTTATTTAGAAGAGTTTCCCTGCTGCAATATGCATAGCTTTGGAATTCCAGATACATGGAAATACATTTTTGACTACCAGATAATCTCCATAAAACAGGCAGTCCCCAAAAGACCTGTGATTGGAAGGAAACTTATACAAATCCTGAAACTTCCTCATCTTAAAAAAACCTAGCTGTCAATCCTTCCCAGGGGATTATCAGCTGGACATGTAGTAGGAGGATTCAGTAGCTTCAGTCATCCTGAGAATGGTGCTAGTTGCCATGGGAACTCTTAGGAAAGTTGTATTTGCTGGTAAAAGTGAAAGGGTAATCATTACATTAAGATAAATCCATAACATGGTTAAGGACAGATGGGCCTCCAAAGGTGTGAAAGAAGTTCCTTACTTCAGTGAAAAAAATCAAACCTAAAAAAAGGCATTGGCAATCTTGCAATCACTATAACTGTTGAGGCATATAACATTTAGGCAATTTTGGATATCAGATGATTAGTCCCTCAGATCAAAAGGCATTCCTCTATAGTGGGGGAAAGTGTCAAACTTTCACAAGTAGATTTAGAGATGATGATGATGATGATGATGATGATGATGATGATGATGATGATGATGATGATGATGATATGGCCATCCAAAGTTGTAAAGACGTTTGGTCACTAGGTTTGTTTTACACCACTGGAATATATACCACTGGAACTTAGAATGTGAAAGTATGTGGAAAACTTGAAATTGGCAAAGCATACTTAATTGGTTTTTAGAAATAAATGAACTTAAGTGGACAGGATTTTGCCATTTTTAAATCAGACGATTATATTATATGCTATTAAGGATGAGATCATACAAGGAAAATAAGTATTGTTCTAAATAGCTGTCACTAAATATATATTTAGTTATAACCCAATAAATGACAGGATGATGTTTATTAGATTTTGTAGATATTCAGGTAAATATCAATTTATATACTCCTATGTGCACTGAATACAAACTTAATGGAGGAATTCCATGGCAAATAACAAAAGGCCCTAAAGAATAGATCAAAGGACATTATAATACTAGCAGGTGTAAATCTAACAAGAGTTGCAAAGCTTGGGAAACTAAATGAATCCAAGATTACAGGAGGCTCAAATAAATTAATAAATGCACATAACAAATAATGTGTTAATAGAATTGTGTAAGTAATTTTTTGTCATTATAGCTTATAGCAATTTAAAAACATACTTTCTTCCCGAACATTGCCAGACGAACAATATCAGAATCAAATCTGCTACATAATATGTAACAAAATATGGAGGAATGCCAGGAAACTTCCAGGTATAGGTTATGAAACAAGCCATGAATTATTCTTCTAAAAACAAGTTAAGCTTAGAAAATTCAAGACAGTATGTATCCCAGTGCCAACAAGAGTTGACTTGGAGTTCATACAATCAGAACATAAATTAATGTACAGCAAGGAACATTTAAATTATGCTAAAGACAATCTGAGGTGCTACAATATGGGAAAGGATTAAAGGCAGCATAAAAGCTGTAATGGAAAAAATTGTTCCAGAATAAGTTAATATGATTGCTAGAGAATGCCAAAGATCTGGGCAACAAGAACGTATGATGACTAACAAGAGTCAAGCAAGCAAGGACAAGAAAAATATCTCAAACAAGAATGTCAATAGATAAAGGACAATAGATAAACAACTATAACAAGACCCAAGTGTGTGCTTTCCACCTACAAAATCAAGATGCAAGAGAAGAGCTGGATGTTATGTGGCAAAGGAACTGGCCACAGCACTGTCCAACATAGAAGTATCTTAGCATGACACTCAACAGGTCACTCTCTTTTAAACAGCATTGACTGAACACTAAGCTTAGAGCTTGAAGAACAATATCATCAGGAAATCGATAAGCTACACATGGGGAGCTCAAACATCTATGTTGTGCACATCAACTTTGGCCTTGAATGTCTCTGCAGCAGAGTTTGCTGCTCCAATCTGGGGCACATCTGCAGATGCACAACAAGTTGATATCACCATCAATGAAGCAGTATGCTAAGCAACAGGATGTCTCAAACCCACACCAATTGAGAAAATATATCCTCCAGCTGGCATTGCCCCACCTAAGATCAGGAGAGATGTAGCAGCAGACGCTTAGGGAACTAAGCAAGAGAATGATCCTTGACATCCTCTGGATGGACATATGGCCTAAGCCCGCCCACTCAGGTCTAGGAACAGCTTTATGGCAAGAACAAACATTCTTGAGAGTACACAGGAACAAATCAAATTAAAAGATGGAGGAAGGAGACCATCAATGAATAACATTAAAGGAGGATATGGCTGTATATTATTACTTTATTCTACTGTGCTAAAAAGAGAAGGAAGTCACGACTTTTCTTTCTCACCCCCTTTTTATTCTACATTTTTTCCTCTTCCCTTTTTCCTCCCATACTTTCCCATTATTTTCATTTTTTTTCTTTGTATTTTATATTTTGATAAACTAATAAAAATTTCTTAGACATTTTGTTAGCATAAAATGAAGAAGACTTAGAACACCTCATTAGAAAAGTGGAAACCCAACATTAATGTTTAATATTAAAGATCAAAGATAATATCAACTACCATGATTAGTGAATTCACTATTGGCAGCAGAAAAGAGGGGATATCAAATAGCTTTGTTTTCTTGGGTTCAAGAATTGGTAATGATGAACAATATGATACAGTAGTAAAGAGAAGATTTATTCTAGAGAAGAAGGCAATGTTAAATGTAGGTATGATCACAAATATAAGTTATTCTTCTAAAGAAGGTTAACAAATTTATCCAGTAGTTTTGTATGACTTTGAAAGTTCTGAGAAAGAGTGGGGAAAATATGGACACTTTCAAATTATGGATTTGGAAACATTTACCAATTAATTAATTCTAGTCAAGTAATGATGATCAGCAAACAGAAACTCACATATCTGGAGAGTGGAGAATGATGATCTGATAAAAATAAACATATTTGGCAAGGTTGAAGGAAATTTAAAAAAAAGGTAAAGGATGAAATCAAAGAGATTACTCAATGATAACTAACTAACCTGGCAGCTGAAGCAAAGGTTTTCTGTTCTGAACCTCTCTTTCTTAATACTCTTAAAAACATGACTTTTATATTATTTAATCAATTGTTTAATTCACCGCTTAAGTTATAAGTCCTTTTCTTTTGTTCCATTCTGAGCCCACTTAACAATTGTTGTTAATTAGTATAGAGTCTTAATTTGTTCATTCCGTTCCTTGGGATCATTCTTAGAACTCTCCTCTTCCTACTTTTAATCTGTTTCCTACTCTCCTACTCCGTGTTTCTAAAACCAAACTTTTGCAAACTTTTCCTCTTGAAATACTTTGGTACATAGCCACAGCGTGCTGCTTTTTTTCTTGCTTCCCAACAGAATTTCACTCTTGGTGAAGTACTCAATGTAACTTTCTATTCAGGTCCACTTATAATGCAGCCCAATTGTCCTAAACTTTCTGTGTAGAATGTAAACTTCCCAGTCTAGACAACTCACCAAAATTTGAATGTCCTGATGTCTTGCAAACCTCTCCCAAACCCTGGAAATCATGGTTCTCCAGAAATTAAAGCTTTGTCTGTGAGTTGCTCACTTTAAACCCAATGTCTAATTGAGTTGTTGGATAACATGGACATCTAAGGCAGCTTTTTCCAAACTGCTGCTTAACAGATGTGTTGAGACCGCAGTCTTCAAAATTCCTAGAAACTTAGAGCAATGACATTATGTTGAGATCTTTTAGGCACAACTATTGGGTGTGCAAAGGAATCAATTAATTTCATCAATTGTCCAATTGAAAAAGGTCACACAAGTCCATGTTCCCATTGAATCCAACTGGCCTTTGTGTGTGGTGGTGGGGAGAGTCTTTTTTTCTCCATTTTATCTTTTTTAGGTTTGCTTTTTCTTTGGAGCACTCAGGACCCAAAACTCAGGACTTTACTCTCAATCTTATCATTCCAAATCTTTTCACTTACTAATCAATTTATTGTAAACAAATTGTCTGGCTTTGTGATCCTTAATAATAATGGAGTCATTCATTTTTCTCACCCTATTATCATCTTTGGTTGCAAGAGTCTTATTGTGGGGATGACAAGACTTTTATCTTTCACTACATAGCTTATTTATTTATTTATTTATTTATTTATTTATTTATTTATTTATTTATTTATTTATTTATTCATTCATTCATTCATTCATTCATTCATTTCATATGGCTGCCCATCTGAACAAATAACTCTGAGTTGCAACCAGAATTAAAATAGAATAAAACCAAAAATTGCAAAAATTTAAAGAACATCAAATCCAAACCACTAAACACATCCAAGGAGCACGTCCTTGTACACATTCACGTTTGGTGCATGAAATTATCTAAACATCCAAGGTGATTGTCCTATTCGGAATTACCAAAGTCTTATGTCAGTAGAAAACTGATATCAGAATTTTCAAAGATTGTGACTTATACATATTCCTATATTCTACTTCATACTTTACAAATCTCCTTAGTGTTTCTATATAGTACTATTGAAATCTCATTAGCTTCAGGCTTTAGAAACACATAACTGTGAGAAGTTATCATATAATATTGAAATAGTCATCACACCTTCTACAAATGTGTATTCTTCTTAACCAGCATCTGGGGGGATAGAAAGAACGGTATGTTTTTGGAGTGTATAGTTGCTAATCATTATTTTACAATTCCCAGGGTATTTTTTTTCAGTATAATTCATATTTTTATGATCTTGTAATTAGAAAATCTGTCAAAAGCCATGAAGGTACAGACTAGGTAACATTTTCTATTTTATAGGGCCCATTGGGGAATGCATGGCTTTTGAATCAGTTTAATCCTATGCAAATCTTTGACCCCAATAATCCTGGAGTTGTAGCAGAGTTCTACTTATCTTTTTTCCTGTGGCTGTTTCTGTTTTACAGCACAAAGCAGTTCTAGGAATCATACTAGGAGTAAATTCTGTGAATATTGTTAGCTGTATCGCCAGAGGAAATCATATTTCATTAATCCTCCAAATGACAAAGGTCACGCAAAACTGTGTGCCAATTTTATTTGTTAGTTTTTATTTAGAAACTAAACACACAGCTATTTTTTTTTAATCCCTGCAAACCAGGACCGAGTTTTTTTTAAGTGCCTCAATCTTTCCAATTATAAACTTGGAAACAACCATTTTGTTGTACAGAGAATCCCTATAATTTAAAACAATAAAAAGAACTTCTGTAAATAGAAAAGAAAATGAAGTATCTAATGCAAAACAGTCCCCTGATATATTGTGGTATGTTTTCCCACCTCCACTTAAGCAAATATTCTTTAGCTTGGAAATATTTTCATTCTCCTGTTTTGTCCCTACATTGGCTTCAATCCCATAGTCATCTAGAAAGAGCAGCATTTATAATGAGGACTGTAACCTTATGAAAACAAATCAGCCAACAGATGACCCAATTTACACTGGAAGATACTTCTATCTCAAAACCAAGGAAAGATAAGTGTTCTCATCATATCTGATGCAGTATAAGTGCCATCTAGGAAATGTAAAATCAATGAATGCATAATCTTATTGGAGGTTGAAATGTTTTCTCTTTGTGGGTGTATATTTGTGAGCATTCCTGAGATGAAGAAATCTGCTCTGTGCAGTGAAACAGGTTTTATAACTATAACACAGAAAGATTTATTTACAGGGAATACATGATAGGGATTGGCAAAGCCTAGCACCTAGCTAACCACATCCTGCCAGGCAGAGTCAAGAATCACATGCTTTGTATATGGAATTCTGAGAAGAAAGGCAAAAGAAATTAACTTCAGATTAGCCATCCTTAGACACAGAGCAGACACATTCATACAGACAGGGCACAGAATAAATTCTACACACACTTTACACTCCTTTTGTGGTCAGTAGGTCATAAAGAGCTGAATAGTCAATCACATTGGACTTCTTCCAACCAAGATCAAAATCATGTGCTGCATTTATCTGCACAGGTGTTTGTCATCTTTTGATCTAATCAAATCCACATTAATGAGATACAAATATCCACTTGAATTTTATAATTTCTTTAGTTACATACTTTGATTTCACAGATTCTTAGATCCCTTTGCCTGATAAAGTGCGGCTTTGGGTTATAATATCTAACAAAGGGTTTCCCAAGTTTCCCTTGGCAACTTTAAAGTATATGAATTTCAACTCCCAGAATTCCCCAACCAGTGTTCACAAAGAGAAAATGCCCTTCACATCCATCGCTTGGGATGGGTCCATAGCTTTCTTTCCTTTCCTTTCACGATTCAGCCCAATGCTATAATCTGACAATGTTAAACAATAGAACATGGAATAATAGTGTTTCAAAGCTGGGTCCCTTTCTCAGTGAGCCATTCTTGTTCCACTGCAGCCCAAGATTTAAAGCTTAGACTTTGAAGTGCAGTTTAATTAAAAAAAAAACTTTTTTAAACCACGAAAAAAAAATCTGTGAAAATTGGCTGATAGTGTCTCTGGGAATAGGTTTGAGAAGAATGGTTATAAAGCAATCTGAGAAAAGGCATTGTAACTTTATGCAAAAATGTAGACTAGCCTACCTTAATTAATATGTCTTTCTGACAAAATGGTACTGCCTTCTTAGGGATCATGAGTGCTGTTTCAAGATCAAAACTGAACAGCTAAATCAATCTTAATCTTTGAGATTAGGACAGGTTATCCTTTTGCATTTTTATCTATCATTTCCATTCCCACAGCACAGATCTTCAACAACAGCTTTTTTCTTATCCTTTATTGAAAATAATCAAGTCATTAAAAAGTAAAAAGAAAATAATCAAGTCATTAAAAAGAAAATAATCAAGTCATTAAAAAGTAAAAACTTGATATCAGTCTTAGTTGTGTGAAGTCTCATATTAAAACTGAGTACTATTGGTTTGCCAAAAATTGTTCTTTTAACAAGGAACATAGATTCTTTTTCAATGTCAGCATGCCAACAGTGAACGCTTTTCCAAGTGTAATCTATTTATACAGCAAAAGCCAATTAGTATAGAAATATCTGTTTGGTTTACTTAGTTCAAAGAGTACACATCTACTGTTGAAAGATCTGAGGACACAGGCTTCTGCTTTATCCAATGTAAGCAACATAGTTGACTTTTTCTACTTTTTTTTTTATTTTTACACTTTTTAAAATTAAACTGGGACAACTGTTTTCCGGAAATTTGCAAATGCTTTCTAATACTGCTTGTAAGGCCTTCCTCAGTTAAGCATCCTTTTCTCAGAAAATTAGATGAAACAATAGGAATATTTGCCCCTCTTAATATAGTGAGCATGTTAAGCAAAATACTTGTGCTAAACAATATTAGATTTGTTGGTGTTAGTTTATACTCAAATATGCATAGAGACAGCATGATTGTATTCACCAATCTTTCTATCAACATCTACATAATCTGTAGAATCATTTCATTCTGGTTTGGCCACTGAAATGTGATTGTTCAATGAAATGACCTTTACTGAGAAAAGGAGAAATAGGAGAAGTTTAAGTCATTCTTTTTTTCTCCTTTATTTTTCAGAACTATTGATATCACCCATCCTGTTACCCTTTAGATACATTGCCTGTTTCTACAGCCAAAGTTTATGATCTTTCTACTCATACTGGATAGCCATCTCCAGAAGATAAATCTTAAGAGATCTTTGTCCCATGGTTGTATGAGGTTCCACCTTAGCTTCCATGATATTTAACATCTACTCAAAATGAATGAGCTCAATACCATCAATATGCTGTTCATACATACCTGGTACCAGTAATGGACAGAATGAGGACTAGTAAACAAATAATAATAATAATAATAATAATAATAATAATAATAATAATAATAATAATAATAATAATAATAATAATAATAATAATAATAATAATAATAATAATAATAATAATAATAATAATAATAATAATAATAATAATCCAGACAAAATAGAAATTTTGTTAGTAAATGGAAATTACAGCTACTTACAGAACTTAGAGAGAAGTACCAAAGCAGAATCCAGATGGTTTAAAAAAATTCTTGTGACTGTTTTAAATATGAACTTCTGTGCATTTCTTTTAGTTTTAAATCCAAGAGAAGTAACCCTGATCCCTCAACTCCATTTGTACAATTCTATTGATCCGTGGAAGTGCAATTTTTTTCACATTTTTAAAAGAAAATGTGTTTTAGTTTAAGGAGTAAAAATTACTTCTCCTGTAATAACATAGCTCGTTTGTTGGAAAAAGTTACCATTCCCAATTTAAAACTGCTAAAACTTCCACACACTTCAGTAACAGTGCTGTGACATGGTTACCCTGCTTCCCCATTGTCCTCAGAGGCAAAAAGAGGGCTCAGAAAAGCTCCAAAACTTGCTTGCTCCTTTGTTAGGCATACTTTAACTAAACCTCTTTGCATTAAATTTGCCTATAACTTTTCAGAATCACCATTTCCCCCATTGTTTATTTTATATTTGCCCTTCCTTTTTATTTGTTGTGTTTACATCATTTGGAGGGCTTTCATGCTGCAGGTCAGAAGGCTGCTTATCCCCAAGAGCAGTTTTTCTTCTATTTGTTTAGAAATTGTTGAGTGCCTCCTTGCATTTATGGGGAGGTCTGTCCACAGTTCAACCAGAACAGTTACATTTATTGCATGTTCTGTTTATTGCACATTCTCTGGAGAATTTTATTGAGCAGGTTGAGACTATGCCTATGGTCCTGGCTTCCCCTCTAACAGCAAAAATTATGAGCTAGTAAACTCATGTGCAAAAGTCAAACCTTCAAAGACAGAAACTTATCTTTCTTTGGGGCTACCTCACAGACTGAAAGACACTCAGCTGCAAAACTTATCAGCCATGAGGTCATAGCTAAAGCTGGTCAGTTTCAGTCGGCACTTGACATGATAGCACACTCTGATTAGGTTGACTAATAAGAGAGTTTTGTTCCTTATTATTGGAAGGTTTATGCTTCTTAGAGCTGAAATGATTTATTTGAAATCTCTATCACTTTTTCAGAGATTGGGCAAGTCCTATGTTGTTGTTTTCCCCCCTAAAAAGAAGGTCTGAAAGGAATATAGTTCACACAGTTAATGTAAATGATTAATAAAGATACTTTTTCTATAAAATATGAGAAATTTGCACAGCAAAGAATTATTATTTTTATTATTCAGACGCCTAAGATGTGACCAATACTAGATGACCTGCATTGAACTAGCATTGTCAGATTATGGTCTATTTCTTTCACATGCCAATACAACCCAGAGGCCCTAGGACAACTACCCATGGCAGCAGGAAGACCTGCCCAAAGGCTGAGGGTGCTAAGAATCACTGGCTGTCTGTGGACTTTGGACATAGGAATGGTCAACATTCAAACAATGAAAATAGATGCTCAACCAGAAGAAGAACTGATGGCAAGTGGACCAAGGCAGCCATAGAATGGATCCCACTTGATAAAAAGCATCTACAAAAGAGATCTACAACAAGATGGATTAATGACATCAGCAAGTATTGCGGACCCAATTGGCAAAAGAAAGCTCAGGACCATATTAGTTAGAAAGATGTGGAAGAGGCTTTCATCCTGCAGTTGATAGACAATGGCTAAAATGATGATGATGATGATAACTAGGTGACATCTTTTGTTACTACCTTTAAAGCGCTCCATGGCATTGGACCTAGGTATCTCCGAGACCGCCTGCTGCCACAAACTGCCTCCCATCGACCAGTGCGCTCCCACAGAGAGGGCCTCCTCGGGGTGCCATCAGCCAAGCAGTGTAGGCTGGTGATGCCCAGGGGGAGGACCTTCTCTGTGGGAGCACCCACCCTCTGGAATCAGCTCCCTCCAGACTTAAGAACCATTCACGACCTGTCCACCTTCCGCCGTGCCCTCAAGACGTATTATTTTTATCAAGCCGGGCTGGCGTGAAAAAGTTTTTGGGGTTTTTAAAATTTTAAGATTTTACTAAACTTTAATTGTATTAAATTAGGGCCACATTGAATATTTTCTTTTAAATGTATTTTAATGTTTATATTGTGTTTTTTACTTGGCTGTTCACCGCCCTGAGTCCCCTGGAGAAGGGCGGTATATAAATTTAATTAAACTAAACTAAACTAAACTAAACATCCATAGAAGTTTTATTTCTATGGCAGTAGGGATCGAGTCATATAATTCTGTTGGGTTTCCAACTGTGTTTTATTTCTAAACAATAAATCTCAAAACTACAATTTTAATATTATTTTGTATTATTTAATACTTCCCCCCTTCTAATATCATTGTCCTTTTCACCACTATATTTATGAAGAATGAAAAGTCATTTTTACTGTCAATGTACATTTTCTTTAGTTTCTAAATCAATAACTGTATTCATCTATTGCATGAAAAAAGGCCATCATTCCCAAACAACTAACAAAGTCAAATCTTTTTACTGCTGGGTCTGGCAACATAGAATCACATTAACAAGGTCAAAAATCAATAACTGAGAAGCACAGAGTCTCTGAGCCTTTTCTGAAGGAAGTATATATATTCTATGAACCAGTAATGGGTTCTAAATGCCGTTGCTACCGCAGAAGCATCCCAGGTGGGTGGGCGGAGTCTCCCACCACCGCTGCTACCATTCACCGAACCGGGCCGAACTGGGAGCAACCCACTGCTGCTAGGAACCCTGTACTAGAAGAACATTGATACTGTTTCTTAACATCACTACCATTTTCCTAATAACTACTAATGACTAATGACTACTTCAGCTTCAACCGCAATAATACACGGGCAAACAATAGATACAAACTCAAGGTAAACCGCTCCAAATTCGATTGTAGAAAATATGACTTCAGCAACAGAGTGGCCTCACCCCCTTTCTAAGAGGTCTGTAAGGGGTCATGCATAAGTGCACCAGCGTGCCTACCGTCCCTGTCCTACTGTCCCCTTTTATTCGTACTCATTTCCTGTGTTCATATCCATGTTTATACTTATACCTGTTTTCTCGTACATGTTTGACAAACTAAATAAATAAATAAATAACCAAGTATGTAATAATAGGGATTGATAGGCAACCAATCACTGTTCAGGAAATGTGTTCTGAGCTGAACATGATGCCTAAGCAATCATATTGATAATAGAGGAAAAACTGCATCTTTCAACCATTCTTTCTCTGCTCCTCTTTTTCTTGGAAGACTAGATATGCAAAATGTGATATAATTACAACATGGAGATCTTTTTATAAGATTTCTGCCATTTGGTATCTATCTGGTATTTTCAGACTAATCAAACACTTTAATTTGCATCCTTGGTTTAGTTTGCATCCATAACTCTTGCAGGAGTGTACATATTCATTCTGCTGTGGTTGTTCTAATCTCCAGATTTTTCAACATTTGGAAGGTTGAGTGAGTATAAGAACATTTGCTTATGCTTTCTCTAAACATAAAAATGAAGGCTTTGTTCTGAGACAGCTTGTAAATAATGATGAATCTACAGATTTCTCACCTTATTCTCCATTTCACTTTGTTTTCCCCAGATTGTCATCCATCTGTCTTTTAGCTCTAGTTTTAAAATTCATCTAATTCCAATTCCACATAAGCAGCATACATCACCCTCTGGCTAGAAAGGTGGAATATATATTGAACAGCAATAGCAGCCGCAATTTAATTACATTGCTTAAATCCCACAGAACTCCATGTCATAAAAACATGCTATGTCCATGTTTACACATACTTTATTGAATGCTGAAGTCCTAAAAACAGAACATAGAATATAAACATTCTTTTAAGAGCCGAGGTGGCGCAGCGGTTAGAGGCAGGTACTGCAGGCCACTTTAGCTGACACTGATCCGCAGGTCAGCGGTTCAAATCTCACCGGCTCAAGGTTGACTCAGCCTTCCATCCTTCCGAGGTAGGTAAAATGAGGACCCAGATTGTTGGGGGCAATATAAATATACATTGCTTACTGGTGTAAACCGCTTAGAGAGTGCTTGCATTATGAGGCGGTATATAAATCTCACAAAATAAATAAAATAAATTTTACTACTGTGTCTCTCAAGATGCCCCTCTGTTGAAACTTGAGGGAGTAAGTGTGGAAAAAAAATTGCATGTGACCAATCCAAAAGTAAAGATGGGAATGTGTTTACCAAATCTTTGTCATACTTGAGTTGTGAAGAACGTGATTCCCAACTCCAACCAGTTGCTAAGATGTTTAATCAATTAAGTGAAATGAAGAGGAAGAGAATGTCCCAATCATGTAGTGGTTCCTGGGAAAGTATGCCAAATGAATATTTGAAAAATGTGGGGTGAGAGAGAGGTGGAGGAAAGGAGAGGGAAAGTACATCCAGGAGATTCAAAGGTCCATCAGATGTCTAGCCAGCTTCCACAGCCTTTGTATTTACATTGTCTTTTGAATGGAAAGAGCTAAAAGACAGAATAATGACAGTCTGGGAAAAAGAAAGAAAGACAGTAATTAGACATGTGTGATTAGCGTTGGTAACCGGAGAAATTAAGCCACGGGTCCCAAGAATCTTCTCTTTTGAAGGTACCTGCAGAGGAAGAGAAAAGACATTTCCCACTGAGTTGTGATGGAATCTACTCCCTGCTAGTAGAGCTTGATTGCTTTTTCGGATCCCTACTGTGGGGAGATCAGCTCCTTAACCTTCCTTTATATAGAACTATATTGTCCTCCCATGAAGAAAGGGAGATTAAGACTTTACAAGGCTAGTTCCATCACTGGACTCTGACAGAAGTACTAGAGCGATGAATTTTTTAACGGCTTAAATTGCCATTGGCCAAGATCCTTATCAAAATGGTTTAGTGTAATGTTAAGTACGAGCTTTTTTTTTTTAAGGTCCCTATGAAGCAGCTCTGATTGTTTGCTTTGAGCAGTACATTCTTAGCTCCTTTTCTTTTCAGAGATACACACAATCAGATTTTTGGGTTATTCACTTAAGCAGATCACCTCAGTTAATAAGTACATAATTATTTGTGGGAAGGTAAAATATCGCATTACAGCTCAAGTTATCTAAACAAACTCCCCCCAGTAATTCATTGATTTCTACATTCACTGTTTAACCAGGATCTTACCTTATTCATTATAACTTTACATCTGGTGCTTCCCATGGCTTTATAAAGTCTTGGCAATAATAAATAGAATGGATTTTCTTCTGCTTTTACATGATCTTCATAAGATCTACTTTTACTCTTGTAATTTTTTTCATACCGATATTTATTTATTTATTTATTTTATAAAATGTATTTGCCTGCCCATCTTGTATGCAACAATTCTGGGTGGCTTATAACATAAAAGCATTGAAGCATTTAAAAAAATACATTAAAATCATCAGTCATAGAAACACAGCAGATAAAATCATTAACACATAAAATCTTGGCTTTAAGTTTAATTATTCATAGTACCACCTGAGAAAGGCATCTTCTTTTGCCTAATTCTACCATTAGATGTAGAATAACAAATGTGTTGGAAGAAGAGCCGAGGTGGCCCAGCGGTTAGAGGCAGTACTGCAGGCCACTTTAGCTGACTGTGAACTGCAGGTCAGCGGTTCAAATCTCACTGGCTCAAGGTTGACTCAGCCTTCCATCCTTCCGAGGTAGGTAAAATGAGGACCCAGATTGTTGGGGGCAATATATAAAATATACATTGCTTACTGGTGTAAACCGCTTAGAGAGTGCTTGCACTGTGAGGCGGTATATAAATCTCACAAAAATAAAAAATAAATAAATAAATAAAATAAATAAATAAAGATTTGTAGATCCCCTCCCATCACTCTCAGGAGTAAAAGGCAGGGAAGGATGGGAGACATTCCTGTCTTAGGTTACCTACTCGGGTTAGCTGATGACTTCTTCACTTGTGATAGTGTTTCATTTGATGTTTGATTATTTTCTCATTTTACCTAAAAAGCTCCTTAGAAAAGTATTTTGAAAGGTAGAAATCAAAACTCCCAACTGATGGACACCAGCAATTAAAACACACAATACAAACACTTCATTTTATTTCATAAAATGCACCAACTTACAGTATATAGGCATAGTACATTATTATTTTTTAAGACAAGTATAGACGAATCAGTGTCATGAATATTTTGAGTATGAATAGTTGTGATTACCTCTTCAAGGCATGTTATCACTGTCTCTCAAACATATTAAATGAAAAGGGGTACGATTTATGTTATGTTATTATTTGATTTTTGGTTAAGAAATGACACAATCATATAAACAAGCTATTTTTATCTCATTCTGTTTTGCTGGCTGTGCTTATAATTTAGAACAGCTTCCCACAAACATTCAGAGTGACCCTCTAGTTTTTGTGCAATGCCTGTTGGGGAGATGAACTGGCCCCATCAGAATTACCTTTTATTGTGTGATTGTTTTGATACTTTTACTGTTGGTGTTTTATAATGTATTGATCTATATTGATCTATATGAACCACTGAATTTTTGGCTTTGGCAGAGCACCAAATCTAATAAAACAAATATTTAAGAAATATTCATGCTTTTTTTTCTGACCATTTTTAATTTAAACAAAATCAAATTGAAAAGAAGACAGGTTATAATAAAATTGGGTATAAATAAAACAGTTTTACAAAGAAGCTAATATTTAGCTTTTCAACACAATAAAGTTAATATTTCTCCATTCTGACACTCAAATTTTGGGATGATTTCCAACTCCACTTCACCTCCTTTGAAACCCCTGCATTATACCAGGATAAAACTTCCAAGTCAGGACTTATTTTATCCAAAGATTATTTTCTACTCATCATTGCTTATCACATCTTCCCTTCTAGGACCCTTACAATCTGTTTCAGATGGTTTCAGCAGTTCTCCAGTGGATATGCTGGGGTTATTTGCTGTTTATTATCTATCTTTTAAAAGGATGGGTTCTGCACCCACCCTTGTAGAGATATTATCCTCTGAATCAATAAAAAAGACAGCACTGAATACAATTATTTAAATTCCTGTTCCTTCCTCACTTTCTTTAATATATAGTTTAATTCATGCCTTTATTTTTGTATCAAACAAAACAAAAAAATTAAAAACCACGTGCGAAAAAGCAATTCTTTGCCAAGTTCAGTTGATATATATGCTGCTGGAAACACTTAAGTCTTCCAAATCTACCACTTTCACAGTCATCAGGATGTAGGACTTGCCAGCTTAGTGTTTAGTATTTAGTAGTTAATGTGCTATGTTCTATTATCTGGAAATTAAAATCATTTGAGGCTTCTTACTTTGGGGATTTGTGTAGGGATTTTGCGTGCATATGGAAACCGTTTGTTTCTACACTGAAGACAAAGTACATAATTTGACATCAACCATGGCTACGGTAGCAAAAGCAACAGTGGTGCTGCTTGTTTTATAATATGGATGTTAACCCAATACTGTCCAAAAGCAGCTGCATTGTATGCCAGGTAATAGCATGTTACCCTACCGTGTTAATTTGAGAACTTAAGAGAAAGCTGTTTGCAGATAAATCAAATGTTTTGGATCTGCCAAAATCATAATGCTGGTTCAGTTTTTGCTGCCTGAACCATTATTATGATTTTGACAGATCCAAAACATTTGATTTTGAGAATATGATTGAGAATATGATGACAGCACTATGAATCACTAGAGTACAAAATAACCATGGTTCCCTTTCTCCTTGCCAACCATAATATATCCAGTTTAAGCAGGGGCGGGTTCCTAATTTTTTTACTACCACTCTGTGGGCGTGGCTTATTTTGTGGGTGTGGCTTGCCAGCCATATGACCGGGTGGGCGTGGCTTGCCAGCCATATGACCGGGTGGACGTGGCTTCTTGGACTGCTGAACGGAGGGGAACTGCCCATTCCCCCTCCCCTCAGCAGCTCGAGAAGCCTCAAACGTGCAAAAATGCCTAGGATCATCACCGCGCGTTCGTGGCTTCTCGGACTGCTGAAGGGAGGGGAATGGAGATAGCTCCTGCCGCCCGTTCTTTCAGCATCTCACGCGCTCCCTCAGCCATCCTCCCCTGCTTGGACTCACTGTGGGGTAGGAAGGCAGCGCATGCGCAGTGCCGGAAGCTCGGCTCTTGGGCATGCGCAGAAGAAAATTTTTAAAAAATGTAAAAAAAAAATTTTTTTTTAATGGCGGCACCCAGGCACTGGCAACCGACCGCACCGGTACTGTGATGTCACCAGCGGGCCGCTACCGGTGCTATAGAGTGGACTGCACTGGTAGGAACCCACCACTGAGTTTAAGGAACAATGAGTCTGTGATGATCTATATATTTTCTACAGAGATAATGTCCATAGATCATTTGTAGGTTATACCAATTTAGAAATTCACACTATTTTGAATGGTTATAATGCCTTGGTAAGACCATACTTGGAATACTGCATCCGGGTCACCACAATGTAAAAAAGGTGTTGAGACTCTAGAAAGAGTGCAGAGAAAATTATTAGGGGACTGGAGGCTAAAACATATGAAGAACGGTTGCTGGAATTTGGCATGTCTACTGTAATGAAAGGAGGACCAGGGGTGACATGATAGCAGTGTTCCAATATCCAACGGGATGCCACAAAGAAGAAGGGGTCAACATATTCTCCAAAGCACTGAAGGCAAGACAAAAAGCAATGGATGGAACCTAATCCAGGAAAGAAGCAACCTAGAACTAAGGAGAAATTTCCTGACATTTAGAACAATTAGTCAGTGGAATGTCTTGCCTCCAGAAGTTGAATGCTCCAATACTGGAAGTTTTTAAGAAGAGATTGGACAGCCATTTGTCTGAAATGGTATAGGGTTTCCTGCAGAGCAGGGGGTTGGACTAGAAGACCTCCAAGGTCCCTTCCAACTCTATTATTCTGTTAAAGAATATGGTTTTCAATCACTACTTTCTTTAATAGCTATAGCCCCGCTCTGGTAAATTAAATACAGATACCATTGTGCTCATGAGATTTGTAAAAAGTTCAGAGCTTTTTGCTGGGCAGGGGGAGAAAAAGCACTGAACATACTTCATAGCCACAAAAGTTTGAATATGATTTGTGAAAGGAAAATAAAAAGCAGGAAAAAGGTGAATGAAGTCAGCTAGTTGGCTGGCAAAAGATTCCACACTCTATGTTACTACAGACCATGCTTCTGTATATACAGTATGATGTTTTAAATAACAACATGTTTAATTACCTTGGCTTTTCTTAACTTTTATGTTTTGGCTGTGATTGTCTTTTAAATCCCGTATTTACCATATATCCTGTTCATAGTTTCCTCTTATGAATAAGCATCATCTTTAAACATGTTGGAATTGCTAAGTTTCATGGACAAATAGTTTAGATAAATTTTTTTTTTAGCGTTGTATTAGATATGCAGCTCTGTGTTCTTTCAAGTAAAGCCTTACCAGGTAATTAAAAAATAGCATATAGTCTTCCAATATCAGATTACATTGTTTGCAATACTTTTACCTTATAATGGATTACAATGGCTCCTGCCCTCTGGAACATTATGGGTTCTGCATCCACCCTTTTAGCCTTCCAAAATGGCATGAAGACCTGAAGGCATGTTTATACTGGAGATGGTTAATGGACTGAGTTAAGACCTCACCATGTGCATCTTGCCATGTTTGTTAATTTTTAATTGATTTAAGTCAATTGAATATTAATACTTATTGTTTTAATGTTTTCTCTTGTGATTTTTATTAGTTGAAAGATGGGCAGCATATAAAAGAAAAGAAAAGAAAAGAAGAAAGAAAGAAAGAAAGAAAGAAAGAAAGAAAGAAAGAAAGAAAGAAAGAAAGAAAGAAAGAAAGAAAGAAAGAAAGAAAGAAAGAAAGAAAGAAAATAAATATTTTCTGTCATCTTCTTTTATAAAAGATGGGCCAGGTGAGTCTGGAGAGCTTTTCAAATTATAGGTTTTATATGTAACATGTCAGAAGTTATAGGTCATACAAGGAAAGTTTATTAACGAAACAAAATGTCTTCTCTTTAAATATACCATATACTTGGAAATTTAATTTAGAGGTGCTTAGAAAAATATTTTCCCTTTACTCTTAAAAGGAGAAAGGAATAAGAAAGAACTGGAAATGAAATGGATGTGGCAGACAATGCTTTCATGAGGAAACTAATTCTACTTCAACCTACCCCATCAGGGTTCCATAAACAGAAAACGGCAAGGTCTTTACAAAAGACCAATGTTCTACCAATAGCCACAGTATACAGGCCTAGCATTCTAATACGCTACAAGGCTTACTTTGGAACAGAATAAATGGAACAAATTGCATAAATGTGACATAGCATTGCAACTATAGTTTGTTTGTTTTTAACATAAAAATATGCTCTCTGATTTTTGGACAGAAGAGAAAAAAAATCTCCCATGCACAAAATTCTTTGTCTGTGCCAAATACAACTAAATTGTGATGAGCATCATATGAGGTTTTAGCCCATAATAATTAATTAGCAAACTTAGAGGTTTATTTGCTGTAGGTATGTCAGCAAGTTAGTCCATAGCAACATGGGTCATTTATTGCAGAGTTCTGATGTTCCAGCTTTCTGGAGATGGACAGGAAAAATCATGGAAACCTGGAGAATAAGTAGAACTTAGTAATACATTGCAAAGAATAATAGAATAATAGAATAACAGAATTGGAAGGGACCTTGCAGGTCTTCTAGTCCAACCCCCAGCTCAAGCAGGAGATCCTACACCAGTGATGGTGAACCTTTTCAGCATCGAGTGCCCAAACTGGAGAGCATGCGTGCACATGCGCGTGTGGGTGCCGGAGTGCCGGAAACCTGAAGACCAGGTGGCCACCTGGTCTTCTGGTTTCCGGTGCACACATGCACACTGGCCAGCTGGTCTTTGCATGCGCCAGAACACCAGAAACCCAAAGACCAAGTGGCCGTACACATGCGCGCGCCGGCCAGCTGGTCTTCGGGTTTCTGGCATGTGCCTACGCACCAGCCAACTGGTCTTTGGGTTTACAGCACTCTGGCGTGTGCAAAGACCAGCTGGCCAGCACACATGTGTGCACCGGAAACAGAATTGCAGCTGGTGATGGCACACGTGCCCACAGAGAAGGCTCTGCATGCCACCCCTGGCATATGTGCCATAGGTTCGCCATCACTGCCCTACACCATTTCAGAAAAACGATTATTCTATCTATTCTTAAAAACCTCCAGTGATGGAGCACCCAAAACCTCTGGAGGCAAAAAATGAGCTTTTAAGAAGAATTGGGAATGGATATATAGATTTTTATAGACAGTAATTAGTCCTGTTATTTTTATGAGATGCCCTAATATTCTATAAAGCACAGAAATACATTGTTCTGAAGTATGTTGTTAGAAACTGAAGTACAGTATGTTGTTAGAAAGCTTAAGTACAATTAAAATCTCTATTTAACAGATCACGGACAGGGGCAAAGTTGTATCTTTTACAGTAGTAAATGCATATTTATGCATTTATTTACTGGGACGTATTTATTGCTCAGGACTCGGAAACTTAGAGTTGTGGGGATAAGATATAAAAAGTGTATAATAAACCATGGCCCAGTGCAAAATAATAACAATAAAAGTTATTAAAGTTACTAAAGCAGCCAAGAACAAAGTATTCAACCACCATCCTGGAATTTAGTCCTCTCTCTTGAAACTTTTACTGGCATTCCTACATGACAAAAGAGGGAATAGTCTGATCATGGAAATGTTGTTTCAAAGAAATAGAGTACAACAGAGAACCCCTTGCTTCTTGGTGTATGTAGATGATAATTCAGTTGAATTCTGTAATGCATCAGAATCATCCATTCACTGAAATTATAATTATTTTTAGCATGATACAAACAGTGTAAAAGTTTTACCAATAGCCACAGGAGTTGATATGATTTTTGTATTGATGTTACATTTGATTCAGACTCAGATATTCATTATTGCTCAGAAAGAAGACATTGTTGTTAGCTCTCAGTGGTTTTATTCAGGAAATATAATCTTTTTTTAATTAATTCCTTAATGTTGTGATATTCAGCATCTCATGAAGCCCTAGTAGACATGGAGAGTAAGTAAGAACTAGCTGTGGAAGACTATTATATTTTCAATAGGAGCCCTGTGTTCCTTTGTGTATAAATGCATGTTGAAAAGTATTTCAAACTTTCAACCTAAAGCATTTGTTATTCTAATTTCTTATTTATGGTTTGTCTGCTGCCATCAGATTTTGTACCGTTTGACTGAACAACAAAAATGTTATACCTATAGAAATGGTGATCCTTGGCCTATTAGCTATGAATGTGAAAACATTCACTTTAAACATTTTTGCTTTGCTCCTCACTTTTATATTTTTACAATTTTTCTGCTGAGCCTGTTTTACTGCTGACATTACTACACCTACTGAAAAAGTTAAGTACACCAAACTTAAGATGATTCCCCTCAGCAAAAAAAAAGGAAAGAAAGAAGAAAAGTTATGAGAAGAAAGAAAGAAAGAAAGAAAGAAAGAAAGAAAGAAAGAAAGAAAGAAAGAAAGAAAGAAAGAAAGAAAGAAAGAAAGAAAGAAAGAAAGAAAGAAAGAAAGAAAGAGCCAGTTTGGTGTAGTGTTTAAGGCATGGGTCCTCAAACTACGGCCCGCAGGCAACATTCAACCTACTGAAGCCATTAAGCCGTCCCACGCAGGACCACAAGGTTGCTCCGCCCACATTGCCCCACCCACCCTTTGGCCGAGTGCAGGATTTACCTTTGTGAGCCCCGGGGGCTGGAACTGAAAGGTAAGGCCAACAATTTTGGCCTGCAGAGATGTTCTTGAGAGGGGGGAGGTAAAAAACAGGGCACAGACACCCCAAGGGCCAAAAAATGGGCAAAAATGGCCCATTTTTGGCCAAAAAGCAGCCCACTTTGCCTGTTTTTGGCCTGCAGAATGCTGCTGGAGGCGGGGGAGGTGAAAAATGGGGCACACAGGAGGCCAAAAAATTGGCAAAAATTGCCTGTTTTTCACCTCCCCCACCTCCAGAAGATAAAGAGAGAGAAACAGAGGGAGATGGAGAGAGACAGAGCGACAGAGAAAAAGAAAGAAGAGAGGGAGAGAGAAAGAGAGAGAGAAAGAGAGAGAGGGAGAGAAAGAGAGAGAGAAGAGAGACAGAGAGAGGTTTCTCAAGCTCCTTGGGGCTGAGAAGAATTGCTGCAAAACTGAGTTTTCTGAAGTGGACCACTAAACTGCTAAACAACTGAAAAAATGATCTAGTAAAAAGAAAAGTCAACCAAAAGAGCAACATGCAAACAAAAGCAAATAAAACACCCCCAGGAGCAAAACAAATTGAAGTTTAATTTCTGTGCATTATTTAATGGACTGTTAAATTGGCCACACCCATCTAGTCACATGACCTAGCCATGCCCACCCAGCCGGTCCAGCTCCCCAACAGTCTGAGGGACTGTGAATTGGCCCCCTGTTTAAAAAGTTTGAGGACCCCTGGTTTAAGGTGATGGCCTAGAAACCAGGAGACTGTGAGTTCTATTTACATTTTAGGCATGAAAACCAGCTGGATGACTTTGGGCTAGTCACTCTCTGTCAGCCCAACCCTTCTCACAGGATTGTTGTTTGGGGGGTAGGAAGGAGGAGGAAGTATTAAGTATTAGGTATGTTAGCCACCTTGAGTTATTATGACATAATGGGATAAAAATCTAATAAATAAAGCTCTATGCAAAGTGCAGCTCACTCCAGCTCAAATTTCCATTGCCACCTACAACTAATTCTAGAGGTCTCCTCCAGAAACATAAAATGAAATACATCTATATATACATCTCTCTCTCTCTCTCTCTCTCTCTCTCTCTCTCTCTCTCTCTCTCTCTCTCTCTCTCTCTCTCTCTCTCTCTCTCTCTCTCTCTCATATAGAGTAGGACGAAATAGAAATTTAATTATTATTAATTAAAAGTAACAGCCATTCAAATAAAGTATGACATTAATAAAATTATTTGATCATCCTTCTGCAGATATTGTACCACAATTTTCTCTCGTGCATACCAAAGAATTTTCATTTGAAGATACACAATATCTTCCCTTCTTCCAGCAGAAAGAGCAAAGAGAAAGCATGACAGAGAAGCAGTGAGGAGAAGGACTGACTGTATTAGGAAGAAAGTGAAAGAAACAAAACAGGAAGCAAATGAGTTGAGTTGAGTTGAGTTGAGTTGAGTTGAGTTGAGTTGAGCAGAGTGGAGTTGAATTTAAAAAGACAGTTGAACAGGGAAGGAAGTAAAAGAGAGAAGCACTGGTTTAGGTGTTAAGGGGGGGAGCTACAATTTACAACTTTTTAGCAATGAAATCTGGAGTCATTTCATCTCCTGCTCTTTTCTTTGTGCTTTCAATAATGCCTTCTATTCTTCTCAGCAAATGTTAAGACAACTCATCCATTCCATTCACTGTTAATTATTTAGGGAAGGAACCTCAGCTTCCCATCAAGTAAATATGGTATAACATGTTTAGATATTTTACTGTTGTGGTTTTGTGGTTTATAATTACACTGTGAACTAATTTGGGCCACGTCCAAGATTCCATGAGCAGACTTTTTTTTCACACAGTGAAAACTTCCCTTTGTTGTCCTCTTGTGCACCCAGATGAATCCTGGAGAATTACTACCTTCTGACAAGATTTATAGAGCACACAGCAAGGGGACAGAGGTACCGAAATGCACACAAAGCTATTGAAACAAATATTTAAACATAAATAAAAGCACTTTCTCTAGAAACAAGGATTCCAGATGCCCTGCAAGAATAAACTGTGACAGATTATTGTAATGCTGCTGTGTCAGCTTTTGGAAGAGAAACAGGAAATCTATAGCTCTCCACCTCGTATTGGACTCCAGCTTCCATCAGCCATAGCAGTGTTGAAGGAAGCTAGAGTCCACCATCAACAGAAGCTCATACGTGACACAGCCCTGTTCTAGGCTATCTGGCTGGCCTGGCCTGCACACAGGACGCTCAATTAGATGGATTTTGGATCTCATTCCATAGGCAATTTATATGTGGGTTTCCTGATCCAAATTAATTTTGTAACAGCAGGACATGGATAGCCTTGCCAGCACCTAATAATAGTAATAAAAAATTACATTAGAGCAACATGTGGAGAGATTTTGCTGGAACTAGAGTATATTTGTTCAAGATCAGGATGTTGATGCACAACTTTTTAAAACAGTCTTAAAAGTCTCAGACCATTAGTGAATATTCGAGAGGATGATTATCTTCCACCAGCTTCTGATAAAATAGCAAAGGGTCTTATGCTAATGTAGGATGTAATTTCCAGGTAGGGGATTGTAATAGATTAAAGTGTATGAAATAGTTCTATTTCTGCACCCACATTCTTTTAAAAACCAAAACAAATACTTGGAGCCTGGAAATTGCAGTAGATTTGTAAGTTTGCATAGTTATAGAACCAATACAGATTAAATCATAACTATTGTGTCACCTCATGACAAGATGGACAGCAAAATAATTAAATACATACATACATACATACATACATACATACATACATACATACATACATACATACATACAATAATTGTCTTTCACAAAAAGGATAAACAATAATCATGCAGTTGTTTTCTTGCATTTGCATGGATATAGATAATATTGCAACAAGAAGTGTATTTGTGTGGAGTGGTGGTTCCATTCTTGGGAATAATATAATGGAATAAAAATATAAACAGAGAGGCTTATTTATCCAAACAGATATAAATTTTATTGCAGTTTTGGTATCATGTTATCTGGAACTTTAGTACATACTTGGAGACATTGGGCTGCGGGGGTGCTGCTTCAACAAGATTTAGAAGAGGATCACCATCTCGGAGTTGCTAAGGGAGTTCCCATCCTCTAACCCTTTTGTTAGAAGAGTTGAGAACAAGAAAAGACAGGCCATCCTCCCACTGGCACTTCTCAAAGATTATTTGTGCTTTTCAGATGGGATGAATGATGAATGTGTTGAGAAATAATGGATAAATGAGAAATAAAATGGATAAATGGGTTGATATTTTTTTCAACAACTCTCTCCCCCCAGTTCTCCCTATATGTCCATTATGGAGGCCAATTATTATGTATAATAAACCACATCTTGTGTTTATTTAATTTTATTTCTAATCTTATTATTCTATGTACTTTGATTATACCCAACCTTTCTACTCTGGTGGGAATTAGATAGAGAAGGGAAAGAAGGAGGGATGGAGGGAGGGAGGGAGGGAGGGAGGGAGGGAGGAAGGAAGGACACAAAGGATAAGAACATGTTTCTTTATTAGGACCTGCAATCATTGAACAATGGAAAGCTTTAGCAAAAAAGATCTATATTTTCAGATTTTCAAAATGTGGAGTCCACTTGGAACTCTTTATAACTTTGGAACAATGAATGAGAAGATTCTCTCCCACATCCTCCTCTACACATCATGATGATGAGCCTGTGACATTGGAGACATCTTCCAAAATGCTTCTACTGTAGAGCTGAACAACCAGATTGGTCCTTAGCATCAGATGTAGTCCTTTAGACAGTCACCTTCTAAAATATTTAAGACTTTGAAGTTTAACTCCTTAAACTGTATACAGAAAACAAGTGGCAACTAGTGCAGCTTTTTCAGACCTGGCAGCTTATGAGTTGATCAGACTGATTTGAATTATCCTGGAGAAATTATCAAAACAGGAAGAATAATGCAAAGAAAGTTCTTTGAGAAGGATGATTGAAGGCAATCGCCTTGTAGGTGGGCAGCATTGAATTTTGGTTTTCTATTGGAAGTTCCTAAGTGAGACATTTGTCTTGGGTCTGTGGTTTGTGACTAATTTTGAGATCAGCTTTGTTTACCCCGAACTATCTGAGAACATAGTTCAGTTTGCAGTGTCTAGATCTTTAGAAAGAGCTACACGATCACATAATTGTGTATAATGCAAATCACATTTGTTCTAATCTTTACTTTTAGCTATTGTGATGTTATGTTCCCAAATGGGAAATGAAACTCACCACAAACTTTCACTAAATATTATTAAGTCAATGCATATATGAATTCCAGCTGTAAAAGTGTGATTACGTTCTCTGTTGGCAATAGATGTATTTCCATGCTGCCTAGAGTTTGTCGATTTATGACTACATAAGGCTTCTTAGTTGTTTGTATGTGTATATGAAGATACACACACACACACACACACACACACACACACACACACACACACACAAACAATTTCACAGATATAAAGCATCAGACAACTTTTCACAGTACTGAAACATGCAGTAGTTTTATAAATGACTGGAAAGAAGAAGAAAAAAGCAATTCTAGAAGAGACCTCCTTAGGGACGTGAAATGTCATTCAGGGATTTTTCTGTTTTCACTCTATTGTGTAAAAATATATAGAATAGTTTTCAACCCAGAACTCTGTTAAAGCAGAAACCAAAGTTGTTTTTTTAAATGCACTGCAAAAATGGAATTAAACAGCAGGAAAGCATTATTCCATAAAAGAAAATAATAAAGAGAACAAGAACATTCTCAAGCTAAATAATTGTTTCTCAAACCTGTCTACTTTCAGATATATAGACTTCAAATTTCAGAATTCCCTAGCCAAGAGGACCATTGTTTAGCAATGCTGGAGGTTGAAGTCCAAACAATTGGATAGACAGATTTATTCAATCAATCATCAGAACAATAGAAAGGGTAGGACCACAAAATTATGTTGTGTATAAGTAATTCACAATTTCTGACCATTTGTTCAGCCACCATTTGAAGTTATGATAGTGCTAAACAAATGGATTTACAAACCATGCCCAAAGTCATAGCCATTGCAGGACCCCATGGTTACGTATCCAATATCCATGTGGCTCTGGGGCTAGCAATACCACTAGCAATAGCACTTAGACTTATATACCACTTCACAGTGCTTTACAGCTCTCTCTAAGTGATTTATAGACTCAGCATATTGCCCCCAACAATCTGGGTCCTCATTTTACCGACCTCGGAAGGATGGAAGACTAAGTCAACCTTGAGAATTAAACTCCAGGCAGTGGGCAGAGATAGCCTGCAACACTGCATTCTAACCACTGTGCCACCGTTGCTTGCTACTCCCTGGGAAGGCTTAGCCAACCCAGGAAGTACCAGCCAGCATCATTTGCGCAGCAACCTTCACTCCCAGTTCCATTCACCAACTTTTTGCTTTTGTATCCAGTCACTGCAGCCAAAGCTGAAACACTTTGCTGTCTTCTGACCAGACCTATGGCCACATTCTGGAGAAGCTTTCTACCCCTGGCTTGCCAGCCCACCCCAGCAGTGCAGTGCCAAACCTTGGCATCCATGAAGCCCAGGAAGCACCAGCAAGTATTCATTCAGCTGCCTTCTCTCCACAGCTCTGCATGGCTCCCCAGTGGCCCAGCAAACTAAGCAGCATGTATTCCTTCACCCAGCTGCTTTCTCTCCAAGCTCCCTGTAGCAACCTTTCATTTTTTTTGCTGTCCCTTTTTCAGATCAAGGTTCTCCA
The DNA here is from genome assembly GCA_023053685.1 of Diadophis punctatus similis. Classification (NCBI taxonomy): domain Eukaryota; kingdom Metazoa; phylum Chordata; class Lepidosauria; order Squamata; family Dipsadidae; genus Diadophis; species Diadophis punctatus. The sequence continues at coordinate 100,027,030 of JALIGW010000001.1, forward strand.
GCAAACATTTCTTCCATAAGAATTCCTGAGCTTTTGGACACCATGATGTCTTCATAAAACTGCACTGCCTTTAAAAATGTGCACTAATGCAACTCACTCTGGACATGTTAATTCTTCATTACCCCAGACCTAACTCTGGTATGGTGCACATTTTAATAGCTGTGATACAAAAGTTTATTTATTTATTAGTGACATTTATATACTGCCTCAAAGTGCAAGCACTCTCCAAGTGGTTTACACCAGTAAGCAATGTATATTTATATTGCCCCCAACAATCTGGGTCCTCATTTTACCTACCTCGGAAGGATGCTACATCATATATAAAACATTTGGTGTGTTATTTGATAAGAGGAAAGCCATTTAAAACTGATCATCCTGGGATATTTCTAACAAGGGAGAGATGAGAGTCTGACAGCTACCTTGAGCAGTGAGATAAAAGGGGCGTGCATAAGCGCACAATCGTGCCTACCGTTCCTGTCATAATGTACACATATATTCTTACCTCTTTTACTCTTATTCATGCTTGTACTATTACATATATATTCAATCATGTTTTACTGTTTATACTTTGCTTATAATCATATATGCTTGACAAACAAACAAACAAACAAACAAACAAACAAACAAAACAAGTTGGATAGTTTCTGTTGAGGTTTAATCACAGGGCAAGTTCTTCTCAAGAAAGAAATCTTGCCTAATCTGCCTCTGGGAACTGCTGTAGGTGAAATACCACATCTTTAAATAAAACAACACACAGCTGGAAGTTGCTAAGATTTAGAACTGGTGAGCTAGGTTAAAAATTTGGACAAAAAGGACATCAGAATCTCTGCCAGGCAAAGAACTGTATTCATGATGCCCAGGACAGCCATCATAAAAAAAAAGATTCCAATGATAATTATAACTGAAAGCAACAGGAATCATGGCTGCTTCAGCTAATTGGCCTGTTATCCAAACAGGTGGAATAAATCTCAGGCATTTTCTTCTATATATTTTTTCCCTATATAGCCTAGCAACGAGAATTGAAAAACTTCTAGCCATGTAGAATATGAGTACGTCCAGCATGTGCGAGTCTTATTCTCACAGCATAGAAACAATAGTTAAAACGGAGGCAGATTTCCACATTTCAATATCTGTGTATTGCATGTTGTTAGTCCAGCTGTTCCTACTTCAAAGGAGATAGGTGAAGAAAATGGCCTTGAATAAGAATTTACCCTAAATCCTAAACTTTATCCTTTTTAATGCTTCTTTCGAGCAATGACTGCATACTTTAAGACCAGAGCTAAATGGTGTGGGGTTAGTGGGGGAGGTGGGGGGGGGGTTTCAGGATTGGGAGGGTGGAAACTGTAGAAATAAGGATTTTAAATACAAGTAGAATTTCCATTTAAAGGATGTCACTACAATGGATTTTGCACAGAAATGATGTAATTTCACCAATGGTTCAAATGGCCATAGGTGACATAGTCTCTAGTGTACAGGTAGGACATACAGTCGTTCATTTAGCCGACCGTCCAAAATTACAACAGCACTGAAAAAAAGCCACAATCAGTTCTCACACTTATGGCCGTTGCAGCATCCCTGTAGTAACATGATCAAAATTTGGGCACTTGGCAGCTGGCAGGTATTTACACTGATTGCAGTGTCCCAGGGTGATAGGATCACCAATTGCAACCTCCCCAGTCAGCTTCTGACAAGCAATTCAATGGGGGTGAAACCAGATTCACTTAAAAACCATGTGATTCACTTAACAACCATAGCAAAGAGACATAAAATTGGGTGCAACTCACTTAGCAACCACCTTGCTTAGCAACAGAAATTCTGGTTCCAATTGTGATCATAAATTGAGGACCACCTGTATTGGACATCTGGGAGTAACAAAAATATCTTCCTGCTTACTACTCTGTTAATATGTTTCACTGAGATAACACTGGGTTCCTAGATACTTACCGTATTTTTCGGAGTATAAGACGCACCCGAGTATAAGATGCACCTTAGTTTCTGGGGAGGAAAATAGGGGGGGAAATCTACCTACCAGGTATTCATCTGGCTAGCGTCCTTAGTCTGGTCAGCTTCCGCACATTATTTTATCCCCTGGTTAGGACTTAAAAAAACCTCTTCCGAGAGAGTAACAATGAAAGAGCCTGCAAGCAAGTAAGAGCTTGGAAGATCATTAGCACCTGGTTAGGGCTAGAAAAAAACTTTTTCGGAGCAAGTAGAGCAATGAAAAAAACCCTGCAAAGACTTAGGGCTGGAAAAACATTCTTCGGAGAGAGTAACAATGAAAAAGCCTGCAAGGTAAGAGCTGGGAAGATCGTTAGCACCTAGTTAGGACTGGAAAAAAAGCTCCGAAAAAGCTACAGTCAGAGTATAAGACGCACCCAAATTTTCAGCCACTTTTAGAGAGGAAAAAATGCGTCTTATACTCCAAAAATACGGTAGTTTTTCATTTTCCAGAGTTTGTTAGTCTTAAAACCAGCTTTGGTTTTATGAACTAGAAGCTGCAGGACATTACCTAGACTGCAGTGTGATTTCAAGTTACATTGTTAGACTTTAAAATCCAGCTATCTCTAAGAGTTTTCATAAATATTCTGGCTAATGATTGGGAATCAGGATGATGGACGAATATATGGCAATTTAATCACAACATCTTTTGGGAGAGGGAAAGTTAATGCTTTGGAATAGTTACCTTGTGGAAGTCACGGTTTTTGTTCTTTAAACTAGAGATGGTATGTTTTGGTGTTGGTAAATGTGTAATTCCTCTGGTATTTGCAGTGACAGCAGGGTATAGAGTTTCAGTATCTCTCTGTATTTCCAGTCCTAGTGACACAAAATCACTCACGTTTGGGAAGAAAACTGAGGTTTTGTGATGCTGATGTGGGCCATAGGACACAGTGAATGTCAATGAAAATGTAAATTACTCTGGACACCGAACCAGAGTTAAAAGGTAGGAAAAGCATTGTTGAGAGGCGTGTACCAATAAATGAGAATATTTGTAACTCAGGGTTGAAATTGAGGGGTCCTTGGTGCTCTCTGACCTTGCTTGTTTTCTTGCAGACGTTTCATTACCCAAACTAGGTAGCATCATCAGTGCTAGTAACTCCTTACTAGCACTGATGTTACTTCCTTTGGGTAATGAAACCTCTGTGAGAGGCCTGCTTTTGCTACCCAGGCTGTTTCCTCATGACCACTTGAGATATCTTTTTTTCCCTTTAGCAAAGCTGTGGAGGAGACAGTTTGCTAGTAATCATTGTCATGTTTGTTATTTCTTTCAGAGATAACTCTCTCTAAAATATAATTGTGCAGCTAATTTTTCTTCTTTTTAAAATTGCCTCTGCACATTTGCTTTCTTCATTCACTCTATTCACTTTTTTTACAAGTCTTTCTTGTAAGCTGAATGAACATAGGATGACATTATCCATGTTACCCTTTTTCTGTATCTTCCAATTCATTTGTAGACTGCTTTTCAGGGAAGTTAGAAAGTCCATTTAGTGGTATATATATGGCACATCATGCAACCTTCTACTATTCACAACATACCATTCTTTATTCCCAAAGATATTATTGATCAGACAAACCCCTCCATAGCCATCTATCTTCCTGGCTAAAATTATTTTAATAATTTTTAATTTTTAATTTTTTGTATATTTTTAACTGTTGTTTTTTAAATTACTATTATTAGTGTTCTCCTAAAACTGATGTACGCCGCCCTGAGTCCCTCGGGAGTAGGGCGGCATAGAAGAACAAATAATTAATAAATAAATAATTAAATAAATAAATTTAACCATGGTTAATATCTGGTCTGAGATATTACTGTGAAACTGTAATCAGTACTGTAGAAAGTTAGCACCCACCCATCTCCCAGAAGAATGAAATATTCTAGGAAATATTAAAAAGGCAGAATATTATATTTTCCTAGATGAGAAAAGGAGAAACATGTTTTTAAAGACACTCCCTGCAGCTCCCTGCCCCCACTTCAGCTCCAGGGTGATAGGATTAAGACCTTCACCCTCAGGACATGATAGGATTAGCTTCATTACCTCATCACCCAGCAAGATTCAACCAAGCCTGGGACTCATGACAACCTACAAAGTTACCCCTGCATGGCCCCATGGGAGTCTGACAACCAATCAGAATACATTTCTTTCACAGGAACAGGAAGCAATTTCAAAGCCCAAGAGAGGGTATAAATAAATAAATAAATAAATAAATAAATAAATAAATAAATAAATAAATAAATAAATAAATAAATAAATAAATATATATATATATATATATATATATATATATATATATCTTTCCAAATAGCCTCCATGTTTCCAGTGTCTTCTTCCCCACTTGGAACTGAACCCAGATGGACGTTTCTTCCAACAGTACTATACCATTCCATCCTCCACACCTGCATGATCCTTTCAAAAATCTGTGAAATTCTCATGACTGAAATGTCAAGAACCAGGAAAATCAGGATATTCAGGCAGTTCAAAATGGGCATAGAGATTTAGTGCAAGCTTTAGAGCTCTACAAGAATCTGACCAACTAAGGGTCAAGGAAAAGGAGTGGGAGACAAGAAAGGCATTCATGGTAGGCTGGACTTAGATCTCTTCTGGGCGCACAAGGACTCATGACTTATGATGTGTTTGACCCCTCCTTTGGATTCAGTCTGGTCATCTCCTACATGAAATTGGGCCTTTCATGTTAATCTGAGTTATGTGATTACTGAGAGGTGTTGCATGCATGTGCAATTGTAATCGGCTATGAGAATACAGAACCTTGGGAGACAGAAGGAAGAGGTAACATAGCCAAGGTAACAACCAGACAAGACCTTAAATTGCAACCGGAGACTAATAGACAACCAATGCAATTAGGCTGCATTAAAACCTACAAGGAGATCCATTTCTGCCCACTAGGCTGCCTTGTTCACCACCTCATCTCTAACCTTCTCCCCCTTGAATAATACTAGATCCTTTCTTTATGTCTAAATGAATAGAGATGTGTTCTCATCTGTTGAGGGAACATTTTAGCTGTCTAAATACAGCTAATTTTTAGTCCCTGTTCAAGAACAAAGAGGCCAGTACAGGGAAAATAGCTAACCCAATTAAGTTTTGGCATATTCTTCTCTCTCTTTTAACTCATTAGTTAAGGTTTGTGTAGATCTCCACTGTGTTGCTGTTCTGTAATAATCCCTCCAAGTTATGTGGTGCGTGATATAACTGAATGTCACTGACACATCCCAAAGAAAGAGGTCACATCAAGGAAAGCATCAGCCAAGCAATCTGACAAGAAACAGCTTTCTTAGTGCTGACAGAGCCAAGATTTACAGAAAAGGGCTGCTTTAGAAGATAAAGAGACTACCAGTGACCAACAAAACATTACACAATAGCTGCTGTGTGATCACGGAAAATCCTATAGTTAGAATAACTATAAGGCAAAGTAATGTTCTGAAGATATTTTTTTAACGTCTCAGTAATAAGGATTCCCCTGGTTCTATGAAAATGTTGTTTGTCTAGCAAGTTAGCAAAAAAACAAAACAAAAAACCCACCCTATAATTGAAAGTACATCAGAAGTACCCCACCCAGAGTTGCTACAAGTTGGGTGGCATATAGATTTAATTTAATAATATTTTTAAAAATAAAAATGGCCGAATGTATGTAGGATCTTCGCCAATTCTAACACCAACTTATTTTTAAGTGGCATTACTGATTTAGTCGTTGGCAGCATAACGGGGATCTAGTAGGGTTTAGATTAAACCAAATGATCATTCCATGTTTTTAATGATTACTTTTTTAAAAACGATCTTGGCCGAATGATTTATTGGCCTTGTTTCCACAGGTTTAACTAGGTCAGTGAGAGAATTATTGTGAAAGACTCAATTCTTCCATCCACACAGCCCCCAGAGAGTTAAAATATAACCCAAAGCATACTTACTCACGCACAGGTTAACTAACTTCACCCAGTCAGTTGTGTTATGGGAACATCTAACCTAAGTTATTTGATCCTTTCAGCCCACCTAGTATTCAGAAAAAAAATGTTAACTGTCTAAGTCTGTCACAGAGAGCAACTTCTACACCTGATTAACTGCAGTGGTGAAGCTATGCCTATAGCTGCCTGCACTGATGATGTTATGAAACCTCCCTCTTGATATGATGACTCATAGGATACTAGGTACTTTTGTAAGAATGTAGATGGGGATTCTGTGTTCCCCAAATTGTGATTTATGTGTCACCAGGCACACTAATAAAACTTGATTGGCTTTGTGGCTGACTGGGTTACATGTGCTATGGGAAAACTCACGATGAATAAAACAGGCAGAGGAACTATCGCCAAATGCCAACTATGTTATAAAATAAACAGAACTATCAAATAGAAGAAAGTTGACTTATAGTGCAGATGGACCAGGACGTTTGAGAAGCACCAACTAGGTTTTGGGTTTCTGTTTCTTAAGCAGCCACATGCTTGTAATTTTAAAGAACTATCCTTTCTGCAAGTATTACTTACATAGCATGGAAATTTTCAAATATGATTTTTGTTTGAAAGATGGGGTGTGTTTGCAGGATATCCTGAGCCGCAAATTAGCCAACCAGATATAAGGCTAGCATGTTATTTAGTTGACAGTTCAGTGTGTCATGCACACTGGATTGAATACATTCCAGTTAACCAAGGTAAATGAGTTGTGAGAACACAGCTACTGTAACTACTGACTGGAGCTACTGACAGGAACCATTTCTCGTAATCAGAGATATATAGGAATCTTTTGATGATACTTTCTTTATTTTTTCAGTGTTAATAAAGTTTAATATAGATATTGGGGTGGAGCCAGGTCTTAATTGGAGTTATGTATAGGTTTCTTAACTCTTTGTAAAACTGCTGTAATAACTTGAAGGGTATCACAGAAATCCAAACATGTTAACATTTATTTACTTTTTTCTCTAGACAGAATGAATCATTCTCCACAATTATTTAAATGGGAAAGTACCCAAATCCAGTGATTTAATAGACCTTATTGAAGTGTGCACAAGCAGTTGCAATATCTATATAGCCTTCTCACCACAGATATTTAAGTAATATTATGCTTGCAAGGTACAGTATCTTCATGCTGGGATTTTACCAGCACTTTTCCTGATGTTTTCTTAACATTGTGTGTTTGTTTCTGTGCATGATCCAGTCTGTGGGTAATGCCTGTAGATTTATAAGGTTTGGGTGGAAAAATTGAGTAAAGAGAAATGACCAACCTCTGGAAGAGCTCCCAAGATGTTCTCTTTCTTCCAAGAATACTTTACTTCAAAATACAGGGCAGAAAATGTAATGATTCTGTTAAATGTTTAGTAGATTTTTCCAATCTGATAAAATACAAGTATTTTTCCAATCTGATAAAATACAAAAGCATCTTCACTTATTAGAAAGAATTATATGTTGTAGTTATTTACTAGAGGAATGAAAATTAGGTCAGATGGTCATGCAATGAAAAGTGAAGCTTTCTGTAAGATATATAATTCAGATGATATAATTTGTGACATTAATAACTGAAGAGTTCAATATAAACGCAATGCTTGCTACTGGTTCCAAAAGAGAAACATACTCTTTAGATGTACATCCACACAAAGCTTTAACATTATATATATACGACTTTATGTATAATACGACTTTATTTATATAAAGCAACAGAGTGGTCAATGCCTGGAATACACTACCCGATTCTGTGATTTCATCCCCAAGCCCCCAAAATTTTAATGTTAGACTGTCTACTGTTGACCTCACCCCAATCCTAAGAGGTCTGTAAGGGGCATGCATAAGCGCACCAGCATGCCTACCGTCCCTGTCCTAATGTTTCCTTTTCCTTTTATTCATTTCATGTATTCAAATTATGTATATACTTATATGTATTATCTAATACGAGATTGACAAAATAAATAAATAAATAAATTATGTTTACTGTGGCCTCAGCATACTTTGGAAATTACATAATGAATGCTGAGAAGTAAGAGAGGAGGCAATTGGTCCTAATGAAAATATATCGTGTTGAGGAAGCTTTGGCTGAATAGTACGCAAGTATGACTAGTAATGAGATACCAATATCAGTTCTGCCCTATAAGGGGAAAAAATCTTCCTAATATAAGCATTTTACTTTCAAATAAATATTTGAATCAGAAACAAATTTGCTTTATATCGGCAAAAACATTGCATAATTTCCTCCTTTCTTCGAAAAGTGTTTTTTATAGTAATTTTATTTATTACGTTCCTATATAGACTTTCCTCCTCATATTTGCTTTATTAATTTTTCTAAGTTGATTGGTTGATTGGGGATCTGTTTTTATGCATTTTATAACACGCATTCCTTTTGAGAAAAACATCCGATTGTCCTGTCCATAAAAAAAAGCATGCTCCCACTTTCTTGAGCTGGACAATGACAAAAAAATTAATCAAATAAAATATATCACTTGTGGTGGGAAAGTATACATTCTCAGTCTGTTAAATGTGCCATTCAAGACACAGTGCTGCTTGACTTTTCTTATTAGGGTTTGCAGTTCCTTTGAAGGTTCAACTATCAGGATAAATATCAACAGCCTAGTGTAGATTATTGATCTTTCCTTCTTAAATTTTATAATCATGGTTATCTTCTTCAAATCCAGCCTCCCTTTATATCCAGCCTGTAGGTTGAATAAATAAGGGGAAAGTATACAGCCTTGTCACATTCCTTTATCAGTTTATATCACCATGTTTTGCCGATCCTGTGGCTTCCTGGCCTGTATAAATTTCTCATCAGGACAATGTGATTCCAATTTTCTCTCTCCATAGCTTGCTATGATCAACACAATTTAATACCTTTCTATAATCAATGAAGCACCTAGTAACTTCTTTTTTTATATTCTTTGGCTTTCTTAGTAATCTAGCATGCATCAGAAATAATGTCTTGTGTTTGTTGGCTTTTTCCTACGCCAGCTTGAATATCTGGCATGTCTTTGTCCTTGTAGGGCTCTAATCTGCATTGGCTAAGCATTATTTCACTAGCATGTGGAATTCAGGATGCTTTACAATAGTTTGCACATTCTGTTAAGTTTCCTTTTTTTTATTGGTATTATATTGGAAATTGACCTTTTCCAATCTGTTGGATACTATATGTCATTCTCCAGATCTGATGGCATAACCTGGTTAGAAACTTAACTAATTTGTATTCTGCTGCTTGTCATACTTTAGTATTCCATCAGTTCTTGTACAGTTTTTTTTTAATTTGGTAATGACCAAAGTGCAGATCTAACTTCATATTCTTTCATCAAGAGCATATACCTTGATGAAAGCTTATCATGACATAGTGCCAACTAATTCAAGAATTTCCAGTCAATGGATCACAAGAAATAATATTTTGATTGAATGCTTTAGTTTGTATTTCCTGATGTAGTGTATGAATCCTTTTCTTTTTAAATCCCTTATCAATTGAAAGTTGCTTTCCCCCACTAAAAATACGTGACTAGGGATAAGTCTGTAGCAATCCAGTTTAGTACTAAAGATGGCTGCATTCCAGTATTTGTTTTATCCTTGTGACAAAATAAATTAAATGACCTATTTTTTTAAAAAAATTTCATTTAAGTCTCCTTACTTTTTTAAAAAAAATGTCCTCCTAAGATTTCTATGTGTCCATCTTTGTAAGGCAGGACCCTTCAGAACAGAAAGCAGCTGCAAATCTTCCAAGCACAAGTAATATTTATTTTCAAAGTTTTGTTTTTGAGATGATGAAACCCTTCACAGACAGAAGGTTTCATCCTTTTTTTTTTTTGGCTCAAATAAAATTAGCCTATTCAGCTTTCATTGCACAG